>JAEIGO010000058.1:18598000-19228500 GCA_018903765.1 Drosophila aff. chauvacae BK-2020
CGTTGAATAATGTTTGAGTTTCAGTTTGAGTTTTCCCTCCATCGCAGCCTTCATCCCCCGGATTCCTCTTGAAAGGTACACAAAAAGGTGAAGGTCGAATGTCGTGGCCAAGGAGAAACAATTTTTATTTTCTCTTTTTTTTCTTCCACATTAACGAAATTTTTAGCTAGCCCCTAGATTTGTCATCGCAATGAAATATTTGTTCGGGGCCTACCTCTACTCGCAGAATAGAATTAAATTCGGTGAGGTGGCGATTGATGGTCATTCCAAGTGTGGGCGGGAATCCGACAAAATGCGATCGGCTTTGGGGCGGATGCTTAGAAACAGCAAAATCAATTTATTTTCATTAATGCAATGCGTTTAAATATAGAACTTGAGCTATTTATTTTTATAGATCTCTTGGGGTAATACAAATGCCAGAGATTTGTATTAATAAAATGTGATTCGAGGAGAACTTAACAAAACACATGCATTAACTTTTATTTAAACTCTAAATATACTATAAGAAATTATTTAAAATATAATTTTCTTTATTGTAGAAATAGGTTTAGCAAATTTCATTTCATTCATAAATCATTTATAAATAATATTTTTCTAAATCAGAAACCAAAAATATTATCTGCATTTCGTTTTAAATAAACACCTCAATTATTTATAGATTGCTTCGCAATAACCACAGGCTTGCCTATTTTAGGCATTCGGAAAAAACTGCAAAAATTATTTAGAGAAAAATCACTTAATTGACTTTTTGCCCACACTCTCTCCTGACAACAAAGTGTCAAATATTCCTCTTTCGAGACGCAAATGATGATGATCGTTATACATTAAGACTTAATGACAGTTGACGCTCGTCGGCTGCAGCACATATCCTATTTTCTTTTGATTTAGTCTAGCGAACTTGTCGCGGATATTTTGTTTTATGGCTTTGAGAAATTAATGTCGCATTGTTAGCTCCTCCTCCCAGCATTTAATACGTATTTTTATTTTTCAATCTGCTATATCTAAAAGCTGTACATATTTTAGGTATATGTGGGCTATATAACGCCACAGATTTATGTGACGGCAAGGGGCTACGCGAATTGTAGCTCTTCTACTTTCTTAATTTGATAGATGAAATCAGCACTCAGTTATGCACAGGGAAATAAATATAGAAATGAAAACAAATGAGAGCCTAGCGAAGAGTATTAAATAAATTCATTTAAAAGGTGGCAGTGTCCAGCCAGAAGGAAGGTGCGTAAATCTGCCGCATTTACTGATTTATGGGGGCCTGGTTCAGGCCGAGAAATTGTTGCATATCGTAAAAAATGAGGGGGAAGCGAGAAAAGCATAAATAACATTTAATTTAGGCTTGAACTCGCAACTCGGAAACGACACCCGAAAAAAAATACGAGAAAAGAAAAAGGGAAAAGCCAGAAGTGAGAGCGAGAAAAGTTGATGAAAAACCGTTTCGACAGAAGCCCGCATAAAGAATTGGTCGAACGAACAAAATAATGCCATAAAAATAAAAATCAACAACGTGCGAGAGAAGAAAAGTTATGCCAAAGTTCGGGGTCGGCGGCAACTTGAACTGCGGTTTTCGAACATAATCAAAGACTAACAACAAGTGCGGTGTGGGGGGAAAAACGGAAAAGCGGGAAAGTTTACGAGCCGCACACTCGACACATGGACAGCCGCCGCCCTTTTTTCTTTCTTTTTTCCTCATCCTGCCACGCCCCCACACGCACACTCACGCACACTTGGGCACACACACGCGCCACTGCGGTGTAAATTTTATAGATGCGCCGCCCTGAAAAGTAGGCAACGCCAAATTGCAAATGGCAAAAAAGCTGCGCGGAAAAGTGGGCGAAAAACACAGAATTCCAATTAGAGATGAGCCTGGAAAAGTCTTCACCGAAAAGCTAGTATTTTCATTTAATTGGAATGCCCAATCTCAAAATCTTGCTGGAAATGTAGAAATATGATCGAGTTAAACAGAGTTTTGTGCGAAAACTGCTGGAAATCTTTAGAGAACAAGTTCTATTACCACCAAATCAATTCTAAATCCTATTAATTTGAGTCTTTATGGTTAAGGGAAATGTATTTTCCAAGAAGTTCTTAGTTCTTATTTCTTTATAAAATATGCTCCGCATTGAAATTGAGGTGGAAAAATACAGGTAGCATATTTTTTAGTTATACTTCAAAGATCATAGTTTAAATATGGGTAATATAGCAAAAATAAATAAATTTAGCATTAATATAAATTCATATAAACCACAAATAAATGCCAGTACTTGTAAATCACATGTTCTATTAAAATAAAAATCTAAAACAAACTCTTTAAAATTCAAATGTACCTAATTTAAGATTTATATAAGCCATAAGTAGCTATTTTCCTTCAAAAACTCAAAAGAAATCAATACAAAATGTCAAAATCTCTGCCTTAATAATAGTCCATCAGCAACTTGTCGCCCTGTCAAAGTGACAACATTTAAATTTAACTCATTAATCAAGCACAGCTGCGGACTCAAGTGTGTGTGAACCTCCTAAAGAGGTTCTTCCCAGATTTATCTAGTAAATAACCGGGATTACACACTCTCAGCTCTCGACACAATCACCTGTCATAGGTCGTCGTCTTTCGTCTCGATTGCAGATACTTGGACTTTGTTCAAAGCAAAACTTGTAAATCTGCTTAACAAGCGCACAGGAAAATACAAAGTAGGAGAACCAGGCATAGCTTAAGAGAAAAATATGAAAAAGGATACAGCTAAAGGGAATGGGAAACTCATCAAATTGGATTTGTTGTCTGGGCAACAATTCCACGGGTGTCTGCCACTCGTTTTAGCCGATTTAGTGATTCCTAGTGGAGTCTAGTCTGGAGGAGGTTTAAATTTAATGAAAGCAGAACCCGAGTAAACGGCTTGAGGAGAAACAAGGCGCAAAAGCGGCTACAAGCGGCATTAACGAGCCCCAGGGCTTAAAGGGGCTAAAAAGCCCCTGAAAATGAGGTGTGAGATTGGGTTTTTCTTTTTTTTTTGGCAGGTTTTCCCCGTTGTGGCCTTTAGGACACGTGGTGCGAGTGCCTGAGTAACAGTTAACGTCACTTTAACACTGCCAAACGAGTTTCCCTGGCCTGGGGCCATATTTCTGAAGCACAGCCAGGGCGAGGTCCTGCCCACACTTATAGGCAAACAGCCCAAAAGCTTTTCACACCCAATTGCTGGAACAACAAAAACAAAGCACCAGCTGCCAGGGAAAACGCTTAGGAAAAGCCTCACAGCACAGCACAGCACTGCCTCCGAGATGAGTTTTCCCAGTGTGTTTGTGTTTCGTACGTGCTTTCAGCTATTTTTTTGTTATGTTTAAGGCATACTCCGAATTATGATTACATTCTGCTGCTTGGAAAGACAAAACTCAAGTGTGTGTCTTCCACAGTCAAACTTCATTAACTAAGACCAAAGGATGATAGATGAAACTTAGAAAAATGTGAAGTAAATTATTCTTATTATGTATCGTTCAGTTTACCAACAGAAAACCAAAATATCTAACATGTAACTGAGCAAACTATGAGTTAACAATTATAAAATAGTTAAGTACCTTTCATAGCTCTGTTTTCTTTGGTTTTTCTTTCCAGAAATCCCTAAAGTGACTTCCCTTTTAGGAAGTCTAGACTGTATCTTCCGCCTCCCCAAAGACCTTATCGAAATTGAGCAGACAAATTGCTTAGCTAAAATAGGTTTAGATACAAGCTTCCCCTCCTAAGAACCAATATCTCTTTTGTTTCTTGGTATTTTCTGCAGCGATTCCTATTCTTTTTTTCATTAAATTTTCGCCGCTTTTCCGGTAACAAGAAAGATTTCCTGTCAGGTTTGTTGTTCTTCCCTCTGCAACACACATAAAAAATATATAATGCTCATAGCATAGTTAAGGGCGTTGGCTTCAATCAATAGCTGAAGGTCATACGAGGAGGAGTTCACTCAGTCGCCCTGTTTTTTTTTTCTAGAAGAGGAAGGAAAATGATAAGCGTCCTGTTTGGCACATTAATCATACGCCATGTGTTGCGCCTGTCGCAGAGCAATTAGTTTCAGCATTTACGGCTTGAATTATGCATAGGAGCAGCAGCAGTCGGCCCTCGAGATCGTCTATATACATCGCATGCACAGTGAGAATATTTCAATAAATATTCATAAGGGTATAAGGACATCAGGAATATAAGGAAATATTCCATTTGAAGAAAATGTGCTGCTTAAAAGCACTAATTTCTAAAGAAATTTAAAGAAGAAATCGTATTTTTATTTATTCAAAACTGTCCATTAACTTCAAATTCAAAGCATTCCCTCATTGCCTTAAATAGTCTTAAATTCTTCAAAAATTGTGTCCTTTTTTCTCTGTGTTTGTTTTTTGTGAGAGCATCTTGGGCAGTAAATTGCTTTAATTGACAGCGGAAGTGCCCCGAATAAAACATTTTAAGGCAGCGGCGGCGGCGTCACAAGTGTGTTAGAGCCTTGCAATAAATTAGCCATCATTTTTGCCCAACCAACAACGGATGCCGGCAAGGTCATCTCTTTCTACCATATAATAATGACGACGACGATGATGGTGATGGTGATGATGATTTGTTGTTTGTTTTGGTTAAGAAGAAAACAAAAAAAAACAAGAAAAGAAAACACAAGAAAAATCTGTTGACAAGAGAGAACTTGAGCGGGAATTTTGGCCAGAATGACATAATTAAAAAGAAATAATTTACTGCCATTGCGAGAACTGAAAGTGAAAGTAATAAACATAAATTTGAGCCCCGGCAGCGGGAGGAGCCGGATCCCAAGGATTTCCGATTCTCTAGGGCAAGCTGCTGACTGCCATGATTGATGGCCAAAAGTAGAGCAAAGGCTTTGTCTTATGTAACACTCAAGGAGTAGAGTTTATTTGGCAAGCGAATTGTCATCAGCT
The DNA here is from genome assembly GCA_018903765.1 of Drosophila aff. chauvacae BK-2020. Taxonomy (NCBI): domain Eukaryota; kingdom Metazoa; phylum Arthropoda; class Insecta; order Diptera; family Drosophilidae; genus Drosophila; species Drosophila aff. chauvacae BK-2020. The sequence goes on from JAEIGO010000058.1 coordinate 18,602,924, forward strand.
GATGCCATCGAGAGATATATTAATGAAGCTCCAAGGAAGATGATTGATTGTTGTGAGTTACCCAGAGACAATTGTTGATCAGGCGGAGAGACCTCATTAGAAATATTATTTTCCCCCACCTCTGACAAAGAACAACTTAATATATATAAATATTTGATCATTATAAGCAGGAAATGTAGAACAAGCTTCTACGAATTTATTGATTCGGCTCTTTAAGATTCAAAACAATTTAATTTAGAGCTATTTTTAAACTAGTTATATACTAAAATGCTGTTAAAGAAAGCGTAGTAAAAATTTCCTCTTGTATTTAAATATATTTTCAATATTTTTCTAGCCGCAACAACAGTTTTGCTTATTTATTTAAAGTCGTTAAGTGCAGGGAAAATACAAAAAATATTTATTCTAGCCGCTCAGGAATTTAAGCCATAGAAATAAAACATATGAATTATGTCCGCACATTAAAGAGACAACATCGAGCGAAAAATATATACCGAAAGCAAAAAGAAACCAAGACCGAACATATTTCAATGGCGTCAAAGAATTCGAATGTCGAGAATTTTCACCGAAATGAATCACAGAGCCCGAGGCAGAGGCAAAGAGGCAGAGAAAAGCGGAAAATAAATTCCCGCTCAATGAGTCAATGTGTCACATGCACAGAGGACAGCCTCTCTCCTGCTTTTAATTATAATATTCATTAAGCTCGCAACAAAATTAACATGTTATAAATATAAATAAGCAACGAGGAGAGAGCAGACTAGGCAACAAAAATAGCTGCCAGATTGTATATATATATATAGATAAGATATATATAATAGATGTGGCAAATAAAAACACAGTTCATTAACATGTAAAGACTCTGGGGCTGCAACAAATTGCCAACACATTTCGCCTTGCCGAAGGTGAAGTTCATTAAAATTCCGCGTCACTCAAACAGCCAAAAACTCAGCGCCAGCGATTGGGTGAAGGTCGGAAAAATAGTTGTGTTTTCCTCCACGCATTTCCCCCGCTCCCTGAGGTACTCATCATTATCTTGGCCATCATCATCACCATTAGCTTTGGCTTTAGCATGTGCGGACAACGGCTGGAAATTTGTTTGTCCGCTCGGTTTGTTTGTTTTCCTTGGCTGACTGATGGCGGGGCGTCATCTCATCTCCCACTCGATGACGTTCCACGCTTTTCCCCCAGTTTTTCCCTGTTTTTCCTGGTCTTTTTTACTTAATCTGTATTTTGTTAGCTGACGCTGCGAATGTGCGGAAATGCGTCCGCCGCAGAAACATCATTTGGGATTTGAGATTTATCTCCGGCAGGCAAGCCAAAGTCAATTTTGATTGCCAAATAAATAGCAGAAAATTAATTTGATTGGAATTAGATCAATAAATCTTTGAGAGGCAGAGAGAGAGAGGCCTTGGTCAATGTAAAACTAGTTGAACCGACAAAAAAAAAGAGGCCCATTAGTAATAAATAACCAGATAAAACGTTAATAAATGAAATAGGAAACACATTAATCTCGATTACAAAATAAATTCATTGTATACTAAATTTGTTTTTTATCTAAATTAATATATAGAAAAAAATGAAGCAGCTTAAAACAATTTTATTCGGAAATATCTAAAAATAAATTCAAAGAATTTAGTTGCACGAATCCCAGTTAAAACCATTTCATGTGGAATTATCTATAACTGAATTCAAAGGAAAACAGCACACAATTCATTAAATTAAGCTGCATAAGTCCCATTTAATCCCACACACAAATAAAGCAATTTTCTTGGCCACATACAATTGCCTTGATCACGCAATCACAACATAATCTGTGGAAACCTAATGTGCTCTTATCGCCACTCAAGGTAAATTACAATGATGCGATGGAAAACCTGAGCTCACAGTTCAGCAAAGTGTAATTAAGGCACAATCAATCAGGGAAAGAAAAGAAATTCCACACATACATATAATATGCATTGTGTAATACCTCTCACTAATTGAATTCAGAGAATTCCAAAGGACCAACTTTGATAACAGCTTAATTACTTGATAACCTGAGGACATCGACATGCTGGCTCTGGATTTATGTAATTAGTTTTGTTCCAGATAGCAGCAGCAGCAGCATCACATGCATACATAAATTACCATAAATCAAAAGGAAATAAAACTGAGGGAAAAAACCTAGCACAAGCATGATGATGATGCTGATGATGGTTAGTTAACCGTCCAGGCGGAGCAACTTTCCGGCCAAAAGTCAGCGCTTGACAGTCATTAGTCATATAAAAACGAACAGATATGTGGCTGGCCTGGCTGTCCTGGCTGCCCTGATGTGGGTCCGGATGATAATGATGACAGGCTACATAGCCACAGGAAGAAAAAGAGCCGACAAGCCAGATGATAGTCATCGGGGCCGGAGGAGCTCCTCCCCATCCTCCGTGTGACCCCCCATCAAGATCAAGGACAGGCGCCAAAATCAAAGCCACAGAAAAGCGAAAAGCCAAAAGCAACTGCATTTTATTGCGGCTGGGTTTTGACCTTGAAATGGGTAAGGACTCAGCCTTGGCATCAAGGGGATATTGCCATAAAAAATTGCGAGCTAATTTATGACATGAAAAAGGATCAGCTTTAAATTTCATATTCTTTTTAAAGGCTGTCTGGGATCAATTTGAATACAAGAGGGATTTTCAAGCGTTTTTTACAAATCATATTTTCGATTTATATATTCTTTAAATTTAATAAATTGTAAGGGATTTAAGGGATACAATTCCCCTTTTTAAACTATTTTTCTCTGTGCAAAACACGCACAATGAAAGTGAATATTATGCAACGAGTAAGCGAAGCCACAGAACCACGTCTAAAATATCTCACAAAAAAAGATAAACGAAATCTGTAAAAGGTTTTCCGGTTCTCCGTGCTTTATATATTTTTTTTATATTATTTCGCTGGCATTTATCTAAGGGCCTATCCCCGGGCTTCCTTTTGTAACCGACGGTTGCGGAACTCAAGGGGACGGGCACCTGGCAAAAGGGTTAATTAAAGTTGAGCTACGCCCACGTCCAAGGTGAGCAATAAATTTTATGGTCTCTCCACTCTGCTCTTTTCATCTTCTCACAATACGGTTTTTCCAGGATTTGCCCCCTACGTTTTTCGCCTCTGTCAAAGCTGCTAAAGCTAAAGCGGCTTCTCCCGCTAGTAGTTTTTCTTGTGAACTTTTTGCCTTTGGCTAAAATAAGTATATATATTACAACATATTCCCTTTGTTATTTACCAATATTTATTTCACTTGTTGTTCTTCCCTAAGCGGCTTAGACACAAAACCCTTTTGACAACTTTGAAGTGGCTCCAAACAAGCTCTGGAGAGAGATTGCTAAAAAAAAGGGCAATACTTGAGTGGTCAGGAGTGGACCCAACTTGAAATACAAAACGAGCTAGAGAATAGAGAAGTCCGAAAGGAAGTCGACTTTGAGTAGCAGGAAATTACAATTTTAACCCAAAACAGCAGCAGTTGAGTTCAGTCCAGCATTAAAATGAATTACAATATGAAGTAGGGCCACGACCATGAGATACCCAAGAATTTTCCAGAGCGTACTTAAGGAAGCGGTAGTTAAATTGCTTTGGAAAATATTCTTACCAATTAATGATTGAATTTTTATATATTTTTTGTATTTTCAATATTATATTGTAGTTAAAAATTTGTACAAGTACCGGGTATTACATTAAATTTAAAATGAAAAGAAATAAGAAATAGGGCCACGACCTTGAAATATCCAGGCTTTTGTGAGCAAACTTTAATATTTTTTGTAATTAAATCATAATATTTCCCTTTAAATTTACTTTATAAAATAAGAAATGAAACAATTCCTGTACAAGTACTGGGTATTACAACAAATTTAAGAAAGCAAGGCCATTTTATGTAGTGCCAAGTCATCAGGAGCAGAGGAAATTCCACTGCAAGGAAGTCCTTAATTTGTTTGCCTTTCCTCTTTCCTCATTTCCCATTTCCCATTCCTCTTCCCTATACCCTCATTCCTTTCCCTCTCTCCCCATCTCTCGCACATTTTCATTTGAATTTTTAATTTCGCCACGCCCACATTCTGTGACACTTTGGGCATTAGTTTGACACGGGCGGGGATCAGGGATCCTGGCCATTATTCCAGCCAGGATATGATTCTCTGGCATCTATTTAAGTGAGTGCAAACTTTACCCAACATTACGTAACACACACACACACAGACAGGGCAAACATTTTGCAAATTTTCAACGCAAATTGTTGAAGGCACAAGCGCCCTGAAAATCAAGGAAAAACACGGCCACGCGTCATGAATTTTTCTCCTGTTTTTTTTTTTTTTTTTTTGTTTTCGGGTGCTGGTGAAAATTTTATGCAAAAGCGAAAAACACAAGAGACAAAACCCCAACGAAACTGCAGCCGAGCGAGGAGAACCTCGCTTCTGGTTCAGCGTTAGTAAATAAAATTTTCACTGGCATGTGCAACCAACCAGGAACACAGAAAACAACAAGAACAACAACCAGCAGCAGCTAATAGAAGAATTTTATTTCATTTTATTTATATAGTAGGCACTTTTCACTTTCATATTACTGGGCAAACACAAATTTCACCCCGTAATGGCCGGCGAGTTGATTTTAATTTAAAGATTAGCATTGAATTATTTAACAATGTCTGGCAGCGGCAGCAGGCAACACAGAAAAAAAAAAAGAAATTTGAATTATGTGCCATGGAAAATTATGCGGAAATTGTGGAAAATGGAGGCGGGAGTTATGTCAAGAGAGAGAAGAGGCTCCTCTTCCGGAGGCAGCAACATTGATAAATGGCAGTCGAATTAGTTTAACAAGGCAGCGGGTCGTTTGCATACACACTTGTTGCAGTCAAGAAGCTGCTTGTTTTACTTGAAAACTAAGGGGAATATTTAAAGGATTTTAAGGAAGTAAATAAGGGAAAGGAGTCTAGGAAAAATTACACAGGCCGACAAAATCAGCTCAACCCTCTGACCCAGAAACCAGTATATACTTTTCCGAAGGTTTTCGGTGCGCTGAATCCGAATCCGAAATTTCCGAATTGGCTCTGGTTTCCGAGATATCCAAACCTAAAAGTGAAAAAACAGCGTTTTTTGCCAATATTTGAGGTTATGTAGCATCGACTTGTTCTTTTACTGAAAATACAAAAGAAGCCATCTTAAAGTTTATCCCTTGCCCATTCAAATGCTGTTGAGTTTGACTAAATATCTTTTTTTTTCGCTGAGATATCGTACTTTGAAATTTTCATGTTAATGAATTTACCTCAAAAAAACATTATGGATAGGCCCTATGAAGCAAACATTTTTCTTTGCACATAAAACAGCTTAAATCTGTTACTCGGGGGTTTTTGGGGTCGATGATCACGAATCCGAACTCAAATTTTCAAAATTCAAGATGGCGGATCCAATATGGCGGGCAAAATTCGTAGAAAGTTACTGAATCAAGCTGAAACTGGGTATATGGGGGTCTTCGGGGTCTGTTTACCAAACTGAGATAAAATTCTGAAATTTGATGTTGAAATTTGATGTTAGATGTTAGATGTAAGTAAAAAATTCAATATGGCGACCATAAAACGACCATAAACGAAATGGCGGGGAATGTCAGACAGCTCACTCGACAAAGAATACTCTATATCAATTTAAAAGTACGATATCTTAGCGAAAAAAAGATATTTAAACAAACTCAACAGTATTTGAAAGGGCAAGGGTTAGACTTTAAGATGGCTTTTGTAGTATTTTCAGTAAAAGAACAAATTCGATGCTACATAACCTCAAATATAGGCAAAAACGCTGTTTTTGCACTTTAGGTTAGGATATCTCGGAAACCAGAGCCAATTCGGAAATTTCGATCTCGGATTCGGATTCAGCGCACCGAAAACCTTCGGAAAAGTTATACTGGTTTCTGGGTCAAAATTTTGTCGGCCTGTGTTATAGAAAAGTGCTTAAAGGCTCATATGGCAGGGAAATTTATACTTATACTTTACGATGGCTATAATTGCTGTAAAGCCTTTACAATATCAATCCTAAAGACAGAAATAATGTCAGGTTTATATCTATATATATTTCCCAGCCTTTTCCTAGCAAATATCTCTTTGAATTGGCCTGGCCAACAACAATTAGGCTTCAAGTGTGCGCTTAAAAAACCGCAAAACGTTAAACGAAACGAAATGAAACGTCACAGCCAAGAGAATGGCAAACACAACCGCTTTTACACACACACACCCCAAAGAGACACACCCACCCAGCACACCCCCAACTCACACACAAGTGACAACGCGCACACACACACTCTCATGAAAGGCAAACAACAATACAAACAGCAAATACGGCCAAAATCCACGAAACCAGAACGCGACAATTGCGCTTTGTGTTTGCGGAAAATGTGGAGAGGAAACTGGGACGGTGGGGCGGTGGAAAATGAGTAGAAAGAGGATAGCCTGCTGGTGGCAACCAGGGAAACGGGTTAAAAAGGGAGAGGAGGCGTGATGGCCAGCGGTATAGCAGTGCCAGTGGCATGCGGCAAGGCCTGTCCTTCAACAAAGTTGACCTTGCACTTGCCACTTGCTGCTGCTGCTGCTGCTGGCTGAGTTTTCCTGTGCCGGATGTTGATTCTCTCATCGCGTTTTCCCCGGTTGCATTTGCACTTGCTGCCCCATATCTCCCCTTTTTATTACTTTTTTTTCTGTGGTGTGCAAGGACGCGGCAGAACCTGATAAACAGACACAAGCACACACCAGCACGCCTCACTGCGCCCACGTGCCGCATTGGAAAGTGCGTGGAAAGTTGTGAAAACCAACTCTGAATTCATTTTTAATTGCATATTTTGCAACGGAATTGCAACAGCAAACAAGTAGCACATTTTTGCGAGTAATTTTTTGTGTTTGGGGTTGAATTTTTGGTTTTTGGAAGCCAGCCAAAAACAGGAATCGTTTTGCAAAATAGTGACGAGTGAACCTTAGAGGGAAATCATAAGATTTAAACAATTTTACATACAATTTTAATAAAATATTGGAGATCATTTCCTAGAATAACTCTTAAATATTGCCTTAATATAAAAAAACTAACCAAACTAAGTATTTAAAATGCAATTTACACCAATTAAAATGGAATTAATTCCTTGCATATTTTATTTTTCAATAACCCCTTCGAATTCCCCATCTTTGCATTGTGTAAAGGCACAAAAAACTATAAAAATATGCAAATACAACCCAACAATTTCAATTTAAATGCTGAACCAAAAAAAGTATGCTACATTTGGCGTTTTGTTTTCCTTTTTCGTGCCGAGAAGTAATTTCAAATTTCATTGAAATTGTTTAGCAAATAGTTGTGCAGTGTTCGGCAGAGATATTCCACATGAAATAGCTCTGCAGACAGACAAAATCATAAATAAGCTTAGTTTTCCATAGCCAGCGAGTCTAAAAATTTTATTAGATTACTTTCGCCTGACATTTTCTGCATTTTCTTGTTTATCTCCGGGAGGGAAAACGGGAAAAGCTAGACAGGAAAGTGAGAGAGAGAGAGACTGAGAATTGGTGACACTTTTTCATTTTCTCGTTAAGGGGAAGGAGGAAATAAGAAGAAGGATATATCTTTTCGATAGTTGTCCTCACTTTGTCGTGACAGATAATTGATTGCTTCGCTGCCGCATTGCGAATTGATTGCAGCAAGTTTCGGGGGCACTTTTTGATTGATTACCTGATGTGCAGAGGCTTTAACTTTACCAAAACTCCAGCTTAAAGAGAGGGAAACTCACCTGCAAAGAAATGAGATAGGAAATTCAACAGTTAGTTATGTTAATTTAATTAAATAAGAAGACTTAGCATTAGCCTGGGGCCTAATAATTATGTAATTAAATGTTAATCGACACAATTTCGAGCAATTAATTTAATCTGACTGGTGCCTGCCATTAGCTGCTTATATTTTCATTAAAAGCTTCTCTACTGGCCACATTTGAGGCTTCATTTAATCGGGTTAAAACAGAGAGAGAGGAAGACCAGGCCAAAAACTGTCAACAAAGCAGCTTACCCGCCCACAAATCGTCACCTCATTCTGCAAAATCACAAAAAGTTTCAACAAGTCACGCATTCAATTAAAAGCTCCCTGCTTACTCGGAGTTTTCCCCACCACCAACCCACCAACCCGCTTTTCATCGCCGCCTGATGATGACTCTGCGTTAATGTTTGCGGATTATATGGCGTCAAGGCAAGGCTCGGGGAAAAATACAAATACAAATACAAGTACAAGTGGAAAAGTGTAAAAGGAAACTAAAAAACCGGCTCGCATAATGCATTTAATTATTAACTCGCTCAGTGTGCTCGCGGGATAATACGAAAGTTTTTCTTATACTTTTGCCCAAACTTGCGGGCCACATTAGCAATTTGCTTGCCTCGAGAGAACTTGCAGCTAGTTGCAGCAACCTTGAGTTGTTCACTGGTTTCACTTTACAACATGTGGGCCAAATTTCGCCTTGCAAGTTTGCCCTGGAAGTTGAACAAGTTTCAATTAATTGCCAATTAATTTCGACGAGTTCCACACAAAACTTGGCTATTGGTCACTCTCCTTCCAACTTCTAACAGGAAAAGTTTTCGCCCCGCATTAATGGTGTGAAAATTCATTAAATTGAAAAGCCTCAAAAGCCGATACTTGATGTTTTCTATGGAATTTAAAATGCTGGTTTATTGTGAGCTGCGTTTTGCTAAATTGTTATGCAGTTTAAGTGTTAGGGGGAAAAGTTTCTGCTATTGAAAATGATAGAGAAAGTTGTGAAATTTAGTTGCAATTTTCTGCATAGAAAAGCAATGTTTAGAGTTTGAAATAAATAATAATACACTTTAGTTGCTAAATAAATGGGAATTACTTGGAATTAAAGCTTCTTGGTATTTGATTCAAGAGAAATAACTTAAACTGGCCTCGATGGATTATTTAGTAATTTCTTATTATAAGTCCCAAGAATCCATCATTCCTGGAAAATAGTAATTAAAAGGAACAGTAAAGCTATCACTTTTCCTGCTAATCATAAAATTATTTCCTCTTACAGATTAAACATCACTTTCAATCCAAAGATAAATTGTAATTCAGTAGAAAAACGAGCACTTTTAACTAGAAATTCCTAGGAAAAGTATACAAATTAAAAAGACTTTACCTAACAATTCCTTTAACTTTACCTCCTGCCTCCGCTTTTAAGTCAGGAGGCAATCTTTTATATTCTAGAAAATTGCAAAAGTTTTCCCAACCATGCAGCCAACTCACTTTCCTCGGACTCTCCTCGGACCCCCTCCTGTCATTGGAAAAGCTACCGGCCATATTTGCTCAAACACTTTCAGTGGCCCTGGCAAATATAGTTCGTTAGGTGAATGCAAAATCGAAATATTTGAATAATGAAATGAATGGCTCTCGGATGGGCTAAATAACTGATTGAATGACTCACTGAATGGGAACGACTGAAAGTAAGATGCACAGGCTCGGACCTTGACTGCTGCCAGTCGGATTTATGGCTTGAAAATTGTTTATATTTTGATTGAATATTTCATAACGTAACGTTGGCATGCACTCAGTTTCCTTTGAGCTTGCCCCAAGGCATAGATTTTCCATTTCCCTCCCGCAATCCATTACGAAAGCCCTCCCTCTCTGGTGAGGAATTAGATTTTGTGGCAGCATCTCCTTACAAGAGAGCACCAGAAAATTTGGCAAACTCATGCCAAACTCATGGTAATTGCCAGCACACACGTGTTGGCCCCACAAAAACACGGACACGGAATGAGGAAAGAGCACAATTTCCAAATGGCCTTATGCAATTCATTGGGCCAACAGAAATGATACTGAAATTCGTGCCAGAAGTTTGCACCGTAAAGATATAATAAGAATACTGAGCGAAAATTATTCAGTTTAAAATTTTCGGTAAAATTGTGACTTAAAAAGTTGAAATATTGGATATCAGTTTTTAAAACCAAAGAAACTTTTTAAAAGCAAAATGCGTAAGAAGCATACATTATTTGGATCCGAAAATCGCTCATCTTTCGCTCTAAAAAAATCTAAAAAGAGAATGCAGTTGTGCACAAAATTTCAAGAGAGTCTGGAATTGTAAGGCGTTAGTCATCTTGTAACTATGAATAAGGGAAAGCTATATTGTTTTTACTAATAAATTATTTATTGATATTAGTGATTTATTGACTGATTTTAATTTATTTTTATAAAGACTTTATTAAATATTTCAAAGAACTTTAGTTCTCAATAATAAATTTAAAATTCTTCCCAATATAATTTTTTCTTTAACTTTCCTTTCATCTCCATCATAAATACATATTTACAATATATCACAAAAATATTTCCCGGTGTCTAGATACAATAATTTTCAAGGAATACACCAGCAGCATACAACATTTTTATTACGAGCAAATTGTGCACACAAATCGATCAAAATTCGAGGCGACAATTGTTGGGAAAAGCACACCATCCCCATTTCCATTTCCATTGCCACTCCCATTTCCACCCATAATTTCCAACTGCTGCTACACAATATACATTTCTCGTTTCTCATCTTTCTGCAGGGCAACTTTTGTGCCAGCTCAATATGCAATTCCTGCCTGCCAGAAAATGCAATCAAATGAAGGCGACGGCTTCAGTCGCAGGAGGTTAAGAATTGAGGACGAGAAAGGACCCCAGTCCTCGCAGGCGGCAATTGCATTGAAACTTATTTTTATTGACACATTCTGCTTGGGCTTCTGCTGCTGCTGTGAGAGTCGGTCTCCTCCGCAAATGTTCAACATTTGCATATCGGCCTCAATGGCCTTATCGAGTATCATCATCAGCAGCATCCACCCACCACACACTCTCTCTCAGGAAAATCAGTCTGGCAATAATGGGGTTCGTTACACGCAGAATCAAACAAATAACCCAAGGAGGGAGTAGGCGAGTGGAGGGCCTTGATTGGATGGATGATTTAAGGGCAGCGGTTTTACTGAATGATTCAATTAATCAACAACCTTTGGTTAATATTGGAAAATAAATGAATCATTTCAGGGTAGCTGGATTTAATTAGTAAGTCTGAGAGTGTGTTAAAGGGGGAAATTAAATTGTATTTAAAAGTAAAGTAATTTGCTGATTTGGGGGAAAAAAAAGGGAATAATACTTAACTTTACACTTTTACCCATTAATTTGCTGATTTATATAATTGTTCCTAAAAGGTTTATGTTACCACAGACCTTCACATTTTTCCCTCATTTCTTTCACTGCTCTTTTCCACATCTGCTCCTATTTCCCATCACAAATTTTAAACCCACTCCACCATAAACTATCAAACGCAGCTCGTAACTGTCTCTCAGTCTCTCCTCTGATCGACACTTTAAGCTCTTTGTATTTGCGTCAAAGTTGACACAAAAAGCAAGCGCTCAGCTTCCGCTGTGCGCCATAAAAGTTTTCAATAAAGTTGCAGGCTTAAGCCTAATCGCTCTACCTCCCACAAAAATAAAAAAAAAAAAAAAAAGAGGGAAGAGAAATCCTACTGCCTGGACGCAGCTGCAATTTGGTGGCTCCTCTTTATGGCTGACCACGCCCATTATTCTTACTCACACACACACACATCTGAGGCATGCCAGCCACTTTCCACATATAACACACTTTATTACCGCCGCCATAAAACGCTGCAATGCCCCAAGACCAATGTCCAAAGACCAATGTCCAGGCCAATGTTTCATCGCAGACATTTTAGTGGTTGGGGAATTGAAGGCGATCTCTTTGCACCCCGAAAAGCAGAGGGAAAAATCAACAGTTTAACTGTTTTACATAAAGAAAAGTAGGGGGGAAAACCGCTTGCTTAAAGCTATTTAAGCAAATCATTGGGTTCTTAGAAGGACTTTGTATATGTTCAGATAAAAAGATAGTATTTGTTAGGAAATTTTTAAGGCATTTCGGATTTTGCTGAATTTATAACAACTTATTTAACAGAATTTAAAGGGAAATTGATGTTTCCTGGGAAATCATATCCGTATATTTTTTGTATAAAATTATCCCATTTTAATTAATGTCCTTTTTCTTCATTTAGATTAATGTCTTAAATTTACATGTTCCCTATTTTCCCCATATCATTTTCTCCCTGATTTCTCTGTCTCACCTAAACTCCTCTTGACCGTGGCACGTGGCTTGCTGGAGCCGCTGTTCAACGTGACCGCTATGGTGGCCGTCGTCCGGGGCTTCTGGAGTCCCAACGGCTTGGCAACTACGGGAAATGGCTTCTGCTGGCGCATCAGGGTTGGATTCTGGCTTTGGCTTGGGTTTTGATTCGAATTCAGGTTCTGACTTGGCTTCAGACTGTGCAGGTGCTGGTGCTGGTGCTGATGGTGGTGGTGGCCACTCATCAGGGTTGTCTGCGTCTCCTGGTTGGTGGCACTCGGCAGCGCCGAGGTGGACACCGAGGTGCTGGATCGCTTGTAGCCCTCGGTGAGGAAGGCCGGCGGCGGAGTGATCGGTGGCGCTGGGATGCACATTTGCTCGTCCACCGGCGAACTGGCCGCCGTACTGGGAGCCGTAATGCATTCCCGTAAACGCAGACCGCCGGGTTTTAGCTGATTACTGGTGCTGCAGCTGCTGCTGATGTTGTTGCTGCTGTTGCTGGTGCTGCAACTGGGTGCATTGCTAGATACTCCTGGCGGCGTGGTGGTCTCGTTGCAATAGAGCTCCAAGTGGTGCTTCTCGCAACGCCGCCGCCGGCGTATGTTCGGGGCAATTGTCTTCATTTTGGTGCCATTCTGGGAGCCATTCTGAGTGCCATTTGTCTGCTGATTGATGGACGGTACGCCGTCCTTGGAGTTGAGTCGGATGTAGTGGACGCGGAATATCCGCAGGGGCTGCTTGTTCTGTTGCTGTTGCTTTTGCTGCAAGTATTCCTTGTACGTTTGCCTACGCTGCTGCGGCAGCTGTTGCTGCAGCAGTTGCTGGTGTTGCTGCAGATGTTGCTGATGCTGTTGCAGATGTTGCTCCTGATGTTGCAGTAGCTGTTGCTGCTGCTGCTGTGGTTGTTGCTGTTGCGGTTGCAGATTTTGCAGCATTTGGTGAGTTGAAAATTCTACAGATTTTCTACTCCTTTTTTGTGAAATTGATGTCCAACGTATACTTGATATTTTTAGTTGTGGCAGATGTCTGCCGCATTTAATGTGTTCTTGTAAATATATAGTATATATTTCTATGTCTTTTTACTATTATTTTATGTGATAATTCAGATTTTGCAACGTTTTTTCTTTTGTAAATATTTCGCAGAGTTTCCTCTCTTGTTTTCCCGTTTATTATAAATTTATAGAAAATAGTAACTGCTTTATGTATATATTATATATTGCGTAAATTCATATATAGGCATATATATTGAAATATTTGTTGTTTGTTTGATTTATTACATTCATATACATATATTTTCTCTGTCTTAAAATGGAAGCTTTCAATTGCGGCGTTTTGTAACTTTGTTTGCTTTAATTTGTATAGTGTTTCATCCCGTTCCGGCTGTCGTTTTATTGTTTCGTCTGTGTTTGCTTTGGCCTTTCGTAATTAACAAATATTTACTTAGTTTTGGTTTTGTTTTTGTTTTCCTTGCTGAGCTTGTCACCTTCGATTTAATTATTGAAGCGTTTATAGTTAGATTCTGCTTAAACGTTTATGGTTTTCAAATAAGAGTTCACATTAAATGTTAGTTTTGAAAGCCTCTTTAACACGCTTTGTCTTTATTTACTTGAGAGTTAGTTGTATATATGTTTGTAGATATATATATATTATATATAGGTACTTTATATATTTTGTATATAGACGTATATATAGTTTTTTAGTTTAATTGTTGAGTTCTTCTTAATTTCTTTTTGTAAACAGCAACCGACCCGTAGTTGACTTCAATTTTTGCTCTTTGTTCACCTTTTAGGGGTTTCTTTGTTGAATTATTTTTATAGTATTTATTATAGTAGTTTTTAGTTTGAGTTTTATTTCAGGAAACACAATAATTAGTTTTTGTAGTAACTTTGTTTCTCCTTTTTCCTGTAAAATACAAAAGGCATATTCAAGTCAAAAGGAGGTTCGCTCTTCCTCCTTTTGTCTCTTGAGGAAAAACTTCCTTATGAGCTTTCTCGATTTCGCTTTTCCTACTTCCGAGTGTTTTTTTCTGTCACACCACGCCCCTGAAAATTGCTAATCAAACAAATGACTCTAGAGGCTTGGCTTAAACCAAAACTCCCAGCACTTTGAGGTATTATGTAAATGTTTTGAAAAAAAAAAAAAGAAAAAGGAAAACCAAAAATTAATGACTTGGCAGAAGGACCAAAAAATAACAGAAGGCAAAAAGGGAAAATGTTGAGAGGGTCTGGGCGTTGTTATTGATGCCAAATATTGAGGCATTGACGTGGCCGTATTGATAGCACTCGAACGTGACTGAAATATCGGAAATGTTTTGCAATTAAGAGCCAAGAAGAGCCGAGCCGAGAGCAGAGGCGGAACGGAAGTGCAAATAATGTAATTTTGATGTTATTTGCGGTTTGATGGGAATTCAATTATGAGAAGCTCTCCATATGCCACATCAAAAATGGCGAGAGGGTGGGAAAACCCTGAAGAAAAATGCGGGACATCAAGAGACAAATGAGGCATGCAATCCAAAGAAATGTCCTGTCATCGCAGCACTTATCCTGGCAGCAGCAACACGCTGAGGAAAATGAAAGTGAAATTCCAATTCCTATTTCGAAGCTCTGGCTGCGTAATAAGCCAATCAATTCAGTGTCGGATGAACTGCTTCATTAATTTCACTTGCACCCAGATAGCAGGAAGAGGGAGGGAGAGAATCCTTGGAAAATGAAAGAAGAATTATGGTGGAGCAACACGGTCGCCACTCGTATGGCACAAAAGTCACGTAAGGCTCAAGGGCAGCTGAATTCGAGGAGCAACAGCAAGCAAATAAGCCTGCTTAGCGTGGCTTTTCCCCTCTTACACAGTTTTTCCAGCTGCCAGTTTATCCTGCTCCTGCCTCCGTCTCCACGTGCCCACTGAAGGATACTTCGGCAAATGGCAACCATATCGATGGCCATTTGCTACGGTTCCCCAGCTGGTCCGCCTTCGCCTTGGCCTAACCCCCAGGTATTATTATTTATGTATCCCGCAGATACACGGGTCGAATTTCGTTCTCAGGTGCGTATTTTCTTGTTACAAAAAATGAAGTAAATACACTGATAAAAAATAAACTATTGAGGCTAGAAAACCATAATTAAGAAACTTTTCCTGCAGGTTATTATTCGAGGAAAAAGGAAACCCTTTATTAATTATGAAATATGTTAAAAAGTAAAAATTTAAGTGAGGTCCTGCTCGGAAAACTTGTTAAGCAGCTATTTATCGTTCATAAAAAATGCATGAACCTTTTTTGCTCTGTTTAGGGACACCCGAAAAAAAATTTACTAAACTAAAAGTCGTCTACCAAGTTTAAGGTTTAAAGGTCACTAAATTATAATTTGAGTGGCCAGTGGTCCTTGCTGAATAATGATAAAGTTGGTTAGACAACAATTTTCTACTTCAATTTGCTCTCTTCTATCTCTTCCTTGCCTCCCTCTAATTGCCAAAGAAACTTTTCCCATTTTCCCCTTCATATGAAAATCCTTCACTCATGTGGATTGAGTGGTTTCCTCTGCTGGCATTTGTTTTGTTTATTTTTGCCTCGAATCGAATTGAAATTTTCGTTAATTTACTTTCTTAGTTGCAAATAAAACTTATAATTGAATAGCTATACCAAGGGGCGTGGCGGTGTATGCGAAGTGTGTGTGTGTGTGTCGAGGCTGATTCTCAGTTATTTGCACAAGTTTCTGGTTTTATTTAGGCCTAATTGTGGGCTTTATTCACTGCCAAAATGTATTTGTAGAGACATGTTTGAAGTATTTCTGCTAATGGGATTAGAAATGACAGTGGGAAGGGGAAATCTATTCAAATAATTGAAGCAATTGAAGGCTTATAAATAGTCTTTCCTGTAATTAATACAATTAATTTGGGTTTAAAGACTTCAATTGCCAAAGGTTTATTTTATAAACGTGTTATATTTCATAGAAAGTTTGAGCTTGAACAAATTAATATTTAAAGAAATTAAATTCATAAACAATAAGTACTTTTGCCACTTGTTTCATATCTTCTTTAAGGAATTAAATACTTAATTATTATATCAATAAATACAATATACATTTGGTATTATATTCAAAGTATGTTTTTTTATCAAAATAAATAAACCAACAATTTGTTTTCATTTGCAAATAACCAGAAAATCAGCTGGAATTATGCATTCTTATCTTTCTCACAAAACAATTCTTACACACAAAATTATTGCAATATTTAAATATGTTTCTCTTGATTATATTTCGTTGATGTTTCTCTCGCATAAATTCGTTAAATCAAATGCATTTTGCATATGAATATATAAACACACAATTAATTGCCAACAAGAACAACAATAACAACGACGACGACAAGAGTTAACAAGAGTTTTTGTTTTGAACACCTTGACTTTGTGTCTAGGCCATAATTTCTATTTTTCTGCGATTTCTCTCGGCCAAAGTCAATGCACTTGTTTGTTAAATTTTCAAAATTAATGGTTCCACACAGTTCTCAGAGATTTCAAAAATATTTCTATGATTTTCTCTATTTTCTTTCGGGCGGGCAGAGAAAGAGTGTGTCTTTCGCTTTCATTCACGGCCGACGCATAAAGATTTATTTATTTATTTTGTTGTTGATTTTTGCGTAGCACCGAAATGAACAAAAATCATAAAAACGAACGCATAAATTGCCAAAGCATAAAAAATTTAAATTAACTTCGCACACACACACACTTTGCGCAGATAAATACATTTAACAGCTCATAAAAAAATTGAGGCGAGAATGGAACAGAACATAAAAATTACCCGATTAAATAACAAGAAGATATTACTGAGGAGAAAGCATAGGGACGTGGGCCAAATCAACTCAATGGAAAACGAAAAGACGCGTTAATTATCCGGATCGTATCACATCACAATTTGTTTGGGTTTTGGCTTTGAGTCGATGACGAACATTTCTCGAACTCGAACTGTCTTTTTTTGATTTGTTTGTTCCTATTCCGAAAGAAAGCAAGTTGTCTCTGTGTGTTCTCCGAGATTTGTTTGATTATTGGTTGTTTCTAATTTGGGGATTTGGATTTCCTCGGTGATATTTTTTATAGATTGCTCAGAGGTCCGACGGGCTCGAGAATTGCCAACAAACTGATGCCAAACGGAAGCCGTCCCAATGTTTTTCATGTCGCGAACGAGCGACGAGCAGCGGCCAAAACCACACACAACAGAAGGCGTTGTGGAGGAGCCAAGTCCAAATCCGACCAACAACCACCCAAGAATTTTCGCATTTTCACCCACTGATAAGGCGAGAGAGAGCGAGCTTTTCCGCTTTTCCCTGGCGCTCTTAATATCGCTCTCTCTCTCTTGTTTTTCGGCTTTGGTTTTTTGGTTCTGTCAATTAGCCACATTATGGTGGCAAGACAATGGCGCCATAAGCAATTATTAATGACACCTTGCAATCCTTTTTCAAATGCATAATTTAACTGGTTTCGCAAAGTTTTCATTGTGAAAACTGTCGCTTCGGCAGGGAGAGGTTTGCATAATGCGATGGCTGACGTGAAAATTCATATGAAAAAGTTATGCCAGAAAAAGTATGAAATGACAGCAACGAGTTTTGCATTTGACGGGTTTCGTGGAATATTTTAGGATGTCATAAGTAGGGATTATCCTTAGAAAAGTTGCTGCAGTTTATTTTTGTCAGGGAAATGGGATTACTAGGAAGCTATTCAGCTTTTTAAAACCCTAAAAATATTGGTAATAATTAAAATGTAATAATAATTTTTAATATAAGATGGTAAAAACATTTTATTTGAGGATTAATAACATTTTCTTTCCCCTTTTAAGAAACTTTAAAATATATTTTAGATATAAAACCGATATTTAAGCTTAGAAATAAAATGTTGGTGGCAATTAAACCCATTTCAGGCGCCTTTTAAATTGTCTTAAAATTAGTAAGGCAGTCAGATTTATACATTTTTAATGTTTGAATAAAAAAATTACAATATAAAATATTTATAAATAATAATGGAGTGAATATTTAAATATTTAAATGACTTTAATACATTTTCGGTAACTTTTTATTATAAATAAAATCCATATATATTAAATTTTTTTTACTTTTCTTGTGTTTTTCCTCCCAAAAACATGCAGCATCACTAAGAACTTAGAACATTTGATTTTCCCAAGAGTCAAAGCTTGTAGAGTTTTCTCTTTGCAGAGGAAAAGCTTTACTCTGCCTTTCTCGGCTTTCCTCGGCTTTTCTCTTTGGCGCTCTCATTGGCCATTACACTTTCGTGTGTGTTTTGTTTATGCCATGTTTGTTGGCCCGGCTCGAGAGCCTGTTGTCCCGCTGCTGTCCACTTCCCGTTTTCCCTCGAATTTTCCTCAGCAGCAACATGAACGTTTTCCCCTCGATTTTCTCCCATTAATGCACGCCCCCACACAGTCTGATTGAAATCATCAGGAGGCGGCAGGAGTTTTGCGGCTAACCAGGCAGCACGAGCAGCAGCAGCAGCAGCAGGAAAATGAAAATGCGGAGCTACGAGGCGGGAAATGCAAGGAAAAGCGGGTGGGCCACGTGCGTCAATGCAGCCACCAATACCACTGCAAAATAGTCATGGTCATGGCCACGCTGCTGCTCTGGCATTGGTGTGTGTTTGCCTGTTGCACATGCAACTGGCACAACAAGGCGTAAGCCCCACAATACCAATAATATAACGCATTTTCCATATTTAATGCAGCAGGCAGGGGGATGAAAATGAGGGGGAGAAGGAGGAGGCGAAGCACCAAACAAAGGGATCATAAATTTAATCAAAATGGAGCCTGGCTTTGTTTTTCCTTCATAGAGCGCGAAAAACAAGCTGATGAATTATTGTAATTAAGTGAGCCAAAGGCAGAAGCAAAAGCCCCCAAAATGAGCGGAAAGTGTGGGAAAATC
The DNA here is from genome assembly GCA_018903765.1 of Drosophila aff. chauvacae BK-2020. Classification (NCBI taxonomy): domain Eukaryota; kingdom Metazoa; phylum Arthropoda; class Insecta; order Diptera; family Drosophilidae; genus Drosophila; species Drosophila aff. chauvacae BK-2020. The sequence continues at coordinate 18,621,955 of JAEIGO010000058.1, forward strand.
TTGGGGAAAATCGGGCTATGGGGTGTGAGTTTTTTGTTTTCTTGGGGGTGGCAGGGCAAATTAATGCCGAATGGCATGTGCCAGACAAGTGGCAAATTAAAAGAGAGTAAGTCCAAGTCATTAGCGGCAAGCAGACAACAAAACATGCAGGGTATCGAGTTAGATGAGGAGAGTATTGATTATATAAAGCAAGAAATATAATAAACTAAGAAATAATAAAAAAAATTATATAAATTATAAATAAATTTTTAGAGAGTTATTTCCAGCAATCACTAAATATAGTATAAGTCATAAAAGGATATACAAATTTAGACTAAACAATTTTACATATTAAAGAAAACACAAGATTATATAAATTATAAAAAATACTCAATATATATTCGATAGGTTTTAATGTTTTTAAAAATGTATTTATTTCTTAGAGAGTTATTTGCCAGCAATTTAAGGGAGTTTCAGTTAAATAACTTTAATATTTTATTAAAAATTTAAGACAGGGAGTTCCCAAAAATACTATAGAGATATAAAGAGTTTTTAAATAGAATTAAGGATTTCAGGAGTTTCTGGTGATAAATCTTTAATTTTATATAATATTATCATTATTATATAATTATATTATTAAATATATATAATCATTTTAAATATAATTTTATATATACATATAATGCAAACAAAACTATTGCTTGTGCAGGTTTAATAATCCCACAATATAGAACAAGTATTATCCCATCTATTGTCGTTTTACCTTTGATAAAATCATTTGAGCCAGCAACAAATTATTTCTCATAGATTTAAGTTCCCTAAGTCCATGAATTATTACCAGCAAGTATTTCCCCAAATAATCCAGCACCTCAACCAATTTCCCAGCAGCAAGTGCTTACAAATTCACAAGATCCCTCTTGAAATAATATTTACTATTCCGTTTTCCTTACAGAGAACTGGTAAAGGGAACACCATTAGAAAACTATACAAAGAGTCAGGGAAAAGGGAAGAAGAAAAGGTGGCGCAGAGATAACTTTCCCGTTGATGAGCAAACACTTCAAAGTCATAACTTGATGGCACTGACTGTCGCCTCTCATTTCCTTCATCGTCCTTGGCCGTGTCCTTCTCCCTGTGTCCCTGGTCCCTGTCCCTGTCCTCGTCCTTTTTGCAACATCCCATCCCAGCCCCATCAATGCCAGGCTCCATCATTGTCATTTAGGAGGACTCTGACACGCCGAAAAGGAAGTGCGCGCCCACAAGGTTAAACACCAGCTCTAAATATAGTATTTTAGTGAGGAGGAGCCGAGTGGACAGTGATTTGAATTGAAATTCCCGCAATTCTCCAGGGCAACCATTTAAGGAGGAAAAAGCGAGAGCTAATCAAGGCCGGGAATACGTGGAAATCTCCCCGGAGGCAAACATCTGACTTCATATTTCATGCGCAACAAGGGAAAATACCCGTCGTCGAAAATACAAGGAAAATACAAGCGGAAAACCAATGCCAAATAGTCAAGTATAGAAAACACAAGTTTACACAAGTTTATGGTCCCCATACAAGCGGCGATATATGCGAGACAGCCAGGCAATGATTGCCGAAAAAGGAAAACCCAGCCCAGCCAGATGGCGAAAACTATGGCGGCGGCGGCGACGGCTGATGTCCTTCCGCTTTTGTTCTTTCAATGGGGGGAGAAGAGGTACAATAAGGGGTGGCCAACGAGGCCAAAGACGGGGGGCAAATGGGGGGTAAAAACACACAACACAATACAACAAACAAAACAGAGAGATAGCTGGGCGAGGAAACACACAAAAAAGGATGGCGGCTGCCAGCAACATGGACCGAAAAGTGCCAAGGAAAATGAAAAATAAATAAATACCAAAGAAAATGCAATTGAAAAATATTTTAGGGCCACAAAAACAAACAATAAAGAATCTGATTTGAAAAATGTATAACAAATATAAGAGGTATATACATACATATTAAATAGAAAGTTTCAACGAATTGAAGAAAGTATTTGATAATATAACCTGGAACATGCTTTTTCTTAAATGGTTTATGAAGATAATTAAGTTTGAAATTTAATGTACTATTTTATTAATAAATAAACAAATAAAGTAAGTAAATTTAAAAATTGATTTTAATGGTTTAACTCATAATTTACATATTTAAAGCTTAAAATAAGTAAAGTAATTAGATCTAGCACCAAACTTTAACTATTATTTCCTCTTCATAAAGTTGATATACCTAAAAGTTACAAATAAATAAACAACAAAAGAAGGACAAATAGCTGGAACAACACACAAAAACTGCTTACATAATCACAAAAATACATAGTAGGAGCCTGTGGAGAAGGAGAGAGAGATAGAGATATAGAAAGAGAGAGAAAGGGGAAGAGAGAGCACAACACGTGCGAGAGAGAGAGAGTGAGTGGGGGAGAGTCGCAAAGAAAGAGAGAGGGAGCCTTGAAGCCTGAACTTGGCTTTCAATGTTGCCTGCGACTTGAACTTGAATTCGGTTTTTGCCGACAGGACGGCACGTGCTGGGAAAATCGGAAAAGCTTTTTTCCCCCGATTAGCCAGTCGCAATAGCTGCTCTCTTAGCATTCTCTCTTACGTTCACAAAAGGAAAAAAATTTCCCTTTCGCATTAAAAATGCGAGTGACGCAAGTTATCAAAAATTTATCAGTCCAAAGAGAGAACAAGAGCAACAGGAATAACAATTGTCCTTAACTCTAACAAAAAAAAAAAACCTACACTATTTTGGTTCATAACTCTGAAGGTTCAGGGTTTTGCCTTCCCTTTTTTTTTGGGATGCAAACAGGTTGTTTGCTCGGTAGACAAAGCAGCCGAGCTGCTGTCCTCAATTTTATAGTAGTTTCCATTCGGGGGCGTATACTTGATTTTTGCCCGAAGCCCAGCCAAAGCCGGTGAATTGGCCAAATTAAATTTTAATAATTAAATGCAGACGATGGCGAGGAAGGCCTAAGACCAAAGGCACGTGCAAAATTTGCATGCGAAATTCGGTTAAGAACTCAGCTCAGTGAGCACATGCCGTTGCATAAATAAAATCGCTTTAAAGCCGCCCACACACTCCACACACACACACACACAAAATGACAATGACAGGCGATGATGCGGATCTCAGGGATTGCGGGCATGGAGCTGGGAACGATACTATCGAACTATCGATGTTGGGTAAAGACAATTAAGCGATAGTTAGATAGGAATTTCAGGGAGGGTCTAGAGAAGTTCGAGGTTTTAAAAAACTTGTTTTTTTATTTTTTAATGTTTTTAAATTTAAGTGTAATTTATTCAGATTGGGTAAACCAAAATATTAAAGTTTTAAGGATTTAATGAGCGGATATTTAAATAAATAATAATAATTTGTTTTAAACTGATTTTGTTCCTTTACTTTATATTTTAGGAAAAGCAAGCTTTTCATTAAATATCCCATAATTCGTAATTCATTTTATTAGAAAAACAATTCATTCATTAAAATATTTTAATGATGAATAAATATAATTTATTATGAATAAATATCCCATAATGTTGTACCCTCTCCACTTTCCCTTCCCTAATACGAAAACCGGAAAAGTGGAATGGCGCTGCGATTCTGGATGTGGCTGCCTGGCAATGTCAACTTTGATTGAACGGACAGGACAGCCGGCACACGCAGAACCCCCTGGAATCCTTCGATTGAGCAGAGTCCCTGAAAGCATTTGCATAAGACCACCTCCCTCAAGCTCCTCCTTACACACTGGTCAAAGACATGGCCGGGAGGGGAGGAAAGAAAGCGGATTGAAAAGCCGGCAAAAAAAAAAGAAGAAAATCATGTAAATCGCAAAGGAGGAATTGATGCAGGCAAAATAGTCGTTAGAAAAAGAGGAGAGCCCTCTTCACGAAAATCGATACAAATTATTTGGAGTTATTTTTTGTAATTGGAAAGGGGGGACCAGAGCTTGAAAGGGAAATTGAAATGTTTTCCAAATCAGAAAGGGAAATGGACAGGTGTCTTCGGTATTGTTTAAATTGGAAAAGCATGTTAAACGAGAATTATGACTGGTTTGGTTTTTTTTTTTTTGGTTAAAGAAAATGTCGTTGGGAAATAATAATAAAGGAATATATAAGTAATTAAACATGTTATTAAATGCTATATATTATTATGTAGTTTTGTAATAATTTTTGTAATTTTTGTATATAATATTATAAATGTAACTATTAAGGAATCCTTTTTAGATTTTTTTAAATTTAAAAACCCCAAAAAAACCTTTTAATATTTTAAATAAAACCCAAAGTCAGTCCTCTGGAACACACCCATTTCTCCCTCATCTCAATACATTATATTTACAATTTCCATGCTGGAAGGGGTTTAAATCAACCGCATATTTTACGAAATTTACAATGCATAAATTTACCCAGCCAAATTCAATTTGCATTCCTTTAAACCACGACAAGAAGAACACAAAACTGTCTCCATATCGTGGTGCCGTAAAAATCCTCTCTCCCTTCCGCTCCTTTCCACTTCCTATATCTTCCGAGTTATCCCTCAGAAATCTAGGCAAGAGGAAAGCCAGAGATAAACTAGAAGATCCTTGGGAGGGACCATCGCACGTAATTCATTTTTATGAGCTGCCACAACTTGTTGGCTCTGGACAGTTTGGTTTTAGCCCGAACTTAACGAAAACAAATGATAATCATTTTCATTTTCCGCCCGCAAAATGCAAATAGAACAACAAGCTGGGAAAAAATAGAAAAATACCCCAAAAGCCAGTCGACAGTCGACCAAGGAACTTGGTCAAAATACACTCGTAGATAAATAGAAAGTCCTTCTCATGGCCAAGGTTGTCTACCTTTTTTTTTCATTCTTTGTGGGACGTGTGCCAAATTGCGACGACTTGGTTGCAGGAAAATGCCAGCTAACAATGGCAGACAAAAGGAAAAATCAGAGAGGAAGTCCTGCAGACAGGACAGCGACAATAAATAAATAGCCAACTGCAGACAAGTCCAAGGATAAGCTCATAATTAACTTGCTCAACGACATGTCGAAGCTGAATGAGCAGCTTAAATTGAAATTGCTCTGCCAAACAAAGTCGGGCCACTAAAAGGACACTCGCAAACAAAAAGGGAAACCAAAAAAACAATAAAGAATAGTCGAAAGATTTTGGTAACCGCAGGTGGCAATACCCTTACTCACAACAGACAGGCTTTCTTGTTAAATAAACTCAGAGATCTATGAGTTTAAGAGTGATTTTCCACCATTAGCCTAAAGTTTCTGTAACTAAGAGAGTCTCCCTTAACAAGATAAATAGGATAATGGAATAAATTTAGCTCTGAAAGCATCATAGCTTTCTGAACATCTGCCTAAAACGACACTACCTTCGCCTAAGGGTAAATGCGAAAAAAGTATAAATCAGAAGGAGGCTGAGCCCTCACACTCACCCGAAATTGTTGCACAAAAATGCGTTGTAATTGCCGAAATCAAATGGCCGTAATTTACGTTGACAGGCAATGGACAAGGACAGTGGCAGGCTGGCTGGCTGGCAGGAAGGCAGCAACTACAGTTTTATTTATGCAAATCTCCTGGCCCAACAACCGAGCCGAATACGTGTACGTATATACACGTTCCCCTGCCCGTGTGTAGGTGGACAGTTGAGGGAGCTGGCCAAAAATGTTCCATATTAGAATTATGCAAATGAGACAGTCAACATCGATGCAGGATTCTGGTTGGCTTGCGATGCCTTGGTTCAGTTGAGCCAAAGAACGGGGGGAAGGTAAGCGAATGTCCTTGGGGCCAACATCCGATCGGAGTTTGCGAAACCAGAGAACAATTGGGGGCAATTTGAGACACAAGTTTAAGCTGCTCAACATGTTTAATTTGAGAAAATTTAATTTCAAGTTTCCAAAGAAAACTTTTCACCGAAAACACACACACACTTTAGAAATGGGCAAATATAGTATGTAGGGATTGCTAATGGAATCAAAGTCCAATTTAAATTAAATTAAACTATGATTAAGGTATTTATAACTTGTTTGTTAGGAAATAAAATTTTATTATTTAATTTTTGTTTTACGTATAATTTAGATCTTTTCCTGATTTCCTAGTGATTTCTGTAACACCCAAAACCACATTTTCCTCAAATATTCCCACGAATCCTCAACAACCATTTTCTACAGCATACATTTATGCATCGCTTAAAGTGATTTCAAAGGCATTCAACATCCCTAAACTTGTGCTATTTTCAAGTCTTTGCTTTCTTATACCTACTCAAGAGATTAAGGCTGAAAAGCTATCAAATATCTTAAATTAGCTGCCGAACTAAATCGAACTACTCGAATTTGACGGTAATGTGACACATTAAGCAAGACCAATTGAATTTCGCCCGAAACTGTTGCCGGGAAAGGCCTGGCAGGAAGGCTCTTTCGCTGGGAATGCCTTTGATCAGCGCCTCATCAGCCGACGAAAGGGAATAAAAAATAATAATGTCAGGCAGAAGCCGCCGCCGCATGTGAAATACTTTAAAAGGAATGCCGAAGGTTCCTGCTCGGAGATATTTATGTATACTTTTTTTTTTTTTTGTCTTGGTTTTTGTTCGTCTCCTCTTTTTGTTTTTGGAGGTTGGGAAGGTGAAGGACATGGCATCGCATGTCCTTGCGTTCGGCTGCGTTCTATGTGTGTAATATATAGAGCAAAGATATCCGCTTCTGCACTTTTCCTTCGTAAATCAACGGAGAGCTGAGGAAAATCACTTAGGACCATGACGCGCGCTGCCCTGATAAGTTGGCGGTTTTAAAATTAATGGAGACGTTGTTCCCTGTTCGCCCTCGCTGCTCGAATGTCCTGCGAAATGGGCGTTGTCCTCGTCTGAGGCTATTAAATGTGTGCAGGCAGCTGCCTTGCTTAGATTGCAACTTTTGTGTTGCTCAAAGCTGAGATTATTTTTGATAATTCATGGCTGGCATTTTCCCTGCAGCTTTTCAATTTCAAGAAGCTTGCCTGTCTCACATTTCAATTGATTGAACATGATTTGTGATAAGTGAGGAGGTCCCCATAAAAATGATTCGTTGTTTAATACAATGTCAGGCCCCCAAATGAAAAGCTTGCCCGAAAAGCTTTCCCCCCAAGTGGCAGTACTTAGCTGATTTTCCCACTTTCCCAAGCTTTCCAAAAGCTTTTCCTGTTGCTTGACATAAAATTAACATTTTCTGTTATCAAAGTATTTCAAAAAATTTAAATCTTTGGCGTTAAAAATGCAGGCAACTTACGACATAGTTGGGGGTACACGATTTTCTTGGGAAAACTCACCTGCAATGAGAGAAGAAGGCAAAAGAATTTTATTATTCAAAAGTTGACAAGTTGGTTGAGAGAAAAAAAATCAATACAGAAAAACGCACGCTGAAGTGCACTTAGGAAAGGTATTCACACTCACACAAAAACCACTGAGAGAAAATACTAAAATATAAACAATAAAAATATTTTAAAAACTAGATTTACTTTATTTGTTAAAACACCATTTTATTTTGCATATTAAAAAAGTTTAGAGCGTTGACATTGATCCCCTGCTTAACACGCTTTTCGTTCATATTTTCCCAGAATCATTTATAATTCTCAAACCTTTTTTATGACAATATTTTAAAAATAAATATTGTATATATTTTGTCATAATAAACAGTAAACATACAGCAAAGTAAATGAATAAATAGTATTAAGTTTGTATACAATTTACTTACACATAACAAGACAACAAATTTAGTTTTATATACAAAAAATCGCCGATACTTCAATATTATTATTTATATTTCCCAAGTGCTTTTTAGAAGATTTCAATATTTGTTCATACAAAAATAATAAGAGCAGCATGCTTTCTGTGCAAACATCCTAAAAGTTTACAATGTACAATAATATTTGCTTTGATAATTTTTTAAATCACACCAGATTTTTCCCAGTGTCCAAACAATTTGTTGTTGCTTTTGTTGCCGTTCAGTAGTCATCAAGTGGCCCCCCAGGCGACGACTGCGAACAAGCCGAGACGATGAAAAAGAGGCTCAGCAGACCACTTAACCTTGATGATCGACACACTTCAACTAAGCCCCACCCACCACGTATGTATCCTTAACCCCTTTCCCCTGATTTTCCCTTCTTATTTTCCCTAACTCATATGCTGCCCTTTGCTTTTGCCTTTGCCTTCATTTATTTCGCCTCAGTTTGAGTATTCAAGTCATCAAGATTAATGTGTCGCTGTCTCGCTCACGTTGTCGCTGAAATAAATCACAGCGAAATGTGGCCCACGCGGCGTATGTGCAACATTTAGCTTCATTAAATCCCCGGCTGCCGAAGATAGTTGGACCAAAAGCGAAACACCATGAAGTAGATCAGCTCGAAGCCGCTGATGAGAGAGCAGCCAATGCAGATGCCCAGGACTCCGCCAACGTTTGCTTTTCGGGCGGGGGGAAAGCAAAAACAAAAATACATCAAATAAATCAAAGTCCTCTTTTGCTTGAACCATAAATAAACTCACACAACACCTGATACCAGGGATAGCGGTTATCCGTTATGTAGAGCTGCCGTCGTGGCGCTTTGAATTTTATATTTAATTCACTTCTCCAAGGATGAAGATGTCCTTGTACTCCTTTAGTTAGCCTATAAAACAACTGAGTGCACAGCGGCAGGCACTTCGGACACTGAGATGGCGACCAGTTCTCTGGGATATTATTGAAATAAAATAAGATTTAAGGGGGAAAAAAGCCCACACAAGCTGCAGACTTACCCTCGACCAACTGTAGGCAGGATATATTTGCCAGAGTGCAATATTTCTGCTGGGCATTGCTTAATTGAAAGGGAAAGGGCGGCACACACTGGCAGTTAATTAGGCTGGCTTTAATTCTGCATTCATTAAGGCACTTTTCCCTACGTACGCCCTCTTGGGGAAAATAGCAACCTCGCTCCTCTATAGGATATTGCTTTAGTTGTGGATTTCCCCGAAGTTCTATAACTTCAATTTCCACAGCTGCCATTTCGCCAGGGTTAATGGTAATTCTACCCAACCAACTTGGAATGTGTGCACTGAAGCCTGGAAAATTGCCAGCCAGTGGAAATTCATCCTCATGCGAGGAGTCGAGAAAAAGTTTCATTTCCCCCGTGAGATTTTCCTTCTGCAAAACGCAACAATTTCCTTCATTGGTTACACTTGAAGTGAATAATTCCGAACAATTGGCAGCTAATTGATTTATGGCACAGCGTAAAATTAATGTTTCACACGAGGGAGTTAAGTTCAACAATAGAGCAGTTATATTTCCTTCGTTAAGAAAATTCGAAACACTTTCCACCTCTTCTGGTTTCACAGATAAAGGATCAAAGTAAGCAGAGAGTAAGGCCAGTTCCTTTAAATAGTAATCCTGCGATTTATTATTACTTTTACTCAACTCCTCAGCATAGTTTTGCATTTTCCTGTGACTGAAACGATAGCCACTGCAAATTTGTAGTTCAGGAAATTGTAGTTCATCTTCCAACGCTTCAATCTCGGAAAAGTCGGTGATAGTTGAGTAGCTGAGAAATCCCAGAACCATGGCAAAGACCACATAGCTGGCAAATATGATTCCAAAACTGATAAATAAAAACCAGAAGATTCTCTGAATTCGACGTTTTCGTATAAAATAAAGCAGCTTGAAACCATTGAGGCTGGTTTTCCTAAAGTATTCCACAACAGTTCGATTAAAGGCAGTCACAGCTCGTGACATTTCGAAGGAACTAACCAGGAGTTGGCCATCAGCAGGATGTTTTATAGGCGGCACATTCGAGTAATTATGGTGCTCTACTTCAAGATATTATCTGGGGAAGATAGCTCCCGAGATTGTCCGTCAAATTATATTTAATTTATCAACAAGTTTCGGGGCGTGTCTCAGCAGCCATTAATGGAAATGGCAACTGTCGGGTATCGTCCGTCGAACATGCAACGACTGTCAACTGTAATTTAGCAGAAAGTGCTGCGAAAGAAATACAGAACCAACAGACACACACACACAGAGATGAACCGCTCAATAAACACAGATACTAAACAGACACACCCCTACATGCAAATCGAAAATATCACGCTAATGCCGAGGGGTTGCATATTAATGGGGCATACTTAGCAGGAAGCCCCTTTTTCTACGACAAATGAATGCTAAATACCCTACATTGCTGTTTTAGGGTCACATTAAATTTAAAAAAATATAATATAGGTACATATTACTATTTTTTCTATATTTTTTTTAAGTGTTAAAATTACGGTTACACTACATTTAAGAATGCATATTATATACATTCATATTACATATATGCATATTACTTTTTTAATGCTATTATGACACTAAATTTGTAATTTTATGGCCACACTAATTTTAAAATAAACAAAATTTGGCTTAAATCTATAACATTTAATATTTTTAGATGAATAATCAAATGGTTTCTTTTAATTTCATATTAGTTTTGGCCATTTAAAATGACAAAAAGTGTTTGCCATAAGTCGCAAATGAAAGCATGTAGTGTCATAACCCCATAAAAAGTTGTCTTAATTTCAATTGAATTCTAGAGTTGTACAAATAGTCGTAAAAAGATGTTTATGAAAGTTGAATAATATAATATAAAACATATTATATTATTCTATAGCTTAACTCCCACATACAAGTAAATATACAAACTTTAATCCCTGGTAAAGTAAAAAAAAAAAACCAACTATATTGCTAAATTAATCAGAGACATGTAGATATATATATGTACATATATATATTGCTACTTCCCCAGAGAGAAGAGCAAACAAACATGCGAGCAACTAGCTTGTATAATCCCAACCTAACCAACCGATAAACCAACTGGGCAAACAAGTTGAAGAGCTAAAACGCAAAGAATAAAACTAAATAAAAGTGAACAACAAATTCCAATAAGAAATACACACGAGATGATGAAGAAGAAGCAGGCACCACAGCAACACACACACACACACAACCCACACACACACACAACCCACACACAATAATTTCCGGTTCAATTAAACGCTTGTTTATTTATTTATTTATACGTAGCTTCTGGAAGACGAAGGGGACTAAGAATTTCGGGGTGTATTAGGGGGGAGAATGCGTTGTGTTTTCGATTTAATTGTGGGGGCACACATACATATACTACCGAGAAGTAGGAGAAGCAGAAGCAGAATGCCACTAATTTGTTTATGAATGAACTTGGCCCACACAGCCGGCAAAGCAGAAAATATGGCACAAATGTCATAGATGAAACAGATTTTTTATTCAATTAGTGAGTTTGCCTCAAAAATATCGCATTCCCAAAAGTTCAACTTCGGTTTATGCTTGGATGATACGTTGACTTTAAAAGAAAATATATTTTAAACGATATAGGGCCATTTGGGAATCGATAAATGAACCTATTTTTAGTGGAAGTCATGGAAGTAACTTAGATTAAATCTATATATAAATCAAGACTGGCATAGATTTTTGATAGAAAGTTATTAATGAAGTGATATAAGCTTTATTGCTTTTTCAATTCAGGACAAGTTTTTTATTACTGTGATCTTTTATAAATCATTTTTTAATTACTCTTATTTCATAATCATAATAATCATAATCCTCTAAATACCTCAAAAAACAATTTTTAAAAATACTCATATATTATTTTTTTCCTTAAGAAACTATTTATCAATCCCATAAACCCAAAATGTCGGTTGTTAAAATGTTGGCCCCTGCTAAATAAGCGGAAAAACGCGGTTAATAGGCGAAAGGACACCTTGAGAGCCGTTAATCCTGTCAAGGAACTGGCGACCTTTAGAATGGATTACCAAAGTGGTTAAAGGCGAATGCCAGTGGCGAAATTTATGCAGCCGTAAACGCGGTGAAATTGCAAGGGGAAGATGGGGAAAAAAGGGGTAGTAGCTGAAGAGGAAATTGTAAGATGGAAAAAAAGGTGAAACGGGGGAAGAAGGAGGCACGAGGCTGGAGGCAGGAGGAGGACAAGGGCAACTAACCGCAAAATGATTGCATACTTTAATGGGCCAAGCACTTAGGCAGCCTCTTCTATCCTCTCACACATACACAGAGAGACTCGCACATGTCTCTCCTTCCTCTCCCTTTCCCGTGCAACCCTGTCTCGATTTCCTCGCTTCCGCTGTGAAATTGCATCAGTAAAAATAGCACAAAAATTGAATAAAACTAACTAGTGGAGAGCAGAGCAGGGCGTGTGCAACGCATAAATGTGAAAGGTTAGAGGTTTGCAATGCGTGCCAGGAATGCAGGAGCGAAAGGAGCGCGCAGAAAGCAGCTACAGGGATGCAGGAAAGCCGGGAGAAAGTGGGCGAAGAAAAGGGTTAAGTGCTTACTCATACTTTATGGCTTATGGAATGCAAAGCAAAGAGCCAGCTTACCGAGGAGTGGAGGGAGCAGCAGGACTGGGAAAAGGATAAGGAAAGAGGCAGCTCTAAGTGCCCAAAGGCATTCTATGACAGAGGAAATGCTGCTCACCGAAACGCTGGGGTATGCCAGCAATTCACAAAGAATTCCAAATTCCAGGTGTTAAAAATAAAATACACGTTCATTAAATATTTGCAAATAGAAAATATTTCTAGACACATTAATTGGATGCAAATTGGGTAGCAACTTTAAAGAGAAATAATTTACTTTAATATAAATTATTTAACTTCTAAAATTTTATTTATAGCTTACTTCCCTTTGTTACTTTTTTTTTGTAAAGGATAAAACACTAAAACTAACATATAATCAACCATGAAACAAAGTGCAGCTCAACCTCGACTGGCAATCAGGATAAACAGAGCTTTTACATTCAAACAAATCATGTCCAGGGCACCAAGTCGTATACGTTATATCCTTTTTATACCTATATAACCTATACCTATATCCCAAAGCCCTCGCAGATAAACAAATTGAAGGACTGAATCATTATTATACCAACCGAAAAATACACAGGAAAACAAGTGCAACAAAAACGAACATCAAAATCAAATTGCACTCAAAAGACTATCGAGTAATTTACACACAGGGACAACACAAGAAAAGCAGCGGGAAATCAGGAAAAACAACGAAAAAAACACACACAAATAAGGCCAGAAAATGGTCGAGTTGCCATAAAATGTTAAATTGAATGTTAAGTGTCTGTTAAATGCGTGTGAACTCAATGTTAACTGAATTTAAGGGAATGTTTATAGGAAAAGGATAAAGAGAGTGTGGGAGAGTAAGACCAGAGAGGGAGCGCGCAGGATGCACCGCGCAGGCTCTCACTTCCGTTTGTGTGACGTCGGTGCCGTCGGTGACGTTGCATAGAAAAATGCGAAAATGCGTGTGAAGAGGGAAACAACAAAATCCCGAAAAAAGCATGACAAAGGGAAAAGCCTCGAGCTGCGCTTCTCGTTTTTCTATTTTCTTTTTTTGTCTATTCGAGATTTTCCTCGAGTGACGCCTAATGAGCGGAAGAAAAAGCCGAACATGCGAGGTGAGGAAAAACTGCGGGGGAAAACCGTGGGTGGTCCACGACGATTGAGAGAAGAGTGGTCATTAAGTGGAAAGGGTAACGACTGGGAAGTACTGTAGTGCAGGGCAAAAACTTTATTACAAACTTTAATGGAACCAACGTTACCCAAAACTATTTTTCAATTAAGCTGCAAGTTTTACAACTTGAATGGGTTCAGAGAAAAAGAAAAAGGACAAAGGAAAGTTTTGGTATGTAAAAGGAAAATGTTGTGTTTTTCTAGACTATTAAATCCAAGAAAATAATTTAAAATAATACAACTAACTAACGAGATATGCTATAAGTTGTAATAGTATTAGGAAAACGATTTAATTGCGTACTTTTGTTCACCTTCTTTTAATTTAAATTTTGTAATAAAACCTAATTAAAAACTAAGTACCCCACTGTTATCCTTTAAAAATGGCAAAAGGTTACCAAACGGTTCGCATTCCACTTTGCATTTGCAATCCTTTGACACTTATGTACCATCTACATCCCATTGAGACACACAAGTACACTGTGAGAAAGTAACCAATTTTTCTACACAAAATATAGATTAAAATCTTTATAGTAAAATATGTCATGTTGATTTTAAGGCACAATTAATGTTGTCTAAAAATATTCTCCGATAATATCCTTACTTTCCAAGAGTCACATTTGTTAATTTGAATTTTTTTCCAGTACTTTCCACACTAAAGTTCACACAGTTTTGCGTTGCTTTTTCCTACCTTTGAAACAAGCACAACCCATGATGTAGCCCATCATCAGCGTGGCTTTGATGTCGCCTTTCAAGCTGATTCGCTTGTCTCTCAATTAACTCCTTATCCTTCCGATTGCGCCTGTCCTTAAAGGTGTTGCTTTTGTTGTTGTTCTTAAAGTTGTTGTTATTGGTGTGTTTGTTGGTGTTGCTGTTGTAGTTGTTGTTGTTGATGAGATTGGAGTCTCGGGAAAGTGAACGACATCGGGAAGTGAGTTGAAAATGGCAGTTATGGGAATACACTTAATCTTTCGCACTTTCGTCGCGAGCTGTCTTTGCCGTTGCGTATACGTATACGTAGTATGTATTATTTAACACACAATCTGGCTTTATGGGGCCTTAGCGACGGACCTTATCACTCTTAACGGCTAACGGTTCACAGTTAACGGGAATTTATGCAATAAGCCTCATGAAACTTTTATTTATTATTGCACCTTTCGTCATATAAAACAAAAAAATCCGAAACGCACACGAACACGCAAACGTTTTGATTTACACTTGACTTTATCACATATTCTAGTTGTTGTTGATTGGTGTTTTTTGGTGCTGCTGATTGGTTTTGCCGTTGTTGTAGTTGTTTCTTTTTTTTTTAATAAAGCCTTACTATTTGATTTGGTTTTTTTCTTATTGATTATCACTTAATATTGGTTGGGGCTCCTTGTGTTGTGTCTTGCCTCTCTCTGATTGCCTCTCCTTATTTGGCTCTTTGCTCTCGGAATTATCTTTGTGCGATGATTGTGGAAAATTTGCTCGTTTCGATGATTTCACTCGTTGCAGCTTTTTGTGTGTCTCTTCCTTTTGTTGTGCGTCCACTTATTGTTTATTGTTGTTGTTGTGGTTGTTTGCTTGCATTTTATTTCGTTATTTTAAATATTTTATTTGATTGTGCAGTTTTTGTGTGTTTGTTTCATTTTAATTTATAATAATATCACAAAAGAGAATCTCTGTGGCAGCAGGAACCAATTAAAATGTTTAATATTAATTGCATTTAATTAATCATAAACATTTAAGGAAGCTGTGTTTGAGCTGTTTTTGTGCTTGTACTTTTTCGAGGAATATATATTTTTGCGTTTGATAAATTGGAAGATTTTATGATGGAAGAGCCAGAGGTCATTTACTTGGGAAATGTATTTATAGCAAGAGATCAATCTCCGTAAAAATATTATATATAGCAAAGTGTATAAATTGGCTCTAAAGCAGCCAATTAAATTAAGAGTCACTGATTTGTAAGCGGAAATGATTCTTGAGAAAAATATTTTTGAAAGTCTTTAAACGGATTTTATCACAATCATTTATTTATATGGTCAAGGGTACGTTAAACGAAACCAAGCAAAAAAAATTTTTTTTTTGAATTTACCGCTATTGCTATGATATTCTGTTAGAATATTGTCCATAGCATCGGGAAACACTAATGTCACACAAAGAAATGTTTCTTTGGTTTGACATTTCGCAACTCATTCACTTGTTCTTACTGTGTGTCGAATATGGAAAAATTAACAGAGCCTCAGAAAAAGGTAAGAATTTATATTTTATTCAACTTTTTATGATGCAATTTTGATTAAATTCAGTGTAATATACTCAAAAGCAACGAACTATATCAAAATTTCGAACAAAAATTTTATCCGTGGTCTTATTTAACAACATTTCAATGTACCGCTTTTTGGGAGTAACGTTACCGACAAAAATTTAGAAAAAGTTTTTTTACACATATTTAAGCAACTCAACCAATTTGATGATATACATTTTTTGTGTGTATTTAGAGTGTATTTTAAGAAACCAAATTGAAATTAATCAAAAATAGTACCATGGTGGAATAAATGACTGAAAACATGTGTAACGTTACCGACCATTTTTGATGAATTCATTGTATATTTACAGAGGGCTGTGTTTTATCAGAGCTCATGGCACATCTTGCTGCCATATCGTCCCATTTTCTCAAACACTGTTTTGTCAAACGTGCACAAGCTAAAATATACAACCTTCACGATCTTCCACGGGCCTCCAATATCGAATTTGTCGATGAGGCATTGATACAAGTGGATTTCGCCGAAAACTTTGTTTGTGAGGCCCAGGATGAAGTACAAAGTGCCCACTAGAATCAATGTCAGTTAACAATCTTTACGAGCGCTTTGTACCATAACGAATTGTTTCAATCGAAAGTATTTGTCTCAAACGAATTGAAGCACACGAAGAAGTCACAGATGTAGAATTTCACCAAATCAACAATGAGTTGAACTCAGTTGCTGTGTTTGCCGGTGCGAAGGACATTCCTGGTATTTCATCTGCCCATCGAATTCAAGTATTGAACGGAAAATTAGTGACTTCTGAAACCTCAAAACATATTTAAGAAATATGACTATTAAGCCACTCAAAGTGACTATTTAAGCAGCTGAAAACCAAAAACTCAATAAAGTTTACTATATTTTTGCTTGTTTAAACTTATTGATAAAATTGGAGTTTTTTGCTTTATTTTCGTCAAAATTTCGGAGAATTTCGTACGTGTAACGTTACCGACTTTTTGTGTAACGTTACCGAATTTGGTTTTAGGCTCGTAAAGGCACGATAAAATACATTTTTCGGCTAATCAGATAGTTATATCTTCTCTTTCATTCCTTATCTTTCAAAAATGCTTATATTCAAAATATGTGCAGCTACATTCACTAATAATAAAGCATTTGTGCACTAACCTCAGAAGTCACTTCCAAAAAAGTAACGTTACCGACCGACTTTAAAAGCTGAATACTCCGAAGGCAAGAGAAGTAAAGATAAACTTTGAACCCACAAAATGTAGGTCTCTAAGAGTACTTTCAGATGCATGTAACACATTATGCATTTACATTATTTTTTTGAGATATAGCCAAAAATGTGCGTAAGAATGTAACGTTACCGACTGTACCCTTGACCATATATTTATTTGGTATTATTTGTTGACAAATTGTAAGTTTAAATTAAAGAATTTTATACTTTGACTTCAAAGCTGTAACATTTCCTTCACCTAGATTTTTAGAAACTATAAACTTTACGTCCAGCTCTTTATTCCCCAAGCTAGAGCTCTAAAAATACGTCACTTTATGGCCCAACATCAAATAGAAGCACCACATAATCTGTTAAACAAATCAACTAACCGTTTAGGCCATCAAATTTTGGGCATGAAAAGACACTCTGAAAACCACTTCAGACATAGTTTAAACTTTAAAATGCCAATGTGCTACCCACTCGAAGGCATAGTGGCCTGAAATTGTGGCCATATTTGCTCTTACCAGCAGCCCAGTGTCCATAAATAAAAGACAAGAGAGAGGGCCGGGACTTGGCTGAGAGACTGTCAGTGGCCCAAATTGATAAAGATTATCCCAAAGCCAATGCGACAGGCACGAGCCAGTGCGCCAGCAAAATCAAAAAAGAAATATATATATATACAAAAAAAAAAAATACAACAATAAATAATTCAAGAAAGAGGCTGCAAAAAACTGTGACTGCATTGATCAAGAATCCACCCGCAAAAAGTTCCAATTTAAATTTAAGTCAGGCAGGGAATACAGGGAGTCCGACTTTCAATGGGATTCCGAGAATGAATGGAACCCGCGAGATACGAAATACAATAGGGAGAGAGGGAGGCCGGGGAAGAGGGAGCTGCTTGAAAAATGAGAAATGAAATACCGGAAGTTGCAGTGAGACAAATTTCTCGCCAGCCAATTGTCCATAATTAAACACACACACACAGCGAGAGAGAGGGGCCAGCAAACATGGGAAATCAACGACCACATCAAGTATACGCCACCGTAAAAGTGAATTCTTTTTCGCTCTTTTTTCGCGCGCGCTAGAATCATAATTGATGGCGCCCACATTCAGTTTCAATATCTCTCCATATCGCTGTGTCTATAAGTATCCCGCTCTCCCTGCCCCTCGCCGTCTGTGTCGCAGTGTGGATTTTATGGCCCGGCTGGAGGTCAGTAGCACATGCCGACGCCACTGAGAAGCCTCCGCCGGAGGTGAGAAAGGGGCGGCTGGGGGGCAAGACATTGACATTGTCATCATTCGACTTTTATGGCGCCTTTAAAAATGTATCTCGAAATTGTTGCCATCGCTGGAGCGATGGTGATGGCGAAATGCGAGATGAGAAGCAAGTGGAGGAGGCGGCGAAAGCTTTTAAATTGGGGGAAAACGAATTTGGAATGCTCTAAAAATTAAGAGGAATCTTTTAGCTCTTATAATATATAATATATATTTATACAAAAGCCAAATTTTTACATAAGTAAATAAAACCCTTAAATTTCATACTCAATTTTTTTCCCAAACAAAACCCTCAACATTAGGCTTTGCTATTTTTCCATATCATTTTTCCAGGCAAAAAAATAGTTTAAAGGCTCCCAAAACATTTCCCAAAAATATAGGGTATGATATAAAATGAAAAATGAAAGATTTCTGCGCGCTTTTTGTTTTGTTTTTGCGCCCAATTGCTCCTGCTCTTTGGCTCTGGCTTTCCCAAATATGTTTACACTGGGGAATATGGCGAAAACAATAAATCGGAAAAACGGCGAAAAGAATTTCCTAATTAATGAGCTCGAGCTCTCGAGGGCTAGAGAGAGGCATGTGTATATATCCTGAGAAATATAAATTTGAACAACAAATTAGCCGCAGCGGAAAGTAGATCGACCACCCACCCAATATTGCTGGAAAACAAAGTGGAAAAGTCAGAAACAAGAGAAGAAAAGTCGAAAAAGAAAATGGTAAGAGAAAGAAAAACCCTGTTGAGTCATTTTGTATTGGGATGTCTGGTGGCGAACAGGAACCGGATATCCAAATGTCGAAATTACGAGCAGCGGACATGCAACCAAAAAAAAATAAAGAAAATGAACAAAGAAAATGGGAAAAAGGAAAAGGGCGCGACACGTCTCTATTTAGTGACTCGATTAGGCTATTGACTTGCCCCTTACAGCCCCCGGTTAAGCCGGTATTTTCTCGATTTTAATTAGGCAAATTAAATTCGCATACAAACAACAAAAGCTGTGAATGAAAATCGATTTGGCGCGGCGAAACTTTGCACATTAATTTCCATTATTCCGCCCGTTGGGAGGGAAAACAAATTGAAATGAATTCATTCATCAGGTGACCTCAACTGCTGACGAGCCAAAGCCAAAACAAACACAGACAAGTGGGTGGGAAAAGCCTGGAAAACTTTGGCAAAACTGGTCACCAGATAATGCAACAACATGTTATGGAAAATCGTTGTGCTTTTGTTTGTTTTATTTAATATGCAATTTGAATGGAATTTAAATAATTTGGCACCCAAATTTATTTTTGTTTATTTATTTTGTTAAAATTTATAGAAAACAATCCGCTTAGTAAATCAATTATTATCAAAAGAGCTTTGTTGTTATGATTTATATGTAAATTTATGTAGAATTCCGATAATGTGCAAACCATTTGGCACAAATTTATCAATTCTTGATTCTAAATTCAACCTTGAAATATTTTTAAAGCCCACTTTGACCATTACAGACACGATAAAGAATTAAGGGGGTTTCTACCTTGTGTGGTCGAAAAATCGAATTTTTTTTTTGCATTTTTGGATTGATATATGTTTCTAGAGTCCGCTCCCAAAATTTCAATTGGTTATCTTAAGAATTACGGAACCTACACCTTAAAACAGGGAGCACCTACACGTTAAAACAGGTACTGAAGCAAAACTTCAAACGCGTTTTACTCGAAACGACATTTTTTGACCTTGCGGAAGTGATTCAAGCCAGACGAGTTGAGCAATCGCCACGAAATTTTAAAGTATCGTGTATTAGAGACTTCTCCATGGCTGGTACCAAAATCTTTAAAAAATATTGAATATTTTTCATTTTATATAACAATTAATGTCGAAAAAGTGCGTAAAAATCGAGTTTTTCATTTAAAATCGCATAAGTTTTTCAATTTTCATTCTTTTTCGCAATTCTGGTACCAGCCATGCGCAAAAGTATACAAAGTAAGAATATATTTAATTTTTGTGTTTCAGATCCTTTGAGCAGCAGCAGGACTTCCGTAAGCGAAAAAGGCGTTCCATTGCTCAATGCCCCTCCCCTCCCCTGTGCATATTTCCATTTGAAACTTTTTACTTAAACAATAAACTTGTAGATACACCTGAAAAAATTAGAAGTGTTTATCTTCAATACATTCCACGAAAAAAATTTTTAAAAAGCACATTTTTCGACCACACAAGGTAGAAACCCCCTTAAGAAATCAATAAAATAAAGAGTTTAATGCAGGAAATTAATCAAGGAAAACACTATATCCTATGGCACCCCCATAATAATGAGTAATCTCTCCCCCTAAGGGTACAGAAATAAGACGGAACAGAATAATATTAAATTGCCGGCTAAGATAACGCTCTGAGGCAAGAAATATCTCCACACACACTCTCTACATTCTCATACTCTCAAGACTAATTGCATTATCTGGCTGACTCAATTGGGTATTGTGTACACTATATAGATATATATATATGGCAGATATGTACACCTATACAAATTGCTTATCTTCGGCTCTATGCGCGACCCTAATGAGATTTCACTTTGGGGAAGAGCCGAAACAAGAAGAGAATCCGAATCTTTATTAGATTAGAATGCGGTGAATTGAGGGAAATATGATATAAGGGAATGGCCTAGGCAAATATTGTATAATAAATTATATATCTTGCTTTGATATCTGCAACATGGAGCAGACTATCGTTGTGCAAATATTTATTTTCGAGGTGCGCTAGAGCGGTTTTTTTTTTATTAATTTATTAAAGTCATTTAATATTTAATTTAACATTCGTAATTATTTATTATATTGTAAAGTTTATGTTATAGTAATGAATAGAAAATAAAATTTGTTAGGCTGGTTTTTAGAGTGAAATTAATTCAAATTAAACCAAAATCAGACATCCCTTTTGTTGCTAAATTATTGGTAATAAATTATGGCAATGTCAGGGCATTTAATCCATGATTAATTACAAAATTATTCATATCTGGCAATGGCATATCTTTGTTTTTGTTTGGTTTAACATGGCTTTATCGGCGTGTAAACAAAGTGTCTGTGTTCTTTGTAGTTGATATATAATATTTTTTTATGGAAGTAAGTAAGCATTAAAAGGTATTACATTTTTAAAAGCCATTATTTCTTTTTAAAATATAAAAGGAAACTAATTTGTTATATTTTTTGTAGCTATATTTATGATTAAATATTTTTCAGCAGAATATCTTCTTAGTAAGCCTAAAATCCTGAGGCTTTACCTAATGTGAATGACCGAACAATAAATAAATCTATGACAAGGCGATATCTTTTTGTTTACAGTTCAATACTCTGGCTACTTATCAAAAGGGTGTATCTTAGTTTTCTATATTTTTTCTTTGTTTTAAAATTGGTTTCTTTATCTCTCTTTTTTTCTCAGTGACCCTTAGCAGAAAGTGCTTGCCCATAAAGACGCGACTAATGACCATAATTCACTTAGGTAATCCCCCGCGGAGGGAAATGAGAAGAGAGAAGGCCTGCAGCAACACCTTGCTGTTGTGGCCAAAAGGACTCCCCATGGATTGCCGCACAGAGGTGTTCACTGTACGGCGCACACTCATTACAGAGTGCGTGACCTAGGCCAACAATGAGTGTAAAGTAAAGTAAAGTGCTCGCCACAGCGGGTCATGCTATCAATTTGATGGCTGAACTATCAGTAAAGAAACTTAAGCTGGAGATGATTCATCAGAATGAAAAGGGAAAAAATGCATAGAAAATGCAGGAAAAACAGGAAACACCAATAAAAAAAATTGCGCAGAATGAAAGGCAATTTGTTAGGCAAATAAATTTGAAATCCGGATACACAGACACAGCATCCTTCAGGCGCACAACAGGGAGGCGATGGGTAAAGGAAAAACAGCAAAAAGGTAGACGACCTCACAGGACAGGATGCAAGAGAACAAATTATTATTGCAACAGCAGTAAATCCCATAAAAAATATAACAAATAATTATTCTATATATGTATCTTGTAAAATCCATATTCATATAATATTTATAAGCAATTTATATTTATCTGGAATATTCGTATAAAAGGAATTTTTAACCAGACGTCAAGCAAAGAATTTTAAAAACAATGCAAAACAACGAGCTGAGAGAGAGAATAAAAAAAAGCCGAAAAAGGATATACCAAGAGAGCCATGAGAGAAGGAAAAACAAGCACAAAGAGCAGAAGAGAGAGAGAGAGTGAGAGAGCGACTTCAACGCTGCGTATGCGTAATGCCAGCGAACAGGCAACCAAAAGTGGAATGGCGGAAAATTAAAGTTTGCAACCGCTCCCCGGCCACCCCGACTGTGCCCCACATCCTTTCCCCCTCTACCCGCAGGCTGCCCTCCTTTTTTTTCGACAGCTCCAACGACTTCCTGACGTGCACGGTGGCGAGCGCAATTTATGGCGTGGCAATGCGTACGAGTACGAGACAGGGGTGCCCAGGGATGGGGGGTCTGGGGGCTGTAAAAGGACCCAGAGAGGGGAGTGCCACAAGGAGAGTCCTCTAGACGGACATTAGGGTGCACCAAGCCCTAAAAATACATTAATATTCATCACGAAAAATGGGTAATATATTATTATTAATGCATTTGTCAAGCATTATAAATGCTCTGAAGTTATAGACATTTTTTTTGTCTCAATTTAAAAACAGCCCAAATTTAATTATTTTTTAAGCATTTGCCATAGAAGAAAAACGTTTATTTCATGTCAAAACAAGTCCAAGTGTGATCTTAAAAGGAAGTCCACACTGCGTATGAGTAATAAGCATAAAAAAAACATCCAAAAGGACACTTAATTCACACTTTTTCCAAACTTTTCTCAAACTTTTTCTAAACTTTCTCCCCTTTGTATACATTTAATTAAAATTAAAAGAAGAATAAAAAAAAGCACCCTGTGGGACAGACATACATAAATTAAAACGAGGAGGGGTGGGGTTTCCCGCTCTTCCCTGGGGGCGGCAAAAGTTCAACCGTGTTTAATTTGCCTTCTTACACTTTTCCTCTTCTTTTTTTTCCTCCCCCTACAAATGCACTCGCATGTTGCATTTACACAAAAATTTCCTTTTCGTGTTCTCCCCTTTTTTTTTTGGGAAATAAAATAAAAAGGAAAATATTTTTGTTTCGCTTTTCGGGCTTTGTTCGTCGGCGCAACGAAGGAACAACAGAGAATGTTTTTCCATCTTTTGTTATTTCCTGGTTTATTTTGTTTTAGGGTAGGCGGTCTCTCTTTCTAACCCTCTCTCTCTCTCCCTCTCTGTTCTGTTGTTTCCTCTCTGTTTTTTTGTTATTGTTGCTTTTGCATTGCTCAGTCAATTTAAATTGCATTTATTCAAATTTCGTTGACAAGGCTGGCTTGCGGTTTTTTATGAAAGGAATGCAATGACTTGGTAGGGGCGGCTTTAAGCGGCTAAATAAAAGAAAAAAGGAAAATTAGCAGGTTGCAGTTTTGGGTGATTTTACAAAATTTAAGCCGCAAAATTACAATCCCTAAAGAAGCAGTTCTCGGACTATCAAATGGTGAGTAATAGCTGAATAGTAGATGAAATAGTAGAGCGAAAATGCTTTTCAGATTAAATAACACATGTTGTGGGACAAACAATATTTTCTGAACCAGATATCCTTGGTATATAGTGACTAATTTAAATAACTGAGAACATTATTAAGATAAACTTTCGAGGTTGGACATTTAAATTGCATTAGAATACTTGTAAGCTTAGTTTTTGTAAGCAGGAAGCCTTGAGTTTAATGGAACACCTATGAAAAACTGGTTTTAGACCATCAAAAAGTGTCTAGTTGTGACGTTTAATATTTTTATTGATTAATGTGTGTCAAGATAATAATTAAGAAATCAATTCTAAGAGATTACACCGACTTTATTTAAGATGCTTAAGCTATTTTCTGAATGATATAATCCTCCCAAATCTTTCACATTAAGCTTTAAGATATTTTTTTAACGTATCACTTATTATATCTTCATTATTGCCTAGTTAGGCACTTTAATTTTTATTTATTTCATACTTTGCACAATTTTATTATTATTTCATATTTATTTATCGTTTTTTTACTCATTTTCACCCATTTTTCAATATCTTTGCATTTGCTAAACCTTCCAATTCACAGTTGATTGATAGTTGGGGCGGCGATTACTTCCTCGTCGGCGCTCATTTGTTTACCGGAGAATTAACTTCTGGGCACTGGGGCTACACACACCGGCATAATAATAATACGAATAATAAGAGTTATATTCCCCATGTGACTCCCAACACACAAAAATACAAGCACAAAAGCGAAAGGCAAACAGAGACCCCGGGAGAGGGTCAAATATTTAACTGCAATTACTTTGGTAGATTGTTATGACCACTATTAATATTTATAATTAATATATACTACGTTATATGTATTACGTATTATTTATAAAGCACTTTTGCATATTTTTCTTGGTAGTTAATATAAACGATTTCCGTTCGGTATTTTTGGTGTTTCCTTTCGGTTATTTTTCATTATTTTTACTGTTTAATATTCTATATTTCTCCTAGATATTTTTTGTCAGACGCGTCGTATACGCGTTATAATGTTAACTGAACTGAATGAGAACTGAATCAAACGGAATCGAGTTTCCTATAAAAGTGCCCCAAAACGGAAGAGAGAGAGAGAGCGCCAGTAAGAAGAGAGGGTAATAAAAAGAGTGCTCGTTCGCTCTTCAAGTACAAAATAGAAAATAAACAAAAGCGCGAAACGTGCGCAGACTGTGCGAGTGAGACGCAGCTAGATGTAACCATATGCCGGTTGCAGCCTCTCAACGGGTGCGAAAGAGAGCGGCTGCTGCAGGCGTTCTAAAAGAGAGAGCAAAGAAAGACTGAAAGAGCAAGAGAGAGGCAGCGAAATGCAAACGACAATAAAAAGCTTCAAAGTTAAGTCAACAAGGCAGCACAAGCAGCGCCATCAAAATTTAATAGTCATCAAAAAAGATGTGTAAAAAAAATTAAGAGAAGAAAACAACACAAACTGGACAATAAATGCCGCTGTGCTAATTATCGCCGGAGATGATAAAGCCCAAAAGATGGAAATGAACATGAAAATCGCAATGAAAACGAAGTCGAAGCAACTCTTTCCCCCCCCCGGCTTCCAGTAGCTCCGTCGTCGTCTGCTTTATTTTATGTCGATTCTGAGAGGCATCCCTACATTTTTCAGATACAGTGGAACTTCTTAAAGGGGATCAAGGAAATCAGCAAAAAAAAATATATTAATATTAAATACAATTTTATGTTTTGCTCTGTAATGTTTCGTTAACAAAATGTAAAATATATTGCAGCTGAAGAATAATTTATTTACAGGAAACTTAAGTAATACAAAAAACAATTTAACAGAATTATTTATTTGACTTTGTTTTAATTTGTTTTTAATTGATAATTACATTTTAAATTATATTTTCAATTTATAATTACATTTTAAATCATCTTTTCAATATATAATTAAATTTTAAATTATCTTTTTAATTTATAATAAAGAAAAAAACTCATTAGGAAGGTTGCCAGAGAAACTTCAAAAGAATTAAATTAGAACTCCAAGCTTAAAATTCAAATTGTTATGCCTCAAAATATAAATACAAAAATATCATTATTGCATTTATAGTATTTTTATAGGTTGTTATATACTTTCCAAGTCCCTTTAAATGAATTTAAGAGCCACATAAACCCCCTTTTAAACCCCATCCTCAACTTTTCCAAAAGTTACCAGTTCAAAAATCCCCACTGTATCTATGTCCGTGTATCCCGTTTTTTTACTTTAACATGAGATAAACTTTTAGCAAACTGCCGCAAGTAGCAAAGATTTGAAAAGTGAAAAAGCAAACACACGACAGCAGAGTGTACGGGTATTTGCATAAATATACACAAAGACACACACAAATGTTTGTGTGCGAGTGGGTGAGCCTTAACTAGGCGTTAACTGAGCTTAAATGGGCTTTAAGTGTCTCTAATTTATGGCTTATGTTGATGACGGGCAAAACAAGGGGAAAACCTTGTTCGTTGCCAAACGATGGTCACTTGAAAGTTATAATATTATCATAGGAAAATTATTCCGAGAGAGAGGATATATTTATCTGTGATCTTGTATTGATTTTTTGATAAAATTTGCTTTTCTTCTCAGGGGGTTTAAAAATATTTCTCTTATTTGTTTTAATTATTTTTTATCCCAATTTGCACTGCTTGCTAGCAGTTTAAGTAATGCACTGCTTTGTAATATTTAAATATATATTTTTGAAGTGCATACTTTCTGGCTGCATTTGATCGAGCATTTTACTTGCATGTAAAGAACCATGTCAAATTCATGGGGATTATACAAGCTTGGATAATATAACGATAGAGGTCGCTCTTCGTAAGCCGAAGATACAAATTTTATAATTTAAAAATTAAAAATAAAATAAGAAAAATAAATATTCTATTAATTTTTATTCTATTAATTTTAATTTTCTCCTTGATTTATTCCTTTAAAACAAAACAGTTTTAAAAATGCTGCCTTTACGACACATTTTTAACTGATTGAAAAACCTCCAAACAATTTTAATTACCACAAATTGCAGTAAACTTCATGAATACATATAAAAAGAGCCTAGAAAATAGCAAATTAAATACCTAACACCCCTCTTAACCTTCCCAATCATAATTTCATTCATAATTTCCCTCCGATATGTTATAATTTTCTTCCACTCATTCACAGATTTAAGTTCCCAAATAACGTCCACTCACCATTATTGTTGCTGATGGCAAATCGTTGCTGAAGCTGCTGAGCCAGCGCCTGATGATGCTGGGCCAGCGGTGTGAGTGGCGGCGGCGGCTGACCAACGCCCAGCTGCTGTGGCGCCGATTGCGAATGGGGAACGCCACCGCTCAGCGAGGATGTGTCCGAGGAGCCATCCCCCTGGCCGCCACCGACCAGTCCACAACCCACAAGGCCATTGGCCATGGAATTCTGTGGGTTCTGGCCGTTGAACTGCTGCACGGAGATCGAATTGGCCATGCCCTGCTGCTGCTGGCCAAGATTCTGGCCGGCAGTGCCGTAGGTGGTGGCATTTATGGAATTGTTTGCCTGGCTCATGGAATTGTTGTGGACGGCTGAGCTGAGAATGGAGCCATTGGCGGTGGCTCCACTGCTGTAATATGACTCCTCGCCTGGAAAAAAATAAATACATTTAATACGTTTTTTCTGATAATTTAATCATTATAAATATATTTTCTGTTTCTTAAAACCTATCTTAGGAAATCATAGAAAAATAGTTAAGTTTTCATAATTGATTCTTTGTTACGTTTTTTATTTTTAAAAACTCTTCTTATAAATAATACCACAAAAATTCTTGATAAATATATACAAAAGTTGTATATATATATTTTTGTTTATGAATTGAGTTTGACTAATTTTGGAACCAACACGATATTATTGCCTACTTTTAGACACCCCTTAAATAGTTCTCAAACAGTTTGCAGTATATTTTGTTGGCAAACATTTCCAGGAACAGCAGGAAAACAAAGCCGGCAAAGCAAAGAATTCATTCATAAAGTCGATACCCTGTGAGCTTTTCATTAACACCCTTTTTAATCCGAGATTTTAAAGCTTTCTCCCGGCGAAAGGCTTTCTCTCTCGCCTGGCGCCATCTGTAGTCAAGTGATGGCACTGAACTGCTTGCCTCGACTGCCGCAAGCAGCGCCCGGTTGAGGTAGGTCCGGGGATTTCGCGAGGAAAATACCTCCTTCCCACCGCGCTTCCTTCTCATTTGAATGCATTTCGCGTTTGGATTGTGGTTCCCCCAATGGATTTAGCCCTGCTCCTCCTCGGCAGCGATATGCCCATGGACATGGACATGGACAATTAGCCGCCACTGATTAATTGGCATTTAGCGAAAAAGTCGCGACTTGGCGACGACGACAACCACAAGGCACTCATAAAGTCCGCTGACAAGGCAGGCGCCTCCTTCGAGGGCAACGCCCCCTTTTCGTCTCCTCATTTGCCTGTTGTGCAAAAGGGCACTTGGAGAAAATATTGGAAATCTCTTAATTTTGAAAGTCGAATAAAAAAAAGTCGGGTTTTAGTAATTTAGATCTAATTTAGGACCAAATAAATTTAATTAAGATTTGCTTTTGAAACAATTTTTGGGTATAAATATTACTAATGCTGTTATGATATTTATAATATGAAAATGAAACCTCAAATGAATGAAAACCGTCATAGAAATTGAAAAAACTGTCTGGACTCGGGAATCTAAAGCTAAATTAGGAAATATTTGGGTTTGAATATTACCTTTTTAATAAATAATTATTAATTAACACAGATAGTTACCTCTATCAAGGTTCTAATAAAATCTTTGATTTAAAAAAAAACTGCATTACTATATCATAATCACCATAAGTGCTTAAAATTATTTAATTAAATTAGTGAGCACTAATTTCCCCCTGTGTATTACCCCTTACCACTGCCTCACGCAATTGACGAGACGTCTTTGCTGGCTGTCACATCGCAGCCAAAGCTGCCCAAGCGGAAGGAAGACGCTCTTCTTCGGCTAGCAAACAATTTAGCAGAGTGCTAACCTGTCTAGAATACGCATGTTGACAAGGTAGGAGCAGGAGTGGGGTATTCCAGCGGTACATCAGCACTAAGCCTTGGCTATATCGTGCGCGGCTTATGGCCAATTTCCGTTATGCCGAAGCTCTTGCTTTTGCTGTGCTTTTTTTTGTGTCTGTTTATTTTGTGTGGTGAGCCATAAGCAAAAGTTGGCAACAATTGGCAGCTAACAAAAACAAAAAAAAAAAAAGTAAAAGAAAATCCACAAGAAGTTTGTGGAATAATCAGCGAGTTAATTTGTTCGCTTGGCACGCATTAAGGGGGTTTCTACCTTGTGTGGTCGAAAAATCAATTTTTTTTTGCATTTTTGGATTGATATATGTTTCTAGAATCCGCTCCCAAAATTTCAATTGGTTATCTTAAGAATTACGGAACCTATACCCTAAAACAGGGAGCACCTACACCTTAAAACAGGTACTGAAGCAAAACTTCAAACGCGTTTTACTCGAAACGACATTTTTTGACCTTGCGGAAGTGATTCAAGCCAGACGAGTTGAGCAATCGCCACGAAATTTTAAAGTATCTGTATTAGAGACTTCTCCATGGCTGGTACCAAAATCTTTAAAAATATTGAATATTTTTCATTTTATATAACAATTAATGTCGAAAAAGTGAGTAAAAATCGAGTTTTTCATTTAAAATCGCATAAGTTTTTCAATTTTCATTCTTTTTTGCAATTCTGGTACCAGCCATGCGCAAAAGTATACAAAGTAAGAATATATTTAATTTTTGTGTTTCAGATCCTTTGGGGCAGCAGCAGGACTTCCGTAAGCGAAAAAGGCGTTCCATTGCTCAATGCCCCTCCCCTCCCTGTGCATATTTCCATTTGAAACTTTTTGTACTTAAACAATAAACTTGTAGATACACCTGAACAAAATTAGAAGTGTTTATCTTCAATACATTCCACGAAAAAATTTTTAAAAGCACATTTTTCGACCACACGTAGAAACCCCCTTAAAAGATTCAACAAATGTTATTGTTGATATTTTGTCAGGGGAGTTGTTTTTTGGCCAAAATTAAATTCTCCTGAGACCTTAAGCTGTTGTGACGTTTATTGCAATATTTTATATATATTATATGAACAAAAAGTATGTTTATGTCTTTAAGTTAAATATTTAAGCTTTAAACAAGGCCACAAAAAAGGTTTCATTTAAATTTACTGAACAGAAGTTTCCTATATTTCTATACTTGTTTTCTGAGCTTTTCTTGTAACTGGAAACTATATTTTTTAGTTAAAGAAAACTCACCTGGTTCTGGAATATTGCCCAAGGGACTCTCTGGCAATAGAATCCCCTTTTGCACTAACTCATCTCGATTGGCACGCACAGAAATTTTACGCTCCAAAGCTATTACAGAAATAGAGAAAATTAAAAAATATATAATGAAAGCTACAAAAAAACTTACATTTGGAGGCCGCTTCAAACTTTTCGCTCTTCTTTTTCCGCCGCCATTTCCAGGGCTTGAAGAATCTACCCAAGGCGCTGAGCTTGCTCTTTCGCTCCAAGGGAGGTGTCCTGGTGCCCGATCCCAAGCTATTTGTGCGTATGGCAGCTCCATTCTGTTTCTTAGCTAAAAATATACAAAATAAATAAAATTAGTGATAAGTTCAAGACAAGAGCTACGCAAATTTGGGCATTAAATAATTTTAAAATAGATTAAGTAGACAATTATTTCAATATTAATGAATGGTAATATTAATACAATTTTATAAACATTTATAATTGGAAATTTCAATGAAAATATGACAAAAACACCATTATTCAGACTTCTCTTAAAACCAATTTTTAAGAGTGTCTAAAACTATGCAATGATACATAATATAGATAAAAAGAAACCCAAAAGGAAACCTATGGCAGCTTTGTTCGGTTTCTCAACACAAAACAACGACGAGAGAGGCAATTAGCAATTAGCAATTGGCATATATCTGGAACAACTCAATGGAAACCCAGCGACGCCGCTGCTCTGCGGAAACGGAAGCAGGCGTTCCCCCCATTTTTGGGCCACATTCCACGCCCCATTTTACCGCTATTGTGAGTGAGCGAGTGTGAGTCTGCATGCCCCATGGTGTGGCATGGCGGAATGTTGTTTGCTTTTTTTGTGCGTTTTGCCGCTGAAAATACATATGCACAAATTGCAAGGTAAACTGTTATGGCTCTGGTTGCTCTTTTGTTCCATTATGCAATCAATGACGCTGCTTTTGGAAATTAGGAATTCAAAGCAAGTTGTAGCCTGCCTTATTATAAATTTAATATTAGCATTGCTCTGGCTGAGGTTTTATTGTATTTAAAAATTAGCATAACAAATGGGCAGTATTTTAAGTCAGAAAAATGTATAGAATAAAGCGAACACTACAGGTTTAGAGGCTTGAAAAGAATTTTAATACACATATTAATTTAGAACGATATCAATTTATAACTGCTTAAATAGCCCCATAACTTTTAAATTAACTTGATTTGTTATTGGTATTTAAAAGTGTCAAAAACAATTACACAAATAAATATCAAGGCTTCATTTTATATCTTCTAAAAACCTTTTCATTCTTTTTACCCTTTGGGTAAACTCCAAATATTCTTTTTATCCACCTACCAAACAAATATTTAAATTCCTTTCTCAGCTATTTGCAGTTTCATGTCAGTTTGCATTGGGAAATCTCTTAGCCACACACAATTTATAGGAGGAAATGTGGTGGAAATGCGAAAAGAAACCCCAGTAAAGGATGAAGAGATAAGGTTTGAAAAAGGCAGATGCTGAGGGAAAATCAACAACAAAAAAACACTAAAAGATATGTCGTCTCATTCCCTAGTTGGACAATTCCCACTGCCGCCCACTTTTCTCTCCACTTTTGGTGCTGTTGTTGCTGCTGTTGATGCTGCTTTTCAGATAAGCTTTGACACACGTACACCCACATCTTCACAGGTACAGGAAGCACTTGGTAAGAGGAAAATCGAATCAACAAAATATACATTAGACAGCTTATTATTAATTTTATATCCATATTAAGTATTATTTTTGTGGAGATTCTCATTTACAAGTTAGTCCTAAGAGAGGACAAAAATGATTTACAAGGCCCAAATATTTTACAGCGAAAGAGTATGCAATTATACATTTTATGATACATTTTTAAATCATTTTCTGTATACTTTTAACACATAAAATAATTATAATTTACTTTTTTTTCATTTAATAGCCAAAATAATTTATTAATGCAATAATACATTAGACTATAAATAAAATTGGCTGCATACTTTAAGACTTATTTTTTAAAGATTTACATAAAAATATCTACAAATTCGCTATGTATTTTTGTTCTACTCCCAAAAGAATATTTAACATAGTGTTCACTGTCTTTAAAAATGCCGCCTGCATTGAAGCGTTGAAATTAGGCTACCTTTCGTACGAATAGGAATAGAAGCACAAACAAAACTAGCCAAGAGCAAAAAAGAATCCAGGGAGAAAAGGGGATTTTGAGGTAGCA
Source organism: Drosophila aff. chauvacae BK-2020 (assembly GCA_018903765.1). Taxonomy (NCBI): domain Eukaryota; kingdom Metazoa; phylum Arthropoda; class Insecta; order Diptera; family Drosophilidae; genus Drosophila; species Drosophila aff. chauvacae BK-2020. Next base: position 18,654,303 of record JAEIGO010000058.1, read on the forward strand.
ACAAACAGCAGAAAAAAAAGGAGGAAAAAAACTGTAAAACTACTGCAAATGGGCTAACAACTATTTGGCTTCATGATCTTCTTACCATAACTGGGCTTCTCACAGCGAGTGCTCCAATTGTGGTCAATTGTTGGTCAACAGCAGCGGCAGTCGGTTACATAATAAACAAGAAAAAAGGCAACTGCGAGGGAGGGAAAAAAGTATCTAGCATCTTTAAGCTGTGCTGTGTGTATCTCGCGGATGTGTGTCACTCTGAGGGAATAAGTTTTGGGCCAACTCATCGGAGGAAAATGTGACACAAAGAATAACAACGAGGAAAATCTTTAGCTCATTTCAAATGGCGCCAACAAAGAAAATTGTGGAGAGCGTGGTGCGGAGGAAACTGCGGAAAATTGCTAGGAAAATGTGGTGACAAATCTCTTTCTCTCTTGGGGTGAACATATGTATGTGGAGGGGAAATTGTATGAGTCTTTATGGGTTTATTAGAAGGGGTTTCTGAATAAGTTTAATTAATGAAAAAAGGCTAAAGAAATATTATTTAAATTATTTAAATAAAATAAATGTCTTTAAAAGAAATTAAATTTTCATATAAAGACACAAAAATAAATTTAAAAATTCTATTTAATTTATTTATACAGGAAAATGTCTTTTAAATTTGTTGAATTTTTATATAAGCCCAAAAAATAAAAGGAAAATATGAATTTAACACAGAGATTACAGCAAAATATTTATTAATCAAATAAACTGAAGTTTAAAGATCAAATCTTGTTAAAGTCACCCTTCAATTAAACCATTGCCTCCTCATAAAACAAAATATAGTTTAATTGGTTTAATTCCCTTTTGCTTAACCATCATAATTTATTCGAGTCACTGCCATTTATTAGTTTATTGTTCTCAACTATGCACAACCGGCAATTATTCATCTGCCTTCATGGGAAAACTAGTCTCAGTCTCCCCAGGCGATCTCTTCCCACACTGCAGTTAATTAATTTCTAATTAATTTTTTTCCCAAACCCGCCATAAAACCGGCATACCCCGAAACAAATTACACATCATCAAAATCTCAGCACGAGACCAGCAGAAAGTTGTTAAAGGCGCGTCGTCTCTTCCCCAATTTTCTTGCTTTTATTCCCCTTTTCTTTCTTTATTTTTTTATTGGGGAAAAAACAAACGCAGAAAAAATACAGCAAAGGCAAAACCAAACAAAATACAAATAAAGAAAAAGAAAAAAAACATCTAGCAAATAAAGCAGAGTACATGCAAAAAAAATAAAAATAAAACACAAATAAACAAAGCGGCAAACTGCGCTGTCGACGTCTACAGAGGCGCCAGCGTCTACGCCAGCGTTGTCGTCATATAATATTTTCTTTTTTTATTTTTTTATCGTACATATTTCGTGGGGGAAAAACCTGTTTTTTGAGCTTCGCCGAGGCGACGTTTGAATGAATGCAGCTTCCAAGATTTTGGCTTCTAAAAAAGCGTCAACAACAACGACAACAGCTACAGCCAAAGCGAGTGAAGGGCGCGGTGGCAACAACAACAATACTAATAATACAAAAAAAAAAAAAGCAGAGAAGTAATGCTATGCGAACGCGTGGAAAACGGGTTTTCGCGAAAGTTGTTGTCATTGTTTGTGGCGGCTGTTATTGGGTTTTTGTTGCTATTCTCGCTCGAGCGGCACTATTTTTCTGCGTTTTTGATTATTTTTACAGTAAAACTAAGCTAAAATAATAATAAAAATATATAATTTTAATAAAAACTATAGTAATATATCTAGTATTTTATACATAAAAGAGTTTATTAATTATAATCGAGCTTTGCCTAATTTGTAGACTAAGATCTGCTTTGTTTTCGGATATAAATTGTATTTCTTTTTATGAAGACATAAAATTGCAAATTAATTACAAACTAAAAAAAATTAATTTTATATTCAACAAAGGGAATCATTTTTTAAATACATCTTCTTAAGCCCAACTGTATTTGATTTTGTATTGTTTCAGTCTCCCGTCAGATTCCGAGACCGAGAGAAAACTCAGAAATATGGCTGCAAAAATCTTGTTTTTTTTTTTCTCACATTGTTTAAAGGGAAATGGAAATGGTGAAAAGCTGCCCGTACTTGGAAAAAAACAAGCCGTAAACTGGCAGCCAACGAAAGTCAAGGATTAAAGGTACAAAAAAAGACAGGATATTTGCGTGTATAAATTGTTACGAACAGAGTTATGAATGTTTATGTAAAGGGTTTTCAGGGAGAGCAAGGATATCCATTTATAAACAAAAATATTACAGATTGTAGAAAAAAAAAATGTGCTCTGATATATAATACAAATATTTATAAATAGGGTTTCTTTCTATAAATTTAATTCCGAGCTTTTGCCTTTCAAGATTCTTAACAGAACCCCAAGTACACTTCTTAGAATTCCTCAACAACCCCCTCTCTTTACTTATCTCCATGATAATGCCTATGTGCACGATCTATAGTAGATATATCTCAGTCGCAGTTCTATGTAAAATGTCAATTGGTTTGTTCCACTTTAAAGCTCACTCGCACTGGCTTATAAATAAACAAAAATCGTTGCTGATAACTACACCGCAAACACGACTACGACGAAAAACTACAATAACATGGGGAATTTATTTGCGCAACGTGATGTGCTCAACAATTTGTTAAAATAACACGACAAAAAATCAGACAACAAAAAATAAAGCCAGAGGTGGATTTCAGCACCTCACAAAGCCAAATATATAAATTATTTCAACGACTTTAAGCTCGGTATTGCATGCTACAACAATCTGTTCACAAATAAATAAAACAACAGAAAAAAAATAGAAGACACAACATGTCAAAGCTGAAATCCCACAAAAACAAGCCAAAAGTTAATTACATTATAAAAGAAAAAAAAGAGAGTGAGAAGGAGGCGCTGCCAAATGTCAGAGGGGCTTGAAGTCATGGCAGAAAGTGAAACACTTGCGAACCGAAAAGAAAAAGTGTAACAAATTGTATGGAAAACAATTTGTTTCTCCATCCTCTCTCTCTCTCTTTCCCCTGAGCTCTTTCTCTAATTTGCACCTCATGCTAATTTTTATAGAAAATTGGTTTTTTGTTGCTTTCAAATTCCCCCCATATATCTATTTTGGCTGAAGGTTATTCAGCACTAATTGATGCCAGGCAAAAGCAATTACATTGAGTCCCAGGCTTTTATATATACATATGTCAGAACTTCGTTATCGTCCGCGGATTCCATTGCGTTGCGGACCGTGCGTTTCCTCGGCTGTGACATGTTTCGCGCTTCGATCAAGAGTGCCCCTTTGAATCGCAACTCCTCTTTTTATATGGCACCAATCTAGGTACTCGTCCTCTTCCTAGAATACATATACATTCGCCTGTTCTTACACATCGTCACGCCGAGGCTACACAAAACAAAAGTATGTTAGGCCTTTACGCAGAAACCGTTTGCGAAAACGAACGTCGACTTCTAATTTCCAATTAAATTCCATATTTCCACCAAAGACAAAGAGTAACATCTGCACGACTTCTAATTTCCAGGATTTATATTATAAACGTTTTATTTCTTACGAATGAACAAATGCGATTCTTATTACTTAACAATTCAACTCGATAATATAACTTAATAATTCAACTTTATAATTCGACTTAATAGTTCAACTTAATAATTCAAAAATAAGGCTTCGACATATACATATTTTCAGACCCGATTGGATTGCAATTTGAAGCCCCTGAAATTAATTATAATCGTGTGTGTGCAATCAAAGTTTGGCAAGTAAAAGGGTAGGGAAAAGCAGCTTTTCCGATATACATATACATATATCGAAACGGAGCTCAAACAGCGCGTCAACAAATGCACATGCACAAAATTTTAAAATCGCATTACGTATACGCAACGTTGCGCAGGGAAAATCGTGACCGAAAAGCAGCATTTGTTTATTTTTGTACTCTTCTGAAGCATTGAAGCATAACGTAATCATCGAGAGCCAATGACAAAATTCGATTCACTTTACAACGTGTCCATCGCATAGTTGTTGATATTGAGAAATCTTGTTATGGAAACTATGGATACCTATAGAGTTACTTATTATTTCAGAAGGCACAGAGTGAGGGATTTATAGGGGAATGGGAAATATACAACTACTACTATTTAATAATATGATATTATCGATATATTTTTTATATATTTGTATTTAAATATATCATATTTGAAATTTCTGTTAATAAATAAAATATATTTCTAGAAAACCCCTTCACTCAGAATTAATTACAAATTAATTACCACACAATTTAATATACTTTCAAACAAAATATGCAAAATATTTATCAAGTCAAAACACGAATTGTATTGCCATCGAATTCCCATAGAAAATCTCCAATAAATTCCAGACATTGCCAGCTTATTATTCACCTGCAGCCAAGGCAATTAGAGGAGTTCTATTTGAACATTCCTGGTCGACTGCAAAACTTAATTGTATCCCCAAGCCCGAGAGCACGGTTCCCATTATTCCCCGCAGCAAATTGCTGGCGTCTGTGTCAAAGTCAATTATGGAAACAATTTCAGAAATGATGCCCGGCTTCTCTGTGCCTCGGTGTCTCTGTGTCTCCGTGTCTCCATGTCTCCACATCTCCATTTCACTATATCTCTCTATCTTTCCCTATATGCACTCGTAATTGGCCGAATTTCGTGTGGCTAACAATTGTTCGAATTAAACTGGAGAGGACGGGAGGGGGAAAAAGTCAGGGGAACATATGAATAATGGAATGGCAATGAATCATGCGACGATCGAATAATAACGAATGAACAATAACGAATTGCATGTTAAATGCTTGGCCATAAATCGTCCCAAGACTTGCAGCAGCTGCTGGTGGCTCTTTATTTTTCCTATCACCATTTCTCTATCCATTTTCCTTTATAGCTTCATAGCTGCGTGAATGAAATTGCTCATACGCCTAGTTGGACGCTCATAAAATGCAAGCCGGCTAATTGCATTGACATTTGACATCAGCCATTGGGTTTTATAAATAGAAATATGAACATCGACTTAATTGACTCGTGCAAGCGATTGAATGATGAAATAAAAGGAAAACTACTTCCACTTAATGCCTTATAAAATCCCTTTTCTATTTTTAACACATATTTAAACAAGGTTCAATGCCCCCTTTGTCGCAACAAGCAAATCCAATCAGATTTGAGCATCTCTCCTCTGAATTTAAGCAAATATTTGCTTACAACTTACAGCAAAGTTGGAAATGTAAATAAATCAAAATTTTGCCCAAGGCAGACAAATAAAAGTGGTTTTTGTGTATTTCAATTAACATAACATTTTCTGCGTGTGTGAGTTTTTGAAAAAAGAGAGCAAATAAAACCCATGCAAAAACTGAAGTTCAATGATTTTTAATACAAAATCCTTGAACAACACAATTTCTCGTTTTTATTTTGCATTTTATCAGCTCGTTATAAGTGTGTCATGGCTATTTAACATTGAATTATATAGTTAATTTTCTTGTTGTTATTATTCTATTTTTCTGGCTAATAAGAGAATTTTTTGCATGACAGAATATTGGGTTGGTTTTTTTCGCTTTGAATGAGGTAACTCTCATTTAGCAGCAAATAATAGCTGACTTGTGGATTAATTTTGGGGTAATTATTGGTAGAACCTCAAGCTGTCATTATTTTTTCCTTATTTATTAATGAAATCTATAATATTCAATTATTAAAAAAAACTTTTCTGAAGAAGAAGCCTAGAAATTATACAACAGCTATCACAAAATAACAACTAGATAAAAATCCAATTAAATTCCAATTGAATTTCAAAATTAATCTTAAATATCCAAACTGTTTGCTGAATGTATCTCTTTGTGTTGAATGTAAATTCTTAAGTCGTAACACAAACTTTAACTACAGTTAATTGATATTTTCTGCAGCAGCCTTTCCTTGCCTTTCCATTGCAGGGAAAACTTTATCCTCTCGTACTGAGTGGCAAACTTTCCAAACTGTCAAATTGCCAGACAGATAAGGAAAGTCACAGGAGGAGCAAAAAGGGGGGATTGATGCCAAAAGGAATATGGCAAATCAAACAGAATCCGACACCTGGATAATGTCTGGTCGGATGTCTGAACAGGATGACGGTGATGATCATGATATGATGATGATTATGTTGATGTAGAGAGAATGATGACAGTCAGCGGAAATGAGAGACAAACTCTCGGACACATTTTGCCTTAGACTGTACCCACCCAAGAGATATTTGTCCAGAGGAAAAAAATACTCACAGCAGACAGAATTTATATCAATTTCGAAATGTACTGGGCCGCAAAATCTCTTGACCTGCAATGCAGCTTCCTCTGTCTGGCCATCATTTGCAGTTCCTACTCATTAATTAAGCGCAGCAGCCAGATGAAAACTGACAGATACGAAATCTAAATGTAAAAATGTCACTGGAAGAAAAGTGTCACTTATAATGGAGAACAAATTTTACTTATTAAAAATTATTTATTCTTGGAAGATAATTTGTAGGAATTTTTATACGAAATGTTGATATTTTCAAGAAACAAACAACATATTTCAGACGTCAGATATATTTTCGGTGCTTTAATTAACACATCATTATTGGTATTTCCTTAATTTTTTGTTCATTCCCAAGTGATTATTCTGAACTGTTAACATTTTGTTTCCTAAATATGAAGCTACATTTCTTTTATTTTTATAGTTATTCCCAACTGATTATTCGGAATTAAATTATATTTGTATACAAATTACTTCTTTGAGCAATAAATTTCTCCATAATTTTTCCACTGCATTTTCATACATATTTACGTTTAAATTGCACTTGATGTTGCCTCATACATATTCAGCCATTAATAACAAAAGTAAATTGCAATCTTTGTTGAATGAAATTGAGTTCTTTTACGCGGCCCAACTTTATTTTAATTTTTTTTTTTTTGTGCTGAGCTCTGTGGATTGACCGCTTAACATAAACATTTTCCTGATTAATGGCCATCGGCAGAGTGTTTTATTTGGTCTGGGTGCGGTCCATCACGTTGATCGATCATTGTTCGACGGGTATATAAATAGTATATGTATATGGTGGCATATTCTATAGTATTCAGCCGAGTCTGGGCCAAGTTAGTGCCACTAAGCGAGGTCATTACAGACGTTAGCCCATTAATCATATTCCACGGATCATCAATGGGTCATGGCTTCGATTTGTTGCCTTATTGTTGAGTTGAGTTGAGGCTTCCCTTTTTCTTCGACAAGCTGTCAAAGGTAAATGTGTTAAAGCGCTTTCAAAACTTGTTAAGTTAAGTTTAAGTTGAGGCTCGGGGCTTAGGTTGAACTTTGGTTTCGAAATGAATAGAGTTGGAAGATAATGTCGGATTTTGTGATGTGGGGATTAGCTTAAGGGGGATTAATGAATGAATGTTGTAGCTTTTTCTATGGAGGTGTTGAAGGCAGTAACAGTTTTATCATTTTTTAAATTTATGGGAACCCAAAAGTCCCACACAAATGTTTTATATTCTTTGAAAAACTTACTAAACTTGAATAAATATTACAAAATAAATATACTATACTATACTATCTACCAAATACTCAACAAATAACAGAGTTATAGGAATAACCCATTGGCCAATCGTTCAACGCCTTAATCAACCGACAAATAAACACTTATCAATCATGGCGAAACTCACGTTTTATGCAAACAATATCTTATCTAAAAGAAACAAAGTTAAAGCCATATTTCCCATAAAAAGTCAGGTTAAAGCATGCAAAAAACCACCAGAGATGACTCAGAATTTTGTCTAAGAAAACCAACAAAAAGTATCAAATAAAAGTGCCAAAAACTTCTCACGTTTGCTGATGAATTTGATGATAATCATCTACCGTAATCATCAGTAATCATTTTTTAGCCCGACACCAATTAGCACCTCCGGATTGAGCTGAACCCACGCGAGAATCAGAAAAATAAATAAAAATAAAGTAAAGAAGAGAATCTACCACAAAATAATTGTAAAACACGCAACAACGTAGGCTTACGTAAGACTCCAGATTGTATAAATTATACGCCCACTTCCCTTTTTTGCAGACAGACCAAAAATAGAAGAATTTTAATCAGACAAACATTTTGACGCCGCCTCATTCATTTTGTTTTTCTTTTTTTTTTATTGATTAATGGCGTTCGATTAGGGTCTCATAAATTAATAAAAGAAGTGTGGAAAAGGGACAGAACCATGTCCCAAATTGAAGAGTAATCGAACACACGAAAAAAAAAGGTGAACCAGGGAGCGGAAGAGCACAATGAAAACTAATTTTGGAAGCCAAGAGCTGAGAGCATAAAAGAACTCAGCTTGGGGATATATAATACGCAGATTCCAGCAGCCTTTTATGCTATATAAATAGCATACAGACAGAGACACACCCCCACCAAAAAGTTATGCACAAGAGCAGGAGAATTCTCTACTACGCAACGTTTTCCCCCGCCTTTCTGACCACTTCATGTGTCAAGTTTCAAGTTCACCATTAACCCCTTATGAACTTAATTAAGCAATGGGAGAGAGGAGTGCAGGAAGTACGGGAGTCAAAGTAAGTATTTCCAAAGCAGAGTTCCTCTTTTGTTTTTAGCCAGAGTTATAGAATTTTATGAAAGTCCTAGGGTGGACTGTGAAATTAAAGACTGCCTTAGAAAATTTTATTTGAATATTTAAGGAGAGCGAAAATAATAATGATGAGGATTCTTGGGTGGAATTATAAACTAAACACATCTAACTAGCATAAAATAATATAAATATTTATGAAATAATAAACACAATATATTATTTATAAATTTTAATGTGAATACTAAGCTAATAAATGAACCTTTCATTTTTCGACCTAGAATAATTTTCTATTATTTAAAAAAAAAAGGTCTACACAACATATTCATATGATATATGAACCTTTGGTTTATTAACTCTGAATATATTTTTTATAAGACCACAATAGGAAGAAAATTGTCTATAATTTATGTTTTAATCTCATCAGAATAATTTTCTTTAATTACAAAAAAAGAAATATAAAATGAAGCCTTGATTTATTTACTCAAAATAATTTTGTATAATTACACAATAGAAAAAAAAATATAATTTATGTATTCTAATAAATAAACCTTTGATATAATCAATACAATTTAATTTAATTGCAAAATATAAGTAAAAAGGTTAAAATAAGTAAAAGAACTACAAAATGTATATATCAAAATGCTAAAACTGAATAAATTACCCTTCGATTAATGTACTCAGAATAGTTTTCTATAATTACAAAAAAAAAAAACAAGTACAAAAAAGAGATATAATTTACGTATTCTAATAAAAAAAAACCTTTGATCTCATTAGAATAAATTTCCTACAATTACAAAAGGGAAAAATATATATAATTAAACATCAAACTCCCCCATATCACCCCGTGGGTTAAAACCAAATTATTCCTCCTTCATTTCGCATATGAGCTCTCTTGCCTGACATTCGTTATTGTTATTATTATTATTTTTCTACCGTTTTGACAACTTTGTATTTGTGTTTACCTGCCTGTCTGCTCCGCTCACTCAAACTCACACTCAACCCGGCTCAACTCTTTCGGAAACCCCATTTATCCCCTCCCCATTTCGGCACTCCACTTTTTATAGCTACTGTATTTTTTACGGCTAATGGGCGGTAACTGTAGAACTGACAACAAAATTGGCGTGCAAATTGAAAATGGGAAAACGAAACAAATCGAAAAAAAAATAAATCAGAAAAATACAAACAAAATATACAAATAAAAGCAAAGAATTGAAGCGACTTCAATGAAATTTCAAGCGTCAACATTGAGTAGCTATGATGGCCGTATTATAAGCAAGAAAAATAAAAGCAGCCAATAGAAACAACAGCTTATTGATTGCACAGCTGGCTGGCTCATTGATAAAGGGGCAAGAGGTGGGCTAGAAATTTTCCAGAAAAACTCGCCGCTCGCCAGGGGAAATGAAACGGACGCTTGATGAATTGAACAGAAATTGAAAAATTGTTTGGTTCAGGTGGGTAGAGGTGGTGAGCAGCAGCAAGGGGATCACGCCAGTTAGTTCGATTTATGCTTTATTGAAGGCAATTTGTTGTTTGCCTCTCTGTTATTTTTTATTTTTTGTTTTTCTCCTCAGTTAGTAGTAATTGAACATCGTAAATTGCCATCGCCATTTTTCCCCTTTTTTTTGTTACCGATTTCACAAATTTAGCAAATCAATTAAGTTAAGCTAAAGTCATGGGAAAGAATACACACAAGTCATATGATGACAAAGCTATATAAGCAATTATTATTATATAAATGTTTAACAATTTACACATGAGCAACATCGAACGTAACATTTAAAAACAAAGAGCCCGATTTAATCGACAGTAAATTTCAAACAAAATAATTGCAAAAATATTCAAGGAATGCGGCTTAGCCAAAAGCAGTCAGGCAACAATAACAAAAGGGAAAAAAAAAAGCTGAAACAGAAAAAAAGACGTTGACTTCGACACATGCACGGAAAATAATTGCAAACATGAAATAAAATATAAAACCACATTGTGGTTAGCTGATATGTAAATATAAACCTTAGGGATTCATGTGTATAAAAAATAAACTAAAATGAATAATAATGACACACCATAAGACACAACAATCTTAAAAGATTTCTGTGACAGCCCTGATTAAGCCAGTCATATATTTTATATCAATCAAGGTGAAGAGACAGCCGCTAGTCATAATATTTATCTCATAAAAAACCTATGAGACCTGTCACTGTAAATTAATACCATAATTTTTCGCAGTGCAATTGGCGAACACCTGTTTATACCCACATATATATAAAAGCCGACTTTGACTTGATATAACCACAGTGAGTCATGCGTCTCGGGTTTGACACACTGAATTTAGCCCACACTCCAACTCCTATCTGGTTTTCTTATTTTTTCAGACACGTGCCCTCAAAGCAGACGCATTAAAAAGCCATTCCAATTCTCCACTTGAACTTGAAATCTACAGAAAAAAGAGAGAAGAAACTTGAAGAGAAACAGAAAGAAACAAAGACGCCAAGTATTTTAATTGCATCTCTAAATGCCAATATAAACGAAGCTCCCCGAAAACTTTGGTAATTTCGCTATAAATAAACAATAAGCTCACTCTTTTTTAGCTTTCCTCAGCATTTCTCTCTGTCTCTGTGTCTCTGCGACTCGTATTAAGTTTGCTTTGATTGATGATGCCCGCCGCCTGCCCGATTATGAGTCACTCAACTCGAAATATATTATAGAGAAATATAGAGAAACATAGAGATTTCCCCAGTGGGTAAGTGGGTTAAGTCGGCAATTGATGTCCGCGGCGCGTTATTCGTATTGACATGTCACGGTAATCGGATATAGGGCAAAAATTATTACCACCATGATGACTTGTTGAATGCCATAAAATGAGACTAATAAACTCGAGGGTAAATAAAAATACAGAGCATAAATCAAACTGTCCTGTTTCGTAAGGGAAAATCATTAATCAATTCATGAAAAATATAAAAAACAAATAATTACAGTTCGAAACCAGGGTTTGAAACGTGACTAAATAAGATGAGTGCGAGCGAAATAGATATAAGAGCTACAACTAAATTATTAAATAACTTACAGGTTTATCAACCGATTGCACTCAAATTTTCATTCATATATTTCATAAATATTTCTTATTATTTTAACATTAAATAAAAACATTTATAAAAATATGTATAAATGTTAAACCCCTCTTTAACTACCTAGCTTTAACCGCTTTTCAATTTAAGAGTTTAACGACATTCCTTTGGTGCTACACCCTTCGAACCGCACCCTCGGATTTCCTCTCTTGTCACACCTGTGAGTTGTGTGTGTTGGTTGGTTGTTTTGTCTGTGTCTCTGTCGCCCCCACAAAAGAAGAATTAAAGCTGTTCCCCCGTTTCTGATTCTGTTCTCTCTTTTTTTAGGAGTATGTGCCCCTCTGTCAGCATATTGTATCGCTTTAGGCATCAGATAAAAGCGTTGACAAAGCCCGCTCCCTGCTCTGATCTGCTCTGGTCTGCTACTCCATAAAAAAACGACAAAAAATCCCCCTTCGTTCTACAATCCGCCGCAGAGTCAAGTGCAGTGAACCATTTTGGGGCTCGTCGTCGTCGTCGGGCAAACAGAAATGGAAAATGGAAAACAAAAAACGGCGGAAAAAAAATCACATTTCCGTTCTGCATTGAAGTGTAAAAAAATCGAATTAAATAAAGCTATGGGAGTGATCGAAGTGGGAAATACCCCTAGAGGTCTATTAAATGCTTAGCATTTGATTAAGTTAAAAATCTTTAATTCATAAAGTTGTATGGGAAAGTAAAACATCTCTAAATGTTGAATGTATTTATAAACATTTTAAATTTACATTTTTATTAAGAAAGTATTAGTATTACTAATAAGAAAGGAAGCAGAAGATTTAATAAAAAAGCTACAAGACCTTTTAGTATAACAAAAAAAAGTTGTATATTTACCAGGAAAAATTGTATTATTATTATTAACTAAATTAAATTTATTATTTTAAATAAAAAAAAGAATCTATTAAAGTTGAAATTTAAATTCTGTTGAAAACCCAAGCCCCCTAATTTAATAAACCCCTTTCCCCCTTCTTTAAAAAGTCTGGCTTGCAGGCAGCCTTTGAACTTTATGGGCATATTTTTAGAACAAGGTAAGGTCGTTTAAGGTTTAATGTAAGCCAAAATATGGCCATGTTGAGCGCCAGAATAAATATTGGCTTTCAGATTGGCATTAATTTGTATTAAACCAACAAGACTTTTAAATATTTAAAGCCCTTTTATGCTTATACTACTTTTACTATCATTAATTTATTAAGAAATTTATTTATAAGAAACCTATTTAACAGAAATCTGTTTAAAGGAATCTTTATGTAAGAAATCTACATATAAAAAATCTATATCTATATATAAACTTACATATATTTCTCTCTTTAGTAGACCTTTTACCCACCTTCCCCCAAGTATTAGCTCTTAACCAACTTACCGCACTGCCCCCCATTGAGGACCAGTCCGTCCTTGAGCGCCTGATGCTGCTGCTGCTGCTGGGCGTTGTTGCTGCTCTGCAGGATATCCGAAAGCGACAGGGACGAGGCTATGAGCTGGCGCTTCTCCTCGAAGTTGAGATAATCCATGGAGTTGCTCCGCTGCGGGGTCACCGTAATGGTCACCGACTTTTGCATCTTGGCCACCACACAGAGCTGCTGCTCGAGCTCCGAAGGACCGTTCCCCGACTGGGACTGGGACTGACCGTGGGCATTGGGGGAATCTGGTGGCGTGGCCGATTGGGCAGAGGGATGATCGATGCCGTCGGTGAGATCGGGAGGTGGCAGTTGATGCTGCTGCTGTTGCTGTAGGTGTTGCTGCATCTGCTGCTGCAACTGCTGCTGTTGGTAGCTGTGATTGAGCTGATGCTGGCCATAGTAACTGAAGGCCGACTGAGCCGTGGCCGCTGAATACGAGGGTGGACCCAGTGGCGAGTGTGGTGGGGCATGAGCCACCCTACTGGCAGCCGCCGGCGATAGCTGGTAGCCAGCTCCAGCTCCAGCTCCACCTCCACCGCCGGGAGAGTTCTGACCGCCATCGTGGCCATTGATGGCTGCCACCAAGGTGGCCAGATTATTCCGACTGGTATTCCCAATGTTGCCCCTTTGGGTCAGCTGTGCCTGGGCCTGGAACTTGTGCTGCTGCTGCAGTTGTTGCAGCAACTGTTGCTGCTGCTGCTGGTAGGCCATCGGTGGATGTTGCAGCTGCTGCTGCTGCTGCACTGTGATGTTGCTGCTGTTGCTACTGTTGCTGTTGCTGCTCGCCGTCGACTGTTGGCTCTGCAACTTGTTGCTTCTCAGCGACATCTTGTTGCCACCGCGATTCACTCCCTCATTGTCACGTGACAGACAACTAATTGGCGGTTAACACGCCGCCGGTGTGCGTGGGTTTTCCTTTTTGTTTTTCTCCCCGCACTTTTTCCCTTGCTTTATGTTTTGTAATTTTTTCTTTGCTTTTTTCCTTGTTTCGCACTTCACTTTTCTTGTGTCACTTTTTCAAGGGTTTCACTTTTGTTTCGGTGGCTTAATTGCTGCAATTAAAACAGGTGTTGGGTTTAGCGGGCATGTTGCATGTTGCATGTCGCCGGTAAGTACTGCGGCAAGGCAGGCAACAAGGCACGCGTTTTTATGTCATAGTTAGCACTCTCTTATGAATCTTCTAGAATCTAGATCTAGCATGATTTTTGCTTGGTTTTTTATTTATTTTTAAATATTACATTTTTATTAAAGTTTCCCAAGGAAAATCCGGTTGCTTTTCTATCATTTTAAGTTTTCAAATATTTTATAAGAAGCTGAGATTTATATATTACCAAATATACATTTTTATATATTTATTAGTTGTTTATTTACAAAACTTATTTTTTTATTTGATTAAAAACCCAATTTATAAATACTTCCCCTAAAGAAAACCAAGTACAAATGAAACTTGGCACACTTTTCAAAGTATTTTCCTAACGACTTTAACACCCGTTCTTGGCACTGATAAAATGCCATAATCAAGAGCAACATTTCTGGCACTGTTTTCGCCTCGAGAAAATTAACTGAAAATGCAGCCAAAGCATTTTCACACACAAATGCCACAAAAGCCGCAGTAAAAACACACAAACCCGAAGCCAAAAACCAAACTCTGGACCACTTGTCGTTGTCATCATCAAAAACGCTGCAATTGCCGACAGCTGGTGAAGATGGATGGATGGAAAAGATGCAGGGGAAAAGTGTGAGAAGCACACAAACACACACACCCTGATGGAGTAGATGGAAATCCATCCAGGGAAATGGAGCATCATCACTGTGTGCACCACTGCACCACTTGAAACTTGAAACAAAAGAAGCCAAAACGAACAGAAAATTGCCACTGCGTTGGCCATCATGGGGGAGGTAGAGGTGGATGTGGAAACTCCTCTCAAGGATTCCTCTGAAGGATGGCCAAAGGCAACAAAGGAACAGGCAAAATGTGGAGGTGGAGTACGTGGAGATGACTCTTCAAATTGAAGTGTCCGTGGGGAAATCGAGTGTAACCAAGCCGAGAGGGTTGAGCAAAGGAAGGGGTTAAAACAGCTACTTCCAGAGCCAATTTCCTGATAAGGAAAGGGGTTAAAGGGTTTAGATTATCCATAAGATGCCCCATGAAATATTAATTCAAGGGATGATTACCAGAGAATACAATTGATTAAAATCAATAAAATTAAATTCACCTAACTTAAAACTGAGAAAAAAATACAAAAACCTATTTTAATTTAATGAATAGAAAATTAATAAAAACACAATAGTTCTTGGAAAAACAAAAATTTAACAATTTAAAGGTTGACTTTAATGGAAAAAGAATTATTTCCTGAAAGAAACAATATAAATGCATTGTGAAAAAGTTTCGCAAAAAATCTCTGGAAAAACCAAAACAAAAAGAACATAAAACTCCACCACAAAACGAAGTGGAAAAATGCATTTAAATCTCACTGGTGAAAACAAATCCTTTTCACAGCTCAGACAAACTGAAACTCAAACTCAAACTGAAACTCAAGCGGAAAGCCAAAAGTTTCCCTGGAGCCTTTAAAATTTTTCAACCATTTCCATAGCCAAGAGTAGTACACTGAAATAAATATTACATAAACCTATTTTAAAGAAAATAAAAGGATAGAACAATTGATAAAACCTGCTGTTTGTCTATAAAAATGTTTATAATTTAAGTAAAAATTCTAAAATCAAATTTTAAAATATCTTGTAAAAAACTCCACTTTATTTTCTGTGTAGCAAGGTCAAATGGCAACGAGTTGGCAGCTCGGGTTAAAGGAAATCTTATTAGAATGCATATTGGGACTCGCAGGTAGAAAACTTCGTTGAGTTGGAAGGCCCCAGACAAAAGATAAAAAGTCGTGGAAAGGAAGGGACAAAAGAGGAAGAGGCAAGGAGCGACAGGCAAAGTGCACAGGTAAGCGGAATTAAGGCAAGATGATGATGATGACGACAGGATACACACAAAAAGGGAACGTCGACGAAAAAAAATCGAAGAAAAAAATAATAATAAACCTGGCACGACATCAGCAGCTGGGACAAGGGATTCCAGAAGAATACAAAAAAGAAGACAAAATAATAACACGAAGAAGCCGCCACAGAAGATTATAACTGCGGCGAATTGAAATTCAGAGAGCGTTCAATTCTTCCCTTTTTTATATTTAATTCGTCGCGTTTTTGTATTTATTCGTTGAACTTGATTTCCCTTTTGACTTGTTCTAGGAACCAATTTACTATGTAAAAATATTAATGGAACACTTAAGCTTCAAGATTCTGTAGTATTTTAAGTGTTCCTTTCCTTTTTTTATCTACAGTTTTGAGGTTGATTTAAATGGACTTCAAATTCTTTAATATTATTTGTATTATTAGTATTTCTATAAATATGAAGAAACATACATATTTTGGATTTTCTTTGTTTGTATTCTTTTTTTATTTAAATAGTTTATCAACTGAACAGACCCTCTTGAGAATAATTACACCCTTGAAGCTATCAGAAATTTACTTGTATACCTTATACAAGAAAACCCCTCAAGCCAATTTTTGATGGCCAACCATTAAAAAGTTTTTCTATATTTTACATTTTTACGTTTAATTTCTTGCTTGGTTTGCTGGCCCAAAAAGTCGATACAGATACAAAATAAACAAAAAACTGAGAAAATTGGTAACCAGAACACTGAGTTGGGGCGAAATCTTGGCTAAAAGTAACTGTAACTAGGCTTTTGTGGTCCGTGTGGCTGATATTTCTGTTTTTTATGTACATATACATTTATTTGTTGGTTGTTCCAGTGCACTGACTTTTGGCTCGTTAGCTTCGATTCTGTTTTGAGTCGGCAGTTAGTTAACTTTTTTTGTTTCACTTTTTTTATTCTTTTTTATTTTTTTATGGATTTGGCGCGCGACTCACATTAAAAAGGCGGCCAGGCGCGAATTGAAGAGAGCTCAGGAAGTGGGGAGAAAAAAATGGGGGGAAATACTCGTAGAATGTGGAGCACATTTAGTTGCAAAAGGCAGCACAATAGATGCACCGAAAGAAAGTTATAATCAAATCCAATTTTTTAAAATCATTTGTTAAAATTTTGTAACATTCTACGTCGAGAAACTTAGCAAAGATACAGATTTCCTAGGATGAAGCTATCTATTCGTTTATTAGTACCCATCTCAGGATAACATCAAATACAGCGAGGTTGCAGCCAGAACTCGTTGGGAATTATAAGGACAACGCAAGCGATGCTGAGATTTTGAAAAATTTTATTACTGTGAACTATTTTTAGAGATTCCATAAAAACACACAGGATATACAAATGTTATAATAGAGAAGCACTAATTTCTTTATCAGTATGGCTAACCTCAACATTCAGAAATATTGCAGCCGAAACCAGTTGGGAATTATAGTGTAATATTCTATTTCTTTAAATAAATCATAGTGTAATACCTTTAAGGACTTGTCTCTCGTTTTTTCGTGATTCCTTTTCATATCTGCAGTGGCAACAATAACAATAAGAAACTTTTTTTTATAATGCAGACAACATTTGTTTTAACGAGTGTCCATTGGTGCAAATGCAAAAAAGAAAGAGAAGCGATTAAATTAGCAAATGCGTTGACTGCAAGGGGGCGGTGGAAAGGGGCGGAAATGGGGGTACATGGGGATGTTGCTGCGGGGGGCGGGGTGCAACATATTGCACATTGCACATGTGGAACGGCGCTCTTGCAACTTGCAGCGTCAGCAGCAGGCGCATATTAAAAAAAAAAAAAGTATATATATGTATGAGGAAAAAGCTCCAACAAAGAGCGGCTATCCGCCTCTCGCTCTCGCCCATTCGCTATCCCTCTCGCTCTCGGTTTTGTGGCAAGTTCATTGAACCTGATTTACAGTTCAGTAGTTTAGCGATTTTATTCTCACGAGAGCAAGCGAGAGAGAAGGCCTAAGAGGGAGGCCCGACTTTTATTTTTGTACTACTATTTTTTTGGGGCAACTCTGGCTTTGTGCGAAAAAACACAATAAATGAATTACAGTGAAACTTGTGTAATTCAGTAATATTTGTAGTTACTTTTAATTGTACCTTTATTGCAATTTTACAGAAAATGTAAGTTTGTTAGAAAGTTAAATATAGTTTTAATATTTAAATAAACAAACGTAAATTTAGAAAGAATTTGAAGCCAATTTTTATTATTTAATGGAAATATAATCATTTGATAATATCACTTAAGACTCGCAGATAATGCATTAGTATAACAAAATTAATTTAATTTTAGGAAGACAACATTTTTTAAAAGATTTTATTAAACTAAAATGTAGTTCCCACTTCCCTCTTTAAAGAAATCCGCCTGTAAAGCCTAAACAATGGACTAAAAAAAATCCAAAATAAATGTGAGACCAGAAAGGAAAGCGCTGGGAACAACACAGCAACAAAAACAAATGCGATTTGTGTGGCAGCAAAAAAAAAAAACCTCAGAGATTCATGGATTTTTCGTTTGAGAGGCGGCGGCGCCGCCAGGCAAAAGCCAATCAAATCCAATTAAGAGCAAAAATCCGAAGAGTACAGAAAAAATTCGATGGGGGAAAAGAACTTTGTTTCGTTATTGAACAAAAAACATAGCCATATGTAAGAACTGAAAAAAAATAAAACACAAAAGTAACAATAATAACAACTTCCAGCACACGCGACTTTGGATAATAAAATTTGCCAAACTCAAAGAGAGACCAAAAACAGACGGCAATAGGCAAGGAGATGGAGAGGTGGAAGGCGAAGGAGTAAACGGAGGCAGCAACAAACAACAAAACAGAACCCGAAACAGCAGCAAAAACCAACAACAATCAACTCTTTTGACCAGCAGCTGTCGCTTCAACCCCGCACAGTGGGACCCAAACCCATAAGAACCATTAGGGGAGGGAAATTACCAAGTTAATGGGTTTACAATCAATTAATTTAAATTTATTTACCAAGAGCACAATAATTACATTTATAGAGTTTTAAGCACCGTTTAAGGGTTTTTAATGAGTAATAAGTTTTTAAAAAATCCCCCATAAAGGTAACTTTAACGGCACCATTTCTATTTTAATCTCAGTTCCACTGTGCTGTGCGGTACAAGTGTTCGGGGTTGCTGCTAATGGAACACAATTCACAATTCCACAATTGTGGAAGTGGAAGTGGGAAATGGTAATGGAAATGGAGGAAGAAGCCAGCCGCTGTCTCTATCTATGCTCCTCTCTTTCTCGCCCTTGGAGTTGGCATCTCTGTCTGCAGTGCAACGACAGAAGCAACATAAGCAAAACAGCAGCAGCAGCAGACAGCAGAAACCAATGGACAGAAAAACAACAACAGCAGAACGAACGGTGGAGAAGATTCGTTGCTTTTGTTTTTGTTGTTGCCGTTGTGGCGGCTGAAAACTTGTGCTCCCCGGAGAAGTGGAGAAAAGATGGGGGCCGAGAAAGAGCGAAAAAGAGAGGGAGAGGGCGCCGGAGTTAGTGCGTTCCACGACACACACAGAATTTTCGCATAAATTTAAATTTGCGCGCAAACGGCGTCTATAAACAACAACAAAAATAAGTACTAGTAACTACAGTGCAAATTCTTTATAAACTCTAAGGAAATCCATTGAAGAAGGATGAATGCCTTCTCAACAAAAAAATTAAAATAATAAGAAATTATGAAAGAGGATGATGTTTTATGAAACAATTATTAACTTATAATCCAAATAGCCGCAATGAGTTAAAGTTTGTATTTTAAAAGGAGTGAAATTATAAACTCGGGTTAAAAAAAATGTAGTTGGGAATTCTAACTACCACAAAAAAATTACTTGCAATAGAAATAAATTAATAATGCCACACAGTCCGAGTTCTTTAAAAGAAAATAGTATATCAGAGCAAAATAAATCCTTCCCACTTTTAGTGAACATTTTTAAATATTTCTCATAGTACAACAAACAGTTATAATTAGTCAGGTTCCACTGTAAGGGCAATAAAAGGGACCAAGAGAATGCGTTTTTTGGGGGTTGCTGGATGCTGCGGCCAGTGGGGTGGCTGGGATTATGTGTGGGCGGTGGTAGGCAGAGGAGGAGGAGGAGGAGCTTGGGGTCGAAAGTCGGAGTAAAGTGGAGTAAACTGAAGTCTGGAGCACAACAAAAAGTAGTAAAGGCATCCAAAGAGGCAGCAGCGTAGAAGAGGGTGCAAAAATCTCGTAGTATACACACACTACCAGACTTTTCCTCAGCGGGAAAAGAAAAAAAGAAATCCCGTCTAGACACACATTGTAAGTAGATGAAAATATTTGGTTGCAGAAGCAGAAAAAAAGAGGAAATAATGAAATGTGTAATTTCCTTTACCAGCTAAATACACCCGTCTCTCCCTATCCCATTACCGTGGAGCACCACACTATCTTTTTCCAGCACGTAATACCTTTGTGATAAGGAAGCAATTGTAGCACATTTCTCTGTTATTTTTTCAATTGCACCATCATTAAAATCGTGTTGTTGCGGATAAGATAAGGCACGAATAACTCCGATTACGCTAAATATTTCCCACATTTTTCATGTGGAAATCCCATTTAGCGAGCGTATAACAAAAGCGTGCAACAGAAATTCAATTATTTATGCATATTTTTTCGTACTTGTGTTGTTTAACACAAAAAACAGCTGCCGCAAAATTAAACTGTAAAGTATTTTGTTTATTCAACGAGAGCGAAGAAGCCGGCAGCTTACTGTTTATTTTGCATGGTTTATTGTTATTTTCTGTTTATGTCTTAAAATATTTTCTTGTGTTATTGATTTCACTTTTTAACGACGATGGTGACTTTTATTTGTATTTTTTTTGTAATACAGTAAACTCTCTGTAGGGTATAGCATAATCAAATCGATAAACTTATTAAATGAAAATCTGCAGACATATTTGTAAAAATTTCTTCGGTTAAAAAATATGTTTTATTAATTGGAGTTATCATTTTGCAAGAGAAAATATAACAGAAATATGTGACATTTCACCATATTGTGTTTTAAATAATTCTATAGATATTTTTCACATTTTGTTTATTTTGAGTTTAAGTTACATTATTTAGGGTATGATATTATTGATTATTTTATTTATACAGTTCAACACAATATTTAAACAATTTTATATTTTGTCATATTAACTTGGAAATAAATAATATGAATTTTTGTATAACTGGGAAATAAATATTTTTAATAAAAATGCACTTTCAGAGCCTTCACTGTACACAAATTCCCACCAAAAATGCATAGTTTCTAATTCTTTTGTATTCCCTTTTTTTCAAACACCTGTCTCCGTTGATTTTTTAATCATTATTTATTTGTTGTATGCATTTACATACTACTTTCCATGTTTTCTATCTTTGCTTTGTTTGTTTAATGAATTCACTGGGAAAATACAACAACAAATTAAGTAAAGGAATTTGTTTAAAAAACTGAACTGAGAGGGCGTGCGAGCGAGAGAGAGAGAGAGAGAGAGAGCAAGAGTAAGCCATTGCGACAGTGGGACAGAGAGAGGGAGAGAAGTTGTAAAACCGGATTTTCCTTTTGGGCACTTTCGTAGTTTTTGTTGTTTTTATATTGTGCCTTTTGCACTTTGTCTCGATCTTCGATCGGAATGATTTTTATTTCCATTTAGATATTCAATTTTCAAATATTGAAAACCACAATTTTCTTCGTTTTCTTTTCTTCGGCTGCTTCTTCGCACTTCTGCTTCTTCTTTAGCTATTTTGTTTACTTCTAGCTCTTGCTTTTCTTTGCTTTATTTCTCACTTGCACTTGTTGATTATCTTTTGGTTTATAATATATTTTGCCTTTGCTTATACTTTTTCTCACATTTCTTTCTTCTTTTTCGATTTTTACTAATAATTTATTAAAAGCAAAACTGACGCACGCACACACTAGTGCGCTGGCCACTACACTTACACGCACAAACACACGCACACACACGCGAGAGACGCGCCGCAAAAGCAACAAAAACAAGACGCAAACAAAACGGAACGGCAAAAAAGGCGGCGAATATAACGAAAACAAAATTAACACAAAATACGGGAAGTCTGCCTCGTTTTGCCCACCGAAAAATTCAACTAAATAAAAACTAATTTTATTCGTTGCGCGGCTGTTTTCGTTTCTTTTCTCACATTGAAAATTGAAATAAATACAAGCAACGGTAACAACCGCACGCCACGACTTTTATTTTGGTTTTGATTTTTTGATGTGACCAAGGCTGCCAATTCCGCTTTTTTCCCGTCAAATCTAGTGGTTTTTAATGCCGACTGCGGGGAAAACTAAGAAATTATGGCAGCACTGTCTTGTGCTCGAACGTGTTGTCGAACGTGTTGCGTCCAACGTTTTCGTTGTATCGCGTCACAAATCCCAATCAGTAACGTCACAATGTGTAAGCAGAAACCACCCAATCCCAATCGGAACCATGCTAGGGAATGGACGAATAGGTAAAATCCCAATCAGAAATGGGTTGGATGGACCAATCGGTAATTGAGAGCGGTTGCATCCTTCGTGTTTGATCCTTTTCATTTTCTAGCCAGGAAAATAGCCAAAAATAGCTACAAATAGCTTCAAATAAAAAATTTCGTAGTCCGAGAACTGATAAAATTCGTTTAAAAAGAATAAATTAGAAAAACAGTTTTTTTTTTTCTCGCAAAGAGAATGAGTTTGAGGTTCGATGGGTTCGAACCCGGTTTAAAACTTCTCTTCAGGGTTCGCTTTTGGTTATAAGCGGTGTTGCGAATCTAGCTATTTCCCCGCAAATCCTACGAAAGAAAATATGATCCAGACGCAGTACAGTTGGATGAATTAATCAATATCTTATAAATAAATATAAAAAAATTTATATAAAAACAGATTTTTTACGCTTTTTTTTCCAACATTTTCAGCTTTTTTCTTTTTGTCTTTCAGTTAAAAACATCTTTTTTTGAGAAAAAAATTATGACAGCACTGGATGTGGCGGCGTTCGACAGAGTGACCAAAAAAAAGTTATTTTTAATTACTTGTAAAATGTATGAATACCTCGACTTTTTGGGACCATGGCATCGATAGTAATATCGATAGTGGCCGTGCTGCGCGATATCGATATATCGCCCACTATTTCAGTTAGTCTAATTTCTGTTAATTCCTTCCGAAATTAGTTTTTAAAATTTATTAAAATTTAGTTTTTACTATCCATATTTTCCCATATCTTTTTGAATGCGGAGCATTTGACAATATGTATGAAAAAATATAAATACATATAAATTCAAAGGACAATATCTCGAAGACCAATAAATTAAACAAACAATTTTTAACTGAATTTGGGGTAAAAATTCAACTTTAGGATAATTTTTTATACAAAAAAATAAAAGTTAATTAAATTAAATTCAAATCGTAATGTTTAGCACATTTATAATAATCAGTTTTTGTTTCTTAATATACTAATATTATAATATATAATGTATAACTAAAATTCATTAATTATTATGCCGCCATTCCATATTTAATAAACTTTCAATCTATTTTGCCTAATCAGGTGAATATTTCATTCCCTAAGTTATCTTGTGTTTGTATGTTTTTAAACAGAGAAGGCTTTGCTTTGCTTAAGGGGGTCTTCTACCTTCGCGCTCAAATTTGGGGCCTATTTTTCAAAAATGGATTGCAAAAAACTACACATGATATCCGAATAAAATTTTTTTATTTGATTAACAAAAGCTTGAACTTGAAAAAACAAAAAAACCATATGAATTTATCATAACGTTTGCCATTGGCGCGTCGTCGAATTAGCCACTGCCAGCGCGAAAGAGGCAAACGGTTGGCAAGAAATCTCAGCTTCAGAACATGTAAACAACGAATTTTTTTAACTTAATTTTAAGAACGTCGATTAGGTCAGGACACAAGCTTTTTTTAATATTTGAAAATTTCACAAAATGGCAGCGATTTGAACAAAAATTTAATTTTTGACCATGTTTTTCAACCTAAAAATGACTGTAAAAAATTGAAAAAAATTTTTCGAAAAAGTTGTGTCCTGACCTAGCGAGATGTTTTGTGAATAAGTAACGCTTTACAGATCTTGGATATCTTTTATGGTTTCGTCAAAATCGTGCCAAAACTTTTGAAAAGCACTACTTTTCGGAAAACGCGTTTAAAGATAAATGTTACAATGCTATAGGCAAGGCGGGGCCGGGTTTGAGGCTCGATATCTCGTAAACGAGCATGAATTCGATCAAATCCTTCACAGGGCATGTTCTTAGTTATGTCTACTTTAGAAATATGCAAAAAAAAAAATCGATTTTTTAAAACCGCGAAGGTAGAAGACCCCCTTAATAATGTGAACTAAATTGAATTAATGTGGCCAATTGATTTGAAATTCACACATCTACGAACATATAACTACCCATTTCCCACCCACCAAAAGGCCATAAAATGCCAATAAAAAGCAAAAACAGAGAGTCTGGAAAATGTCAGAAAATAAATTATTAAAAATCAATTGGCATTTCACATTAACTAGATTGAGAAAACAAAAAAAAAAAAACAAAATAATGAAATCCCTCAGAAACTTTTATTTTTGTTAAGTTCCCTGATGAAGCAATCATTTTCCGACGGGGGAGGTGGGTCGGAAAAGCGAAAGAAAAACAAGAGGCTCACTTCAAAAGCAATTTCACGTTGTTTTCCCAAACGCACACACAACAACACACTCGAAATAGTGGATAAACAGCAGAAGCGCGCGGCAAATCTCTTTTTGACCATATTTAACTTTTCGGTAAGGAATTTCCCAAAAACGGCTCTTCAAGAATTTTCCCGAGTGGTGGCTGCGGCGTCTACTATTTTTAGGCCCCACTATAAAAACCCAAGTACAGTGGAAACAAGGCTACAAAGGCCGGAATATCTTAAAGAAATTCACATTGAGAAAATTGGTAAATACTTCAAAATTACAAAGACATAAAATAACAGTGGAATTTAAATTTAATAAATCGAATTAATTATTCTTATTTTCTATCTTGAAAAAATATATCAAATAAAATGTTATTTAACTCAAATCAAAATTAAGATGCTTTTAACATGTATCCCGTCTTTAAACCTATTAAAAAGTGATTAAAAAATATTCTTGAAAATATTGTTATTTAATTTTTTTCCAGAAGTGTTTTACTGCGTGTCCCCTCTCTGCAATTAAGGCAGCAACAACACACACAGAACTCATTTATTTTTGTTTTCATTTTGGAAACTAAACGCCAAACACACACGCACAGCCATAAATTTACATACAGAATCCGCTTTTATATAGTAAATACTAAAACTATATAGTGCCTGTGAACGGGAAACGGAAGCATGTAATATGTGAGGCAGGAAAAGGAGGGAAAGTGGGAGGAAAACTGAGAGGAAAAATGCCGGCTAACGCAAGGCGCAGGCTCACAGAAAACAAAAACAAAAAAAAAAAAAAAACGAAAAGAGAGCGCAAAACAAAGACAGTTTTAGAAGAACTGAGGGTTTTCGAGCCACTGGGTTTCAAGCAGTGCTATATTTTATAGCATGCGAGAGAAAATGTTAGAGTGGCTCCAAAACTATTAAGAGATTTTTAAAGTAAACATAAAAAAAAACTGAAGTAGGAAAAATTTTAAGAAAATAAAAACGAAATAATTAAAACAAATATTTGTTGAAGTTTATACAAAAAAATGTAATTACGAAATATTTTTGCTTCTAGTTTTCTAGGTTTTTGATATATTTACTTCTTCAAAGTTAAAAATTGTAAATTTAAATATGTTTTTTTTTTTTCAGAATAAATAACTTGAGCAAATTTGAGCATAAATAAAAAAACTTTTATTGATTCATAAATTAAGACTATTCCCTAAACTCAAATTGAAAATAGCTCTTAAATCTTAGTATTTGAAGGTTAATTTTATATTTATATTTTATATTCAATTATATTATATTTTTGTATATTTCAGTGTAATTTGTAAAACACTTTATAAACAATATATATTTGGTTGTTTTTTTTTCCTTTTTTCCCCTTTAAAACATCCCTAAAATCGCCTTCATTTTAAATGTGAACATTTTCTAAAGATAGTTTCTCGTTTTCAGCTGTAATCGCTGATTAAATCAGCACACAGTTCAGGGCCCCAAGTAAATTCCACTTCATTCCGGGCAAACAATTCGTCTTCAATGTCAGTTTTCCCCCGAAATTTCCCCGACCTTTTCCAACCAGTTTTACATCTGGCAAGCACACACACAGCCTTCTTCATATCCTTCAGCAAAATTAACTGTGAGGAGCTTGATAAAAGGGCTGCCATTCATTCATTCGGGTTCTCAGCATCCGAGTATCTCCGCATCTGAGCATCTGAGCATCTTTTGCCGAAAAAGCCGTTCTCAATGCCAAAGAGCTGCCAACTTAATTTATATTGTATTTAAAATGCAAAATGCACAACATTCAACAATAGATGGAGAACTGGGGAAGAAGAATTTCGGTTTCTTTCTTTCTTAGCTTTCTTCCCAAAAATAAAAGATGCTGCTTTAATTTTACAACTTGACAAATTGATTGTTTGCAGAGCCAAGGAAAAGCGTAACAATGGACGAGGAAAAGTGCGGCGACGGATATAGTTTGGAAATAAAAGAAAAATGTCCGTGATAGGGAAACTTAATTAATTTGTGGGGATTATTATGGGGAAGTTAAGGTTTTTTTGAGACTTTAAAAGATATTTAAAAAATAAAATTAAATTAAAATATGAAATTACATTTATTTTAATTTTTTTCTAACTGTAAAAAAGATTAAGGCTTTTCTTTAAGTGAAGTAAAAATTTCAAATATACATATGTGTATATTTTAATTAAATGAATTAATTTTATTTAAAATTAAATTTATTTTAATTAATTCATTCAAATATCTATAGGTAATAATTTTATTTTTATTGAAATATTTAAAATACTCCCATTAGTTTATTAATATAATTTTTATTTAAAATAGTATATATAATAATTATTTTTTTTTTAATAGAAAAGAAAACTTAATCAGGTTCGAGTTCTGGCTGCGGCTTTCTTATTTTATTTTTTAATGGATTCTTAAAAATGTTTAGCATACTTTAGACATATTTTTTTAAATTGTTTTCGTTGCATTAAGGATTTTTTTGTTATCTTATAAACCTGTGGGACTTTAAATTTATAATATATAAAAATATACATCAATAAAAACTATATTTTAGAGATTATGAATGAAGTAATTTAAAATTCTGAAATATTTTCTACCATTGCATGAAATTAGCTGCATTTAAATAATGCAAAAAAGCCTCTTCCTCCTTGGAATCCCCTTTTCTGGATTTCACAGTTGGACACAAAATACGCCAAGGAATCTCTGGCCGTCATAACGTTAATTGACAATCTGGCCCAAGACAAATTAACATGGCCAAAGGTCAAATTGCATTTGCTACGGGAATTTCTGATAGCTTCCGTTTTTCTGGGTTTTATTTTATTTCTATGTTTGTATTATTTTATTTTATTCCGCTGGCTTCATTGTTAGATATATCCAGCCAAACTTAGGTAAACACAGCTTTATTACGAATGCAATGCACGCAACGCAAGGCGGCCATAAAGACGGAAAGACGTTTGGCCCAAAAGCAACAACCAAATTAAAAGGAAAAAAAAAAAAAAAAAATAACAAAAACAGAATAGTAGAAAAAATAATGTAGAAACAGAAAATGAGCAGACGTGCCACGGTCAAGAGTGACCTCTGGCTTTGCCCTTTTATTTTTCGGCAACCACCCACTCGGCGTCAACTAAACTTTTGCTATAAAAGCCGGCGATTTAGCCACTATTTAATCATATCAGTTTCTGTTCAATCAGCAGCCAAAACACACAACAATCAATCCCTCAACATGTTCAAGTTTGTGAGTATAAAGGATTTTCAAGGAACTATAATTATTAAAGAAAGGAAGAACTAAGTTTTAATAGAGTTCCTGGAACTTGACAAGCTCAAACGAGCAAGTGAAATCATAATAAAAAGACATTTTTATACCCGAAAAAAGTCATTAGAAATTTAAATATAAAAAATAATATAATATATATGGTTTACTTATAAAAAAAAGAATCAAAGTTTACTAGTTAGGACCAAATTTCAGTGAACAATAAAGAAAATTATGAAGATTTAAGAAAGCTTAAAAGATAAGTTATAAACATATTATAAAGCATTTTAAAGTGAACCCTTTCTTAATTTAAATTATTTTTAAATTAACAAATAAATCCTTAAAGTTATTTTTTAAGCAATTTAGATTTATCTAAATAAGCTTACAAATACAAAAATACAAAGCTCAGTCATTTTGCATTAAAGCAGTAATTTTTTTTCATAGGACACATTTCTTTTTCACTATTTAATATCACACCCAAGACAATTTAACACTTTGAAAAATACAACAAAATTTAAATAAATTAAAATCAATTAGTTTATAGAAATATGAAAAGGATTTCCTCGTTAACTTCCAGACTACGTAGTTCCTTAGTAATGTCAAAAATAACTTCTGAAAGCAGTCTTTAGGCTATAAATCCTTAAAAAAATCTCCCTTTAAGGCACGTCTTAGGCATTTGTGCTTCCTATACTACTATTATTAACCCAACCCCCTGGCAATTATGTATTTTGGTTAATCAAAGGCTTCCTCCCTCTTCCTGCTCTTTTCTTTTTCCACTTTCTCTCCCCCCCAAACAGTTCGCTTTGTGCCTGTTCGCTCTGGTTGCCGTTGCCTGTGCCAAGCCGCAGCTCCTGACCGCCTACAGTTCCGCCCCCGTGGTGGCTGCTGCCACGCCCTACGCCTACTCGAGCGGCCTGTACGCCTCCCCGTACACCGCAGGATACACTGCCGGAGTCTATGCCTCGCCCTACGCCGCCTACAGCGGCTATGGAGCCTACCCGTACAGCTCGCTCTACCTGAGGCGCTAATTGGTCCCGCTTAGCGAGCGAACACTGTACCCCGATAATTGCTGATGACGACTACGAGCCGTATGACTTTGACCTAATGAACAAATAAACCTGATAAAACAGATAAGGATCCGAGAGACTACAACTACTACTATTTGCTGTCAGTTGCTTTGAGCAATTGCCAACAAAAAAGGTTGGGCGGGAAAAGGTATCGGGAAACTGGTACACTGAAGCGAAAATGGTACTCAGAAAATCGAAGAAAAATGTTTTGTTGGGAAATGTTGTTGCTGAATTTATTGTTGTTATTTTTGATACCCTTACCAAATGTTAAATATTCCCAAATGTCAATAACAAAAAAGTTTGTAATTTGATATGTAAAATTATAAATAAATGATTATTTCTGAAATAAATGTCTTTTATTTTCTTTATATTTGTATTAGTATTTAAATGAAGACATGTTTCTACACTGAGAGTAAAATAGAGCCTTTTCAAGCTTCTTGTAATATTTTTTAAGTTATACGATTTAAAATGATATAATAGAACATTTTAAAATATTAAAAACATTTATTTTTCGGCTTTCATAGTTGTAATTTGATTTCTTATCACATTTCCAGGGAGTCAGGTAATTTTTTCGCTCTGTGCAAATAATGACTGAGAGTAGAGTAAAAAATTTGCAAGTGCTTTTTAAAAGAATTAGTAGACTTTTTAGGTTTAGTATGTCTTAGTAGAATTAAAAAAATATTTCTAAAATGTACTTTTACCCTCCCAAAGTCATAAATTAATTTATAAAAACATCTCAGGGAAATATGTTAATTGTTCTTTCAGTGTAAATAGTGAAAATATGGTCTCTTCTTACTCTGAAAGTAAAATCAAACATTTTAAACTATTTTTTACCTATTACCAACGGTTTTTAAAGATCCAAAACGGGTTAAAAAATATTTTTTAAATTAATTTTCCCCCTCCCAAAGACTTAAATTTATTTAAAAATACATCTTAAGAAATGCTGTATATTTTCTCCCAGTGTAATGCAGTGTGTGGGGGATGCTAAAGGCTTATTTTAAAATATTTACGAATTTGTTGCTGTCGTGTTTTGTTGGTTCTCTGGTTTGGCTTGGCAATTTCCGTTGCTATCAAAAACATTCGCTTTGCCTCGTATATCATCGTGTTGCATGTGGCAGTCAGGGGAGGAAAATGTGAGGAAAATGGGTGCAAAATGTAGAGGGGGAATGAAAAGAGGGGTCAACTGTCGCCGACATGCGTCGGCGTGCATTTGCATCGCTGCTAAAATGTGCAAATTATGGCAACTAAGTTGCCTCATGTTGTCCCAGGCACGCAATGGGTTAAGTGGAAGGGAGGCACTAAATACACTCAAAAAGAAATCGAAATAAAATCTTAAACAATTGGTTTAATGTTCAAAATAATAGAGTTGTATAATTTAAGTTAATTAAAGTCTTGAAAGAAGAATCAAAAAGCAGATAAGTTGTGAGAACATTTTTAAATAATTAAAAACATTTTCCAGAATTGATTTTCAAATGGAAAAATAGTAATACAAATATGAGAAATTATTTGATATTAAAAGAAATTAATAACAAATTGTTTGTTGCCGTGTTTCAAGTGGCAAGCACTTTCTTTGAGGCTCTGATTGCCCCTTTCAGTGCCTCCTCTTGCGTAAGCCCCTGCTTTCCCTTTCTTTTCCTATTGCTTTCTTTTTCTCACATATTTCTCTCCGTCAGCTTCAGTGTCGCCATTTGCATAATGCATGTGTGTGTGTGCAGCATCCTTTTTCCAGGAGCATTGTGAGCACAGTGGAAAAAAGAGAGCATCGAAATGCATATGGAAATTGGCCAGAAATGAAAAATATGTGCAACATCCTGAATAAATGCATTTAGATAAGGCAAATGTGTGTGCTTAAATGTTGAATAATGTTTATGCTAATGTTGTTTTCCACTTGATTGGCGAGAAAACTCAAGGAGCAGCAGGAGTGCAGGTATTTTCGTGTGGGAAAAATGCCAAAACTCATAAATAATGTGAGTTAAACAAGGAAACTAAAGACAGTTGGGAAAGGAAGGGTTTGCAAAATTTATTTAAATACATCTTAAGAAGCAGAAAAACCCTTAAATATTTTTAAATTGTTCAAATGAAGTATAATTTTGTACAGAAAAATAATAAGTAAGAAAACTTATTTTAAAATAAATGATAAATGAAATAAAGAAAACCTTAAGCTTTGCTACTCGAAAATACATACAAAACCCCGTTTATTTATGTTAAATTTACCTTTATTTTACCATGTTCCCTTACTTTTTTCACATTTAACAATCATGTGTATTTTTGTCACAAATATAACCTTTTATTCCTTGAAGTTTGCCGCTTCATTTGCCACCTTTAACGTTCGCCGAAGCGTACAAAAATGAGAGAAAATGGCCATCAACTTTTCACTTAACTTGCCATTAATTTGCCATTGTTTTCTTAGGACTTTGTCGCAGCCCCTCCAAAAAAAAAAAGAACAAACAGAAACTGTTTTTCTTTTTGGGTGGCAAAACCACTGTATTTCCAAGGAGAGGAAAACCCCACGAAAAATCCGTCATCAGCAGGAGGCCTAAAACTTGTTTTCCTTCCTTATTTCCCCCCTCTGCTTTGAGCTTAGAACAAACTTTAGGATGTGTGAGGAAAATTTGGGCAAAATCTAAATCTAATTTGCATCGCGGGGCGGATAACGGTAAGCCACAGGGGCGCCGACTTTGGAAAAGCAGAAAAAACCCACACGCGCCACGCTTTTCCAAATTTCCGTCATCTATAGCTTTTCCACACACGCACACACAGAATCAAACGGGGAGGGGGAATGTCAAAAGTCATTGCACATTTTTACGGGGGACGTACACCCACTTACAGTCTCCGTCTCCTCCGATTCTGCAGGATACAGATACATATATGCCGCCTTATAGCCAGTCCATCAATGTCAAACTTACCTGCAAAGAAACGAGAAAGAAAAGCGAGAAAAGGCGGTGAGATAAAAGAGAATATTCGGTGGCCTGGGGAATGGCAGGAATAATTCAGGTTAAATAAAGTTAAGTGTTTGTATGGGCCCCTCAGGTAAATAACAATATCAAATGAGCAAGTGGGCGGCCTGTATTATATTGGGGAGTTATTTTGGGAATGCCAAGGTGACGTTTTAGACACACTTATCGGTATAATAGACATATTAAGAGCGTTAAGAGATTCAAAAATCAACTTAAAAGGTGCCTAAAAGCATGGAGTGATTTATTTTATGACAAGGGAATGTTATGCAGTTTTTACTGCAAAAATCCGATTAAGATCATTTTTCTCATCACTCAACAATTTTATATTTCCAAAAACCCTATACAAAAAAATAAAGAAAAGCGGGAGTAATACAAAAATAATTTGAATGTGCTTAAAAAGGTTCTATAAAATATTTAGAACTTAAATAATTTATTAATGCATATGTATCTCTCTTGCAAATAATTTAAAAATGTGTGCAAGAGTATGCGTTAATTTTTTTAAGGCACTGAAATTGTATACATTCAGAAGTGCATACTTTTAAACACTTTTTAATGTGATTTAGGGATTAAAATCAATTCAAAATGTGCCAAAAATAATGCTATAAAATACTAAATAAGTTAATTAATTTAAGGGTTCAACCTTTTGAAATCTTACGCGATTTTTGGTTATTCGATTTATGAAACAAATTTTATTTTAATATATTTTTAAGCTCAGACCTGTTCCCCTAGCCATTGGCTTAATTCCCAAAAACTAAAGAGTATCAGAGACATTGCCACTTCATTGGCTTTTTACGCTGCCCACGTGATGTTTGCTCGTGAATTGTTTTGTTTGTAGCCATACAACTAAGTGAGTG
Organism: Drosophila aff. chauvacae BK-2020; assembly: GCA_018903765.1. Lineage (NCBI taxonomy): Eukaryota > Metazoa > Arthropoda > Insecta > Diptera > Drosophilidae > Drosophila > Drosophila aff. chauvacae BK-2020. The sequence continues at coordinate 18,687,165 of JAEIGO010000058.1, forward strand.
ACACGACAAATCAAATTAAAATTACCGTCAGTGTTTGTCTGGAGGCAGGCACATAATTAAATTTTATCAGAGAGGAGACTGGGGAGAACGACACTTCATGTTGGACCACGAACAAGTGCGACTTTAATTGGAATTTATATTTAGAAGGTAATTTAAGTTAAATAAAAACTCTCTCTCTAATGAAAAATTGTATAAGAACAAAGGTTTTGCACTACAATTCCCAACTGTTTCTATCCGGTAACAAATGGTAACTATCTGATCGTTTTTGGATTTTCTTAAAAATCTTTATACATATTGGTAAAATTTATTTAAAGCTTTTAAAATTAGAGTTTTATGGCTCCCTTTCCCCCCTTTAAACTTATTAGTTTTTCGCATTAAGCTACCCCCTTGGTTTTAATTTATTATTAAATCATTTGCGCTTATCAATTTTCGCCCCTGATTAATGATGGCCCACGGCGGGGCCCCAAGACAGACAAGCAATTAATTGCCCGACTATTAGCCAAAGTGAACAAACAGCCAGAAAGAGGAGCCAACAAAGGCGCTCAACAAGTGATTACATCCCTCTATTTGAACCCTTTCTGGGAGGGAGCGGAAACAGGGATAAAGGATTCCAGAACCTTTTGTTCTTCACTCTTTTTTTTTGTTCCGGGGATAATTGAGTAAGGGGTTGGGCCACGCCTACGCATTACAAATTCATTGCTTAAGTGTGAGAGTGGGTGGGAAATGAAACAAACAAAGAACAGTTTTTCAGCTTTCAGTTTTTCATTTTTAGCCAGCGAACCTCTGTTAAAAATGCAGAACAACAATTTCCGTTTCCGGTCGCCGGGACGCTGTTTCAATCTCAATTGCTGCTGCCTGCGTTTGCGGAACATCCTGCCAAAGTCCTGGCCAAGTAATTTGAGCTGGCGAAAAAGGATAATGCCGGCCTATTAGCCTGCGCCCCAATCAAAGTCCCGATGGGCTGCAGCAATCGTTGATGGCAATCGTTGGGCGTTGACAGGACATCTCAATTTGGCGCCGAGTATACTCGTATGTATATATTTTTTCCTTCGATATCTTTTGCGATATACCCACCGACGACTCACAGGCAAGAGATAGAGTCAAGTCTGGCGTTAAATTGAATCCGCGACTGCAAACGTTCGGCACAATTTCTCCCCTCACTTTTGACTGCGCTCAACGTGGCGTATAATCGATTTTCATTCGATTTATCCCACGCACACGTTTGTACATACGAATAAGTATGTATATGAGTTTCTTTGATTTTTTATTTTTCTGTGACTTGTAAAATATCTCAGCCGTCGTTGGTAAAGGTTCGCGTTCAACTAAAACTAAAATCAATTGCCAAGGCAGGGTGAAATAAAACAAAACTGTCACAATGACCACGGGTATGGTAAAGAGCACACTTGGAAAAATATATACGGTGTTTAGGGAATTTATATATTCTTTTAGGGGGAATAGAAATAGGGAAAACTTTATGCTGACTGGATTTAAAATTAAAGCTCAACTTATGTGATAAAACAAACTAAACAAAAATCTTCTTCTAAGTATTCATTTTAGTTCTTCGGTTTTTCTTTTATTTTTTAAGACTACCTTTTTCCTAGTTATAATAAAATAAAAAGCAAATATGTTTTTTAAATAAATCTTTCAAATCTGGTCTTTTTCTTTAAGTGATTTTTCACTGGTCACTCATTTCACTCAGCAAAGAACGCGCTTAGAAGGTTGTCGTAGAAAAGAATGGAGCAGCAAAACATAAAACCCACATAAATCAATAAAAACCCAGTGGAAATGGCATAGGAAAATTGTGGGTCATTAAAGAAAAGATGGTATGAGATGAGCAGGAATTAGAAAAGGTTACAAATGCCGCTAAGAAACTACAAAGAAAGCGGGTAAATTCTTTCAAATACTTTCAAACCTTATTTTCACTTGAAATTGGGTTTATTTTGGCTAAGTGTTACTTGTTCCTAATCGATTCAACAATTAGCGAAGAGAGAACTTTTCTGACTTGAAAATACAGTAAATAATTAAAATAAAAAACAACAAATTCAAAATTTTCCTGAATGTAAAATAATTTACAATGCTTTTAGCTTATTGAAAAAGTTTTTTTATAAGCTAAATAAGTTAATAATATTCTCTTACCAAGTTAATCAAATTAAACTTGTGCAGCAGCAACCTTCATCACAAAAAGTTGTCTAACCTTTTCACGACAAACGAACCAAAGAGAAAAAATCAGAAAAAATACCCCTCTTCTTTGGGTAAAAAAAACTTTAATTTTCCGCAAAACTTCCTGGGCAATGGTTTAACTTGTCATTGGCCAGATCCATGTCCACCGGCTTGACCTAAAAGTTTGCATAAAGAATACCTTATTCTTTGCCCCGCCCCATGGTCAGCGCTGTAATTACATGAGCAACTTTCCACATGGACAACGGGGCGTATGAGTAACCGCTTTTATTGTCATTTGTCGCGCGTTTCTCAATAAGCAGAGAACGGAGAATGGTGGAGGATGGTCGATGGCTTTTGCAGAGCTTTGAATGCAATTATGTGCAGCACATGACCAGAATTCTGTCACCAGAAAGAGAGGGAGGGGGGGCGACACCACCGGAAGGATGGCAGGAAGGAAGTCGGAAGGATGCCAGGGACGGGGATGCGATGTCAGGTAAGTGGGCCAAGCAAATAATATATAAATAAATAACAGCGGGACGATCCAAACGAGAAAACAGTAAACAGCGACACGGAAAGAAAAGGATAAACAAGCAATCAGTCGAGTTTACTTAAATACTTTAAAGGACCAAAACGGGTAAGCCAACATTACAACATTTAAAAACCTTAACAAAGAATGCTATACTATAATTCGTATATAAATACATCAAACAAAGACTAATTATTTAAATAAACAGAATATATACCCTAATTTTAAATAAGTAAAAGCCAATTTGTAATAAATAAACTCTAAAGGGGTATAAATAGGGGTTTTAAAACCCTTCAAACGGTGTCTAAAAGAATACAAAACAAATAACCACATTCTGTTTAGGTTTTTTTAGTTAAGGTTTTATCTAAAACACCCTTTTAAAATGTCCAATACCTAGTGATTTCTCTAAAAATATTTTTTATCAAATAAATGATTTTTCCTTTTTCCTGCGTGTCGCTGGAAAATCAACAACAAAATTGAAACTTCGATTGTTTTCAAATAAGCGAAGAGCATTAAATTTTTAAGCCAGGCAATTTGCCAGCAAGGTGGTCACAGTTTTCCTTATCCTCCACCTACCACCTACCACCTCCTTGCCCTCTTAAATTTTCCTCCTGTTTTCCTTTTACTGACCAAAAACCCAAATTGAGGCTTAAGTTGGTCATTTGTGGTTACCGTTGTCTCCTCTACAGTCGTCCTTGTTGTTATTGGTTACCTTTTGACTTGTTTTCTTTTTTTGTAATTTTCCCTGTTGTTTTCCCGCTGGCTTTTGTTTAGTCTGATGTGACTGTGGGGAAAACTCAAGTGGGGGAAAAAATGTGGAGTGGTGGGCGGAGGCGGAGGCAGAGACGGAGGCAAAAGGTTCAAGGACTCACATTTGATTTGCCTGCGTCTGTCTGCAAATAAAGATAATCTTTCCCAGTGCTGCGCATTTTTATGGTAATTTCCCATGGTTTCGCTTTTCTTGATGTGCCTGATTTTCTTTTTTTTTTTCTGGTAAGCCAAAAAGTGAAACCGAAAACCACAAAGAAATGAAAATGTTTGGGGAGGAAAGAGACCTTAATTCAATGTCAAATTTTCTGCTCGGGTGCCAAGCCCAAATGCAGCCGCATTCAAAGTTTAACTGAAATTGAGGATTTTTTTTTTATAGAAACTTTTTGGCGAAATTGATTTTGTAAGGATTTCAGTAAGTGAAATCAAATTGGGGGCAGCATATATAAACTTTATTTGGAAAATGTTAACAACTTGATTTGTGGAGAAAAGTTTAATGTTAAATGATTGCTTGGGAATTTAATTACTGGTAACTTTTATTGGGTTTTACAACTTGGTCTTTGATTAGACTTTTAAAAGGTTCTTAATAGAATTTTATTTGATTATCAGAAAGTCTTGTTTATAGGAAACGAATAAGTAGAATTATAGTAATCCACAAAATTTATTTTTTTAAGAATTTCTTTATGCTAAGTAGATTCTCTTTGTCTATAATTATTTTTATCTTTCATAAAGTTTCTTTTGGCAAAATTTCTTTAGGAAAAAAATTATTTCAAATAATAGCAATCCTCATAAAATTGTTTACCTAATTTATCCAATAATTAAACAAACTATCTATTTGACCATCTGTTTCCCATATTTATCTTTATCTTTACACCATCTTCTGCTAATGACGTCAATAGGCCTCATGCATCTGCAAAATATTTCATTTAATTTTTGTGTGTTTTCCCCTCGTGTCGCTTTTGGCACAAGTTGCAAATTAAATTTAGATTTCATGCACGTAACTCGGGGAGCCATTCAGGCAGCAACGCTACAAGAACCTTAATTACTTGGCCAACTCGCTGCGGATGCTGCTGCCAGCCGCCTGCTGCCTCCATTCCCGCGGAGAAATGCCAAGGAGTAGCTGAGAATCTGAGAGAAAAGGGGGGAGCATCGACTGGAGTGGAGTGAAGCCGGGGAAGGTTGCAGGCCAAGGGAGCGAAATCAATACGCGAAACATTAACTCGAGCACTAAAGACACGCCATGGAGTCATTAAGTTTCCACCAGCCCAGAATCACACATGGAAAAAATAGTTCTAAGGTCCGAAATATTATCTCTACTAAAACAAAATAATATTTCCAGTACTTTTTGTTAGGCGAGGCCTAATTTTAAAATTAAATTTATGTGCCTAAAACCAATGAGAACTTTGTCACCAAATTTTGTAACTCTAGAACTAATAATCATTGAATAAAATAAGATGTAAAGCGAAAGTTAACTTTAACTGGAGGATAATATGTATTTCAAAGTTTTTTTGAATAAAGAAAAACTCATCAAAAATGTAATAGTTTGTTTAAATTATAAATATTTATTATTTACAATAAAATATTTATTTGTAACTGATATACCTTAAAAAGAGAATAAGCTTTAAATTTATTAATATTGTTGGTACCTTATAATAAATTTAAAAATCAACTAATGATTTAAAAACAATATCCTAACCATATAATAAATCTGCACTTTGACTATTATATATTTATTTAATTTTTTTAATTGCAAATCCTTTGTCCTACATTAATATATTTTTATTAATATTTGTAAAGCTTAAACAAAATCTTTATAGTAATTTACAAGACATTTTAAAGATTTTAAGTGTTCCACATAGATTATCTTTCCACTTAAAGAATTCCCTATAAATTAAACGTCTTAGTATAATTTTTTCCAGTGTTCACCCGCACAAACTAAAAAATAAAGAGAAAATTGTGTGTTGGTGTGATTAAAGGCGGACGAAGCTGTCGCCGCCATCATCGAACAGTTTGTCATAAACGGCGCCATATTGACAGCAAATAAAAAAAGAAACTGAACCAAAAAGAAGGCATACGACTGAAAAAATTGTTGACAAGGATAAAGGGGAAAAAAGGAGACGAGAGTAGCGAGCATGGAAGATGGTAATGAAATATTATCAATATTTGTCAACATTTACTCAACCAGAAAGTCCCAAAGAAAATTAAAAACTACAAGGGAAAAAGCGGATTATAGTTGATAAATACAAGAGTAAAGTGCATAAAGTTTTTCCTCTTTAAATTGCATAAGCAGACACAGAATTTTCCTTTTCTTTTGCATATTTTCTTCCACACAAAGTATTTTTATTTCAATATTAATTAGGTATTCAAATTTCGCTTGAAAAAAAAACATTCATAATGAATAATTCAACTTAAGAATACTGAGATAAATGAGCACAATTTAAACATTTCAAATCTGAAACACATAAAATGTCATTTGAATAATTAACTAGCCATTCGTTTGGGTTATAAATTTCACCCGAAAAATCAGGATGCCATAAATTTCAAATCAATAACTTTTGAAACAATCAACAAAATCCGTAAATAAAACTTTGCCCAGTGATGTCAATGAAACTCATAAATTTTATATGAGCAACAGCATCAGGTTTTGGGATAAATTTGTTCATGTATTTCCACTTGAGATATCAATTTTTGTTTTGCTTTGTTTGTAGCAACCTTTTTCAGGAAACATGGCACAGCCGAGAACATTTACGACAAAGAAAAGTTAAGGCCTACCATCTCACTTCGTCCCTATATCGTGAGTCTGCTAATTTCATTTCATACCAGGAACACCCGCAACGTTTTTACAGGGAGAAAAAAAAGGAATATTCATTTTGTCTTAATAATTGTTTTTATCAGAATAAATAGAATACAAAATAAATAAAAGACCTTATCAGGGACATAAAATTCCCAAGTAAGAATTCAGCAAGAAACCAGCATTGCACCTTAAAATTCGCAAATAAGAATTCAGCAACGATTTCTTTTATACACACATACATTTTTGCGCTTAAATCAGCCAGCAAAAATTAGAAATGATTAAGTTTTTTAGCGGAACATTAAAACATTGTCTGCGGACAAGGTCTAGATTGGATTTATCTGGAGTAAATCAGCATAAAATATTAGATTATATTGTATATTAATATAATACTAATAAACATCTTTCAGTAATTATTTAGTAATTATTTCAGACATTAATATTTTCTTACGTACCTATTAAATATTATTATTATATTTTGAATTATTTATGTTAAATTTTTTATTTATATATACATTTTTTTATGAATCAATATCTTTCAAATTTCCCCCAGTGCACACCCTCATGGCAAAGATTTCGCAGCTGTCGCCGCTGAGACAAGCTCATCAAATGTTTCCAAATCGATTCCATCATTTAAAGCATATTAGACCAGTCGACACACACATGGTGGGTATGTCTGCCTAGAAGAAGACGATAAAAAAATAGGAAGAGAGACAAGAGGAAGTCCTTGCCAGGATGTGCGACACATTGCGCTTTGAACTCGTCAGGAAAAGCCTGATAAAAACGCGACACTGGTGGAGTGTCGTAATTTAATTAAGTTTCGCACCAAATGACAAGCAAAACAAAAGTGGAAAAAGTGGAAAAGGCGAGAGGAAAGGCACAGAAAAAAGCCAAGCCAAATTACCAGAAGGCGCCAAAGAGAAGGGGGAGAAAAAAAATAGACAAAAGGACATTGATTACTGCGCGAGCAAGGACAAAACTATTGTGGGAAATTCAGTGTAATTTCTATAGAATTTCCGTATTTCCGAATTTCTGAATTTCCGAATTTCCTCATTACTGCAAATTGGGTATATAAATATGGAAATGGAAGGATATATGAAAATAAGCAGGGACATTGTGCAGCTTATTAAGGTTGGTTGGGGCTTAGGAAATGATTGCTTTTTATATCGAATCCGCGTTATACAATAATTGAGGGATTTCGGGTATGTGAGGACCTTTTTGCAGAGTTTTACTGCTTGTATCTTAGCCATAAAATATTTAATATCGCTAATTGGGCTTATTACTTATTAAGCATTGGTTTTTCAGAAGCTAATTATGGCATAAGGAGGAGGTAAATAGGAAGCATTGATTAAAAATGATATTAGAAGGAAATAGAATGTTTTTTAATATTCATATAGGAGGGTTAAATTATCAGAAACAAGTAGAAATAATAAAACAAGGCTTTAAAGATAAAAATATTTTAAATATAAAAAATTTTAACTTTGTTGAAACCTTATAAATATATGAAATAAAAGATTTTTTTTAAACAACACTTTATAACAGTTCTTTAAACATTTTATTGTGTTATTTTTATATCCATTCAGTTTTTCTCAGCTTAAACCATTCTTTTAATTAAAAAGTTAAACCCAATCGATAAAGCAGGCATAAAGCCAAACAACTGAATAAATCATGGCAAAATAATCAATCAAAAGTGTGTGCAGGGGCCCCTAAAGTGCGTATCAATCAACCAGTTGTTGCGATTACAGGACACAATGAGTGCCCGGAAAATCACCCAAAACGGGCAACACACCGCAATTTCCGTGCACCAATACACATACCGACACACTACCACACACACACCCAATTTTCCTCATTTTCCGATTCTGTCAACTGTTGCACATGGCAAATGCGTCGAGGGATGTGAATGGCACACAATGACAGCGGCTAATTAAGGTATCAAAATGTCCTGGTCTCTCGCTCACCTGGGGGACACTCACTCACCTAGGGATGGGCGCAGAAATATCAAATCCATATTTACTCCGTGCCTCCCGGGCGAACTTTCTAAGAAGTAATTTAATTTTTTGACAATTTTAAATTTTATGACACTGCAGGCAATGATTACTTAAAATAAATATTGTTTGTGGTATCGAATTTATTGGTCATTGATTATATATTTCGATAACTATTACACAGGCCGACAAAATCAGCTCAACCCTCTGACCCAGAAACCAGTATATACTTTTCCGATGGTTTTCGGTGCGCTGAATCGAATCCGAGATCGAAATTTCCGAATTGGCTCTGGTTTCGAGATATCAAACCTAAAAGTGCAAAACAGCGTTTTTGCCAATATTTAAGGTTATGTAGCATTGACTTGTTCTTTTACTGAAAATACAAAAAAGCCATCTTAAAGTATATCCCTTGCCCTTTCAAATGCTGTTGAGTTTGACTAAATATCTTTTTTCGCTGAGATATCGTACTTTGAAATTTTCATGTTAATGAATTTACCTCAAAAAATATTATGGATAGGCCCTATGAAGCAAACATTTTCTTTGCACATAAAACATCTTAAATCTGTTACTCGGGGGTTTTGGGGGGGATGATTTCGAATTCGGACTCAAATTTTCAAAATTCAAGATGACGGATCCAATATGGCGGACCAAATTCGTAAAAGTTACTGGATCAAGCTAAAACTGTGTATATGGGGGTCTTCGGGGTCGCTGTTTACCAAACTGAGATAAATTCTGAAATTTAATGTTACATTTTTATTTTTTTAAGTAAGAAATTCAATATGGCGACCATAAAACGACCATAAACGAAATCGCGAGGAATGTCAGACAGCTCACTCGACAATGAATACTCTATATCAATTTCAAGTACGATATCTCAGCGAAAAAATATTTTACGCATTTGAAAGGGCAGGGTTGGCTTTAAGATGGCTTTTGTAGTATTTTCCGTAAAGAACAATTCGTTGCTACATAACCTCAAATATGGGCAAAAACGGTTTTTGCTTTTTAGGTATCTCACCAGGCCAATTGAAATTTCGATCTCGGATTCGGTTCACGCACCGAAACCTTCGGAAAAGTATATACTGGTTTCTAGGTAAATTTGTCTGTGTTATTGTTTTCGATCAGCTAAATACATTTTTATGAGAAGAATATTATCGATTCTTCACCAATTGATTTGATAGATTTACAAAATAATAATACATCGATGTTTTAACTTCACTTCTAAATTGTAATTATTTAAATAGTAACAGCATTTATTTGTTTAAATTAAATAACAAAATATATAAATAACAATTATTTAAGGTCGGAAGGAAGGTAGTCATATACTTAATATTTCAAAGAAACAATATATTTTTCATGGATTACCTATTACCGATTTATCGGAATATATTCTTAGGGACCTCTAAATTATAGTATTTAAAAAGAAAATATATTTTATGCTTTTGAACCACATTTTTTAGAACCATTTAATACAAATAAATAATTATTCAAGAAAGAAAGAGATTTATCTGCCCTATATTTTTCTGAAACGAATGAAAAACATATCATTGATTACCGATAAGCAGTCCAAATTATTTTCCCCATATTATTATTTTTACAACAGAAAATTGTGAATATTTTCTTAATATAGCTTTTGATAACTGTCGATAAACATAGCGCAATTTCATCGATCGCTTTGTTATCGATAACAATTCGATACCCCCAAACTCACCTCTGTACAACGGAAACTCTCCATCGCTGTGACTGTGACACAGCATTATTGGACTGCGGCAACGTGAGGCGGCCACCATAATGCCTGTTTTATGGATACTCAGTTGATTGTTGGCCGCTGTTGCTGCTGCTGCTGCCGTTGCTGTTGCCGTTGCTGCTGCTGCCGTGGCTGATGCTGCTACCGTGGCTGCTGCTGCGGAAGCTGCTGCGGCTGCTGCCGATGTGCCCAATGAATAGGATCGCGACACATGACTCAAGGTGCGCCGCCTAATGGTTGCTGCGTTTACCGCTGACGTGGCTGCTGCATTTGCCGCCGCTGCTGCTGCTGCTGCGTTAGTGGCTATATTGCGATAATGATGCTGGGGCGTCGAGTACTGATTCCTAGGAGCCTGCTGCAATTGCATTTGCAACTGCTGGTACCCGCCCAGCGACAGGTGGTGTTGCAGTGGCGGATGATGCGAGCGGTGCAAGTGTTGCTGTTGCGGCTGCTGCTGCTGCTGCTGCGGGATTTGATGTGGCTGCTGCGGGGCTTGGAAAGGCGGATGCGAGTGTTGATGTTGCAGCAACTGTCGCTGCTGCTGCTGCTGCTGCACCGCCGCCATTTGGAATTGCTGCTGCAACTGTTGCAGCAAATCGTGCTGCAGCTGCTCATTGGTCCTGCCATTGCTATCCTTCTCCGGATTTGCTTGCTGATTCGGATTCGGGTTCTGCTGCTGCTTCTCCCAGGGTCCGTTGCTATCGCTGCTGTAATCCAGCTTGAGGCTGATTTTCTTATAATTTTCCCGACGGAGTTAATTGGAATTAAAATTATGCAGCAAGGTCGCGATGAGTCCACATTTCACAATTTTAGATTTTGTACACTTGTATTTATTTATTAAGTTATTTATATAAATACAGCAAGGACATCAATCTCTGAATTTATACAACAACTTTTAAATAAAATTTAAAGTTTTTGAAACTCCACTCAAAAATTGTTTTAAAACTTTCTTAGCAACCAGATTTTTGTTAATAATCCCGATTCCTTTTTTGATGTCAAGGTCGCACTTCAAGATTTGTTCCAAAAATCTTCAACCAAAGCTTAGGAGAACAGCTGTTCCTGGGCCTAGGATAAATTCTGGACCAGCCAGAATTTATTTATTTATATTTAGAAAAGGACATGAGCACAGGAGGAGCGCGCGCTAGCACGGAGACGCGAAGGAGACGCGATGGAGACGCGATGTAGTCGCATATGTATGTCACTGGAGGACCTAGTTCGAACAGGTTCTAACCGTAGTTGTATCTGGGGGAGAGCGAAGGACTCGCGAGGACTCTCTCTCCCGGGGCGAAAGGACCCGCTTGTTCCGACTAGAGACCAGAGACGCTGGGCCAAAGTACGACGACTGATTGCGCCGAGCTTTGTTATCCTGCGGAAAAGCTGTTCGCAAGGACCAGAAAGCCAGAAAAGCGCAATCAGCCGAAAGAGCAAGATATAGGGAGAGACAGTGAAAGAGAGAGAGAGTGAGAGTTTTGTGGGAGAAACAACAGAGCCTGCGAGAGCCTGCAAAAAGCACAGATAACAAATGAGTTTGCTCCATCGGCTAGACACACAGTACAAATTTTGAAAATTTAAAATATGTAAGTTAAACCCAAACACAATAAGAACAAAAATAAAAAGGGTTAAATTGTCTATTTATAACCCTTTTAAAATCCCCAAAAATATACTTAAATAAATAAAATAAAATAAAATAAAATTCATTGTTGAAATCAAGAAAATGATTCGAAAATTAAAAACGTTCATAAATAAATTTATAAGAGTTAGCTTAAATATTTTTTTGTCAAGAACATGATTTATAGATTAATAGTTTCAAATTTGGAAATATATTTTGCAAAATCCTATAATTTCTACATTTACCCAATTTTTATTACAACAATTGTATAAAAATGTTCCAAAAAGTAACCCAATTTTAGATATTAAAAAATGTTATATAATTTTAAAATACTTATAACATTAAAATTATATATCCCATATGAAATTTAATATTCATACGACTATAAAAAAATATAATAAAATAATAATAGTTTTTTACCAAACCTCACAATATCTGAAAGATTAGCTAATAAAATCAATTTTAAAAAATACCAGATATCCTTGAATTTCTAATATAAACCCTCATAATTTTCTAATAAGAAAATATATTTCTCTCAGTGCAGTCGCAGGCAGTGCAGCTGCTGTCGTTTGCATTGCACACAAACGCACTGAAAGAAGGGGAGCAGCGTATGTTTTGCCAACTCTTTCGGTTCCTCCTTGCTGTTTACCGTTACTACTGGCCCACCCACTAGGGAGGTGGCAAGAGTAAGGATGAGATAACACAGGGGAGAGGCCGAATGAGAAGTTTGGCACAGTTTAGCTCAGCCGATGAGTGCACAGTGGGACAAAAAGACAAAGAACGGAACAGTTCAAGGCTACAGAGGAATTTATAAATTTAAAAAAAAAATATACAAATATATTAAAATTAAAAATTTTTATATCTAGATATTAACCACATAATATTTTGTTCCAAAGATATTTTCTTCTATTATGTTCCATTGAAATAAAGCTTAAAGCAATACTTTTTAGTAACTGCTAAGAGTTTCATTCACCTTTGTGATTCATTCATTGTATAACAATTGACATTGTTTTCTTAAGAAATCACAGAGTTATTTCCGAGTAAATATTTATGATTAAGACAAGAAATTTCCTTCCGCGATGAAATTAAAAAAAGGCAAATTGCAAGTCAGGTTCTGACTAAAATTATAATACCCTTCAAGGGTATACATTTCACTTTCATTCTTGATAAGATAAGGCTTGAAATTAAAAAGTTGAAAGCCAATTAATCGATACTGTCATCATTCCCATATAAAAAACCCGAAATAACTGGTTTTGAGAAAGGAATTTAATCAGTCTGAAGTACTAAATTCTTAAAGCGATCAGTTAATAAATATAGTCAAACGAAAACAACAATTGGACTAGGAAATATATGCAAGCAATAAAGAAAATAGGATTTCAATGTCATATAATTCTATTGAAAAGAAAGTTAACTTACGTCAGAACATAATACAATTTGTATAAAATTTTCCCCGATAATACCCCATTTATATTTTATCTTCTCAGTTATGCCCAGGCCCACTGTGCGAAGCCCTTGAGGTGCAGGAGCGACCCACTGTCGCCCACAACTCTGGGTTCATTCACCCAACCATTCGAAAACAGCTGCTCCTGGGAAATGCAGAGTAACTCTTCAAGAGAGAGAGTAGAGTACGGCCCGAACCCGAGCTTTTCTCGCTTTCCGATTTTCCGGAGCTTTTCAGCAGACACACGAGTTTTACAAAAATTAAAATATAAATACGAAAGAGAGAGCCACACAGCCGAGCGACCCAGAGGAATATGTTTTGCTTTGTTTGCCATTGCCATAATTTATTTATGCATTTGTCACTGTGCTTCGTTATTTTGATAAAGTTGTAGCCAGATAATTTCGACAGGACCCACGGGAGCTCCAAGAAACATAAGGTGGTCACATCACCAGACGCTGATGCTGATGCTGCTGCTGGGATGCTAAATGCTGGATGCTGTTTTCCACCTCTCAGTTCGCTCTTTTACTGTTTTTATTATTCCAGTGATAAGGCTCGGCTCGAGAAAGTCGATATCGTAATATAAACACGAAATAGGAGCCCAGCACGGAGCAGCAAGTGTCTCGCTGAGGGAGAAAAACCAAATTGTGGATGCCATCCACTATGAGGGAAGGCCGAAACGGCGAAGAGGTTAAGGGGCGTGCACTGAGCATAAATAATGGGGAGTGATAAAAAAAATAACTATGAAATATTATGATATATTTAATGAGAATTTTATAAATAGGAAATATAAACAGATCCTAGTTTTGTTTCCAAAATATATATATTTTTTAATGGTATTAAGACACATTTAGAATCACTCGCTCAATGTCTTTTTAAGCTTTCTCGACTCTAAAAATATTAAAAGTGATTCTTATGCATCTATGACACTGCTTATTGTAAGTATCATATGTTTTCCAAGTTGGCTTCTGAAACAACTTGTTAAAACAATGGAAAACTGGTACTGATGGCACAATGAATAGGGAACTTATTATAAATATCATATGGTATTAAGACACTTCTCATTGGAAGTATCATATGTTTTTCTAGCTGGCAGTCAAGGCGTTATGACAGAGGCACTTTAAACTATGAGAAACTGGTCCCCTCTGGCACCATGACACTGCTTATTATAAGACTAATATTATAATGTTATATATCTTAAATTATAAGTTAATCGAACTCGCAATTGCGGTATTAAGACACTGCTCATTGGAAGTATCATATGTTTGTCTGGCTTTTGTAAGCCAATATGGCACTCATATAAATTGTCGTATGTCTCTCTAACTAGCACTTATAAAAGGCTTATGACACACAACCTACCTACAAATGACTTGAATTAATTAAATTGAAAGAAAGAATGCAATGTTATTACTCCATAAGAGTGAGAAAGCTTCTTAGAATTCAAAATTCAAACATTAATTAACTATCGAAACCACAATTGCATTTGTTATCCAAAACTATTCTCAGTGCACAAAGATGTGGCTCATAGGGGTTATAGGGGGTGCCATTTCGGCTCGCGTGGGTTTTGTTGATTTTGCGTGCGCATAAAAAATCGAAGTGGGCTTGGCACAGGGAGGACTCAGCTCCAGCAGGATTCAGGGATTCGAGGCTGGGTGGCGAGGAGCGAGAGTGGGAGTGCGCTTTCGGGTGGCCGACGCGTCGGATGGGGATTTTGTGTGTGTGGATGCGACAATCTCGGCGCGTGTTTTCGGCTGCTGGAGCCGCTTGTTTCGCATTCTGCACTTCTGTGGTTGAGGGCCGACTCGTTTAGGGGCGTGTACCCCTCTTTTACCAAAAACAAAAAAGCAAGGAAAATGCAGGACGACAGGTAACACTCACCTATAGTATCACGATCGTAGAAGTAACTGCTGGCACTGCTCTTGATGCTGATGCTATCCAGGGGCGTGGACGCCGGCTCGAAGATGTTGTAGGAGTCGCAGGATTCCGCCGAGGGAGTCGGTGGTGCCACAATTATCCTAGCTGCTGCTTCACCCAATTTAAACAGGGAATGTCAAATGCAAAAAGAAAACCAGAAATGCATGCGATGAGGAATTAAATTAGGATTTAAATTCTAACAAAATTCGAAAAGGTTTAGAGGGGGAAAAAATATAATTAAAAGGCTTACAAACACTATTGACTTCAATAATAAAGTTAAAAAATTATCCATGTAGTCCATAAATAAAACACGATCATACTTTCCCAATCAGTATAAGAATATTTATTATTACTATTTCATATCTTTTGTTTAATTTCAATTAAAGAAATATAATATTAGAAACAGCATTCATTTCATATTTATATATAAAATTTCAGAAATTGCCCTCTTAAAAATAAATTACCTTCTTTAGTTTAGTTCGTATAAATATTATACCCGGCATATAAACGACATCGGATTTGTCATTTATTAATATATAATAGAAAGAATATTTAAGCAAATTCTGAAATAACATGACACAACTCGGTCATTTATTAAAATAACATAAGTTTCCATTTAGCAGCTCCACACCTAGACATTTAGTTGCCGGAAAAACAAACATTAGCAATGAATTTAATCAATCAATCAATTAGTTTTCTTAGGTTTCTAACGCCTGTCGCCGTGCAGCTTGCTGTGGATTTTCAACCGTTTGCTGACCTTGCCCACCACATTTAATTGGCTCTTGTTAAGGTATTTAAAGATATGCCCGTAAAGCTCATTGGGCAGTCCCAAGAGCGACGGATGCAGCGTCTGATTCAACTCCATCAATTGCTGTGATCTCATAGGCTGGAAGAGATTCTGTTTGACCTCATAGGTGAGCTCGTCCAGCTTGCGGAAGCGTTGGTATATTGGCTTGTTCTTAGCCTGAATGTTGAGCACATAGCGGCCAATAGAGAGACTTATGCTATAGCCTGGTTGCTTCGAAGTAGGCGCCGGGGACAGGGTCACCATTAACTGATCGCCAAGTATAATGGCCATCAGGCGGGACTGGAGAGCAGCCACCCGGGAGACATCCTCCGGTGCATATTTATCCATCAATGTTCGCAGACGAATCGAAAAGGCCGTGTCGGCGAACAGACAGGCATAATTGACGACCTGCTCGCTGAGAAGACGGACGTTCGTGGCATGAAAGCTACTGAAGACGGGCACCGGCTTCAGCAGATGTCTCTTCTGGGCATACATTTCCTCCTCGACGAATCCACACTCCAGGGCCAGCAGGTATATCAGGAGAGTTAGCCATTCGGCGGACGACATCTTGCGATCCTTGCACAGATCCGTGAGATTTTTCAATTGCTGCGGCACCAATTCCAGGCTGGAATGCTCCAGGAGCAAGGGATACTCCAGGTAGTTCCGCTGCCGTTTGTCCGCTGGAATAAGGTTTTTGTAGATTTAAAAAACTTTTTTTTTGTTTTTAGAAAAAAGCTAGAAAAGAAATTATTAGTGATTCGTGTGCTTTGGTTAAAGGTGAAATTTCAAAGGTAAAAGTGTCAGCAACTAACCTTCTGGTGCGCTTTTTGGGATGCAACAACTCAAAACTGGTAGTTAAATACAATAATATACATTTTTTAACACTACAAAATATAACACAGAAATATAAACTTAAAACTCGCGTTTATATTATATATTGGGGAAAATAAACACTGGCAGCTACAAATACGAAAAAGTCGAATAAAAGGGTAACTAAATTAATTAAAATTGTTGAACTTTTACGTACAATTACGTGGTGATTACATACTAAAATTAAATGTTTACTGTAGAACGTTCTCGTAACCTTATCGCTTTCGTGCTATCAAGCAAGTGTTAAGCATTAGTTCTAGAAACAACATCGATTTTTATCGATTTGGAAATTTCCAGCTCTTTAAAATAAGTCATAAACTAAAAAGACCATAAAATAGGAAGTTAATACTTTGTAAGTAGAATCTTAATTAAATTTATGTTTTATTTATTCTTTATTTCTAATAAATTAAGCAATCAAACTGATATTTGTAAAGTATTTTACAGATTAAAAAGCTATACGATTACATTAACCCATACTTCCGATATGTTAACTGCGGTATGTTTATTTAGCTATTTGTGTTTTTTTTTTAAGATTTATGATTTCTTTAAATTTATATATATATTTTTAATAAAACATGACATAAAAACACATACTATGAAGATATTAATATTTAAAAATAAATATTTTACACGGTTAACAACGTGTTTGCGTAATTTTTAAATATTCCCTTTATTACTTCTAACAATCGGGTTTATTTATGATTTATCGAGCAAATGTCCAACGCATATACTGTACATACACATCCATACAAATATTTATATGTACATATACTGTGCAAAGCCTTTTAACAGATAGTGAAGATTACGAGAAACGAGTAAACAAATTGGTTTAACAGCAAGCAGGCCATTTATCAATAGGGGTTTTCATTTATTTACTTTTATTTATTTATTATTAACCATATTTCATGTCTTTACTTACCAACATCGGCGGTTGTGGCTGTGGCTGTGCCTGATGCTTCTCCAGGAGGAGCCACTTGTTGCTCCTGCTGTTGCGCTTCGGAGGTGGAGAGACCACCTATGGCTCCATCGTTTGAGGTTGTCTCCGACTTTGTCTCAGACATTTCTATTATTTACGTATGAATTTTGTGCGTTCCAACGAAAATAAGACTGTGACATCTGTCCATCGTTCGTTTATCATTCTGTTTCAGAGAATGACAATCGGAAAGTGGGGCATACTACGTTCATGCGCTGGACTTTTATAGGCAAAGAAAAGGGCATTTTTCCGGATGACTGCAGCAGATGTTT
The DNA here is from genome assembly GCA_018903765.1 of Drosophila aff. chauvacae BK-2020. NCBI lineage: Eukaryota > Metazoa > Arthropoda > Insecta > Diptera > Drosophilidae > Drosophila > Drosophila aff. chauvacae BK-2020. Next base: position 18,705,005 of record JAEIGO010000058.1, read on the forward strand.
GCACTATTTTCCTCCTAATCAATTTATTTACAATTATTGTATTCCGAATTTATAAGTGAGCACAGTATTAGTCACGTCACTATGTTTGGCGCCGTGTCTTTAGATATTTCGCAGGAACTATATTAGTCAGCAGACATTACGCCAGCGTTTAATTGTTTTTTGTTTATTTTCATTTGGCCGGAAAGCACACAAATTAGAAAATACAAATTTTACGAGGAACAAAAAAAATTTGCGAAAAATCAGCTGGACTACGGCCTAGTCACTACGCCGCCGCTACTATCGATAGCGTCGATAGTCTATCGATAAGATGCTTATGTAGCTGTTAGATTCCATGAAACAAATTTCCTTAAATAATTTTCTGAACTGAATATTTCAAAGATAGACAGAAAATGAATCAATTAAATAATAAAAAAAAATTGTTTACGAAGTTCGAGTAATTCACAAAAATTGTATTATACTATGGCCGCTGTTCAACACTACTGCTTTAGCGCACTATCGATTAGTGAACTATTTTCTAGCTAGATATTCTAGAGGCTGTGTCTGCCACCAGACCTAATTCGGATTTTTTGTTTGCATCCAAGTACAATTTGTACACTTGAAATAAAAATGTTTTGCCAAAAGGCGTCAGATTCTTTTCCCGCCAGATAGGGCCCATTTAGTGTGGCCGCAATTTGGCTACGATATATCGATACTCAATAAGTCGATACTGTAGCCAATCGAAACATCGAAATTCTGACCGACTTTTTTGAACGGCGCCAGTGCTGATCAAAGACTCCTGAAAGTATAATTAATTGATAAAAAAAATAATGGCATTTATTTTCAAATCATAAAAAAACATAAAGAATCTGCTCTTTTACGTACCTTTTGGAACATCTAAGGTTGAAGAGCAACATCGATGATTTAGGAGATTCGAAAAACATCGATGCATCTATGTTTTCATCGATGGTTTTGCACCTCTAACAAAGTCGAAAAAACGTGCTGCACCGCAAATGTTTGTTAACTTGTAAAAAAACTTAAAAATATGAGTAAGCAAGTTATCTGTGACTATTGCGGCAACAGCAATGAGCCAAAGGCCTTAATCGCGCCCCAAAAATCGTTTGGCGGCCGCAAGCTTCACGATGTTTTGCAAATCGTCACACACCAAAATGTGAGTACAGTCAAAAAGGCGGCATTTATTTCTGATTTCTGATTTAATCTAGTGACCTATTTTTGCCTATTCCCTTCCAGTTGCCTGCAAACCTAGCCCTTAAAGTATGCTTTTTGTGCGCTTCCACCCTAATGAGCACCATGGGGGTCATCGACAAGACACAGAAGCTGGTGGATAACGCCAAAGGTGCTGCGGCGGCTGCTAAAAACAAAAAGCCGGCCATCCAAACTGATGAACCCGACAAGTCTGTAGTCGATCACACAGCGGAGGCGGAAGCGAAGAGTGCCAAGCCGAGCACACCGCTGGCCAAGAACGTAACGCTTCGCCAGCGCAGCAAGTCGATGGCCGCCAGGACCAGCGACCTGATCTTTCCGAGAAGTCCGAAAATTTCGGTCAATGAGATAGATGAACTCAATGTCAGTCCGTCAAAGAAGACGCCCAAAAAGAATACATCACGTCTCGATGACAGTCTCGACGACTCTGTAAGGCTGACGCCCGCCAAAAAGGTGGCGGCCAACAAGAAGGCCTTCGTGCAGCTCTTTGGCTCACGTAATGGCGATGCTACTCCGGACAGCGAAGAAGAAGAGGAGGACGATAATGCTGCCGATGAAAACGCTGACAAGGTGATTGCCATAAAGAAGGACTTTGACTGCAAATTATGCGATTTTCAGGCGCGCGCCGCGAAGGCATTTAAGGAGCATCTCTTTAAAGAGCATGGTCAGCAACGTCCACGGATATACTTCTGTGACCTGTGCCCCAAGTCGTTTGGTATTCTCAAGTCCTGGAGGATTCACATTGAAAACGTGCATGGCGTCACCGTAGAGGCACCGCAAAAGCAGGCCAAAGCAAATGTTGCCAAGGCCAAGGAGCAGCAGACTAAAGACTGTAAGGAAGATGAGGTAAAGCCCATTGAGAAAAGTCCACGAAAAGAAAAATCCAACAAGGCATCCAAGGAGCAGCCGACTAAAGACGCTAATAATGAAGAGGTAAAGCCTCTTGAGAAAAGTCCACGAAAAGAAAAGTCCAACAAGGCATCCAAGGAGCAACAGACTAATGATGAGGTAAAACCTCTTGAGAAAAGTCCACGAAAAGAAAGATCCAACAAGGCATCGGCATCCAAGGAGCAACAGACTAAAGCCTCGAATAATGACGAGCTAAACCCCACCATTGAGAAAAGTCCACAAAAAGAAAAATCCAACGAGGCTCAGGAAGAGATCAATGAAAGCTCCCATTGGCCACAATTGGCCACCATCAAAGCCCTTAACGGCGAGGAAGTGGCCAAGAAGAAGTGGCTGGACAAGGTGATCAACAACCCAGATTACACATTCGATGTCAATGGATCCAGTGCATCCACTCCCAAAGCTGCAGACTTTTCAATCGAACTGAGCAACGAATATAAATGCGACATTTGCGACTCGAAGTTTACAGTGGCCAAGCAGATGCAGGAGCACATGAAGGTCGCCCACGGAATCGACAAGCCGAAGGTATTCAAGTGCCCCGTTTGCGATAAAGGCCTGACTACGAAGCAGACGTTGAAGCATCACATGAATCTGCACAACGAAGGTGCTGATGGCGGCGACAAAAAATCCAGCAAGCGGAAGATTCTGCATGAGGAGCAGCAGGAGCAGGACGTGGATATCGCAGAGAAAAGTACAGCTGAAGAGGATGACCAAATGCCAGAAGAGGAAAGAATTCTTCACTCAGAAGATGAAATTGAGGAAATAGATACAAATTTTGCAGATGAAAGCGTCATAATGGCTCCGCCAAAGATAAACGGCAAGAAGCCAAAGAAAACTAAGAGCCCAGACACCTTAGCTGCTGTCATAGATTCGCCGAGCAAGAATTCCAAGCGCAAATCGCCGAAAGACGAGCCCATTATCACAGTGGACCTTATGGAGGAGGTGAACATAAATGTGAAGCCGCACAAAAAGGCCCGCCTGCAATCTGTCAGCGATTCTTTCAGCAGTTCATTTGACGACTACTCCACCGCAGAAGAGCCGCTTCTGAGCTGTAGCCAATGTGGAAAGCAAGTCAAGTCCAAGCAGCGCTTGGCTCTGCACATCCGTAAGCGCCATGGCACCAAGCTCGAGTGTCCGGGCTGCAAGACCAGCTACACCAACCAGCGAGACTATGTTAACCACTTTGCCGTGTGCAGCAGCGGTGGCTCTCTGTTGCCCTGCGGCGTTGAGAACTGCAAAAAGAGCTTCTACGAAGCAAACTACCTCAGCTCGCACCTCAACCTCAAGCACCAGTGGGCTTAAAATCATCCACTTCCCATCTTTTATTGATGCCCTTTTCGACTTTTAGATTTAAGGTTAATGTGTAACTAGGTAAAGTTCCAAGCGAAGGAGAGCATATCTTTTTTTTAATTTAAGTTTGCAGATTCAAAACGAATTCAAGTCATACACAAGAAGCTTAAGAAACATGCAATTTATAACACAGTTACATATTAACAAGACATTTTTGACTATTGTATACTGTTTTTTGTATTTTAATGACATTTAAAAAGGTTAGAGAAGAACTTAGAACTTATACTCACTAAGAGTAGAAGAATCCTTTATATTTTTTGTTAATAAAGAATGTCGGATAAAACTTTAACGTTTGTTATTACTGAAAGTTGAAAGAAAACACATTGATTCATGATATTTCCTATACATTTATTTGTCATAATAATATTTCCCAAAACAAAAACAAAACTAAAAACCAACAATATGCGAGAGAGCACAAGGATTTTACATACATTGAAGATGAACCTATGGATAATCCATGGAGTGGGAGAGGGATATGGGAAACCGTATTGCCTAGTTACACTTTTCTACTTAATGTAAACGATGATTTGAATGGGAGGGGAGGTGGGAGGGAATTTGAAACTAAACGCTGGACGTTCTCAAGAGGCTGCCACCACCACCTTGCCGTGTATCTCTGCCTGCGCCACCTTCATCACCTCCAAGGCTCCCCGCTTGATCAGATCCTCGGCCAGTGTCTTGCCCAGCTGGTTGGCCTTCTCGTAGATCCCCCGGCTGTGGCAGGCGTGCTGGTACAAGCCGCAGAACAGGTTCTCCACATCCTCAATGAGCACCGATTGCTGTGGCGTCGGCTGCTCCTCGTCGGCGTAGTCAAACATCTGAACGGTTTTCTGCAGGAAGGGGCACTTGGGTTGGGCACTTGTTGCGTTTCCGTTATCCTTGGCCTCCAGACCGCTGCCCTGATGCATCGCCGCAAAGGGACACTTGGATGAAGAAGAGGCCACGTTGTCCACATCATCGCCAGCAATGCTGCTGCCGGTGCTGGCTCGGCTGCTTGGTGGCGGCGTGGGTAGAATGGAGCCACCTGTTACTGGACACTTTCCAGCCTGGGCAAAAGATATCTTGGTCTCCTTGTTCACGTACGGGCACTCGCCCATAAAGTCCTGGCCAACCGGCATTTGCAGGGGACACAGCGCTGCGGAGGCGGCTTGAGCTGGAGCTACATTGTTGCCATTGCTGACTTCCGAGGAATCTCCGGAGGCTGCATGGGCCACGGGACACTTGCCGGCAGCCTTTGCTGGTCCGTGCACCACTGGACATTGACCCATCACATCCTGACCGGCAACCAAACGAAGCGGACACTGCCGTTGGGGCGTTGTCTGGTTCGTGTTCCTGGTGTCCGCATCACCACCTCCATTTCCAACCGCAGCAGCCACAGCCACACTGCCATGACCCAGCACTGGACACTGACTGGCCAGATCCGAAAGCTGCTCCACACTGTAGCCGGCGAGGGCCTCGCATGCGGCCTCATCCTCGCAGATCACCGGCGGACTGCCCTGCTGACGCGGACTGCTTGAGTTGGAGTCCGAGCCAGAGCTGGCGTTGCCATTACGGGCACGTTTCGTGGCCGGAGGCGAATCGCAGCTGCTGCTGTTCTCCTCCTGCTGCTGCTGCTGCTGATTGCTGCTCTCCTCGGCGGCTCGCTTTCCACGCTGCTCCACCACTACCGAGGACTTCTCATTCAAGGCACATGCCAGGTGATTTCTTATTTCTGTGACCCCATCGAGACTCCAAACGGCGCCGGTGAGTGATAGTCCCACCTCTTGACTGTTTCCACTGGTTGGTTCACCCTTAAGGATACTCCAGACAGCCACGGGGGCAGAGCAGCCACCGCCAAGGGTCTTGAGGAAACTACGCTCGGCCAGGATGCGGCAGGTGGTGTTCAGGCACATCAGTTTCTGCAGCATGGCCAGCACCTGGTCGTCGTTGGCACGACACTCCACCGCAAGGGCTCCTTGGCCGACGGCATACAGCAGATCCGTGGGCTCTAGCACCTGGCTAATGCGACTCATCCAGCCCATTCGCACCAGGCCAGCCTGGGCGAGAATGATGCCGGCAAACTTTGAATCGGCGGCATCCAGCTTGGCCAATCGAGTATTCAGGTTGCCACGGATGTCGCACACAACCAAATGGGGATATTGCCTTCGGATTTGAGCCGTGCGACGCAGAGAGGAGGTTCCTAATGGCAGAATGAATGAGATTCAGAGTTAGTTGGCTGTGAAACTAGTTAAGAGAACTCTGTATCAGCACTTACCAATCACACTACCCTGGGGCAGCGATGCTATGGTGTGTCCCTTCAGGTTCTCCCGCAGAACCAGCGCATCTCGGGCATCTTCTCTCTCTAGGACCGCTCCAATGGCCATTCCCGTTGGCAGGGCTGTGGGCAGATCCTTCAGCGAGTGCACCACAAAGTCAACGCCGCCGTTGCGCAGGGCATCCTCCAGGTCACGGGTGAATAGGCTCTTTTCGCCGATCTTGGGCAGTGAAACATTGAGCACACGATCGCCAAAGGTCGACATGGTGTCTGTAAAATAAAAAAAAATGGGTTAGATAATATATTAAAGGTTTAGATAACCCAGTTTACATTTGTTATTATTTAACTTCAATTTTAGATAAAAGTGACTTTGGGTAAAGTTAAAAGATAAAAGTGATAAATGGAAATTATCTCAGATCGTATCGTATTTATTTATTTTAAGCGAACTCTGCTTAAACATTTATTCTTTGTATTATCAGAATAATGATATGTATTTTAAAAATGTTAGGATAGACAAACAAAGTTAAAAAAAATATTTGTTGCCAGAGCATTAAGCGCAGTAAAGGTTAAAAGTGCTTATTAGTTGGATATATGTAAACATTTGTAATAAACTTTTTACATAAACAATTTCTTGATAATAAGTAACCTGGGCTGGGTTTATCATTCCACAATGCTTCTATAGTAGATGGAACATCTTCGATTGATCATTTTGAGAAAGCGTTCTATTAATTGCAGTCTCTATTGTATGTATCTTTCACCAGATAAGGGTACGTAGTAGCTGACTGAATAGCTCAACTTTATGACGGCAATCAGGCGAGACATGCAAACGAAATATCTACCCAAGACTTCCCCTCCTTCATCCATTATGGACACGCAACGATAATGTCTTTTTCAAATGCTTTACTTATCGGACCGGGAATACAATTTGAATATTTGTATATCAAGGGGGTACAGTGCGCGAACCGCAGCCATATCAAAAGAGGATGTAGCGTGCGTAAAGGTTTGGCATAACTTAAATTCATTTTAATGGATTAAATGGCACATCGAAAAGGGACTGATGGTGTGGGAAGACTTATTAAATTCTCTCCGTTCAGTTGAACCTTTGGGTGATTACGTTTGTTCGTGTTTGGTATGCAAAAACCATAAATCACACTGACTCATCGTGAGTGCTTTCCATAAACTGTCCAATCTTATCGATTTTAAAAGGTAAAGGGGGAGGTACTCAGCATGCCCGATTAAATACAATTTCAACAGATTCCCCTGTTATGTCAACACAGAAGAAGTACTTTATCTAATCGGTAACCATAGGTTATCGACGGAACGGCAGCAGTTATCACATAAACCGATCGGATCTTGTATCTTCCAAACATAAAATAATCACGTAATTTTCTTATCTACCGAAGAAGTCACGCTTATAGCTCCGAATTTTTTGCTTTTGTGGTAATGAGTCATTAAAGACAATGCTTTATTATTTGGATTACGATCGGAGAAATCTTTTAGGTCTTTTCTAAAAGTCTAGAATTAATTTATAAATTTGCTTATCCATTTGTTTCTATTCTCGTGCCCCTAACTATACATACATATATGTATGATATTTGCAAGTGTGTGTGACATAACAGTTTTCGGCATTCCCTAATCGCGACAAAAACAACAACGACAAAACCAGACATTGACATTGAGCGAAACTTTGCCAAAACACGCACGTGAGAGCGAAAGAGATGACGAAACTCGGGCAATGAAGAAATAAGAAGAGGTCCGAAAATAAAACGGAAACCGGGTAGCGATCATATGCAATCCTGTGTAAACGGTCGCAATATGTGTATTATTGTTTTGACCATTATCAAAACCCGAGATAAGATCACTGCTTTAGGCTTTCCACGAGTCATGCTTCGCTTCCAATTCCGAATACCGTCGTGTGTAGCATGAGTTGCGTTTTCCATCGTGGAAGTGGAACTGGAATCCCTACCAATATTTCAATATTTGCCCAAGGTGCTTTCACTTACGTATCTCGAATTTCTGCTTGGGATACAGTTTCTGCAGTCGGCCGATGACATGCTTGGTCTGGATCAGCGCCAGCTGCAAATTAAACCAGAGATAGTTAATTTATTAAGTGGTAAATTGATCATTTTAAATGCTAAATGTAAATAACCTACTGAGTGCGGTGACAGAGAGAGTGAGAGCGAGAGAGAGAGTCAAACGCTTGGAAAGAAAATAAATCAAGTAATTTCAAATTTAAATGCCAGCAGCACCAGCGCCTCATGTGGCCTTCATTTCAAGCACGTCCAAAGGTGGCACAGAGTGCAATTAACACAAATAACATAATGAAAAAGCCAGGCCAAAAATCAAGTTTTGGGCCCTCAAAAAAACAAAAAATAACATCAAACAAGTACAAGTTTTGGCCTCTCTCTTTTTTTGCCCCCTCTCCGAAAAGTGCGTGTGTTGTTGCTGCGAATTGGCAAATTGTGTAACAGTAACCAAAAGTAAAGAAAAAATTCAGAGCATTAGCTGCAACAACAACTACACCACGCTTGGAGAGCAACAAGTCTCTCTCTCTGTCCCGCTCGCTCGCCAAGTAAATTTGGTGCAGGGGGGAAGGGGGGGGCGGCCAGCAACAAAATGTGATTGAAATTCAAATGCAGCTAAGCGGATGTACATATATTTGGATTATACCAAACTTACCTCGCTCTTTCGTGAGCCAACGCGTATAATCTTTTCCTGTGCCGCAGACATTATTCCTGACTTAAAGCTTCGCTAATCAGTATTGCACAATAGTTGTATTTATGCTAGGTTATTTTATTTGTTCGATGTAGCTCTTCGTTGTTGTTGCTGCTGCTGGGCTAAAGTGAAAGTGTGCGCGGAGGACAGCTTTCGGGGTCACACGTTGGTCGGAGCGAGAGCGAGTGCGAGATGGCGGCGGAGCGCGGATGAACTTGATGAATGAAAACTAAATGCAATGCACTATTCAAGACACATAGTTGAGTTATAGGTAATGTCACGTTGGCTTTGTACTAAACGGAGGTGCCTTTCGAAGACGGTTTTGTCGCTGGCCGATACTACGTCCGAGCAAAGAAAAGAAACAGTGTGGAATAGTGTAACCAGAACTGGCTATAAAGGAATTTAAGTGGAGCAGTGTGACCAGTTGGCAGTTCGTGCTTTATCCGGTACGTACGGCGGGCACACCGCAATACCAAACAGTCACACCAGCACGCACTTCTATATTTTCTTCTTTCTTCTCGTTGAAGTTCAGACTTTCCTTTCCGTAAATTGTGAAATAAACAGTGCGATAAAGATGTCGCGCCACCGAATAGTGCGCACGATGGACTACAACGACGAGTACGACGGGTACGACGATATCTATGGGCACTCGGTGGAGGACGAGCACTGCATCTCGCCCACGGATGCGCAGCAGTGGCTCTACGATCGTGCCCGCGGCCAGCAGAGCATCTCGGCCTTCATCAGCAAGAACAAGGATATTCAGGAGGAGGAGGACGACGAGGAGGACGAGGACACCGCCTTCGAGAAGGCCCGCCGCGATTCCGAGAGCTTCCAGATGCCGCAGCTCGACGAGATCGAGCAGGCCAAGCTCAGTTCCTGCGTGGACGAGGTGCGCAGCGTGGTCGGTGACGCCGTGTCCGAGCGGCGTATTGTTGAGACTTCCATGAAGTTCGACTACGACATGCAGAAGATCCTGGACGAGATCCTGAACGAGGAGACCAAAAAGAAGCCTTCCACAAGTCGGGCCAAGGCTTCCGCTGCCGCCGTCGCTCCGCTGGTCGCCAAGACCTCCAGCAAGACGGCGCCCACGCCACCGCCGAAGATCAGCCTCAAGGAGCCGCGCAGAGGCTTCGAAATAGCCTCGCCCAAGGTTCCCTCCTCGCCCGTGGTCTCCGGCCGCAACACACCCGTTGACATTACCAGCGACTCCGACCTCTCCCGTAGCTCGGCAACTCTCTTCAAGGTCTCCAAGGAGCAGGCACTGCGCAACGCCCGCCAGCTATACGAGAAGGAGCGCGCCGACCAAAAAAGCCACATCCACATGATTGTCATCGGCCACGTCGACGCCGGGAAGAGCACCCTGATGGGTCACCTCCTATATGACACCGGGAACGTGTCCCAGCGCGTTATGCACAAACACGAGCAGGAGTCGAAGAAGCTGGGCAAGCAGAGCTTCATGTACGCTTGGGTGCTGGACGAAACGGGCGAGGAGAGAGCTCGTGGCATCACCATGGACGTGGGCCAGTCCCGCATCGAGACCAAGACCAAGATTGTCACCCTGCTGGACGCTCCGGGGCACAAGGACTTCATACCGAATATGATCTCTGGTGCCACGCAAGCAGATGTTGCGCTCCTCGTGGTGGATGCCACCCGGGGAGAGTTTGAGTCCGGCTTTGAGCTCGGCGGACAGACGCGAGAGCATGCCATCCTGGTGCGTTCACTGGGAGTGAACCAACTGGGCGTGGTTATCAACAAACTAGACACCGTGGGATGGTCCCAGGAGCGCTTCAACGAGATTGTGACCAAGCTGAAGTCCTTCCTCAAGCAGGCGGGCTTCAAGGAGTCCGATGTGACCTTCACGCCCTGCTCGGGCCTAACCGGAGAAAATCTCACCAAGCAGGCGCAGGAATCAGCCCTGACCAGCTGGTACAGTGGCCCCCACCTGCTGGATGTCATCGAGAAGTTCAAGATCCCCGAACGTGCCATTGACAAGCCGATGCGCATGTCCGTTTCGGACATTTACAAGGGCACCGGCTCTGGCTTCTGCATCTCTGGACGCGTGGAGACGGGAGTGCTGTGCCTCAACGACAAGGTTCTGGTAGGTGCCAGCCGGGAGCAGGCACAAGTCAAGTCATTGACCATGGACGAGTTCCCCCAGACAAGTGTCTTTGCCGGCGATCAGGTCTCGGTGACCTTGCCCGCGGTGGACATCAACAACGTGACCGTTGGCTGCATCATCTGCGATCCCCAGACCCCTATTCCAGTGACCACACGCTTCCAGGCCCGCATCATTGTGTTCAACGTGAAGGTGCCAATTACTATGGGATTTCCTGTGCTCCTTCATCACCAATCCCTGATTGAGCCCGCCGTGGTGTGCAAGCTGACAGCCTCTATCCACAAGAGCACCGGCGAGGTGGTGAAGAAGAAGCCGCGCTGCCTGGGCAACAACTCCTGTGCCCTCGTGGAGCTGGAGACAAGTCGGCCGATCTGCATCGAGCGATACGCTGACTTTAAGGAGCTGGGACGAGTGATGCTGAGGGTGGCAGGCGTCACCATTGCCGCCGGAATGGTCACCAAAATACGCTAAGATCCGCCCACACGCTGAATTTTGTACGAAATTTTAGTTAGATATTCTCACTTTTGTTGTTTTACTAAATATAGTTTATATATACGAATTGATTAAATCAAGAACACGCTGGAGCTGTGGAATTGACACCGAATCTAAATCGTTTACCTATTTATTTTATAAACAAAAATTTGGATTATAAATTGATAAATAATTTCAGAACAAATAAAAAAATCATACAAATTTATTTAAAAATAATTTATATTTTGAAATGTAGTTGACGGTCACACTTTGCAACAGTCCAACAACAACCGATGGCTGAAATATCGATAGTCTCTTCGATGTTTTGATGAGTACATTTTTCGACAGTCAAATCGCGGTCACACTCGTTAGTTGTGGGCGAAAAAAGTTGTCTATTTGCTTCGCAATTACGGCGTTATCAATCAAAAGTGCAACAATTCGCGAGTGCCGACAGGTGAAGGGCCACGAAAAGCAGCGCGTTACGGCACAACCGCTAATCAGGCAGCCGCAGCGAGTGCGAAACAAAGGTAAAACTCCGCTCCACACTCCGCATAGAGTTGCCCTGCCGACATGCGGGTGCATGGCGTGAATTTGTGTCCTTGCCGCAGCGCTGCCCCTTTATTATATACACACAAATCGTCAATTCGTGGACAGGAGTGCATTTTAATTAATAAAAGAACAACAGTGATTCGGGAGCATTGCATTCCGAGCATTGCAGATCTAACTGCGTCTCCAGTGCGCCGCTTGGTAACCCTGTAAATGAATCATAAGATAGAGAGAACGAGAGCGACAGAGAGGGATAGTTTACGAAGAAGCGAAGAAAAGAGGGAGTGCAGAGTCAGTTCTCAGCATACAAAAAAAAAAAAAAAAAACGCAAACCAATCAAAAACCCGATGATCTCAAAGAATTTTCCAGCTAAAAAGTGTTTTCTTTTCGCTTATCTATCCCACAGTGCGCCCTCGGTAACAGTGACCGGAGCGGAACAGGGAACAGGAGACTTCTTTTATCGCCGCTGGGCTGAAAGCAACAATTGAACGAACGCACGCACCTCGGCGGAAAGAGCAAGCGAGAGAGGGCGAGCGAGGGAGAGGCACAAACACCGACACCGACACTCACACACACTCCACATCAACACGAGCACACACACACCCCCGTACACGGCACAAAGGTTATCAACAGCAACAACAAGAGCAACAAACTTACTTTAAATATATATCAAATTAAATAACAAAAAAGAAAAGAACAAGAACAAGGAGAAAAAACGTTCTAAAAGAACCACGAAACTGCAACCGAAAAGCAATCGCCGAACAACGCCTAAACTAGTGATTTTTTGGAGAGAGTGGAGAGAGGAGATAAGAAGAAACAAATTCTGCACAACAACACAATACAACGGCAACAGCAACAACAACAACAACTCGCGGAGACTTGTGACTTTGTGAGGAGAGAAACCCACCTGAAAAACCTACCTGCATTTTGGGCTATTAACCATTAAAAGATAGAAGAGAAACCATGCGTGAGTACAAAATCGTGGTGCTGGGCAGCGGCGGCGTCGGCAAATCGGCGCTAACGGTCCAGTTTGTCCAATGCATCTTCGTGGAGAAGTACGATCCGACCATCGAGGACAGCTACCGGAAGCAGGTGGAGGTGGACGGTCAGCAGTGCATGCTTGAGATCCTGGATACGGCGGGCACGGAGCAATTCACCGCCATGCGGGATCTTTACATGAAGAACGGACAGGGCTTTGTCCTGGTCTACTCCATAACGGCGCAATCGACGTTCAACGATCTGCAGGACTTGCGGGAGCAGATACTGCGCGTTAAGGATACGGACGATGTGCCGATGGTGCTGGTGGGCAACAAGTGCGATCTGGAGGAGGAGCGCGTCGTCGGCAAGGAGCTGGGCAAGAGCCTGGCCACCCAATTCAACTGCGCCTTCATGGAGACGTCAGCCAAAGCCAAAGTGAATGTGAACGATATTTTCTATGACCTGGTCAGGCAGATCAACAAGAAGTCGCCCGAGAAGAAACAGAAGAAACCGAAAAAGTCCCTATGTGTTCTGCTATAAGACTTCCAAAACAAAACAAAAGAAAACTAAAAACATAAAACAGAAAACCGAAAGCCGATAACCGAAACGGAGCAGATTTTAGAGGGGGAGAAATTTAAGAGAAAAGTTTAAAGAAAAAGAGATTTTTAATTTTTTTTTGTTTCCGTTTCTCGTTTCGTTTCGATACGTTTTTGAACCGAATAACCCAATCTACTTACATATACAAACACGAGAAAGCTAAAAACTACAACTAAAACTGAAAGCTGACAATGTTTTTTAACTGTTTCAACAAGTTTTTTGTAATTATTACCATTTACTACTTATTATTATTACTATTATGATTGTACTATTTTTCTCTGATGATTAACCATTAATGCCTACATACATATATATGGGGAATTATTATGATATATACTATACATATTTAAATATATTTGTCGTTCGTTTTTGAGCCGTTTTTTAAATTATGATGCATCAAGTGAAACAACATTCGTCAACTAGAAACATTCGTATTTATTGATCCTTCTTTTCGATTATATACACTCTCTATACACACCCTATACAAAACTAACTATAATACTAAACACGAAGACCCAACAAATACATATATCTTTAAATAGACCGCAAAACATACAACAAAACAAAATCAAATTAAGCTAAAAACCTAAACTGTATTGCCTAACAAGAAAGAAAAGAAACAAAGGAAATTCCACAAGAAAGCTAAAATAAAATCGAGAATCGAGAAAGGAAATCATGAATGAGGAACATATTTTATAAAAATATTGTATGCAAATGATGTCAAAATGTTGCAAACAACCCAGAAGTAATGATGAGCCCATTTAGTAATTAGTTTAAAACAAATTTACAAGTAATTGTTTAAAATAACACACACACGATCAATTGACAGCACTCTCACACTCACACACACATACATGCCACATCCCACAACACCTCACCCAAACACACACACACATCCCCATTAACACTTACACTCCGGCGTGCTCTCAGAGAGAGCGAAAAATGCTAAAGGCGGAAACGGAAATTAGAGAGACGGAAGAGGGAGAAAGATCGTAGGAATGCAATTGCAACTTCCGCTTCCGAGGTAAAAATCAACAGCAGACAGCCACAAATTCTAGTATATTTATACTTAAGAAACAAAAACTGTCGCGTCAATCCCAAAAAAGAAAAAACGAAGTAAATTTACAAGAAAACAAAAATATTTAATAAATAAACATTGCATATAAACTTCGCGTACGAGTAGTAACCAATATGCCCTTAAATCAAAGTCTAAACACAGCCAACAACCAACAACCAACATTAAAACTAAATAAAGATTAAAACCTAAGCCCAAGCGTATATATTTAAAATATATGATAAAGAATACAAATCATTTTTGAACATAATAAATAAAACAAAAAACCGTTACAATAACATAATAATGTAATAATATGAGCGTGTGAAAAATGTAATTGAAAAACCATTTTTTCGAACTCGTTTAGCCTACTTGCTGCTTCCTCAGGATCTTCTCTGTGCGGGGATTCGAATATCACAGCATCCTCAATTGGGGATTGTCCTGAAGCTGCAGGTGAAGTGGGTCAATGCGGTTCGAACATCTTTTAATTATTAATAAATGTATTATGTTTATAAAAAATTAAAAAGGAAATGCAAAAACAAAATAAAAATTAAATAAATTCATTTGAGATGAATACAAACTTTTTTGGGGGATATAATATCACTTTCGTAGGGTTCTTTATGAGGAGTTTGAAAGATAGGAGTTTCGAAAAGATAACACTCATAATTTTGTAAGTTTTGAAATATCTGTATTTGATACTTGGAATAGTTTATATAAGTTTTGTTATTCAAATATTTTTACATACAATTACAATCAAATATAGCCGCCTTCTATAATTATAATATAATAATATTTTGCTAGTTTATAGCACGCATATTCATTCACTGGTAAGATCTGCCGTAGGTTCGATTCAGAGTTTAGTGGATTCAAGAGTAAAACTGCAGCTGATATGGTATATGCGTAGTGGTTCTGAGATTCGCGGGTATACAATAATAATAATAATAATAGTAATAATGCATGCATATCGTAGATGTTGCCAGCTTGATTTGAAGAAGCAAGAAGTCGCGACGGGGTTTACTGTACAATAAAGGGCTTTAGATTCGCGTTATGACTAGGTTTTCTGGGGTAAGCTAAGTGCTCTTCTAAATAGGGGGTTATAGTTCCCCATTTTCCGATTCCGATTCAACGGGTGTGTGTGATGCTTTCTATAATCAGTCGAACTTGTGTGTGTATTATGGATAAAACTTAATCTACGCTAATTTGGCAACAACGAAAGGGGAACAAAAACAAAACGTACACAAAAACATAATTAAAATTGTAAGGGTTGGACATATTGCACGGGAGGTTTAGAAATTGCACTTAAGGTTAAAACTATAGGGTAATACAATCGTTTCGCTTTGAGATTGGGTTGGGAGATTTCGTACTTTGCGTGGAGAGATTACTGGGGTTCGTCTTAGCAGAGATTACTAGCGCACGTGATCGTCACGTTATGGCCGTTGAGATAAGATAACAAAGCAGCGCCGGACCCGCATCCGTAGTTTCACTTGCGCAACTGTAGTTGGCCCTGCTGCTGGCTGCTGGACTGCTGCTGGCTCGCCTGCTGCTGCTGCTGTTGCTGCTGCTGGTGGTGGTGATGGTGATGATCCTCGTCGTCGCTAGGCTCCTCGCGCAGCGGCAAGGAGTCAATCTGCTTGGCCGTGGTCACCTTCTTGTTGCGCTGCCAGGTAAAGACCCTTGCCATTTGCAGGAACTTCTTGCGCGACATCTTGCCCATGTTCTTTAGCCGCTCCTGGAAGTTGGCATCGTCCTCGCCCTTGGCCTTGCCGCTCTGCTCCTTCTCCAGGGCGTTCATAAAGTCCTGATTCCAGCGCAGCTGGTTCATAAACTCCTCATTCTGCAGCATCAGGGCGAACTGTTCGTCCGGCAACTCGAAATCCTGCTGCCCGGGAGCCGGGGTGATGCGCAGAAAGCCAGCTGGCAACGGGCCCAGTATCGGCGGATTCCAGCGGCGATTTGTGCGCTGCTTTGTGGGCGTATTATTCTGGCTGTTCACCTTGCTAGTTGATCCCAGCGGACGCTGTTTCGGCGAGGCGCCCGTATTGTGGTGATTCGGCGAGGCCCCTGCGGTGGTGCTTAGCAGGCCAGGGGCCACTGCACCCACAGCAGCAGCAGCAGCAGTAGCTCCTCCTGTCTCCGCGCCGCCGCCGTCAGTGGTGTCCACCAGCTGGCCCGTGCGCCGCAGGTCTTTGTCCGAGTCGTTCAGGTTGATGAGGCTCTGCTGGGGCGAGACATTAGCATCCAGTTCATTGCGCAGTTTCTCGTTCTGCAGCGTGCGATTTGGTTAGTGGCATTCATTAGCGTTGGTTGTTAGTTGTTAGTAAAGCGCATATTAGTATACACAAGGGCTCACCTGATTGTCAATGGACATGGCTAGCAGGGCGTCAATTGTCTGGTCCACGGCTCCCAAGTTGGCGCGCAAAATTGCTTCGATCACCTCTCGGTCGATGTCCGGAAACATCTTCTTAAAGTCGGCCATGGCCTGCGAAAATTCCAGTTGCAGCGTCGACATGATTCTTATTATTTTTATTTTTCGTCGCCCCCCACAGTTCAACGGGCGCTGATACAGTGTGACCAGGCGCTGCGAGCACCAGATTACCAACTTTTCGGAGCCAAATGTTTGGTTCTCGCTGTGGGAAAACGGCACTTGCAGAAATATTTCGGAATTAAATCGACTTTATTATAATTTTATTTCTAGTACGTCCCTTGTTTTATGTTATTTAATTATTATTAGAGTTGATACAGGTTCTATGTTGTCATTTCCTACTTAATCTTATTCTACAAGAACTTAGTATTTCAAAAGTTGAATAAAGTGGGTATACGACATAAGCTTAGAAGTAAACTTTCTTCACAGTGTTGTAAAACGCTAAAATTACAAGTGTGCCGCCAATTTTAAATCACGTATGCTGACTTTGAACTGCATTGCTATGAATGTTTTGAGAGAGAACGGCTGACTCAATACGCCACAAATTAAGTAAAAGAACCTGATGAAAGTCATGCAGTCGCGTGATGGCTGATAATTGTGCGGCACGTGCTTGGGCTTTGTTCCGGCATGGAATTCAGCGGCTCGGTCGCCTTCTAATAAGTGTCAATTAGCACTGATATGATTGCCATTTGATTCTTTATTAGCGATACGAGAAGTCGCTTATCAATCTCAGACGGACAATTGATGCGCCGCAATGTGAGATTCGACTCATCCCCCGCTGTTAATTCGGGGTGATGTAACCATAAAAATTAATTTAATCACAAGTCAGCGGCTGAAGCGTGGGCGAGGAGATAAGCAGTCGAACTACCTACCGATATTCCCGGATCAGACAAGAGGTCGGGGCGTGCCGGAATAATCAGGAATAATTTCTAGACGAAATTAATTAGTGTCTGACTGTCTGCGGGGACTTTGTCCAAACAAAGACGCATTTAAATTAGGAAATCATTTTCGGGGAGATTCTGTATAATACATATTTAATAATTCAGTATTAATATAATCTTTATAAAACCGAAAAAATTCGAAGATCTGTATGTCACGACACCCCCAATCAATTCAAGTTTCTGTGTGACTTAATATAGTCCAGCTATTGCGTCACTTTTTTATACCCTTACAGGGTATTATAATTTTAATCATAAGCTTGGAACACAGTGAAATACAATTTTATTCTTGATCAGCATCAATAGCCGTGTATATTTAACAATTTGCACAATATTGAATTTTTTCTAAATTGGCAACAACTTTGATTTTTTAAATTTTTAGTTCTATTCGGAAAAGCTAAATTTTTCTTAGTTATGACTCACTTGCAAGTGTATACAAACCACGGCTAGCTTCCGCTAGGTAGCTTCCCCTCTAGTTTTCCCTTTAGTTCTTTTTATAAACCTCAGATTTGCCATGATACGGGGATGATTAAGTAAGCATAAAAGATAAGATCAGGCTGGTTATCTCTGGAAAAGACATGTATAAATTTCCATGCTATTTTCGTATAAATCCCCCGGTAACTGCGAATTTATTTTTACCCCTTTCTGTTTACTCCACAACAGTTTATTTAGATTTGTGACAGGTTTCCCTACAAATGGGTTCTATTTACAGGTACCCAAAGTTTTGTAAGAAATTGAATCATGTGATGTTCCATTTCTCTGTACATGAGTTTGCAATATCCGCCGGGGATTTCGACATCCGCTGGGTGTATGCCAAAAATTGCCAGTCGACATTGACCCAATTAACTTTTAAACTTTTTTGTTATAGCGAAATCATTCCAAGTTTAATGACCTACACAGCAAACTTAAGTGATGTGGGGATCATTGATCATGTGGGAAGAAAAATCTCAGCCTATTATTATCATAGATTGTAGAGAGCCTTGACTAAAGCTCCTTGGTTAAGAGCAGTGCACCCAGCTATCGGTTGTGTAAAAGCCTAGATTGTAGTATAAATTGGGATCAGAGATCAGGCCAGTTGGCCATTCATTATATGGAATAATAATTAGGGAAGCGAGAGAACGCATATGACCCAGGGTAAGTGCTGTAGGGTGTATACCTACTAACTATATATGGCACCGATCATAAATCTTGGCTTTATCGGACGATTTGTCAAAAGCGTGGCACGACAAAACGCACGAAGATCGCGCGGGCCGAAGACGCGTCTCGCCAACCGACTGGATTCAGTTTCGTTGAGATCCCGCTCGGCTCAATTGATATAGTGGATCGATCCGATCGGAACCGATTCAGAGAGTTTAGTTCGCTTCAGAACCAGAACGTGCCCAGTAAGAAAGCCGAGAGCTTGAGCGTGCCCACTTGATTTTTCTAAAATTAGCCCGCGAAAGAAATAAATTTAAATTACAAAAAGGAATACACATTCAAGTGCTCGAGCACCCGAACGAAAAATACACCCAATCCACCGAGAACCTGAGCCCAAAAGTAGGCGGAGAAAGCCTCATTCCCCGGCCCCATCGCCCACGCCAGCAACATTTGACTTCTGTCACCTACGAAGCCTCGTCGTCGCAGTCGTTTGTCGGTTGTTTATTTGTACCTGTTGAATTATACCCTTTTTTGTGTGGCGTCGTCGGGTCTTCGAGCGCCTATATAAACAAATGCTGCCAACGGATTTGCGTTTATTCTGCATTGTCACACCTAACGGTTAAGATTCGCCAGGCGGAGAGACGAGCTCTGGCATAAAAGCATATATTTTTGAAATCAAGTGAAAGTTATTAAAGAATATTTCAACCAATTAAAAATAAAGGAACTGCAAAAAAGTACAGTTACACAAACAGTAAAAAAGTACAGTTACAGTGTTGGAAAGTGTTAACCGGAACTGAATCACAAAAAGGGATCAAGTGTCAAGAGCTTGAATCTTTAGAATTCCAAAAAAAGTTTTTAATTGGAGTGAAATTTTGTGGAAAAATGTAAGCTTTGATTTAAATAAATATAGATTTAGGTTTTTAAGTTAAAAAATAATTGTTTAGATGAGAGTTTTTATAATTATTTTAATTTTTTATTTTTGTTTTAATTATTCGTGATTTTCTGCATATCTGGTTACATACTCATTTTTAAGATATACTTTGAATATTTTTGTGTGATCATTAAACACATCTACTAATTAACCAATGAACTTGACATATAATTCTATTTATTAAGCACAAACTAATTATCTCATTCTTAATAATCATTCAACATTAAGTTATTTAAATCGAATCATTGAATTCGATTCATGGGTCACCTAAGTGGCGCCAAGATAATGAATATATATTTTTACAATTTTTTTTTTGCCGCACCGAGTTATCAGCTCATTTTTTCAGAATTGTCATTTCATTGCTCGATTTTCGCTTTAATTTATTGCAATGAGAGCGTTTTATGTTCCACTTAGAAGAAATTAATGTAGCCGTCTTATCTGGGCCACCGGACGAACTTTCAATAAAAGTCAAAGAAAAGTCTCGTGAGTCGTGGTGAATCGGAAAGTATTGCGTAGTTTTATTCCACGGAGGAAGGGGGATTCCAACTTAGATTCGGAAGGAGATAACTTTTGTTTACAGTGAAGCAAAGAAAAGAGGGCGTGTCAGTGTAGATTTGAACTTATTGTTTGTGATAAGAAAGCGCTCCTCGTAGCTCTCTCTGTCCCTCCATGTTGGTTGTGGTCCGATATTTTATGACGTGCCCGATGACGCACTTTATATGGCCTGGAGCACACAGAAAAGCGAACGTAAAGAAACCCAAAGCAATTTTATTAGTATGTACAATAAATTCCTAGTACTCCTAGATGATACGAGATGATTTTGGGTCACCACAAGTTGAGACCCCCCAGGCCTAGTTTGATTTATTTTGGAATTTTTGAGAGCATAGATAAGGCGATTACATTTGCGCATGAAATGTTGTTATTTTAAGATGGAATCTTAGAGGTTCTAGAATATTAGGCAAGGCATAAGGGGATGTATTATATTCCCTGAAATATCTAGGTTTTCGCAAATAAAACTGTTATTAGTTTCGGCTGTCTATCATTAGAAGATATTCCAATACATTTTTCATACAAATTATATGATTTTATGGCTCAGAGTACTTAATTTGTATATTTTCTGAGTCAAACTATAATAGAATAGTTTGCTTTAAAAATTAATTTATTATAGTTTTATCAGGAAATATTCAAAAAATACACCTTTTTTTCCCAGGATTATATATTTATATATTTTCTGATTAAATTATACTTAAATAGTTTGTTTTAAAAACCTATATGACTGATTTTTGGTTGTACGTAGAGTAAAAAAGCTTCTAGACAATTATAAAAGTCACCTTAAAGTGAAATCTCCTCTCTGCCAAAGCAAACTAGTTCTAGGCAGTTTTTTATGGAGATTTCACTTTGGTAATTAGCGCGTTAGTCAAGCCTATTATGATAGCAATAAATGCCCTGACATCTCCTTATCGCTTATCGGGCTCAAGTTTTTCTAATAAAAACGTACACGGCATGGGAAACTGTCAAATAAATTCGACAGGTGCTGGGTAGGGTTCCTCCCCCGGGAAATTCTAGGCAGTAGTTTTGTTGTTTTTTTTTTTCGGGCTAGAAAGCTAACCCCCAGAGCTAACCCCCAGAGTTCAATGAAACCTATACGCGCAAGGCCTTGACTCCGAAACCAAAATAGAGATGAGATTCCCGGGGGATCGCAAATTAGCAGTGCATTATCAGCACGTACCCTCGAATCGCAAATAAATTTTGGGGCTATTAAAATGCGTTTGGGTGCGATTACGCCACGCCACACACATTAATCATTGGAAACAAAATTCGGAGCGTGTAAGTCACAGATCCCTCGGCAAAGTTTATCGCCTGCACTTGATCCTCCCCGAGGTGATGCACGGCAATCAGCAGGGAAAAATATAGAATTTATAAAAAATAGAAGAAAATCAGTCGGCAACAACAAATTGGGTCTCTTTGGGGTTTATTTTGGTGATAATAAGCTGCAATAAATTGAAACAAAAATGTTGCCAGCTGCGTGGCGCCTTTGAATTGTAGAAAAAAGGAAAACACAGGGGAAACAAAGCAAAAGAGGCACTTAAAAAAGGTAGATAAGATTCAGCATTTATTACTTCAAACATCTATAAAAACTTACGATGTCTTGAGGGTAAAATAATGAATGATAAACCAAATATTGAGCAAGGCAGCTCGCATAATAAATTCCCTCTAACAGATTACAAAAAATCTCAATCAATCAGGGTTTTGTTCCTATTACTTGTTAAATAGTTGTTACCTTTGTTCTCTCTTTCTTATTATCTCTCTCTCTTATTTTATAATCCTCTTCACTCGCCGCAAACGAGCTCAACCCTTTCATTCATCATTCGCTAACTACCCCAAATGACTTGTAATTTTTAAAAGTCAAAAGCTAAAAAAAACCCACTCCTTATTTGATAATGAGCTCGCCGCCGCTCACCTTTAGCATTCCGGTCACTCCTGGCGTCAGAGGCGCTTCAGCTTAATTAGGCATAAATATTTTATTAATGTCAATTACGGAGTGGAGTGGCTTGCCTGTCCCCGCAGCATATCAAATGATGATATTGCAATGTGACCTGAATCCGCGAGCTGGCTTCAAAGAAGCCAATGGTCTGTTTTTAGAATAAAACTTTTAACTGGAACATGGAGAGAGCCCGTGGCCCAGATTCCGCTGGACAAGAACTTGTTTAGCCAACTGCAACGTGACTTATTTGAAGTACCCGAAACCCCTCGAGATCCCCTTTGGAAACATTTGCGCATATTTCTGCTCTCAGCCTTCTTGGCTTTCTATGTTTTTGTTGCTAACTTGTTGTGTTGTTTGTAACAGGAAACCCTTTTGCGTAAGCAAAGTGAGGGTTGCCAGGGGTTGGGAAGTGTGGAGCATGTGCTTCCCCTGCTTAATTGCTGTTGACACTTTAAACACACACATGTTTCCCATCTTTTTTTGTAATTAAATTTAGAGGGTGTTGAAAAGTAAGTCTTAATAAATTTGTTTATGATTTTTTTAAGGGGCTTTAAAATAAATGGAAGGTTTTAAAAAAGATACAAAAAATTAGAGAAGCTGAAATTTATTACGTATTAAAAAAGAAGTATTAAAACTTTAAGTAAGTCTAGAAACTATGCTATTTTTAGATATTTTGTTTAGTTTTTGTAGGTTTACGAATTTCTATTTGAAGCAAAACCATATATTTAGCACAAATGCTTTATTTTTAAAGCAATAAATCAATCAACAAAACGGACCCTAATGTTTTTCCTTTACCCTTTCTTCAGTAAAATGTCTGTTTCCGTCTCGTCGTCACCCGCCACCTGTGGCTGCTCCTCGGCTGTCCACTGGGCCATGGCCATTGTGCTCCTGTCAGTGGCGATTGGGCCAGGATATGCTTTGCCCCGGCCATCGCGGCCCACGCAGCTGTTGTTCAGCGAGTTGCTGGGAGTTGGTAACGAGGACACCAGCAGCGGCAACAACATCAACCACTATTATGGCGAGCAGCTGGTAAGACCAAGACTGAAATGATACCAAGGAAGCACAGAGTTAACCTGTGACTCTCCACTCTCGCAGAGGCAGCAACAGCAACAGCAGCGATCGCCCTCCTTTGCCCGGAAGTGGCCTTCGCTGAGGGACCTCCTACTCACCGCCGACTATGATGACTTCGGGGTCTCCCAGGAGAGCGAGGAGCGAGCGGTGGAGACCAACTCCCGCTTGCTGGCCAGGCTGCACAAGCTCAGCGACAATGGAGCTGGCGATGAACTGCGCTACCATGTGGTCAACGAGCTGACCAATGTGCCCAGCAAGAAGGTTGTGCTACCAGGAGGACACTCGCTCAAGGAGCACAACACCAAGAAGAATGTGCAGTGTGAGTATTTATACAATTTCTAACCCAAATCTTTTCTCTCTTAGAATTAGCCTAAACTTTAGCTTTGTGGCATGATAAACTAATTTATGTTTTCCTTTTTGATTTATTTTCATGTAATCCTTATTTTTGATCCTTCCTCCCAAATTAGTTCGTAAACAATGTAAGTGTTGCATGAAACCCCCAAAAAATCCAGAACCTCTATTTTAACCTTAATTAATTCTTATAAATTCCATCAGACATGTCGCCTTGCCATTTCAAAATCTGCAACATGGGACGCAAACGCAATGCCGGCAGCTACAATCCCTACTGAAGAGAACCAATAAGCCAGACACCACAGAATAAAAATAAAAAACTACAAAAAATACAGCCAAAGTAAAATAAAAAAGTATAAACAAAAATAAGTCACAAAAAAAAAAAAAACTGTTCAAAATGCCAAGTATTGTCCAAAGTTCTAATTTTAGTTAGAAACACATCCAAGCAGAATTTAATTAGAGATTATGATTACAATGTATTTATAAAATATATGTCTCTCTTTCACACACACACACCAGACACACACACACCCACACCCACACCAAAGTATTTCCCATATTAGTTATATAAATATTATCTATGATTCTTGTTGTATTCGAAATACATTAAATAATATTATTAATAACCAACAAAATGTTGTTAGATATTAAGGCAAAACTTACATATTACAAAGAATATTTATTGAAAACAAAAAAAAGAAGAATGATATGTGGCCAAATTTCTTGAATAAATGTTATATAATTATGGTATTCAAGGACCCAAAGGTGGTCCACTAAATCTTTTGCGCCAAATGTGACTTTAGTTCGCTTATTCAAACTTGAATTCCCCCTCAAAAGTATTCAAAACCTTTTTGAGAGTTTAAAGATTTTTTAGGAAAAAATTAAGTCTGCTTTCAGGCTTTTTTATGAAAGGTGGGCATTGGAAGGGGTTTTTTTTAAGGCCTAGTTAATTTTCTAAATTTTTGAAGAGGTTCTTTAATTTCTTATATACGTTTCGATAAATCTATGTTCACAAGGATCTATTAAAAATATTTTCTTATCTTATCCCTCGCGCTGGAAATTATTTATATAATTTCTTGAGTGTTCGCTTTTCGAATTAATTTGCTAGCTTAACTATATTTATAAATTTATTTTTATTTGTTTATTAATAACTTTCCCTTCTTAAGCGCAATGCTTACGATTTTGAGAATGTTTTCTGTAGCCGGACTTTGATTTTAATATCAGTTCTGTTTGTCTTTGATTTTAATGATGGAATAAATTACTAAGAACCATAAAAAGATAGTTAAAGTGTGTTATTAATTGAGCCACTTAATTGTTTTAATTGGTCTGCACCGCTACAATTTAATGATATATTAATTTACATATGGTTTCAGTAGATCGCTGTCTTTAACGAGACTTGTGTAAGCGTGAGAACAAAGTTGTTTATTATTATCAGAGAGGTGTTGAAGCTTCTGGATTGATTTAGCGAGCTGAAAAACTAGATTCATTTGTGATATATATTGTTTTAAATATATTATTTATATATTTTTTATTGGATACCTACATTCTACTCTAACACTGGTAAAGTGAAGAAAAAGGTAAATTTAAGTGGCTCGGTTTTAAGGATAATTAACTTATAGATGGATCTAGATCAAAGATTAAATTAAGTAAGCAAAACACTTCTGTATATAAATACATATATATGTATATATATTTATTCTCTTATAGATTTCCCGACCTCCAGGTCGCGATTGCAAAGGCCAAGTGCCACTGCAATTTGTTTGAAAAGTCAGAAGCCGAGCCAAAAAAGCTGCCGCTGCGCATGGGTGTTGCACGTTTTTTCTCTTGTAATTTTTTGTATCATTTTTGCGGAACCCCCGCCAGAAGTATCTACAGGATATGAAATATAGAAGTCGATCGCATTTATACCCGCTGTTGGCAACTTAATGTCATGACGACGACGGCGCCGTTGGCCAATAAAAACAGAGTTGGCTAGAATGTCAGACCAACAGTTGGCAGTTGTTAACGCCCAAACGCGTTCGTTTGGCACACTGTGGGAAAATCCGAATTTGAATCCGTATCTGAATCGGTGCGGTGTGTACTATAGTTTTTACTATGTACATACATTTTACTATTACAGTTTGAATGGGTTTGCTCTCCGCACTGGCGACGACCTTCGGCGCCGTGCCTCGCATTTATTTTATGCTCTTTAACACGTTTTACACGAAATGCATTTCGATTTATTCGCAATTACCAGCGATTTTAGCGGTGATTCATGCCAGAACTATATCTATACATATATCTGAATATATATCTGTATATACATATCAGCTTGAGTGCTTTGTTTTACGCGAATGCAAATTCTATTGTAATTAAACGTGCTCCAATCGCCCGACAAATTGCTGTATGTCTGCCTTGATTGCCGCTGATCTCGAGAATTATGATTCTAACATTTTAATTCCGAGAGATCCCAGAACTAGTCGGGTGTGTTGACGTGTGTGGATGGATTGGTAGGCGTTTCCCACGGAGCTGGAGTGACTGTAGCTTCTTGTAGGCCGAATGGTTATAGTAGCAAAATTTGCTGAAAAAATTCAAATAAATCTCAAAAAGATGCAATAAAATTAGGTAAAAAAATTCTTTAAAAATTGTTCATTAAATAAATGTATAATTATTTATTTCTCACTTGTTTTCCAGGCCAAAATGTTGTTTTAAACCCTATTCTATCCATTAAAAATCCAATAACAATCGTGCTTACTTCATTAAAAGTTTATTAAATAATTGTCTAAATCAGAAATGGGAACATTCCTTTACCCACATACATTAAGTCTAATAATAACCATTAAAACTAGGCTTTAAATGAATACAGACACACACTCCGCACCCAAATTCGCTTTACGTTTATATTAATAGGCAATTTTCTATCAAGTCTTAATAGTTTTCCTAACACCATCAATCTTGATCTGCTTAGCGTGTCGGCCAGAAAAAATGAACTTGAACTGAGACTCTAACTTTAAATTTACCGAAATCATTTCGTTAAACTTGAAATACTTATACTTTTTGGCAGCCCCGTCGGGAAATCCGTCAAATCGGAGATAATTAGGCATTAAAGTGCTTGGAATTTTACGATCTGCAGCGGCGGCAGGTAACGAATTTCAGGGTCAGGTTAATTGATCTGACGAAAGTAAAAGTAAAGCAAACAAATAATCGTTTAATTAAGTTAATTCAGTTGTTTAAGTCGCGTGTTAATGGCACTTTCAAAATCGCCCGTCAGAACCCACAAAATGGAATCGTAACATTAATTGCCCGCGGTGAGAGATGGGTGGGGATCGGATCTCTCACAGACTCCAAATACTCCATGTATCTCTGACTCAATCGGTCGTGTGTGAGAAAATTGGTAGCCGCAACTGCAAAAATGCTGCGGAAAATGCAACGCCACCGAAAGACAATCGCAATTGTTTATAACATACGAGCTGGCTGCACCAGATATGCGCGGCTTTTATTATTATTACATATTCCCGCAGAAACACAGAGGCTCTGAGAGAGGCTGAAGCGGCATTGACAAGGCCACACTTGGACGATGATGTAGTGGCTGCCCGGAGTCGGACTCGGAGTCGCATGTGAATGGCCCGCGGGCAGAGTGTGACTCGTACTCGTACTCGTCGTTCTCCAAAATGTGTTATTTATGTGGCTGGATTCCTTGATGTAATGAAGCCATAAAGATCGGCCGCAAAGGGTACTGAATACGAGCTACCGAATGCAGTTTAATTTTTACGTGTAGCCCAGTTAACCCGAATGTTTGTTTACGGCCATTAAATACAATTGTTAAGAGATGATGATAATGAAAATGGTTTTAAGTAATGTTTTCAAATCTTAAATTGTAGAAAATTTTGGCCAAAAAAATGTAAATTGAGCGGGGATCTATATCTTAAAAGAAACTAATATCCATTTCTAATTCCATTTCTTTAAAATTCAAAAAAATATCTTTCCTTACACAAGTAAATCCACAAGTTTTCCCACTTAATTTACACATTATTTATACTCCTTTTGACATTTTTTTTTAGTTGTCAATGGCAGACTGCGTGTCTGGGCCAGCGCGTGCCATGTACAAGTCTCTTTTGACCAATTCAATGAGCTTGCCGGGCCACAATTTTCATTCATTCAAACGCAAACGGAACGTGCGTAAACGCACACAACTCGTTTGGCATTTTTTTAATGTCAACCGAGTCGGGCTTGAGCTCGGGGAAAACCCCCATAACGAAAATCCATAAATTTCCAGCTGGCCGAGACGGAGTTTCCTCATGAGATACTACATGGAAATACAGAAAATCTCCGCTCCAGCGGCTCGGCTCTGAACTTGACACAATTATTCGCGGATTGCGAGTGGCGGAGTCAGAGACCATTGCAAAAGTGACACAATTGAGGCAGAAATACTGGCTAATTACAGCGATTGCCACAATTGTGGGCCATTAGCGAGACCATCCCAGATGCGGGGCCACATAAGACCACAGACATATATATTCAGATTTGGCGGAGAGCTCGGCTCAGCTCCATTAATCATCCGCCGCCGTTGGGGAGTTGCAATCGCAATTGGAGTGGCATGGAAACTAGACACAACAACAAAATTATGAATTGCCTTTTAATAATATCGAAAAACCGAATCGAAAGTGAGCCGCGAAGATTATGAGAGCCAAGAACCCAGCGTTCAATTTGGTCAAGATCTTGTCTATATATTTATTTATGATTGCTGTCTGCACGAAATCGAAATGGCATTTGAGGTGTGCCTTGTCTTTTTTGTTTTTCACATAATTAATGGTGGAAAATACAATTCAAATTAGGGTTCTCCAGCTTCCGCATTGCCCGAAACTAATGAAGGTGTTGCGGAGGTATTTTTGAGGAGGCATTTGTCTGACTTCAAATATGTGAACATTCAAGTGAATGGTTTGGACAGAGTCTCAGATGTCAACTCAATTTTAGCCGGCAACCCATCAACGCAACAGATTTAATTATCATCTCTGGCTGTCTGCAAGTGAAGTGGATTGGTTTGGCTTGAATTCGAGTGGAGTGGAGCGGCGTTGGGGGCTTTTTTTCAGACATCAAAATGATGGCTAATTGTTATTTTTGCATATGCTGGCAGGCGGCTGCTTGCATGTCGTTTGATTAGACAGAGACCGAGAGAGATAGAGTAAGAGAGAGAGCCTTACATAATAATCTAGTTAACAAATTGTGTCATGTGGAGCTAACCGAGTAACCAAGTAACCGAGTAACCAACTCAGTCCCAGCCGCAGCAGCAGCTGCAACTTTCGAAAGCGTTTTGCAACTGTTAGCTGCATTTGTCGCGAGGGTGTTGGCCTACGACTCTGCATAAAAGTCATTAAAATATTTTCCTATTTGAAAAATAAATAATCCAACTCTCAACTCTGCATGCTAAAAGCCTCACGAATTTCAGGCTGGTCAGCTCTGAATAAAGGAAAAACTTGTGATAGATCTTCAGCCACGAAAGGAGGCACACAATCTTGGGGCTGGCTGGGTGTGTCTCCTTTGAAATGGAAAAGGGGGAAAAGCTCTGTCCGCCGGCAAATTGTGGGTTAATGGGTGAATGTACGCTGTTTGAACTACATTACAATGGTTAATCTGTTACCAAAGCTGGGGCCCATGACTTGGCCAAGTGGCAAAAATATATTTACAAAAGACTGGCTCAGGAAATTATAGTAAATTTGCCAGACAGAAAACGTGGCAATAAAAGTTAATGGCATTGTTTTTGCAAGTAAAAACCAGCACAGCCATGCCTCTTATAATATGTATATATATATATATATATATATATTTCCATTGTTTGCTGGAGTTCTTAAGAATCTTCATAAACTTCAACTGGCGTCAGACACGCCTGCAGCCGGGATCACCTTCCATAAGAGATGAAGCTGGACTGGAAATTGAATTTACTGTGGCGATAGAAACAAGGTGCCGACACCCACGTAGTATCCCAGGGAGAAGGAGGAGCTGCAACCGAGTTCAATCTTTGATTACACACACGACGTACACCTCTGGGTTGTGCAAGAAGCGAACAGATTGCCAAGAGATTGCGGTTAACCGAGTCATAAGATCATAAGATCACCATAAGATGCGGCTGAGACATCTCTGTTGCCGCCTGCCGCCTCTCGATTGTTGCAACATTGTGGATTATGGTTTATTATTCCTCTATATGTACCCTCGGCGACAGGAACTGTTCTAAGCCGGATATGGTATATGGAACAATGCGATCGAATACGTTGGACATGCCACAAGAGCGAACAATGCCCCGACTTTATCGAGAGCCAATAAATCAGCGAACTGAGCCACGAATTTCAACAGCACAACAAATATTTTTGTATATATCGCTATGACAATGGGCAGACAATTACAAAACCATATAAAAACCAATTCGATGCAAGCGGAAATTTTGTAAAGCGCCACGCCCCCTGCTTGGCCCACTGTGAATGCCGGTGAATGCATTATGGCATTGCGAAAAGTCCGGCACAAAAGGTGGACACAGGGCGAAATGTTTCTATGAAAGAGTAACAAAAATAGTCAAAGGAATATTCAATCAAATTTTGTAAAATATTATCTTGAGATTTACCTATACTAAATTAATAAAATGTACTTTTATTAAGATGAACATGAAAGATTTTAAGATGTTAATTGAATGAAGGAAGTTCTTGAAGAAGTTTTTTGAGATACTAGGTCTCTAATAACATTTTCTATTATAATAAGGGTTTTCCGACACGAATAATAATCACAATATTCAGTCTTAAGATAAAGGATTACATTTTAAATTATAAATGAATATAAATACATTTAAGAATGGAATTTTCTAGTAGTGTCGCTACCAAATGCAGGCCCAAATCGACCTGGCCTGTGTCTGGTCATGGCAAATTGTCTTGGCGGCTTGGCTTGGGCCTCCTCCATTCTAAGCCTGGCCAGCGCCCGAAGGTCGAACTCGGTCTAAATCTCACAACAATGGAGCTGAGGCTAAGGCTGAAGCTGGAGCTGGAGTTGGCGCTGGCGCTGGGGTGATCTATGTAAATTTCAAGCGACATAATTGCACGGATTGAGCCATTGCCCACCCTTCCCTCCACCTTTTGTAATTGGACGTCTGATAAGCCCACAAAACGCCCACCGATGGTTTTTTTGTGGCATTAAGCTGTCAGGGAATTGAAACCCAGATACAGATTCAGATCCACAGATCTGAAATCACTTTAGTTTAGGTTTTGTGTAAAGGAAAAGCTTAATGTCTGACCTTGGTGCTGTACTTTTTTTCGGTGGGTGCACTTTACTGCCTACCGATTTTCCCCGCATTATTATCCGATTTTTGGACTGACTGTATGACAAGCATTTATTATTATATTCCTCAAACCAAAAAAAAAAAAAAAAGATTTCATTAATCAATTACGCAGCTGAACCGCTTTTGTTTATTGATTGCAGTTTGATTTCCACTGAATACCATTCGCCGTTGGTCAAGGTCAGCTCCGAGATTTAGAGATTTCTTCAATTACTGCAGCTTGCCATTGTTACTCGTATTTAGTTGGATTTTTTATTCCTACTTTTCTGCGGTTTTACTACATTTTTGTGGCAGTCGCCAAGCGAGGTAGCCGCTGGCCGAAAGGTGATCAAAGCAAATCATGAGCAAATGTTAATTGCCGGACCATGGGCTTCACTTCAGTTCAATATGTTAATTACAATACAGTTTTGCATAATTAATTTAAATTATAACTTAGGTTTGCCCCCCTCCCCTGGTACCTTGCACATTCTGTTGACTTGTGAACTCACCTCCCCTTCGGGCGAATATTGCGCAAGACGACAGCTCAGCTCAGCTGACAGAACGAAACTCAAAATCAAACGAATGACTTGGGCAACGAACTTGTTTCGCATGTTGCAGAAAATACAAAAAAAAAAAAAGAAAAACAGTATCAAGAAAGGCTGCAAACATTTGCCACTCAATCAGCAGGCGAACAGCTAGTGCAACTAAGGCAACGCACACAAATTGCTTTAATTACAACAAATTTGTTTGAATATATATCAACTTGAGGTATTTTTTGAGTGGAGTTTGAGGCGCAGGAGGCACTGAGAGAAAGCGGGGTGGGTAAATGTTAAGCTGGGAGTTTTTAAATACATTTTTTGGTTTGGAATTAAATTTATAGAATTTATTATTAAAAGGGAAAGTATTAAAATTAAAACATTACATAGTTAAATATTAAATATTGTATTTAAATTTTCAGATAATTATTTCGGAACATTTTAATACAATATTTTACTTAGCTTATGTTTTAATTTACAATAACTACTCTTTTAATAATAATTAGATTTTAGAGAATAACTTTCACTTAATAACTTAATTTTCACATGTTCCTTGAGTTTTTTTGGCTTAAAGTTCTGATTTAATTTACTTTTTGTTTGTCCAAACCAATATTTATGTTTAAAATACTTAACATATATAATTTTCTGTTCTCAAAATATTTAAAAATATATTTTTCTCAGTGCTGGCTAAGCAAATGCTCTCCGACACCTTCGGACTCACGACGACTGTTCATGTCATGCACCCGTTGTTGGAAAAATATGGCCAGATCTCCAGCTCGCCAGCTCTCCAACTCTGCACTCCAGCACAGCACTCACAGATCTCAGCTCTTACTGGGTCTCACAGCAAACTCAAGTGACCAGACTCGGATCTTGGATCTTGGATCTCGGATCTAGGAGCTGGGAGCTGGGAGCTGGGATCTTGACAAGATTGCAACTAATGCTGCGGGCCACTTGGGGCGTTGCGTTTTGCAAATCCGGCTGCCTACTTGGCTTGGGTGGTCCGGCTACCTCTGGTACTCCTCAACTGACTCATAACTGTTAAGCTAAAACCCAAGACAAACGGACTTCATACATAGACTGAAATATAGACAGCAATCATGAATGAAATAAATGGCGGAAGGGGTGCATAATTAAAGCATAAAGGAAACAAGCAATATGACCAAAGAGTAATTGTCATTGCTGGCCTGGGTTCTTGGTCTTAGATTGTGAGGGGAAGGCATTTCCACACACTTAAGTAACGGGTTAAAGCATGATCTAGGAAACGAAACCCCTTAATCGAGGAAGTGGCTAAGACAGGTTTTATGCTATCTACGATTGTCAGTTTAGAGCTCGTTCTAGCTTTTGAAAACTTACTGAAATTCTAGATTTTTCAAGGAAATACACTTTGATCCATCAGCAAGGAGACCTGCCCTACCTATTGCCAAATATGGCTCAATCATCCATCGAAAGCAATCAATTACTGCATTTGCTGCACAAAATCCAATCTCGACTGCAAAATATTCAATTAATTGGCTTCGGCGTGCACGGCGGTGCGTCATTTTCCGTAAACAAAGAAGGTAATCAGATCGTGCTCTAATTTGGACAGCCAAAGTTGAACTCTACAGGCAAAGGCGGTGTTAAGAGAGGGTCTAATTTAGCAAATAAATTATTTAAAAAAATTAAATATCTAATAAAGAGACGCAGTAAGATGTGTTAAGTTTAAGGAAGTTTCTTAGTAAAGATTCCTAATTTTTTAAGGTGTGTAATATTTTATTAATCCCCTTTAGAGACCCCTTCTATGCCACTATTTGCAATTACCACTGTTAGTGATCCGTTACACATCGTTTGCCGTTGGTTGTCGTGCTAACCTTGAGATGATTACTTCAATTTTTAGTTTTAGCCAAGTCTCTGGGCAGAGCTCACTAATTCGAGACAATTTATTAAATGAGGCAAAGCAGGGCAAGTACGCAGTAAGACCAGAAAAATATGCCATAAAACAAAGCGAGGCAGCGCCAAAAATATGACAAAACAAAGCGTTATTTTGAAGTTTTTGGGCCTGGTAATGAGTCGCCGCACTGCACTGGGTTTTTTTTTTATATATTTTTGGTCATAATGATGTGGCGCCACGCTGCGCCCCACTTCGACAGCGTCTTCAGAGGGTCTGGCGGTATCTTGCCAAGATTGGTTTAATAAGCAAAACGGCCTACATGGCAATTAAAAAGAATAGTAAGTAGTAGGAACTGACACTGGAAAATAATATTTAAATTTAAATAATAATGATTATAGGTAGCAAGGTTAAAGTTGGAGCTCTGAATGAATTTTTATAGGTATTTAAAATAAATGAGAACAAAGAATTTTATGAGGCTTAAATTCAGTTTCAAAAATTATGTACTTCCGTGTCATTATATCAATTTATTTACTAATATTTTCAATGCTCTTTCAATAAATTATTAAATTGATATCATTATGTAAGTATATTTAAAAATTATTTTCTTGACTTTATAACCAATAAATAAACTCCCCAATAAATATATTATACAATACAGAATAATGCCTTAAGTGCTTATGATTTGTTTTTACCATTATTTATTTTTTATTTACCTTTTTTTCAGTGCACATTACCATTAAATGGTAGCCAAGAAAAGAGGAAAAACACAACATAGAACATAGAAAACATGGTCTGGGAAACCCACGAAATAGACGAGCGAACAAATTGCAACATGCTCCACCCACCAGAAATTGCAATTTTAGCTTCAAGAAGCAGCCATTGTTTCTATTTTATTCATAGAAAATATATATTTTGTGTGTGTTTTGCAGTTAATTTTATTCGTTCCTCAAGATTGTATTATTTTTCAGCAGCTCAGCAGAGAGGCCATTTCAATTAAATCGTGATGGGAGATGGAAATGCATTGATAGTTAACCTTTTTCATTCTGATCATGATTTCATAATTAATATGCACTAATTGGGCTTTACTCAAGTAGCATTAATTGGGGTTTACAGTGAATTTGATATGATATGTTTAGCTTGATAGAACCCCTATCGTATATCGCGAGTATTATCTAATTTGAGGTTTTCCCATTTCACAATTATATTTACATAGCGGAGCCAAAAGCCCATCGAAGTTATCTCACAAAATCAGGCAATTTCCAAAGACAAACCACAGCAGCAGCCCCACACAGCTGCTCCACATCTCTGGGCAACTGAACTGAACTGAACTTCACTCTCGTTTTCTTGTTACTCGAAAAAAAAAGCATAAAATAATTGCCAGAGCTGGAGGGAAGGGGATTTCACTTGCAGGGGCGGCCACTTCTTGGGCTTCGCCGAGCTTGTTGTTGACCGACTCGCTTTCGGTTTGAACTCGGCTTACGGCTCGGCTTTGAATCGTGTTTGGGCCAAACGGCGCTCGGGCGTTGTCTTGTATATAAAAGCGGCTTCCTTCTTGGTTCTAGTTATCAGTTGAATCCAGCTCAACGTACAACATACTCGCGTCTCCGCAGTAAATCAAAAACCACCCAACTCCATTCGCAATGGCATTCTTCAAAGTGAGTGGAACAGGATATACCTGAGAGAGTCTTACCCAAAAGATACAAGTGTTTACGGTGCTAACCCAAAAAAAAAACTATACCCCTTCGTGCCCCATATAGTCCCTCATCTGCCTGGCTGTCCTGAGCGCCGCCTCCGCCGGAGTCCTGCACGGTCATGGAGCTGGTCTGTATGCCGCCGCCCCGGCCATCTATGCCGGACATGGTGGACATCATGACGAGGGAATCGACTATCATGTAAGTTGGTCTAAATAAAAATTAAATTAATCATACAAGAAGGATCTACAATCCAGGAGAAATCATATGATTAAACAATAAGTATTTTAGATTCGGAAATACAAAGTTATTTCCACAAAAGAAGTATTTGAAGGACAGAAAATAAATTAATCACATTTACTGAGTGCTTTTTACCATTTTACAATTAAAATCAATTGAGTTAAATATTTTTTGAATGTACTTTGAAGATAAGGCAAATTTTGAATACATCAAAACAGTCCAAAATCTCACTTTTCTAACTACTAAAATATTACTCATACGACTAGTGGTCACAGTACTTAACTGACGGTTTTACTTAACTTAACTGTTTTCATGATTTAAAATACTAAGAAATATAAATTTAAATTTAGAAAAAGGAAATTTTAACAATTAAAGCTTTATTATAAGAGGTTTATATAGTTTCAAGCCCAAAGACTCTTTAAAAATTACTCATACGCCACGTAATCCTGAAATGATGGAATAATATTTCTTTTAACAAATATATTTCTGTTGGTTAATCTGTGCCAACTCTCAATTGGCCAGCGGCTGTCCAGGGTCGCTGCAGCTTTTGACATTTGGCCATTTTCCCACGAGCTAGAGCCAAGTCCATTAGCATGATGCAGTGGCGGTGGCGTGTGGCGTGTGGCATGCCACAAAATTAGCACTCAATGCGCGACTAATCCACACTTCTCACGGGTCTCTATTGGTAGAGGCCTAACCCAGGTTTCAACATACAAATTTACACTATTCTTAAGAGTTTTTAGAGTCAGAGAAAGAGTCAGAATTAACAAGGAATTAGCTCTTGTATTCTGAAGTGTTAAATACTCAATATTCAATTTATTAACCCTTTTATTTTTACCCCTGCTAACCCCTAGGCCTATCCCAAGTACCACTACAACTACGGAGTGGCTGACTCGCACACCGGCGATGTCAAGTCCCAGCATGAGGTCCGTGATGGTGATGTTGTGAAGGGTTCCTACTCCCTGGTGGAGCCCGATGGTTCGGTGCGCACCGTGGAGTACACCGCCGATGACCACAATGGCTTCAATGCCGTTGTCCACAAGACCGGCCCCACTGTCCACCATGCCCCGGTCCACCATGCTCCCGCTCTGGTGTCCCATGCCGCTCCCCTGGTGGCTCACTCTGCTCCGGCCATCGCTCACCATGTGGCCGCCGCTCCGGCCGTGCCCTATGCCGGCTCCCTGGCGCATCATGCCGCCGTCCCAGCCTACGGATATGCCACCCACAACGCCCACGCGCATGTGGCCCACTACTAAGATGGGAGGAGGAGCTCCATGCTGATGATAGCAACACTAGCACAAGCACCACCAACCAACACCAACACCACCACTACCAACACTCTTCTGTAATTTATTAAGCACGTTGACGACCTCACAAGAAATGAAAAATCCAAACGGAAAACGGAATACGGAAACCGGAAAACGGATGATTGACGAAGCCTGCTGCAATACTCAGTGTCCAGTACCCAGTCATGACCATCTCAATCGCCTGTGTAAATAGGATTAAGGGATTCCAGTCCAGGATCCTCTGTCACCTCTATCCCTCTGTCCCCTGCCGTCTCTGTCTCAGCTTTCGCGCCACTCTCTTTTGTTTGTGTTCCGAGCTTCTCTTTTGTACATATCAACACCGAGCCGAGGAAGGAACAAAACGCCCACACCACCATATGCCACGCCCACGACAAACAAAAAAGGAAAGATGAAGAAAAACGAACAAAACAACAAACAAAAAATTCATACAAAAAAACACACACAATTTATGTATTTCTTATGTATAATAACTTTGTGTATACTTTTAAGTTTGAAGCTGAAACTGCTGACAATGCTATAAATACAAAACGTAGTGAATTACAAAAATTCAAATCATTAAGTTTGTTTATTGAGAAAGGGAGGTGGAAGGGTCTCATTATATTTCAAAATGAAAAGAAGATTTGGAAAATGTAGCACTGGAATTTGATCACCTGAAAATATAAATGATTTTACCACATGAAAACTGCAAAGATTTTAGCACAAGTTTTTCAGCATTCAGTTATGAAATGTAAATTGAATTCACTATTCAAAAAAATGCGAAGATATATATACGGAATTTATCAAATAAATAAATAAACAAATGAATCTTGAGACCAAATATTGTTTCGAGTTTTAA
The DNA here is from genome assembly GCA_018903765.1 of Drosophila aff. chauvacae BK-2020. Lineage (NCBI taxonomy): Eukaryota > Metazoa > Arthropoda > Insecta > Diptera > Drosophilidae > Drosophila > Drosophila aff. chauvacae BK-2020. The sequence goes on from JAEIGO010000058.1 coordinate 18,742,273, forward strand.
GATTTAAAGTTTTCTATATTGTTTCCTAAAAAAAATAAATTTATCGCTTTCGTTTTTATAAAAACTAAATTCGAAATTGTATTGTAATAATAATAAATTAAAAATATTTGCACACCATTCAACTCATGATTTTGGCACTGCCCAGCTCCAGTACATGAAAAAGTACACAGAAGTCTGTAGAAATTACACATGAGAATGTAATCTGAATGGTATATGTTCTAGCTTTGTTTACTGCAACTAATTGCTCATGATTCACAGTAACTAGCACAGTAAACAGTATATTTAGTCGAGAACACATTCACTTTCAATCAGGCAATGATTTCATTGCTAATTATGATTGCAATTACCAACGAGAGTTATGGAAATCGATGGGCAGAGCACTGCCACTTGGCTGACAATTATCGCGTAAGTTAATTTGTGGGCGTCGGTGGAAAAGGTGAAGGTAAGCATTGTCAATTGATTAGCATTGGATCAGCCCATAACCACTAACCAGTTGGTATCTATTAAATAATTTATCCATCGAAGAACTCTGACATCTGTACGATTGAAACACGTGCATGTCAATCTTTGGATTGGCTTCGGGTTGCCTTGACACTCATTCCCGGAGATGGCAGATTGGTTTTAAATTATGTAAGACTTAATTAAATTAATAATATTTTTTGAAGAAATTTTATGAAATCTACAAATGTAGCACTTATTTATAATACATTTTATAAAAATGTATATTTAAACCTTATAGTAAAACAATGCCAGCCATGATGGAAATTTGGTTTGGATTTCAGTTAAAAAAAGCTGAGATATATATAAATTAAATCCAATTTTTAATAAATATGCAAAATAATATTTGTTATAAAAAGTTTCCTATAATATTTGCATCTTATTTTCCTTTTGAATTTGAAACATTTTTCAATAGACGACTTTCAGGCCGCTTTTCTTAATTTAAACGTTAAGCTAAGCTTTACGCTTGTTTGAAAAACTTAGATGAATTGTTAGATGGCATTGTAAACTTTTAGGCCGTTTTGTATTAGACTGAATTATTTGTCAACTTCTACGCTTTTTGGCAATAATAATAGGAATAAGAGTGATGAGCAGGATATAGGATCAATTTCGAGCAGAGTTAATATTTGAGTTTGTTTTTTATCATTCAAGAAATATAATGGTAATGTTACATTTTTTATTAAAAATAATATAATTTAGTAATTTGATAATTCCATAGCGTCAAATGTCAATTACGAGGTCATTAACACTTTTACTTATACAATTCTTAGAAAGATCTACTTTATTATCCAAACTACAAAAAATCCCACTTTCCACCCAGTTTTTAATTTTAAATATACATATTTTGGACAGATATATATCCTGCTGACAGATTTTTTATAAATTAAATTGCATTGTCATTTATAAAGAGTTTTATACAGGTTTTAAGATAAACCAAAATATAAACTCCTAAAAGTCATTGAAGATTTACCCCACTTAAAAGGTGATTACTAAAACACCGCCCTGAAAACTATTCCTATTAAAACACAATTGTAATTGGAGTAACACCGGCAGCCAGTTGGCAAGGTCAACCGGGAACCACTCCACCTAGGAGACCGCATTTTCGCTATCCACTTACGCACTTTTACTTTTACAAGCGCCCTGGGAAAGAGACCACGAGAGGTGCCCTCAGATGTGGTCACAAGTGTGGGCGGCGGGGGCGTAGTCCCTCCGCTAAAAATAAACAATAAACAATAAAGCAGAGCATTTAGCAAAAGCCAGCAGAGAGATGATGTGAGTTGAGTTAGAGGAGGCTTCCGCATGCAACAAATCTTGGCACTTCCGTCACTTTTAACGTGCGAAAGACACAAAACAAAGCGAAATATTGATCTCTTAATGGGCACAACGTGGTCTTGTTTCAGACAAATGCTCGGCTATCAAAACAGAGACGTTGGGGAAAACGGTTGGCTTCAGGTGGGGCAAAAGGAATTTATCAGAGATCAGTGATCAGCGGAGCGTTTAAATGTGCGCATTTTTCGAGGCAGGCCGAGACAAAGAGGTGAATCTCTCATACGTGGTGTCCATTAATTTGCCGGATCCGAAACTAGATCGGACAGGTGCCGCCCTCGGGGGCGGATTCTCCGGCCGGCAGTTGAGGTCGAGGTGGGAAATGCCGGAAGGAACTAGTTTCCGCTGGCTAACTAGAGCTCTGTACTTTACCCAAAAAAGAAGGTCCAAGAACATCTCCACTTCCACCCGGCTCAATGTCGATTGGAATGTATAAACTTGCCTCTTACTCACTGCTCCAATAACCTTTCGAGTGCCAGCTTAGACTTCTTCTTCAAATGACAGTTACTAAAGTCCAAGTATTATTTTAGTCTCTATTGATCTTCGGAGTTTTTGCTAGCTGCGAGCAGTTGACATTCAAGACGACGATGTCGCCAACACGTGCTCTCTATATGGCATCGCTGGCGGTTATTGTATCTGCGTATCTACGTACGAGTATCTGTGATCTGTAAGTGGCGGCAACATTAAGATGCTCCCTCTAAGATATGCATCGATCGGAGCTGATACAATTTATAGATAATAAAATACCGAGCATTCATTCGGGGGAAGGGGTTAGACCTGACTTGTTCACTGATTTGTTTGTGGCAGTTGCACAGTGGCGAAAAAGTACAGGTTAAAATATAGTTATAGTATATGCATATAAATAAGATCATTAATATTTATATTTACCCGGTTTTAAAAATTGGCAAGTGATTGATTTTCACATACATATATGAAAAGAGAGAAAATGCCTAGGGAAACTTGTTAAGTTATTAATGAAAATTAAACAAAATGGCTTTGAAATCTGCACCATATTTATATAAAAATGGTACATACAAATTAAATTTAAATAAATAATTATAATAAAATAGATTATTAATTTATTGTTATACAAAAAACGGACTAAAATGGAGACTATATTGAATAAATATTATTAATTAAATCATTTTAGGCAAACATTTTATAAGTAAAATTATAACAAATATAAATACCAAATAAATACATGTACAAAGGAGCGCAAAAACAAGCCAGTATATAATAAAAATATTAACAAATACAAAAATATATACAAAATGTAATCTACTTTCTATGTTAATTAAGTTTAACCCCATTTAAATTAAATTTAAATAAATATTAAATAGCACGCCTGCTCTAAACAATTTCCTCTCATCCTCCATTACTTTCTCGTTCCACTGTTAAATGCTAAATGTCGTCTGCCTGGTCTGCGTAATTGAAAAATTCCATTAATTGATGATTTATGTGTTGAGCAACTAACTAACTAAGCCAAAGTAAAGTAGTAGCAGAAGCGCATAAATTGAAGACAGCTCCCATTGGCGGGGCATAATCAGGCGCAGTCTCTCAGCCCCAGTGACTGTCAGAGTCAATTATATAATAACAAAGCTAACTGGATTAGTTGGTCCGCTAATTTGATGCATGATGGCTAAGAGTCTGCAGCAAATTGGCCGACGAGGTGCGAATAATTCGCTCGAAATTTATACCTGGCCAGCGGCTACCATTCATTTGCATTTTATTACCACCACCGACGCCGACGCGGATGCGAACGCATTGGCCACGGGTCATTCTGTAACAGGGCTGGCCGACTGGCTTGTTAACAATGGTATGGTCCCTCCTCAATTGGTCCAAAGGCACTGGACCATGGCCAACTAAGGGCGACAACAATGACAGCCAAGTGCTGTTGTTACCCCTGAGAGACTTGCAACACCCGCACTGGCGTGGAGTGGAGTGGAGTCCATTCCCCATGTTGCAAGTCCCCCAAACGATGGGCTCTTCTCCATTGTCAAATTAGTCGGTGGGCAAACAAGCCAAGAAATTAGGTGACCAAGTAAGTAAACCAAGTCAAAGTCACCAGTGTGCCTCGATCCGGGCTTATGGATTTAGCTGAAAAAGTGCGACCTCATGCCAAAATGGCACTGCCAATTCCACTTTCGCAGAATGATCTCTGGCCGCCAGTGAGCCGCCTTTCAAGTCAATGGAAATGATGCAGATTCATGGGAGGAGCAAGGGAGCACAATGAATTCATTGTTGAGACTGATACTGAGACTGAGAGGAGTAGTTCTACAGGATATCCAATTTAAGCTTATTGTATAGGATATGTTCTAAGAAAGCAGTGAAAAAAAGTAGGAGAGAGAAAATATGTATTGAAAGAGTCAGGGAAATTATATTAAATATATTTCAAATATATAAATTAGAATTTACCCTAAGATAACAGACGGAGATAATAAGTGACAAGCAGCAGGCTTCCTATTCCGTAAGTCTAGCAGCCTTAATAAGAAATGTATCTAATTACCAATAATCTGAACTTAAAAAAAAACAGCAAACAAAGAACAATTAATCTGTAAATATAAATAATAATAACTACAAATATTCTACAACACGCTTGTATTTTTTCTGTGTATTATTGCTGAAAGGAAATCCACATTTAAAGTGAACTATTATTCAAATCACATTAAGCTACTTCAAAACCCACCAAGAAAATCCCCACAATAAAAATATGGATTACGAAGAGACATATGAAAGAGCCCTAAAAGGAAATGACTTTATGATATATCCCAACACAAGGTAGACAAAGTAACTAATCAAAATCATATAGAATGCAAGCCCAAGTTCCCATCCCACATAAACTTGCCCCCCTTGAAATGCCACATTTAAGAACATTTGGCCCCTGAGTATTCTTCAGCTTCAAGAATTCGCTTTGTTTTTCCGCAGGTTAAATATATTTGAGTTAATTGCCAGAAGCCCGTAAGCAGTAGTCAGTAACCAGAAACAATGCCCAGCACACGCATATGTGATGTCTTTTGAAGTCTTCTTAGTCAGCGAAAAAAAAAATAAAAACAAACTGAGACCGCCTGCATGTGAAGGAAAACCTTCGGAAAACCATAGCCGACAATTGCCGACTGAATTTTCCCAAGTCTAGGTAGCAAAATGCTTTTTGGCGGCATGCAAATTGACTTAATCTAGTATTTAGTTTTACAAAAACCGCAGTCGAAGCCAAAAAAAGTTAAGAGAGAGAGACAATTGTTTCTAGGCGGGCCTTTTGAAGGTCTCTCGGGTTTTTGGTTTTTTGTTGGATTACACTTGAAGCTCTCCTCTCTGAAAATCTTTGGCACGCCCCTAGCCCCTTTTAATTGTGTGAACTGGACACTAAACTAGCCCTAATTAAGATTGTATTAGTAGCTCTAATCATAGTAACTGTAGTTTTAAGCCTCTTTGCGGTTGGACAATATTTTTCAAATTAGTTTGTTGGCTGCCAGACAGACCGCAATTGGCACGTTCTCGTCTTGGTTCAAGGGTATGGCCTGCAATGGCTATACATTACAGTTCAAAAAAGCATCTCAATCAGCCTTTGTTAAGGGTTAAATCCTCGTGGAAGCTGACAAGTTTTATGGAGGTTAATTTTCAAATTTGTTAAGCTTCTTTTAAATATATTATAATTCTTTTTCTATAAAGATTAATAAGGTATATGTGTGACTATTACGACTATTTATTATTGATCTACTTTATAAATACACAAGTATAGTCCTTAATATTAGCTCCTTACCTTATCCCAACTCTTATTTTTACCCAGAGATTATTTAATCTCCTTAAACTTAAACTTTATATTCTCTATCAAATTAATGACATCTTTCCCATCAAAAGGTCAGTTTCACAACGATCCCAGGAATACGATTAATTTTGTGTCATAAACTCCGCTCCTTAGAAGCCACTTTGCTTTCATTTCTTGGCCCAGAATGGTGGCTTAAACTCTGTAGCCAAAATGAGCTTGACCTTCGGTTGAATGCTGCGAGAAAAAAAAAAGACTTGAGTCCAGTTGTCTATTTGCTAGTACTTGTTACTAGTCTTAGCTCCAACTGCTGTAGGCTGTCATTGAAGTAGATCACTGAGAATTTCGCATGTGCCGAATAACTAGGGCCGCATTGTGCTGCAATTGCAACTTGACCCGATTTTGTCTTTGATTTAGATTTAGATTCTTTTTGTTCAGCGTCAGCGATTTATTTCGGTTTCGGTTTCTGTTTCTTTTGCAAAGGAATTAAGTTGTTAAGTTAAATTGGAGCAGGCCAATCATTTCTTGCAGCAAATCAAGGAAATTAATGATTAAGTCGGAATGATTAATCTAGCATAATTCTTAGGGGGTTTTCAAGAGCTAAAATTTATGGTGGAAGAGAGCTGGGAAATGAAAGGTTAGAGTTTTAACAAGGGAAAGGCGGATAATGTTTACTTAAATATTATAGAAATAATTGTCCTTGAGTAGAGATTGCCAATATCAGATTATTTTTAGTAAAAAGAAGATATATTTCGACCATAGTTTTGATACAAATTATTCAATTAATTTGTATGTACCATAGAAATAATGTAATCCATTTATTGTTATTGCTCTAAAAGGCCTGCACTCTCTCAGATAATTAAATAAAATTATTTCTACAGCCAAAGCACCCCCAACCTGTGGAAAAAGACAATTATCGCTGATGACTTCATTGACAATGGCGGTGGGATTGGTAACAGATTTGAGAAATGTGTCGCTGATCTGCAGACACAGAAACCAGACCAACAACACAAGCCACCCCATTCAGTGGAACCCGGCTGCGTTTGGCAATATCCCATGGATGCGATACGCTTCTCTCCTCTCGGCTCTGCTCTGCTCCGACCTGATCCGATCCGATCCGATGCCATCCGTCCATGCTGCAACTCCTACTCCATTCACATGGCGCGGCCGCACGTCACATCTCTGGAGCAGCATTCGCCGCAGTGTGCCACTGAGTGGCTGAGAAACAGAGAAACTGAGAAAAGCCAAGAGTCTCCGCTCTGTCGACTTCTCTGCCGGCAGCGGCATTCGCACATTTCGCGCTTATTTAATGGAAAACCCGCTTTAGAATCGCCACAGTATTCCGGGCAGCTTGGCGGTGTTTGTATCTGGTGCCGTTGAAATACTCCAAGTAATATAAGAAAGCCTCAAGGCTTAACCCTTAAAGTCAAGTGAAGTGTTTTTACCCCTGTGTCTATTTCCAGCAAAATATATCATTTTCGAATATATTTTTTAAACAAAGTTGAAGCTTTAAGGAATATTTATATTCTCATAAATAAAATGGCAAACTTCATGTGCTTCGTGATCCTTTCGTTGGCTCTGTGCGCCGGTGTTGCTGTGGCGCGGCCAGGATATGCTTTGGATTATTATGTGAGTTGCAAAGTGAAAATGGGACATAGTTTAAATTAAAAGGATATAAATATTCGAATCTCAAATTAGTGAAGTAAATTTACAGATAAAAATAATATTAAATAAGCATAAGGATATTTGAAAGCTGCTAAATTATTTTACCTATTTAAATTATACAACTTAATAAATTTTAATATACAAATAAAATTTTTTATTAAGAATGTTAATATTTTCGCCTTAATATGTGTTGAATTTTACACTTTTAAAGTCTTTTAGGTTTTATATTACAGCTCATTTTATTAAAGTTAACATTTATTTTAGAAGGCAAAAGTCAAGTCAAAATTATTATTCCAAGGATATATTTGTTATAATTTTGCATTTGCTGTATACCAATTAAATAAAGAATATTTTAATATATCTGCATTTAAAGATATCGTCATATAATTATTTGCTAATTCTAGCATTTACTTTTTATGCTTTGTTTAAAAAATATTCCATAATATATAATACTTGCACCGTTTTTAACTTGCATACCAACTTAATGATAAAATAAAATAATTTTTCAACAATGTTAGAATATATTTATAAGTAAATTAATTTTTGATAACAAACCTCTTTTTTATGCTTAATTTCCCTTATTAAGGACCATCCCAAATATGCCTTTAACTACGGCGTGGCAGATCACACCACGGGAGATGTAAAGTCACAGCACGAGACCCGCGATGGCGATGTTGTCAAGGGTAATAACAAACCATTAACTTAACTCCATAACTTCTATATTTTCTATATTTTCATGGTATCCCCTTAAGGTCAATACTCTCTGGTAGAACCCGATGGCTCTATCCGTACGGTGGACTACACGGCGGATCCCATTCATGGCTTCAATGCCGTGGTGACCAAGTCGGGACCCACGGTCCATGCCCAGGCGGTGGTGGCCAAGCCCATTGTGGCTCACAAGCCAGTGCTGGCCCACTACGAGCCGCATGTGGTGAAGCATGTGGCTCCTGTGGCAGCTCCTCTGGTGGTGGCCTCCCCGGCGCCCTACGGTAAGAGATATATGTATATCTTAGTTAAGGCGGGTTCTGTTCTGGTATTAAGGGGACTCTTAGCTTAGCGGCACTTTCGTAGTTGGCACCCACCTGGCCTCCACTTCACCTCCACTTCCACTTCTCTGATCCCTGTTTTCCCCTCCTTCGTGGTCACACCCAGACATTTCCACGTGTGTTCTCTGCTTGCATTTCCAGGCATGAACACGTATCGCATGCTAAAGCTGTTCAGGCGGCATGCCAACTATCTGAACAATCAGTATCGCAAATTGCGCCCCGACGAAGACGACGACAATGATGTTCACGATGATGATGCCGCTGCTCTTGATTTGGCCAGCTTCGGCGATTACTATACAGCCTACTGAGTCTGAGAATGTCTTACCATAAATCCATTGTAATCGCTTCAGTACTTAGCTTGGGTGGCAGTTGCTCTGGCAATTTTAATTCAATAAATTGCAATTAGTCTCATGTTCGTCCCAGCCAAGCTGAGTCAGTGTCTGGTCTGGTGACTTGTAACTGGGTTACAAATATGTGTAACATCCCATGGTTGACTAATCCAGCGACACGCCCCATCACCGGGTTACCTCACTCTGCTCCGGATCTGATCCGAAGCCAAAGATCTCGCTTCTGGCTTCTGGCTTTTGGCTTTGTTTTGGCTGCTCAGGTTTTTCTAGTCTCGGCTTGCACTTTCGGTTACTGAAATTTCCCACACAGATTATGTCAGGTGGTGCATCATCTTTCCCAAAAAAAAAAAAAATACAACTTGGAAAACACAGCCACCGCAGCATAATTTTTCATGAAAATTGCCGTTTCTTCTTCGGCAATTTCCATTCTCCCCTTCAACTCTTAGGAGTGCGAGGTTTTAGCTTTAATTTTCTCAATGTCGCAATGCTTTTGTTGTTGTTGTTGCTGCCTGGGAAATGATTACACACACACACCCACAGTATGTGAAAACTCATAATTGTTGTGGGTGCTGCGGTGCAATTTTAATTGAGAATTATCAGCAAGACGCACGGCGAAAGAAATCAGCGCGCCGAAAACAAAAGACTTAGGCAACGAACTTGGCTTGCTTTGCATACAAAAAAAAAAATACAACAAAAAATTCAGAAAAAAAACGGCAGCAAAGAAAAGCAAAACACAAGCACCTGTGACCAATTGACTGACGAGTTCGTGCCTTAAAAATTATTTGCCAAAAGGAGAATTGCAAAGAAATTGCCAAGAAAATGCCTCGGTCAGCATTGAAATGTTTGGCTTTATTTTGTTTATTTTTATTTTTTGCTCGCTGAGCTACTTACCAACAATGGCAAACAGTTAGCAGCTGTTACGGCTGTTTAGTTTTTTGTCGGTCATTATTACAACAGCGTCGGTCAGCGAAAAATAAATTTAAGCCAAGCAGCCCCCACCAACTAAAGTTTATATGTCTATATATCTCTCTCCCAACTTCAAGTGGCCAAGCACTATGCACCGGCGGCAGCTGCTCCCATCCACTACGACTACGACGATGGCTACTACAACCAGGGCCAGTACGAGTACATCCCCCAGTACGACGGACACTACGGTCATGACTACGGCCATGACTCCGGACATTATGGCCACTATGCGAATCCCTATGCGGGTCATTACTAGGAAGGAGGAACAGGAGGAGCATTATCATCGTAGTTTCTTAAGCAAATTTAGTTCGTACGGGCCGAGAGCCGTATTAAAAACTTCAAAGGATTCTCTCAGCAGTGGTGTGGCTTGCGAAGGATGCTCCGAAGTCCACAAGGCTCTTTGATCAACGAAACGAGGATTACGTAAAAGCGGTTAATCTAACTTAAGTTATGTACAAAATTTTGTAAAATAAAAATTCGAAAATATGTTTTGAGTGGAAAAACTAAATGAGTTGTCTTTGGTTTTATATTTGAATTTATACTTCGGGGGTTTAGATGTAGAAAAATAAATATTTTAAATGTTTATATTTATAGAACATATTTTGGAATAAAATTGGTACTTCATTAATATGATTTTATCTTTAAACAAAAACAGTTTATTTTTGTTATACATTTTAAAATATTTATTTTACTACATCTTTTCGAGAGCTGTGACAAAACAGAGAAGTTGATAACTTGATTATGTTGAATTCAGGGGTTAAATTTAATAAAAATTTATCGGTAAAATTACATATATAAGTTGGTTTTAATGTATGTAATTTAATATAATTAAAAATGTAATTTGAAATATCTATTAGAAATTTTACTTAAAGTCTGACATCATTTATCAATCTATTCATATTTTAATACAGATATTTTAATTTTAACCGTACTAAGTAGAAGAGAATAAATTTACCCAAGCTAAGTTTTCTTTCATAATTCAATAAATCTATATGCCTTAAAATATCTATAGTTCCTCGTTTCCTCTTCACCTCTACCTAATTCCACACAGATAATGAGCAGATTGATGATGATTAATTAAAATGCAGCCCGTAGAGGCAGCTTGCCATGTTGGCGTTACAATTTACACTTCAGCATCCATTAATTCAGTTGGAACTACACCCCTTTTTGGGGAAGCTTTAATCGATGTGTCTCATGGCCAATTGAATGCACTGAAAGCTCTGCATTTCATTAGCGCAAAAATATTGCCATTCAATATTCAAAGTTTGCCACTTCCGTTGGCGTTTTCCTCGAGAGAAACAAAAAACCAGATTTTCACGGTCCGCAAATCTGTTACTGTTTACATAAGCCTTCTTTTTTCGTTGACTTTTGTTTTCTTTTCATTTGTTTTGTTGGTTTTCCCTAGTTTATTTCGGATGGCCCATTTCATAGACTTAATTGGCTCTCAAGACATTTCTTCCGGTGGCTTTTGCTGACCCGCCAAATGGTCAAAAGTGGTAACAGCTGAAAATCAAAATAAAAGCTCTTTGTTTCAATTAAAAGTTTGTGCCGAAAGAGCTGGGCTTAAACCACACAGAAAAGGTTTTGGCAGACGCTAAGTTGGGATTAAGAAAACTCAACATTTTTCTGGCATACTTTAAGGTGTTTCTTTAGATACATAAATCTTAACAATCTTTTGCTTGCTACAGTAAAATACCAAACAACAATTACTTTATTTATCCATTTAGTTTTTTACAATTTGTTTTGCCTTTCCTTTGGTCCACCACAACGTATACTTAATATTTCAGCAAAATATCTCTCATATCGGTGCCGTAATCTGGATTGCTGCTAATCTGAGTACAAGCAGACAACGTGAAATTAGCCAATCGTTTAATTTGCAAATAAATTGAATTTGGATTTGATCTTAATAACTGCTAATGGTTCTGGCAACTTGTAATTGCCATCGAGCCGTCGAGCGCCACGCAATGGATTTAGTTTTATGGGTATTTTTGGGGTATATTGGGTATGCCTCTAAAATATATATATTGGAGTTTATAAATTATTATTCTTTTTGCTAGAAAGTTTAAGTAAAAAATTAGATTTGGTTCAGATTTTAATTTCATTTTGATGGGACATACTTTTGCATATTTGCTTATTGAGCAGAAAGTAGTGGGGTTAAGTTTGAGTATTTATAAATGGTAGTTTTAAAGATTTAAAATTATTAAGAATACGTCATTAGATTAAAATATTAATACAACTTTATGTTAGTTTGTGATTTAAAAGGAGCTAGAAACGAATAACAAAACAAGAAAAGAAGCTAACATTGGGAAACCGAAATATGTATACCCTTGCAGTTTGCAATTGGATCATAAAAATCGAGCATAACTAAGCCAAAAGTACATTTATTTTTATTTTTATGATTTATAGGGTCGGAAATGACTCCTTTACTGCTTCGTAAGCTTTTGACTCAATTTGTAATACCCTTCATACATTCAAAAAATATATATATCAATATTATGTCATTACATATTAAATTATATTTTTCGTTATATTTTTATCAAACAATAAATTCAAGTATTAATAAATAAATATAATAAGAATTAAATGGTCACGAAAAATAAAACACATGTACAAATATAAAATGTTATAAATATAACAGAGTTACCCTCCAATATACCAGGTATTTATTTAGTCGTCTCTTTATAGATTTTCCATTATTTTTTGCTCTGTCTCTGGGCAATTACACAACGGATGTGGATATCGCAGCTAACTAACTGGAAGCGTCTTCTTAGCGTCGTCGTTTATTTTCTGGCCCAAGGTTACGGGCCAAGAACTGGTCTCTCTCGGACAAACATTTCTCGCATCGAGTTGCTTTGCATAAAACGCAGATTATCCACCGACTTATGAATTGCATTTGCCAATACTTACACAAAGTATTAAAATAATTTGTTCCAGTGTGAATTGCATCAGCGATTGTGACTGTCCGTCTGTCGGCACTTGCACAATCCACAAGTGCGGAACGATTTGGGCGCATTAGGATTGAATTAAAATTGCTGGGATTGTGCGGGCCCCAATGAAAGTGACAATTAGTTCACCAAAAACTGTGAGGCTGTTAAATAAAAATTGTTTTTTCGCCAGCATTTCCTCGAGAGCGTTGTCTGGGCCTGACTCGGAGTCTGAGTCTCAGTCTGAGTCTGAGCCCCGGAGCCGTCGTCTGAACCCAGCCCGACCAGAGACGTCAAACCTCAATTATAGCAAACGCCAGCAGCAGCAGCAGCCTGGCTCCTATATATAACATATGGCCATATGATATATATATACTGTAAGGAGTGTATATATAGTGCGGCACAGGTTGCCAAAGTGGACACTTTAATGTGGCTGTCATGTTAAATGCCAAGCCAATAATTTAAGCCTCATTTTTCGGTGGCTAAGAAATGCTTCAGCTGGGTGGCAAAACAGTTCAAAGGAAGTTCCAGCTGCAAAGAGAAAAATTCCGAAAAATTCTGCGAATTTAATTTAGGGTTTATAAGGCCACAAAATAATAGAATAAGCATAGAAGTAATATTTTTTAACAAAATTAAATAGGTTTGATACGTTTTATGGTTTATATTAAACTTAAAAATATATTCTGATAGAAAAGAGTATAATATTGCATTTAAATATTTACATTCAAGCAATAAACACAAAAACCCACTTTAACTTCTTTCAAATTGGGTTTAAAACATAATTATAAAATACACAGAGAGGCTTCTTGGGTTTAATTAATATTAAATGTAATAAAACTAAATTAAAGCCCACAAAAAACGCGCTACAGGAAGAAGTTCCTTAAGGAGGCCAAGCCAAAGGAATAAAATAATAATGAAACGCCATAAACCCAGTTTCCAGTTTTAAAATTAATTTTCTGTGGTCAGCAGAAACGAATTGATAGACAGGCCAAAGTACAATTGACTGGCATTAGCAGTCCATTTAAAATAATCGGCATTGATTACTTCCGTCTCGTGGCAAAACAAACTAACTTACTTATATTAATTGAAGCCGAGACCACGTGCCCAACTCCGGCATCGATCAGGCTGCGCCTTCATTCATTCGAAGCGATTTCTGGCGACCGCAAGAAAATCTATTTCTCAAAACTCTCTTGAACCCAGCTATATTTTTCTATTATTATTTTTTTTTTCGCAAAGAAAAACCGCAAATAATAAGATGTGCGATGTATTTTCTGCACACAAAATTAAGTCATAAAAGTAAGCGAAACCGGCTGAGCTGAAAGCTCTTTGGCATCTATTATTGATGTTAGAGGCTGTTTAGTTTGCTGTTTAGTTGCTGCCGCGGATGGTTACCAAATTTAGCACTCAGGCATTACAAAATCCTCGGAAAACTACTTTTTTTTTGTTAGCCGATTCTATTGATGTGGCTGAGAGTTGGCCATAAAGATGCAAAGCCACACGACCCTTTCAAAGTGATTGTTGTCGCGAGATGAGGCAGGCCTGGCAGGCACGTTTTTGTATTTGCCATTTTTGTTGTTTGTTTTTTTTTTTTTTTCGAAAAATAATATTGCAAAATGAATTATAAACATGTGTGGGCCAGTGTTTGTGTCATTGACTCATGGAACAGAGAATCAGAATCAGAATTTAATGTAGAGAAGGAGTGGACCAGCAGCTACTTATTATGTTTGTAAAGCTATTAAAATTGGTTTTGAAATGGGAGTAGAGTTTATTTGTGCGGAAAGTAAGTCCTTAAGAGAGGTGCTTTAATAATATTCATATAAAATAATAAACACATACAATATTTAAAATATATAAAAAACATGTATTTATAGTGTGAAAAAATGATAATATAAGACAAAAGACTCAATTTTTATATAATAAATGAAAGATTAGGTAACTTAAATAAACAAAACTATTAATACAGAAATTACCCCAACATCTCAATAAATACAATATATATATTCGTTTAATTCTTATTCTAAAACGTATACACTCCTGCTACCCTGGAACTACATTTTGTATTCTGTATCTGATATAACCCCGCTCTACCCTCTAATTACAGCTCCCAGTCAGCTCCATTTGATGCGTCACTTTTACTATCTGTGCTGAAAAATCTTGGCTTGCTCGTAAACTTACTTGAAAACCAGGCAAAGCTGCACAAAACAAAAATACACTGAGGTAATACAGAATAAAGGCGAACATCGTTTGTCGATTTCTGAGACAAGGAAAGGGGCTCTGGGTTATTACTGCAGTGGATTTCGCGAATTTTGCAAGGCTGCCAATGCAGTTTTGTTGCCTGTTTTGTGTTTTGTGTGTGTTTTTTCGAATTGGGTTTTGTGTGATGTTTGAAACTAATTTGCGGTTACTCGCAAATGCTGTGCTCAGAGTTCGTAGTCCACAAAGTGCGGCATCATGCCCTTTTGTGTGTTATTGAATCCGATTCAGGGAACGGAGCTGCTCCACTGCTCCACTGCTCGCAATTATTGTTCAGCTCCGCAGGCAGAGTGCAAAAAGTTAATTAAATCATACGATGTTGAGTTGGGGAAGAATTGCAAAACTCTGACGGCTCTGAGGAGAATGATCTAATAATTTTTGGAGGCCCAGATATAGATTTATTTACTATTCACACACACGGAGGGGCCGCAACACGATTTTCGTGCAGCGAAAAGTGCAGGGAAAAATTGAAGTGACAAAGTAAAAATACTGGAACATACTATCAGTGTATTAATTTTATGTAAAATGTTAATTTATATATATATTTTATAAATAAGATGTACATTTATTTAAATATGGAAATAAATATTTGTATGTCAAAGAAATATTAAATTGTTCAAGAATAACTTATTACATATATAAACGCTGTTTTTTAGCTCCCTTTTAAAATTATTTATTTATTTAATTTCACAAATATATTTATTTTACAAAAATTTAATTTTAATATATTAATTTATTACAGCATCTTAGTTTTCTCCTCCCTTCCGTTTTGCTCAATTAAAAATTAGAAGGCTGAAACAGATTTACTTTGAATGTACACACCGAGGAGCTTATAATTATGCCCTACCACGATTATCGTGTCTTGCAGCTCAGAGAATCCCCTCCGTTTGGTTGACAATCTCTAAGAAATACCAGACAGATCTCATCTGCCGCGTCGTAAATAAACCCCAAGAGCACTCCAAACAAACACTTCAGAGCAAGCGTGGCAGCCAAGCCAAGTGGTTCAGTTTTCAAGTGTTTGCCATTGATATTACAGCGCCCACACATAGCAACCAGGCAGCTTAGCAACTTGCAACCTAGCAACTTGCAGCCTAGGAACTTGCAACTAGTAGCAGGCAACTTGCAACACAAAAGTAAGTGGCTGTGGAAGGAAGTCGGTCGTTTTGCTTGATGGGGAAACCTCCTTAATTTCGGGACTTTCATTTCGTATGATGCAAAATCTTATTAAAACAAGCCCTGAAATCTGTTGGCGATTATTCACGGATTTTTTCAATTTGCATATAAAGCAAAGTTCAATAACATAAATTGCCAGGCATCAATATCGCTTTTCAGATTTCGTTTCACGTTTTTCCGAGGTCCAAGGAAACTTTCATATACTGATTTTCCATGAACTTCACTTTGCCAACTGTCCAGATTTTCTCAGTTTTTTTTTTTTTTTTTGGTTGTGCTGGCCAAGTCTTGGCCTTTTTCCGCAATTGTCACATGCAATTGTCATTGTCATTGCTTTTCGGCTTCTCTGTTTGCTGCTTTCGATGGCTCCCGGCTCTGTCTTGAGATTTATATTTGCCTGCTGCCCATTTGGAGCACATTATGTAAATTCGCTGCACTTAAAACGGGTTCACAAAATAAAAAATAGAGAAAAACAGAGAAGGCGCTTTAATTTTTGTCGGTTTGCCGCGCTCGCAACATTTCTGCGATTCGTATCGCATTTGAGTGCTTTTCGTGGCAGTCCTAGCCATGCATTTTAATTGGGAAGTGCAGCGCCGAGTAACATGGCCAGGAAAGGCCATAAAAGGCCTTGTGTTTGGTTTTTTTTGTGTGTTATTTTGGGCACAGGAGCGGGAATGGTAGCGGCCTTGAATGCGGTCGGTCGTTCGGTCTTCTTCGGTACCCAGTACCCATGACATGACATTATGCAATCCCACCGATCGGGATCTTGTAGAAGGGGAAGTGAGCCAACCAGGTCGCTGAATATGGTCAAAGTGGAGAATCGGCCTGAAATTGCGGAAGATAAAAAGGAGGCTTACGGTTACGATTATGACTGCTAGCATGGCGACGTGGTTGCCTTTAATGTGTGTCTCCTAAACAAGAATGATATAAGAGGGGAGAAAAAATATAACAAAATATAAGACCAAGAAACCTTTAAATCTCAAAGTTTGTATTGTAAATTATAAACTAAGAAGTGTTAACCAAGCTCTAAAATGCTAGAGAAGCTGCACAAGAGCATAATGATTTACTATTTAAACTTTTTTGTATTTACTTCACAAAAAACATTAAACATTTTCCTCTTTCAACATAAAACGTACTATACAAAATATTACCACTAAAAGAGTCTCTTTCCTTACCATTTCCTTGTATAAATCTCACTGACTAACTTTAGTATTTTTAAATAATAGTTTTCAACTTGTCTCTGTTCGAAAAGAAATAAATATTTGACAGTTCGGGATGTATTATTTTGGGCTTTAAGCTTAGCTTTCAATTGTTCAGCAGGGAGGGCTATCGGGCTCCTTTCCAAACGTTGACACATTTCATTTGGCAAAAGTAAAGCCCCTGCTTTCACTCCCCCTTTTACAGGTGGTGCCTCGGCTTTCATTTATTTTTTTTAAATATTTTTCTCCCCCTTGGCAATTAAACGAAGTTCGCAGTGACTTCCCCCATTTACCGACGACGACATTGGCGAGTGCTGCTGCAGCCTCCGGCGATCGCCATGGAGATAGATAGCCGCGCAAATACTCGTAGCATTGACTAAGGTTATAGAGCTGGGCACGTCGATTATGTATATATTTATATATATTCCGATGCGAGTATGAATACGATGGCGGGGATATGTCGGATATATATATCGGCAAGTAGCCCAGCTTCAAATCTCGAGTGCCGGCCGCGGCGATTGAGCAATGCCATGGCGTGTGTGCACACGACAAAAATAAAGCTATTAAAATGGTTTATGAGATCATTTTGAAAATATAGATTTTAAATATATACTCTTGTGAAATTTAAAAATATTTGTTTAGATTTCTTGAGTATACACTTGACATGTAAAATTGTTCATTTAAACTTTTATTTTTTTTTATTTTTATTTTTTATTTTATTTTTTTTATTTTTCAAGAGACAATGCCTAAGTTTATACTAAGATGTTTTATATCAAATTAATAGCTGAAATGTATAAATATTTTCTACTAAATCACCACCTATGATAGGTCATATTTGCTTTATTTTGAAATATAATAAGATCATATTAAACCCCTTTAAAATGACAATATTTCTCCCTGTGTGGCATGCGACAAGCACCCGCATAGCCAAAGTTGCAGCTGGGGATGAGGAGCATTGAGGAGCTCTACGGATGAGGGGCTGTTGATGGAGCTGAGAGCTGGAAGCTGGGGCTGGGGCTCTCCACTCGTCGGTGGCAGTTCATTATGTAAACAAAGCAAGGAAAACAAGAAATCTGGCCACAAATCAATAGAAAAAGTAAGTGTTTTTATTTTTTGTCGTAAGCATCAACATCTCGGCATCTCGGCTTCCGACCAACTAACTGACTGACTGACAGACCGACTGACTGACCGAATGTTGGCCCCAGCTCCAGTTCCAACTCCTAGTCCCAGGCCGAGTTCGATCCAGTTATGAATAAACATTTGCCGCATGTTTGTCTGGCCTAATGGAGCGCGTGCTTTTTAAACGTAAGAGAAATGAAAATAAAAATGCTTTGTGGCCTGCCATTTGGCCATTTGGCCATTTTATTTTCATTTTCATTTTATATCATTGCAATTAGCAAGTCTAAAGGAAAACAAGTTATCCTGACCAGCTTTTCTCGTTTTTCCCTCAGTGCATTTGGCATTTCGATAGAGAGAGAAAGATGGGCCGAAAACGTGCCCTGACCCGTCGCCGATTATCCGTTCGATTCTGTGAATTATGGGAGTCAGCTCCGGACACCGCTCCTTGGCTCCTCGGACCCTGCAATTAACGACAGTTTGGACGGGCGTCGTTTTTTTTTTTTTGGGATTCGTGCCTTTAAGGGGGATCCGGTGAGCTCAGCCAGATTCATCTTGTTAGCTTCGATTGCGCAATCCCAGGGGGCGTATGCGTGATGCTGCCCATGGCCAATCGAAAGTCGGTAGTTTCGCTCTAATTAGACAATATCTCTATTACTGAAGGAGAATTTGGGGCTACACTGTAACTTAAACTAGGTAATTTAGGAAATTGAGCTAATATTAAATGAGATAAACTTACTTACTTATTACATATATTCCTACATTGAAATTGGTTTCTTTTACCTTAAAATTTTATAATTTAGAATTTCTTGTCTTTAAAGTAATGCAATGATTAATTCTTGTGAATGTAAGCTTCCTTTTGATCTCATTTTTAACGTTCAACCACATTTTGTCTATTTTTTAAGATAATAGTGACCATTGGAACCTTTCACAAAGCGGCTCCAGGTCGCAATTACAGCTGTAACTAATCAAAAGGGCATTGATTTTTATAACCTGGCGACGAGCATCCATCCAAGTGGGAAGACCTCTCGATGGCTATGGCGTCACCTGCTGTTCAAATCTTTGCATTTCCCGCAAAACGTGCCTCGTAAAGGCATTACAATGAAAAAAAAACAAAAACGGGGGAAAAAAATAAAAACAGGGGAGAGCTAACCATCATGATGCAAGAGAAAGAAAGTGGCCACTCGGGCCTCATAAACGGCAATCTCCGCCAGAGCCCAGCCCATGGATCATGGCAGGGATTGGCAGGAAAGGGATTTCGGCACCAGGTGCCTGGGTCAGGCCAATCCGCTCAAGCATCGAGTCACGTTAGGGCACGTTAGCCAGCGGCCAAAGTTGTTAACAGTGGGGTTTCTCATTTAATAAGGTACATTTTTTAAATTAAATATTTTAAAACTTTTATTTAAAGAGTTAACTCTGCAAATATCCATATTAATCTAAAGCTAGCTGGGTTTTTTGTACTTAATTCACTTTTTGTAGTGGCGACCACTGTGCTTCAACCGTCAGCAGTCAAAGATCCCGACGGAGATCACGCCTGGCCATCCATAATGTGCATATTGCAGTCGCTTAGATTTTCCAGGGGTTGCGGGGCCTTTGTTTTTTTTCTTTGGGGTTTTGTTTTTTATCGACTGCTCGCTTTTTGACACTAAATTGCCCCGACTGCGATGGCGAGTTGGCCCCTAACGAAGTGTGAAAGATGCTGGTCTTTGATTCGATTTGATTGCCCAACATTGGCATGCACCATGGCACCAAGGCAACGCCAATCCACACCAGCTCCCCGGCTCCAGCTCCAGCTCCAGCTGAAGCTCTGTCTTGGGCTGCTGTGCACCGTGAAGATGTAGTTAACAACGTGACTATGTAATCAGCATCGCGGCGCAGGCTAGGAAGTGCAGTGCAGTCGCTTTCAAGTCAACTGCCGAACGTAACTGCAAAGTGCAAATGATTTTCACCCCTGGCCACTCCTCCTCGGGGGACCAATCTCTTGGTCAGCCGCCAGCTCCCACTCTTCTCGGCCGCTTGGTTATGTTTCTAATCAAATTAATTTCGGCAGCAGTCCCTGCCCACGTGTCCGGTCAGCATGGCATATGGATTGGGAGTCCAGCTCGGCGTCTGTCTCGGTTTCGTTTTCCTTTGGCTCACAGAGATTGCGCATACGCAGCGTGGCGCAGCCGGGCATATTGAGTTTTACAACGATTACGGGAGCAATCACGACGAGAAGCGGGTGAGTCTGTGATCTTATTACCACGTATATATAAAGTAGCTTGTAGTAATATTAAATACATAAGATTGAGGCAACAATGTCTGATCAGATTTTAAGAGGTTTTTGTTGAAGTTTTTGGGAAACAATTGAATTTATTTAAGCACCAAAACATATAAACATTTTAAATAATTATATTATAATTTTAAAGCTTACTTATTCAATTTACTGTCGAAATCCTCGCTTTTTATGGTGGTATTTACCAAAACATTAGCTCATGTAAATGAAGGTACTAATTGATATGAAAAATATTATTTTTCCTGTTAAAAATTCCTTTGAAGTGACACAAATAATTTGTTTTGATTATTAAAAAATTAAGGGAAATTATTTTATTATTTTAAAAATACAATTCCCCTTTATTCCCTTCCCCTTTATAGCTCCGCTACTCGCATCAGTATCAGATCTCTGACCCTGCCAGTCAGGTGCACATCCTCCACCGAGAGCAGCGGCATGGCGACCATGTCTCCGGCTCCTACTCCCACCTAGAGCCCGATGGCCACATCCGCAGCGTGCACTACGAGGTGCGGGGACCCGGCCGGGGATTCAAGGCTGTCGTAGAGCAGCGAACCAGGAACAGTCGAGTGCACCAGGAGCTGGAATTCCGGAGCAGGCAGCCACTCCGGGCTCTGGCCCTCGCTGAGCCAGTGGCATTTGTGATTTAAGGCTGGGTGTCCATCCGTCTTGAAACCGGTAGAGCGCCTCCTCTCCTCCGACAAAACAAAGATCGAGCGAATTATTTGTCTCGTTTAACGCAGCCATAAATTGCGCAAAATGTTTAATTGTCTTTCAATGCTTTTGCTGACTTGTTGATTGGATTTCTAATTTGAAATTTAAATTGATTTCGGGCGAGAAGGGGTTCGCACCCATAAAATGTAAACGTAAAATTTAATAAAATCCCGAAAAATGTGTATAATTTCGCGGTGATAAACAAAAGCGGATTGAATGAATGAATAAAATTATTGTCTCCCAACTAGATTTTGATGGTTATTTTGACGGAAATTCAAATTTATGGTTTTCGCTAGCCATCCTTTCGTAATACCTTTTAAACTGAGTAATGGTTTAATGTCACTCAACAAATTGCCCTTAATTTGACTCTTCAAATTAAATATGAGTTTCGGGCTTAATTATAATTAATGTGCCGAAACCAGTTGACAGTTAACGACTTCTCAAAGCTCGCAATGAGCCAAAGGCTCAAAGAAACATTGTCGAGGTGCAGAAAAACAGAATGATTGTTGGTATTTCTTTTGTGCTAATTATATTGTTTCCTTTTTGCCACCGCTAACGTCTCGTGGTCAGGGTCTGCGTCTGCTTTTGCCGCTCTGTGATCAGCAATGCAGCGGCAATCAGCAAGCGGCTTAAATGATGGCCCAGAAGCCGCCACTGCCGCCGTTCAACGACACCGCTAATTGCCGAGGCTAATTGCTGTATGTTTTCGTTCGGTTTTTGAGTGCCTGCGGCTATAAAAAGTCGCTCAATCGCTCAAGAAAGTGCCAATCAGTGTGTTGTGTCCGTTTTACCGTTTGACAGCTCACCTTGTGCGGGATGCCCTTTTGCCTGACCCCGTTGGCCCCCCTGCTGATGGCAATTAAAAGACAATTTAGGCACCATCTCTCCCAGCAACTCTCTCTCTCTTTGTTGGTTTTGTTTTTGTGTCTTCCTAATGTTTAGTATAAGTTACTTCATCTTCGAGGGTTCAAGTTCGTTGCCTAAGTCTTTCGTTTCGAGCGGAAGTTGTTACTTAAGTTTAATGGTGTTTAATGGGGTAATTTCGTGTCATTTGTTTTGGTTTCATTCTTTTACTATTTTTTTTGTTTGTTTTAATTTTAAATACTAAGAAAGGCACATCTTAATATGGAAATTTTCAGGATTAGGGATTATCTTCCATCTGCTTTTAGATATCTTTGTAAACTACTGATTTAACTTCACAATTATTAAGTGTGTTTTATTATTTGTATTAAAGCTTTTCCTTTCATTTCTTGGCTTTTATTTAAACACATTTAAGCTTTATTTTAACTTAACGTCCTTTAATATATCGCTGCATTCCCTTATATATTCCCATACTTACTTTTTAATTCCTTTACTCACCCCAATTACAAAATGTTTACCCCTTAGTGCCCATCCAAAGTCTTGTCTTTAATTTCGATTAGGTTTTATTATGGGATGTTTAATTTTATTAATAGTTATTTACAACATGTTGTGGGCAAGTCTTAAAGTTAATTTCGCATTCATGTTTTCTTGTCTTGCGTTCAACTCGACAACGAGTTTTGCTCCTGCTGCAGCATCTTCTTCCTCATCTGCAGCTTCTCCTGCTCCAAGTGCAGCTGCTGGAGCCGCTTCTGCTTGCCGAGCTTCTTCAGATGGGCGCTCTTCTCGTGCGCCAGCTTGTAATTGGCAATTGTTGTGGGCTGCTGTGTGGTAGATGTGGTGGTGGTGGATGCTGTGGAGGTGCTGCTGCTGTCTGGCAATGGCGATGGCGATGGTGCTGGTGCTGGCGTTGTCGTGGTCGAAGTTGAAGTCGAGGTGCTGGAAGTGGTGCTTGTCGTCGTGGAGGAACTGAGAGCCTGAGACTGCGAACGAGCCTGCTCTTCGTCGAGCCGCTTCTCGAGCTCCGCCTGCCATTCCAAGGCCTTCTCCTCCAGCGGCAATTGCTGCAACTGCAACGAGATGATGCATGCGATTATGACATGGACATGAACGTGGATGGGGATGTGAATGTGGATGTGGATGTGTGGATTTTGATGTGGCTATGCTTGCGGCGTGGATGTGAATGGGCCAAGATGATTGCGAAAGGGAGAGTGAGCGGGATGCTTGAGTGCGTGAGTGGGCGTTGGTGTCTGATCTCAGGCTGAAAGGCATTTACAACAGCGGTGGTAGAGTGTCAAAAGCAGGGGGGATTCGTGTGAGGAGTCAGAGTCTGGCTTTAATCTCTTGTACAATTTATATATATAGTTCTAAATGCATATCAGGTTTGTATATCAGGTAACTGGAGGGGACTTCAATAGCGCAGGTATCGCCTGCGACCCTCGTATTGCCTTACATAGTTCCAGGGGTATGCCGCGTACTTCGCCTTCTCGTAAGCCTTGTACTTCTTGGTCTTCGCGTTGTACTTGCCCTGCAGCTTATCGGGCACAATCGCCGTGTATTTGGTGCCCACTCCGGGCACATACTGGGCAGCCAGGCCCGGCACGGAGGTCACACCGCCGCTGTACGCACTAGTGGCCAGCTGGCCGTAGTTGCCCTGCTTGGGCGGCAGGTTGTTGTAGTTCGGCGGGGCATAGGGTCCGGCGGGTATGGCCCAGTATCTGGGGCGGGATGGCGGCGGCAAGACGTAGCTGATGCATATAAGTCAGAGAGAAAATAAATAAATATCAGTTACATATACATATAAGTTACGTTACACCTTAGGGCTAGTTTTTCAGGTTTTCAAACCCGTTCGGCACTTACACATAGGGATTGGGGTTGGGCACATCGTCGCTGAGATCCTCCCAGACGGGCGCTGGTTCCCGATATGGCTTTCGCGGTGGCTGCGGCGTGGTGCGCGGCGGCGGCGGCTGTATCGGTCCTGTGTTGGTGCCCCAGTCCACCCGGATGGCCTCCGCCTGGAGTCCGAGTCCAGCGATTGTGGCGACTAGCAGCAGGCACGGAGTGAGCTGGAAAACGAGTTCGATTCGGTGAGTGAGGGAGTCCTTGTGGTGTTATGTTAATTGCTACATGGCTGGGATGTTGTGTCTATTAGATCAGCTGCTGAGTTGTGTGAAGATTATGAGGCTTCCTATATTAAATAAATTTTCTTTTTTATTTCAAAACTTTTTCTGGAATTAATTCATTGAATTTAATTCATTTGAAGTCTTTCGTTTAACTGCTCATAGAATAGTCAAGTTCGTTGCCTAAGTCTATCGTCTTATTTTGCCTTTATATAAGTTTCAAGTTTGTTGCCTAAGTCTTTCGATTAACTGCTCGTAAAATAGTCAAGTTTGTTGCCTAAGTCTTTCGTTTGCTTCTAGTAGAATACATCTAATTTTGTTTGAATTTTTTCTATGCACCTTCCGTAATTGTATTTTTACTTTTTCCAATTTTTTAATTTGTTGTAAGAGTTCTTTAAATATTTCTTTGAAAGACTCTTAAATTTTTATTAGTGGCAGTTAGTGCCAGACTTTTTCTTCTCTTTTCTGAAAAACTAATTCTCGTTTCTTACTATTTCTCTAATTCTTAATTAATTCCTTCCTTTTTTATCGTTTCCGTTTTGTAATGGGTTAAGTTCATCAACCACAACCCCTCAGAAAAGACCCCTTAAATCGATTTAAATATTCTCTTAAATATATATTGTAACAGATAAATTGACCCTTTAGTTCTCCCCCTAATATTATTATTTATCTCAATTAAAAGTTCATTACCCGAATATATTTTTTAACCCCATATCCTCGGCAGAAGGTGCTTTGCATTGTCGTGTTTTGCAAATTGCTACACGAATGATATCAATTAGATCAGACCGCCCCCAATTCGTGATGTCGGATTGAGATTAAGCGACTTGCGATCACACACGATATATGTTTTCGCTGGCCATAAAAGCCGCTTTGCCTTATCAACGCAGCCTCGATTTCGATTTTGAGGATCAATTAAAGTCGCTTTATTTAGCCGCATGGCAAATTGGCAGACGGCAGACCAAATCAATTCTGAGGCAAAACAAACACTTCGGACTTGAACTCGATTTCTGTGTGTGTTTGTATAACTTGAATGTAATAACAATAATTACAGCGGAGCCTCTACACCGGCATCTGCCATTAAGAAAACAATGTCAAGTGTTAAATTGTTGCAGCTGCTTGAGGGGCAACACAAAAAAGCGCTCAAATATTCACAGGAATTATTTACTTTATTGTTCGCTTATTGCCTTGCACTTTGCTCAGATGTTTGGCCTATGAATCGCAATTATATATAAATATTTATGACACTGTTTGTTGGGTTAATTGAATTACCTGCTTAAATAATAGATTTATTGTTGATTAATTACGTTCAGTTCAAGTTTTTTATCTGTCGCTTGACACTTTTTATCGTCGATATTCCCTCACACAAATCGATTACAATGCAGAATGTGGCATTATTTATTATTATTATTCGTTCTGTTTTTTCCCCCCGTCATTCAAGTGTTGTTTGCTTAACTAATGAGCCTTGAGGAAGTGTGCGCTAACAACTGCCTCACAAAACGCACCCAAAACCCGTGCCCGGTGCCTGGCCAGCAATATGGGGCTAAACCTTTGCGGCTAAATACGGTCATTAGTTACCTCACACAGCATAGAGTTATGGCCCGGCCCGGGAGGATAGGCATCTGGCCACAAATTTGTCAGCGCCCAAAAATGGCATCGATAACAGTGATGTATGGATGCCATCTGTTCGGGGTTCATATTTAGTTTTATTGGCCAATTCGATTCGGGATTCTGTTGTAAGCAACAATGAATCACAGATTTTTCTCAGCTGCTTACGTGGAAATATTACACAGAAAATTGAGTAGATTTTCTTGATTATTGATTACTTGGGGCAGAATGTGAATGTACATTTTAGTTTGAGTTGGAAACTTGTAAAATGCAATTTTAAATTTACTTTGGAGCTTTGGTTATTTAAGAAAATTTGTAATAAAGTGAGGTATATGAAAAAGAACAACGCTCCAAAATGTATTATTTTACAGGGACTCTTTTGATTTAACTACTTTTAAAGACTTGCTGGGTACTATTCTTTATTTAAACTACTCTGTAAATCATTTTATTTTGGGTTTTTAAGCCATAAAAACATATTAAAGAGGTAGAAAACATTTAGTTTTGATTGCATAAAACCCCTTTTCACATTTTTTTAAAAGTAAATACTTGACATCAGTTTTCTGGACTCGTTCCATTTTTTTATGACAACCAAAAATTAAGCAAAAAAAAATTAGTATTTACTGTGCACTGTGCATTGTCTCGTAAAAGCTGGCCTTGATTTCTGCGTGATTTTATGATTGCACAAAAGCATTGACAGAGAGTCAGTCGATCGAGGCATTATTGCTGCAACCGGTGGCGGCGGCAACGACAACGGCGATGGCGATGGCGACTAGGCCAATATGCATTGCGCATAGCAAATAAATGCTTGTCAATGCAAAATTGTCAATCAATTAGCCAAATCGGGGGGATAGTCGGGCCCGCTGACAACATAACTGCCGCCTCTTCGGGGCAAGTGTTGTTCATAATTGCTGGTATTAGTCGCCGCACGATCCCACAATGGGGTTACGTCGAAAGCCTCAATTTATGGGCCACAAAAAAAACTGAAACTCAAATTTAATTTAATCATTGAGAAAAACTAAACGGGTGCAGAGATTATAAATATTTAAAATAATCTTAAGGAAGTCTTGACAGTTTAAGTATACAATATTTCATTGAAAAAGCTACATAATTATTTATAACGATTTTAGGGAGGGTTTGATGGCTAAATAAAATAAAATACCAGTCATACCGTGGCCTTAACTATTACAATTTTCAAAGACAAGAAATAGTTATGATAATGGGAGCTTTAATTATACATTTAAGTGATAAATATACATGTTAAACAAAGTAAAATAATTACATTAAAATACTTTATTTTGAAGGTAATTTAAGCTAGGAAAATGGACGTGGTATATACTTATCATAAAGTGAGATAAAACAAAAATCGAACCTTGATAAAAAAATATTAAAAGCCAAGTTTTCTTTTTATTTTCTATACAATTAGTGTAAAGTTCAATTAGGATTGTGTTTGGACAACTTTAAAAATGTATGTCGACACAATAAACATTCAATCTTCATATTTTGTTAAGTGTGTGTTCCATCAGACTTATCTATCAATAGCATAATTATACCAAAGACATGAAATCAAAGCGGCGTGAACGTGTTTTGCTCCGTTTTTTTAAAAACCTTTTAATGGCTCCCAGCTCCAGTTTGACAAGACCTGTTATTAAGCAGCATGAGATGCCATAAACTCAAATTTGTGTAACAATGGGTCGCCCTGCTGGCAGTGTCACTTCCGACAAATAAAGTGGACGCGACCCTGAACTTGAGGAGAACCCATAGACCGAAAACCTCAAGAAGCGGCCACGCGAGTAGCATTTTGTCCATATATGTATATTCCTATTTTTTATAGGTTTTTCTCGTTTTATTCTCGCGAATTGCGACTTAATGGGCCCAGAATTGCGCAGCCAGTTGAATGAACCCCTCGCAATGGGGGACTCTCCTCTGGGCTGTGCGGTTTTAATGTAGGAGTACTTGAGGTGCACTTGAAAAAAGTCTAAATAAGTCGAAATAAATAGAATTGGTAAGGAAATTACAGGGGAAAATTAAAAAAATATATAGAACAGAGGAGATATACATTTTAACCCCTGTAATGAGCTAAGAAACTTCCTTTTAATTTCTTCATCAAACATGTCTTCTATTTCTATTTAGTTATCAATTTATATTTATATATTTATATTATTGCAATTTACATTTGGCTCATGGATCCGATTCGTAAATCGACCATAACTAAGCCAAAAATGCGTTAGTTTCAATTTGAAAGTTGTCTGTTAGGTTAATAAGTTAAGCTAATCAGGTTTCAAATTTAAAAAGTCAGAATTCGCCAATTTTTGACAATTTTGAGCTTGTCTGTTAGGTTAACAAGCTTAGCTAATCGGGTTTCATATTTAAAAAGTCAGTTTTTCACAATTTTTTTTTTACAATTTTGATGATGTAACTAACCCCTTTTAAATTGTTTTTGCAGACATGACTAGAACGACCAGTCTGTCGATGGTGATAAAAAAAAAATTTTTTAAAAAAAAAAAAAAAAAACAAAAAAAAAATTCTTCCCCTTTTTTTTTTTAAAAAAAAAAAATAATTAAAAAAAAAAAAAAAAAAAAAAAAAAAAAAAAAGGCAGTCAACAATTTCAGCCTAAAAATTATTGCTAATTCACATAAAAACATTTCACAATTTAGCATATAATAAATATCCACCTGAAATGTATTTTATTTTCTTTCTGTGCACATTGTACACACTCTGGGGGGCACTCCTTCCGATCAAAAGCCGAAAAGCGATCTTGATCGCGATCTGGTAATGAGCAGAGCTCCGCCCGCGGGTGTTCTGCTCACTAATTAAAAACAATCAATAACGACTAAGTAAACGCCGAACACACCGCACCACACGCTCGCCTTACACCGCATAATCATTATCTGTGATTAACGCAGTTTAGACCCAAAATAATCATTTATTATCAAGCGGCTGCAGTTATGCTTCGTGTTCCAATCCCCCCAAAAAAATTAAGTGCTTAGACAAAATATTTTTGCGAAACAACGGCAACGGTTTTGGGTCAAGCTTAGATTTAATTTAATGTTGCCAAAAAAAATATAGTATAGTTTAGTATATATGTATGTAAGAGAAGCCAAGCCGGCTGACATGGCATTACGAGTACTATGGTTAGCAGCTGGATAGATCTGGCTGAGATCTGCAGACCGGTCGGTCTCTTATAGTTATTGTAAATCTCTTTTATTGCACAACATTATCGCAAGGGGCAGGAAAAAAACAGAAAATGTAAGAAAAACTAAAAAACAAAAAACAAAACGAAAAGGCACAACGAACGAAATTTAACGCTTGCATTTGGCGCGTTCAAATTGTAATTCGATAATAAGTATGCCATAATCATTTTTTAAACGCCCTAATTGAAATAATTTATATTGGCTTATGGGGGCGAAATATGCAAGTGGTTAGATACGCCTGGCATCGAATGCTATTGCAGACTGCAGGGTTTTCTGTGGGCCACCTCCAGCTCCTGCACTTAATTATGAATATGAATATGGGTCTTACATTTCTCTCTATTTTTCTCGGTTGGCTCGTTATGAGACGCCTTTTGTGAATTGCATTTTTTGCAATGCGGGTGGATAATGATGAATGGTTATTCCCGTGCCTTTGGAATCGTGTCATGAGTGTGCGGGCGATGAAAGTAAGTCAATGATACGGGAATACCAAACAATTATACATTTTTTAGGGTCGAGAGAGATGTGGAAAGGCAGATCATTCATCAATCAAAAAGAGACTGGGGGATAGGTTTGAAAATTTTAAAGAAATATGTCTTAAGAGTATTACTCCAGTTATGGTATTGTTATTAATGCATTCAATCCATAATTCAATAATTATTTAAGGTCTTTAAGGCTTTCGAAAGGTCATGTGATCTTGGATTATTAAATCAAAATGAAATATTAACTTTGGATTAAACAACAATAAAGGTATCGATGATATATTGTCTTCAAGAGATAATCTCCAAAAAGATGAATGGAAATCAAGCGATTATCATAAACAGAAATATATTTTAAATATTTGACCAACAAGAAATCAAAATCTATTTTACTTCCGTTTTCCTAAGTTATCTTAAGCCCTATAATTAAATCATGAATTTTTAATCAACTTGCTCGTATAATTAATCAGTTCCCATCCTTGGCAGCTCTTCTTACAGGTTTTCTTTTAGAATTACAGTCCATAAATTAACATAAAATTATAATTTTCAATAGTTAAATGAAGACTGAACAAAGGTAAACTTTAATTAAACTATTAAAACAAGTAATTAAACCAAATACCATGTTTAAAATGGTGTTAAAAAAATAAACTAAGGCAGTAATCTAGATAAGAATATATTACAAATAACAACCAATAAATAAAGCTTAAAATAATAATAGGCTATAAATGCATGCAAGAAAAACTATAATTAAATCGATGTAAGAAGGTGTCAAGAGGAAAAACCTCTGACAAGATCTACAGATTATTAAGATGCTAAAAATACAAAAACGAATGAAACTTATTAATAGATTATTAAGTAAGAATAACAATAATTGAATCGTGTAGCTACTACTCTTCACTGAGGGTTTTCCAAGCCTAAACAAGACTTAGTCACCATAACATCCGCTTCAAGCTTTAAGTGAAGCCAACAAGCTGGAAAGCCAGAATGCAGATATTCCACCGCCACGATAATATAGTAATGGTGCTCCATCAATTGCTCTTAGGTGGGTGTTATCTGCCCGGTGTTAACGTGAAAATATCATCCATAAATCTGGCCGCCTGCCTGCCTGCCAGCCCGAGAGTAATCATTAAATTTACATCTTAATGGCTTCTGGGCCAGAACGCGAGAAGACATCCGGCAGATCAGTGAACTGGGTCCAACTACCAGCGACCTTCGCGGCCTGCCCCGCTCCAAGTCCAAGTCGAG
Source organism: Drosophila aff. chauvacae BK-2020 (assembly GCA_018903765.1). NCBI lineage: Eukaryota > Metazoa > Arthropoda > Insecta > Diptera > Drosophilidae > Drosophila > Drosophila aff. chauvacae BK-2020. Next base: position 18,773,022 of record JAEIGO010000058.1, read on the forward strand.
AATCATAAATAAGGAGTTTAAGAATGGAATTGGATGTGGTGGCAGAGTGGATTGGAATGACTTCATCTGCTCCGAAGCGTGTCACGTAATTAGCTTACAGCGAGCACACACTCATTTGCATATAAAGCTGGCCTAGCCTCCGATTCCGATTCCGATTCAGGTTCGGACCGAGAGAGACCGCTACCGAGACTGAGACTCAGTGTCATCGAGTTCTCGTTTTTCCAGGCACGGGCACAGAGATCCATCTTCGTCAGAGGAGAGGTTCAAGGTCTGGCAAATTGTCGCTCGTTCGCAACGCTCAATGCAACGGCCATCCATCCATCAATTGCGGCAGTCAACCTTGATGAATCGCAGAACAAACACAACACCTCCCCCCATTTATGCCCCTCCTGCAAATAGCCCACCCGCATTAAGGGGCTAGCGTTAAATTTGTACATGGCTCTTTGACGCCAAATCATTATATTCGGAGTTTCTTTAGTTTTGCGAGTACTTTTTGGCTGCGCTCATTTGTCACAGAAACGCGCAAACTTGTTTCCATTTTGATGTTTTCCAACAGCTTAAGCATTTGTTCGAGTTATTTCGCCTGTTGCTTGTCGGCGGCCTGCCATTCGACGCGGTTTTCACTGCATTGCTACACAGGGTACACACAATAATGCCCAAGCTCCGAAAATAATGTTCAAAGCAAGCGGCTTCCTCATCAGTCAGAAGCTTGCACAGGGAAAAACTAGCTTGTATTTTAGAATTACAAAAAATAAAACTATATTGTTTCAAATATATATAAAACTATTAGTATAATCATTGTAAGCATTGTATTATCATGCTCAAAATGTAATTATTTTTGCACATATTCAGCAATGAATGTTAAACTTGAAGCCAGACATTAGAAACAAAATACAAAATCATCTCTTCTAGTTAAACAAATTTAATAAATATTTTTTAGACAAAGTTTTTAAGTTCTGCTCATATTTTCATTACAAATTTAAACGCTTTAATGAAAAATTTATATCATTCTTTGTTTTAGACGGAAGTAGATCTCAATACCGAAGTTCTATATTATCAATATTTAAGTATCCTTTCTTCTTGATTTCTTTCTTACAATTTGATATATATTAATAATCACATCTTTGTAGTACCAGGAAGTTGAGAATATAGTACATAAATTACTCCCCTAGAGTGCAGTGTGCACCCAATATTGCGATATAACCTTGTGCTGGGAGATCGGCACACAGCAGCCTCTTTGATCGGCGGTGGAAGATGTGTCTTGAGTTATGATACTTGATTGGCAGCGATTTGTCTTGGTTTCTGGTGAAGGTGCCTAGCTGCCTGCCTGACTGACGCATTATAGATTGGATTTTGAGGCTATATATCCCAAGTGTTTCGATAGTTTTGCAATTTAGAATGTCTAGCCAACGCTCTAGTCTGACAAAGTAAAGGGGATTTTTTCGAGTGCCTACTGAGAATGTTTGGAAACATTTTTGGTAGATGACATGACGGTTCCAACTCTCTCTCCCTTCTAATATCAAGTTTCCCATGGCCCAGCATCTTTGGTGAAATCTCTGGCTTTTTGCATACATTTCCCAGACCCGGCAATTGTTAAGCAAATAGTTGGCTAGAAAATCAGTATGATTATGCACTTTGATTAATTGCCACAAAGTTCCCAGGCTAAGAGGGAGAAGTTCAGCCCCAAGTCAAGTCCATATCCATAACAAAAGAATAATAAACAATATTCGAGGTATTCGCCGATATAATCGATTGCCAAAAAAAAATATAAAAATGATTTGCGAATCAAACATCGAAATTTATAAGCAAACCAGACGTGGGAGTCAATCATCGGCCAGACAGATGCAAAAAAAAAGGTACATATAATCAGAAAATATTAATAAATAAGTAGACATCATGTTGATTTCAATTACGCTGGCAAAATGCTGCCTAATAATGCGCATTTTGAACCTGCTCAATGGGGTTAATGAAATTTCGAATCTCTTGTTACCCTTTTTTTTTTTGTTATTATTTTCATACATTTTGAATGGAGTTATTATTTGCGTAGATCTCCAGCTGTGGCCCTGGTGGACGTAGGTGGATTCTATTTCCACGACGTGGGGCATTGTGCTCGCCTCGGAATCGTTCCCAGAGCCGCAGCGGCAAACTTGACCTTTTCCAGTACTTTTTCGTATAGATGCTACTAGCTGAGAGTCCGGCTTACAGAGCAACATGCAAGGGGCGGAGACCGCTTTTTAATTAACGCGAAAAATTGGCAAATTAAATACTTGAGGCTTGAGAGCAAACACGATAAATGGCTCGAGAAGCACTTACAGAAGCAGCAACCAGCATCTTGAGGGTTGCGTTGCGCAATTTATCAGAGACTCTGAGATGAAACCCAGCTTCTGAACTAGATTTGTGGAGGTTAATGGTGTTTTAAGCTATTTAAATATATTTTTTTTATAAGAAGAATGTTAAAGTTCACTCAACTCGAAGGTGGAGCCAATGATATCAGCGGCAGATCAGCCTGAAACACTTTTCAGCCAATCATTCATTCTGGACATTCCGACGGGGCTGCCAAAAATTCTCGAGGCTAGATCGAGATCTCTCCATAAATATGTCCTAGGGTATGCCCGAGGGTCTATGCCATTTTCTGTCAGCTCGACATTTGGCCAGTTGGCCGCCCTGATTGACTCAATCGCGATAGCAGAGGCTCATTGAATTTCTGGCATTTTGGGCGGCACAGTTTCGCAAAAGAAAAAACTTAAGAAAAATGGGGGGGAAAAAATATACAAACGAAAAACCTTCGAGACGTAATAACTTGCATTTTGAGTAGGGCAGTTAATGCGTTTGCCCCGACTAATCATAAATCTCAACGCAGCGGCTAATCAGTGGTTAGCCAGCGAGCGCAGAGTTAATGCCTGTCAGCCGCGGCAGTTAAGTGTCTTGAACTTTTTGGCAGGAATGTTGTGAAAATCGGAGGGGGGGAAAAATAAATAAATCGAATCGGAACAGATCGGATCGAAGCGAATCAAATCAATGCGGGGTCCAAGACAATGGGCCATAGCTATGGCCAAGACAAAGCCCCGAATGGCTTTTGTATGGAGAGGTCAATGTGCTACCGTTAGCGTTGGAGATTGGAAAATGATTTCGGAGTTGCATTTGATTGTTTTGTAAACAAACCGAAAAACGGTCGTTAATTTGTTTAATTCAGGGCTTTGTTGGATATCTGCATAAAGTCGACATTAAGCCATAATGCCGTTCAGGTTACCATTTCTGATATGCTAACTATATGCCATGTTTGTTAATATCTGTGTATAACAATGCCAAAAATGCTTAATGACAAATTGCACGCCCCATGGGGAGGAGCTGTGTGTTGAAATATCGATACAAAATGTATAAATATTAATTAAAGTTCGTGCAACATTTATAAGGAAGTCGGTTTGAAATTAACAAAATACGAATTAAGCAAATTGCATATTAATATGATTATGCTTTGTGCGAGCGCTCAGCGGCGAGAAAAACACATTTATAAATATAATCGAACACGTTAATTACCCAAAAATGATGTTGCACAAATATATATTTTGACAATTAAGCTTGAGCTGGGGCTGATTTCACCGCGACCAATCGTTTCCGGTGAGACATCATCGGCTGCGCTCATCGTCTCGGATATAACGAAAGACTCGGAACACAAACTTGCCACAACAGAACAATGCGTACGAATTCAAGAATTTAAGAATTTAATTCACATGAGCAATTGTGGGTCATTGCCTTTGTCAATTGCTTAAAATACGAACCCAACGCGGTTGCAGATTTTGTTTTGTTTCGTTTTGTGGTTTGCCCTTGATTTGTTGATTATGGGAATAATCTCGGCATATCACATTTCATTGTTTGTTAAATATATTTAAAAAGTTGTAGAGAGAAATGTTTGCCTTTATTTCTAATTTGCTTGTTTTTACCTTGCTTATTTATTTATTTGTTAGGTATTTCAGATTTCTCATTTTGTGTTGTGCAACATTTGACAAGTTTAAGGAGCTTCTTGAAATCGCATAAGTTGCATTATTTTCTATATGCTGACTCAGTTTTAATGAGCTCAATGAATTGGCATAAATTTAGAATGAATTAAAGTTTTGAAGAACCAAAAGCTTAAGGTATTATTTTGCTAAGGGAAATTATCTTAAATACAAAACAATTTAAAAATGTTTACGTATTTGTAATTATTACTACTTTGTAGGCTCTTTTATAATACAACTAGTGTTATATTATTTTCTGAGGGGTTTAAAGACCTTGTTACCGACCCCTAATAAATTTTAAACTAAATTTGAAACATGTTTACCCAGCCCAAAGAAATCTTTTCATAGGAATGCAAACCTTTTTAAGATCATTTCAGAGATTAATGTATTCTCTGCTACCTGAGAATATTTTAATGAATTCCTAAAAATGTTGTGTTTGTTAACACTTAGCAACTGTTTCCAAATATTTATAATATATTTTTGAATTTTAAACGATCCTCAGGGCATTCCTTGGTCTCAATATTTCCCACCCATATCAGGCAAGGTCCAATGACACGGAATGCCTCTGATGTGAAATTTATGCAGTTTGCCCTGGAGTGTGTAACAATTTCGTTTTTTGAGCGTGTCTGGCGATTTAATTATTTATTTCCAAAAAATTATGTGAGAGCCAGCACGCATGTTCGAGAAATGCATAAATACTTGCATTGATTGCCCCCAAAATATAAACACGAGCAGGCGACACGTGTTTGAACTCCATCATTAAACGGAAATAAATAATACTCAACAATAATAATAATAATAATAAAATACACAGATTCACTTACCATTTTGTGATTTGATCTGATCAAATGAAACTCGAAGCTTCCAAGTCGATTAACTGCAAAAATATTAGTTGAAAAGTTACTTTTTATAGATTGGGTTTGCACTTGGCGATTGCACACGGAAAGTTGTTTATTGAATGTCCTACAGAATTTGTTATTAATTTATTTTAGCAACTAAGCCGAGTGCAGCGAGCTAGCGTTCACCTGGCCGCCGGTCACCTGGTCAGCCTCAATCAAACCCACTTTTTTTTATACTTTTGATCTGATGCCTTGATGCCTGGTAATTGTAGACGACTCTGGCATATCGAATGACGCGACGTGTGGGACAATATCAAATCAGATTTAAGGTAAATATCAAATGGAACGGCGGCCCCGTTCATTATGCAATCCCATTACTTAGTTGGACCCTTATGGGAGGTAGTGAATGGTTACATTTCGGCGGTGACTGTAACATGGTGATGATGACGATGACGCCGTCAGTTTGGCGTCTCAATTGCCAGTGTCCATGGCAGCATTTCGATCGAAATCGAGATCGAGATCGAGATTTGTTCCACACATGCACATAGCTTTGCCTGATAAGGGAGGTGGAGTCATACAGTGGGACTTCCTTGATGGGGAAATATATAGAGATTTCATCTAAAGACTTTAATTTATATATTAATAACATAACTTCCTATTAAATTGGTTTATACCGCCCTAAATCTGAAAGTTTTTCGGTTCAGAGTTCGTTTAACTCCAAGTTCCACTGTATCTTTGGGGGCGTCTGGCCAAAGCCACGAACTGTCGCGCATGCGTAAACTTCGAAACCAATTTAAATGACCATTTTCTTTGAAAAACAATCTAAGGCAGGGGTAATTTTCAATTGGTGCTCTCGATCTTTGTGCGGCCGCACCATCGGAGTGTCGCAAAGTTTAGCCAAATGCGAGCCACATGCCACGCATTTTAAGTGCCGGCAAAGTCCAAGCTATTTGCCATCGTAAATATCTAGCCAAAGGTTCGACAGTATATGCCAATGCGTATTTGAAGTCCGGCCAAAAAATAATGCCGGCCCATGTCACGGCTAAGCGAACGCAGTTGTTGGCGGAACGTGACTATGTTTGGGTCGCAAAACTATTGGAAGCCGAGGGTACGAGTCCGAGTTACTGCTGACCTCCAGCAGAATCTCTCTCGGAAACTCGTTTCCAGGTGTAATGTCAGGTGACCTTACTGGTTCTCTCAAAAGAACCAAGTCTGTTGTGCATAATTATATATTTTACGGAGCCGACAAACTAGTTGAAGATGAGCTCGATTACGTCTGACAAATTCGAAAACAATTTAAGCAAATTAACGAGGTTGTATAATCGCAGGCACACAGCAGACAGTTCAGGTTCAGCCATTGGGTGTTGGTTGCCGCAAGTACCCACAATTATCTGCCACATTTCCGGCACATTAAACTGAGAAAACCGTAGATAAAAGGCAGAAACTAAGTGGAAAAAAAAATAAAATAGATATGAAAAAATATTATAAGCCAGGCAAAAAGGTATTTTTAAAACTCATTTGCAAGCTGTTGCATTTAAAAAGGCAATAAGCAAAACAATTTGCTTTTTAGTTTTAGTTTAGTCTTTTTCCCTTCCTTTTTATTTTATTTTATTTATTTTGGTGGTGAGTGAAAAGTCATGGGCGAGGTTTAATTTATGGCAGTTGTGAGGAAAACAGATTTTTCTCGAGGTTTTCCAAGCTTGTGTTTGGGTTTTTACTATTTATTTTTGACTATTTTGACAAATGTTCGTTTGGTGCGTGCAAAACGGCCGCAACGCCTTCAATTTTATTTTATCTTTTGGTTGCAATTGATTTATTTATTTGCATAAATTTAACACGCCTGCGACAGCAGCTGTGCAGCCTGCGCCTGCAGGCTATAAATTGTCTGCATTGCAGCACGCAAGTTCGTTGCCCAAGTCTTTTGTTTCTGTTGCGCATTTTTACGCTCCTTTATGTATTCTGTAACTCTGTGTTTCTTGATTTTTTATGTGTTTCTTGCACTTTACGAGAACTTCACAGCGGCGAGCTTGTGATTAGCACTGTTGCGTGGCTTTTGTTACTTTTGCATCATCACCGCGCACATACTTTGCTGCTGGGCGTTGCTGGGAGTGGAGGATATGTACTGGGTGTAGGATATATAGCGCACTGTATATAGTAGCTGGAGGAGGACCGGAGTTAGCGCCAAAGCGTGACAAAACACATTGAAGACACGGGCCGCACTGAAAGCAGCGAATGTGGTAGCATCAGCACAAAGTCTCCGTCTCCCGTTTTGTGGGCCTCCGCTGCACAGTGGTTTCACTTGTGTGGAACAGGTGGCCATAAATACATCTAGTGGAGATATCACTATGCAATTTTTACAGTAAGTCTAGAGAAATATATTAAATATATATTGTGTAAAAATGACAACTATATACTATAGGAACGATCGGAATTTTGAGGAACAAAATTATAACTTAGCCTGTTATTAACACATATTCATATAATTTGAAACATGGCTGTTTTGTATTATTTTAGAATTACGGTTTCAATTTGATCAAAATCGGCCTCCTATATCATATAGCTGCCATAGGAACGATAAAGAAATTTATTGAAAGAAAATTTTAATTTCTACATTTTTCAACCTATTTGTATCTGCTCAGAGATATATCCATTTTTTATTATTTCAAAATTTTGTTTTTAATTTTATACAAATTGGTTGATTATCTCATATAGCTGCCATTTAAATGGAGCAGTTTGAAAATCCATTGATATTTTAAAAATTCTGCGTCTGATCACTTTAAATCGTTAGTCCGTTAGATTTCCAGTTAAAAGCGGTATGCAACTAAAAAATTTGGACATTTACGAAACATTTTGCATACTAATATACATTTTTTTTTATAAAATGTTGTATTTTTGGCCTATGGGCGCATCCACTGTGCGCTGGTCATCAGCTGGTTTGCGAATCCGATCCGAACCGAACCCCAGAGCCGAGAGCCCGCCGAACTCCAACCCGCTCCGGCTTCGGCTGCGTTTGCTTTGTTTTTTGTTTTTTTTTTCTGTTTTATTTTGTTTTAAACATTTTTTTTAGCCAGTTTTCATATGTGGGGCCTCGCAAGCAACATGTTGCTAGGGCCGTTTCCGGTTTGGGACCCAGCAACAAATGTTGCTAAGAACAGGGCCTGGTTTGTTGATAACACACAACAAAGTAAATAAAATATACAAATACCTCGCTGTGATTTATTATCATTTAACTATAATATTGTTTGGGTTTAATAAGCTGTGTAAATGCCAGCTTCCTTTTTTGCAATTCAGACTGGTTCCTATCAATTTATTCTGCGGAATAGCTTATTTTTATAAGACAATAAATCATTAGTATATGCACCAAATAATTGCTGAATCAATTAAAATATATTATAAAAAATGTAAAAAATTAAATATTGCATTGTTTAATTTACAAAGTTAATTATTTTTAATTAATACAACAGCTTCTAAAGTAATTGCATATTTTCAAGTGTATTTACCCTAGAAATAAATTTAATAAATTTAATAATCATTTTCTGTACATGCCAAGAATATTTGAGATTTTATTTCCTCATAAAAACATTAACCCCAGCATGCTATCGCCCATATTGACTCCCATTTTATGCAAGCGTGCTGTGAAAATATTTGTTTCATGACTAATGAGTCATTGGCCAATGGGTACATTCAATTTAGTAATATTTCATAAATTAGGTAATGCTAATTCCAACAGCACCGCCGACAGATGTGTCCGAGAAACATGCAAGGCTAATGCTTTTGTTATCGATTGTTGTTGCATTAATTCAATTATATAAATGTATACCCCCGCTGACTAATTAGTATATTTAATTATAATTCGAAAATAATGTATTTTAATAGGCAATAATATCAGTATCATTAATTTTTACACAGGTATTTATGAGTTTTGTGAGGCTTTGAGTGAGTTTAGTTATAAATAAAACTGACACGTAAGAAAATTGAGTTCCACAATAATTGTGAAAATATTTACAACATTAATTTAGTTACAAAAATATATATATTATTTAATTCTTTTTACAAATAAAATGTTCGTTTCATTTGGGACTAACCTTTTGCATTCCTACCCCTCTTAATAAATCATTCTGTACAAACATTCTTTTTACAAATTAAACTTATGTGAGGGTATTGGAAATAAGAATCCCGTGAACTTTCGGTCTCATTTGGAGCCCGGCCTGTAGGCCTCAACATGGGCATCCCTGACCCCTTTCAGTAAATCGTTCGTACTGTGATAACACTCACACACTGAGCCACAACTACACCGCAACTGAGTCACATTACACAGACCGATTACGTGAGCGACATTGAAATCGGATATATCTGAGTCGAGTTGAGCTCTTTACGCATGAGCTGAAGGCTGGCATATTTTAATTTCTTTCATTAAACACTTGGCAGCCCCCACACTCGCAGCTCACAAACACCGAAGCTGTTGTCCCCATCAATTTGATTGGATGTCAGCCGAGTTTGATTTTATTGACTGGCCAAGTTAATGAGCCCCGCGACTTGTAGCCCGAACACTCGGTATAATTATATTATCGGTGGTCGCCTTATGTTAATGCAAAATACTTGTGTTTGCATTTATTTAATTTTAATCATTATTTTATACGCGGTTTTGTTCCGATTGTTTCCTCATTAAGTCGCTAAAATTATGCTAAGCAATTCTCGGGGATTTTGGCCAGATAGTTCAGGTCAATTAAATTGTAAATGCAATTAAAAAGCCATATCAATCAGCTCGCCTATCGATTAGCATACACAAGTTTTTCCCATTATGTGTGTGAGTCGGCGGAGTCTGCGGTGTGTGTCTTTAAGTTCGAATAGTAAATCAACAGAAATGTCTGTTAAGATCACTTTGGTCTGACAAGTTGCCTTTGCTATGATATGTGCACCGGGAAAATGTATCATAGAATATAAGCTGGACTTATTATTGATTACTAAACATGCTGGGAGTTTCTAAAAATATTTTAAATAAATATAACTCTCTTTCTTTTTTCTTGATTTAAATCTATTCTCTTTATTATTCCCTTCTGTGGTTAATCTAAAAATTAAAAAATAATACAGATATTGTTTTCTGTGTCTGCGGATTACTATGCGAGGCAGTGTGGGGCAGACTGGGCGGCTTGGGCGGCTGGAGGAACTGTCTTTGGTCTGCTCGCCGATCATTGCTGGGCAAAACAGGTCTTTCAAAAGATTATTATCGCTTTTATGGTGTTTTTATCGTTTTTACAGCATTTTTTATGTCTTTATGATTGATCTGATGAAGTTTTCAGCTTTTTTGTTCGCTATTTATTCGGGACTAAACTGCTGCTGGTTTTATATTCGGGGTGAGAGTGTGGGAGAATTTTTTGTATGCTTTTAATCTGATGCGATAATATTTTAATTTTGATAAATTGCGACTGAAAGTGAGCGGCTAATATATGGTAATTTTCTGTAAGTCCAGCCACGGATTGGATTGGATAAACTCGGAAACTGGGTTAGGAAACGTTATCGCCCCGGCCCAGCCCAACTCCACCCAGTTCTGGAAACATGGCTCATATATATCGTTTTTTTCTTTTTCTTTCTGGTTTCTGGACATTCGCAGCTTCGTATTAATCTGTCAACGGCTATCAACAAGCGATCTGGCTACCCGGTTACCCTGTGCTCCATATGCAGTTTCGGATGAATTAAACATGAGCCAAACCGATACTGATTCACATTGTTCTCTGTTTCCCCTCCACCTGTCATAATCCATAACCGGGCACATCTAACGAATGCCACCACGATGTCGGCCTACGAATATACGAGAGTATGCAAATGTTGCAGCTCTGAAATATTGATATTGAACGCCTGACTGACTGCCGTAGATAAAGGCTGCACAGTTCAAAAATATTCGCACAAACACTGAGTAGTATTTGGAATATTACTAGGGTCTACCGTCAAACCTTACCTGGATTTGAAGTAAATTGAAAGGTCAAACCTTAAATATTTTAGAAGCATTTTAATTGTTTGGTCATCCTTTTTTGGCATTGCATAATTTAGGAGGTTAATCAAGAAGGTTAATCAAATCTCGTCAAAAATGAGTAAACTTTTTAAAAGGTTTTTCAAGAGGTTTCAAACCGTTTCCATATTATTTTATATAATAATTTTATATAGAAAATATATATAACTTCCTTGTGAGATTTAATGATATATATAGTTAAAATCCGATTTCTCCACATGTATACTTATGCCAGAACGCAGAAAACCCAGAGCAACCGTTCCGATACCGGGGGCAATTGGCCGCAAAAAGTCACAGCCAATAACCCAACTCAATGCCTTCTAAACAAGGCAGAGCAGATCGGTCGGAATGAGTGCGCGTTCGTTCATTTATCTTTATTAGGAATGGCAATTGGAACTGCTGCAGATAACAGACAAAAGCACCCGGCAGAAGGAGCAGCCGCACTCCGCACCACCAGGTTTACCGCCGGGTCATTTGTAATGTCTCCGCCGGAGCTGCGATACGCTCATTTAAGTTAGTTATTTATGTAACACAACACACAAAACAAGATTTCTAAATGCAGCATTTCCATTTCCATTTGCACAATTAAGTGCAATAATTTATGATAAATTGCCATTTAATCAGAAATCAGAAGAATGAAATTTAATCAATGCCAATGCCAGCCAGGCCGAACCCCAGTCAATAAGCAATTTCTTTTTTTTTTTTTAATTAACGATATGCTAATAATCAGCGGGTTGGGGGGGGCTCCCTTTTTCAGGTTCAGGTTCAGGTTCAAAAACCACTGGAACTAATTTTGCAAAAGAAGGAATTATTATCGGGTCTTTGCCAATAATACAATAATCCCTCCCCCCAAAAAATAAAATAAAATAAACCTGTCAAGAGTGTGTTGTGCGGGGCCCATATCGGATATGATTGAACGTATAATTAATGGCCGGGGATTAGCGACAAGTACAAGCCACACATACTGGATGCTGTACCGCCGCGGGCAGCAAATTAATCAGCACCCGGCATCGGCGTCTGCGTGGGCGTGGGCGTCTAGATGGAGAGATATAGCCACACACACGGAATGGAGCTGGTTCTGAAAGGAGTTTGTCATGGAGCCACTCAAATGGAATCCATCAATAGACAGCCAATGAGCTGAGAATAAGCCGCGACATCCTTGTGAGTCTGCTGTGAGTCTGAATATATCTTTTAATAATTCCACAACCTGTTCAGCCATTTGGGTTCATTGTGGTCCATAACATATGCATAAAAATATAAAAACATCAGCTGCGGGCAAATGAACTCTAAAAATAATTCCGTCCAAAATTAGCGTGCGCTGGAAATTCATTCAAAAAAACACATTTTTAATATATATTCTCATAAAAGCATAACAATGACAAAAACAAACTAAAAGGAAAATGCATTCCCAAAACAGGAATATAAAAAACAGCGACACAGCGACATGTACATAAGCACGATTAACACGACAGAACGAAGGATAAAACCGAGAAAACGAAGACAACGGAGACAAAGAAAATGATTTGTTTGAAAATTGTACAACTACGATAATGGCAATCCCGAACTACTCCTGCAGCGCCGCCGCCGTAGCCGCCGCCGCCGTCGTCTCTTCCAGATTGCAAAAGACATTGCGCATCTTGTCGAGGTCCGGGGGCGCTGTGTCCGGATTTCGGATCCACATAATGTACGCCTGCTTATCGGTGCGCGTCAGGGGCTTGAAGTTGCGCGGATTTTGGGCCTCCTCGTCCTGCAGCTTGGAATTGTATCGGGCGTAGAGGAAGATGCGGTAGCGCCAATTATCAAAGGTCTGCTTCCACTCGGTCACATGCTTGACGGCGCCCTGCGGCACCGCGTTCAGTAGGTTCGCCAGCTTCAGCCAGTAGGGATCCAGCACGGGGTCGTTGCGGCGATGGTCGTTGATGAACTGATGCTGCTGCAGGAAGTGCACATACAGCTCCTTCTGCCGCTTGGACATGCGCTCCTTGCGTTCTGTGAATGAGAGATATTGAAAGCCATTATTTATTCAGTTATTCAATAAACAAAAACAAATGTAAATTTCAACCAAGGCAAGTATTCAAATTGAGGCTCAAATTAATGCCGATATTATGCATTTCATGAAATTGGAATGCCATTAATTAGTTTAAATCAAAATATCGTTCGTTATATCTTCTGTGATGGTTTACTTTGTATATTTTAGGCCTCTAAATCGAAGCCTACGGCTTTGGTTTTGTTGATACGAACTTTGTGTGACGTGATTCTCACCAAGTTTAAGGCAAGCTAATACTTAGTCACAAGAATCGGAAGTCTTTCTTGTATAGGAAATTGATTGAAGTTACATATATTCTATTAAAATGGATAGTATTAAAGGTAAATTCGATTTTTCTAGCACTATGGATGTCATATCACTCTAATGCCTTAAGATAATTATTGTTATATCATTCTCTTCACTCTTTATGACTTACGTCGAATATTGTTGGTGGTGGTCGTGCCCAAGGCCATGTTGACTCCCTGCTGCTGCTGATGGTGATGCTGCTGCTGCTGCTGCTGTTCCTGCTGCTGCTGCTGCAGGAGGGCCAAGTGCTGTTGTTGCTGCTGTTGCAAATGCTGGTGTTGCTGCTGCTGCTGAATCATGTACTCGTGCTGGATGCGCTCTTGCAGCAGCTGCTGCTGCTCCTCCTCGTGTTGTTGTTGCTGGTGCTGATGCTGATGCAGGTGCTGGTGATGGGAGGCGGTGGGCGGCGGTGGCAAAGGCAGAGCCGCAGTTAAAGGCAGAGGCGGTGGGGGTAACGGCTGCGAGTGTGGCGAATCTGGCAGCTCGTCCTGCGTATCGTAGTCCATCTTGGGCGAGCAGGCCTCGTAGGCGGGCATGCCCAGCTCCGCAGAGGCAGCGCCACTGCTGGCCTTGTCAATCCGATACTTCATGCTCTCCTCTTGCTCGTGGTCGTGGTCGTGGTCATGATCGTGCTCCTCGTCGTCGCAGGGCGGCAGAGTCATGATCGGGGTAGGTGCCGCCGCCGTCTCCAAAACACTGCTGGGCTGGCACAGATTGGTGGGCTCCTCGGGCGTGGGCGAGTCGTTGAGCATTTTCTGATCCGAGCACCGGCACTGACGATTCAGCACATAGTTGTCGTCGTACACTGCAAGAGAAAAGAGGGAACATCGTCTAGTTAGTGGCACTTGTGGGGGTCAAATCTTAGGTTAGGCGTAATCCAAACATAAAACACGCATTTCCGTTCGCTTAAACATATTGTATTTGTCGCTTAGCACTAGATAAAGTACACATTAACAGTTTCATCCTTTCAGTTGCTCTCCATTCCCATTCTCCATTCTCCATTCAGTAGTCGTAGCTGTTAGTGGTCGTGGTGGTCTCGTCGAGCGGCGCAAACATGTCCATCTTCTCATACTCCGGCGGCGCTATGTGCTTGTGGCTGGTCCACATGGCGTACGCCTTTTGGTCGGTGGCCGTCAATGGCTTGAAGTTCTTCGGATCGCTCGTCTCCGACATGCTCAGCTTAGAGTTGTAGCGCGTGTACATGAAAATGCGATAGCGCCAGGCATCGAAGGTCTGCTTCCAGTCCTCCACGTTCTTCACCGCTCCCTGGGGCACGCTATTCAGGCGGTGTGCCAGCTGGGCCCACAGTGGCTCGGTGAGGCCATCGTGGCGTCGATGGTTCGACAGCATACAGGGGTTGTCCTCGAAGAACTTCACATACAGCTCCTTCTGGTCCTTTGACATGCGTTCGCCGCGTTCTTGAATTAGAAGATTAGCAAAAGTTAGCTAAGCGTTAGGAAGCGGCACATTACGACCTAATCTCACTTCTGAAGCGACTCATCAGACCCGGCGTATACGGTGACTGCTGCTGCGAGGGATTTGGTGCGTTCATCGGCGGCAAGGAGTGCGTGTAGCTGGGGAAGATCTGTTGACCCGGCAGCAGCTGCTGCTGGTGCTGAGGCTGTGCCTGCTGCTGTGCCTGGTGCTGCTGCTGCTGCTGCTCCTGGCGGGCCAAAAAACGCGACGCTCTCTGCAGTCGCTCCACCTCCGACTCGGATTCTGCCTTGGGTATGATGTCCATGGGATCGATGGACTGCGTCAGCGACTCGGGCGTACGTTCCGCATAATTGTGGCTGAGGCGCAACTTCTGGGCACCGTCCGCTCCGGGCTCAGTGCCCGAATTGTTGCCCTGTTGCGGCTCCAACAGATCATTGTCCACACTCTCGTTGCTCAGCACCACAGCCGGCGAATTGGGCTGCGAACTGGACACATACTCGTTGGCATGGTGGGATGCGCTCTCGTTGGAGCGCTGCGGCAGTGGCACATGGAGCTGGAGCTGGTGCTGGTGCTGGTGCGGATGAGGATGGGGATTTGAATGGTGCGCCGCCGCCGGATGCTGGTGCAACGGGTGCTGCTTGAGGGCCGCCGCCATCGAGCAGGAGGGCTCGTAGGAGAGCAGCTCCTTGGCATGGCCATCGTCCAGAGCTGCAATAGGGAGCACATTACAATTTGGGTTTTATTACAGATGGCAATCTGCAGAGACTTACAAGCGAAGCGCCCGCCGCGTCTACATAAAGACAACAACATAGAGAGAGAGATCTACGGGGACACACGGATCTACAAAGAGTTGGGGCTCCGTTTCGTGGGCTTCCCTCGTGGGAATATAGTCACTCGGCACGCTTAAACGCTAGTTGGAATCCCGCGCTCTTAGTCTACTGGCCTAAATCTATGCTTACTCGCTATTTACCTTGACTGATCTCTATGACGAAGTTGGTGAGATCGTGCCGCTGGGCCAGGTAGTGGAGCAGCAGCTCGTCCGGGATGTTGAAGCCGATCTTCTTGTTCCGGAACTCAAAGTTGTATATGCCAAAGGCGGCGCGCACTGTGAATCCAAAATGGGTGTAGGGGGATACTGCATTAGTTACTCCGACTTTGCAGCAATCTAGCAATCATCCTGGGACTTCCCAATCCCATTCCCACTCCCACTCCCACTCCACCACACACCACACGCACTCTTTCTGCTTACCCACGTTCTTCAGGTCCCAGATGTTGAGGTTGCGGTTCTCCTCCGGCACGCCTATCATCAGCAGCTTCTTCGTGTCGCGAAACTGAAACGGAATTATGATCCCCGATCGCAGCACCATTTTTCAATGCGCCCGCACGCGATTTACCAAAAATTTTCACAGATTTTCCACGTCCGCTTTGTGGCTATCGTCCGTAATTGTTTTGGTCTTTCTCTGCCTTCTCGTTCGTAAACAGCGAACTAGTTCGATAGTACAGTATGCGTTTTTCGTATATATCGATACTATCGCCGTTGGCAATCAACAACATGGAGGGTATTTCAATTTTGTAATTTAGAATTTGCATTAAACAAATATGTTGTTCTATCGCATAATTCAATGATTTTACTTTTTGTAATGATTTTGTAAATGATGACCGTTTATTAAATAATAAATCAGAACAAATAAACGTTGTATTCCTAATTTTAATTAGAAAACATAACTTTTGTAAGGTAAGGAATTTCTGTAAGGTAAGATTAGTTATGAAAATATATTATAAAGTGGATAAAGTGAATTCTCTATACCTCTAGCATTCCAAAACGTTGATTGATTCGAACCTAATATCAGATTCCTATTCGCAAAAAACGACTATTTTCGTTATTATAGCACGGTATCCAGTGCTTAAATCTGTCCCGCAGCATGTAATTTTTTCACTCCTTGTTAATAAGAAAATATTTATTTACTTTTTATTTTTTAATAAGAAAACAGTTACACAGCATTTCTACAACTCTTTTACAGTGGGTACACTTATGTATACAGTCACTCTCCAGTGTGAGTTCGAATGTGTACGTCTAGATTTCCCTTCAAAGAACACTTTTACGGTCTTTCTCCGGTGTGGGTAGTAAGTATGTGTCTCTTCAGAATATTTTTCCAGGAAAACAATTTTGAGCAGTGGACACACTTGTATGGTTTTTCCCCAGTGTGAATTCGGATATGATTAATCAAAGTTTCCTTCAACGAAAACGATTTTGAGCAGTGGGAACACTTGAATGGTCGCTCTCCAGTGTGAGTTCGAATGTGCACTTTCAGAGCTGGTTTCCGGGAAAACGTCTTTGAGCAGTGGGAACACTTGTATGGTCTCACTCCGGTGTGAGTTCGAATGTGCGCTGTCAGATTACTTTTTTCGGAAAACGACTTTGAGCAGTGGGAACACTTGTGCAGTCGCTCCCCTTTGTGAGTTCGAATGTGCACTTTCAGATTACATTTTTCGGAAAACGACTTTGAGCAGTGAAGACACTTGAATAGTTGCTCTCCGGTGTGAGTTCTAATGTGTCTCTGAAGATTTCCTTTCAAGTTGAACGACGTTGAGCAGTGGGAACACTTGTATGGTCGCTCTTCAGTGTGAATTTGAGTGTGTGCCTTAAGATTACATTTAAGTGAAAACGCCTTTGAGCAATGGGAACACTTGTATGGTCGCTCTCCAGTGTGAGTTAGAATGTGTCTTTTAAGAGCACTTTCGTAGCTAAACGACTTTGAGCAGTGGGAACACTTGTATATACGCTCTCCAGTGTGAGTTCGAATGTGTTTTTCCAGATTTATTTTCTCAGAAAAAGACTTTGAGCAGTGGGAGCATTTGTATGGTTTCTCTTCAGTGTGAAGTCGGATATGTGTATTTAGAGTACTCTTCACGGAAAACGACTTTAAGCAGTGGGAACACTTGTATGGTTTCTCCCCAGTGTGAAGTCGGATATGTATATTTAGAGCACTCTTCACGGAAAACGATTTTGAGCAGTGGGAACACTTGTGTGGTCGCTCTCCAGTGTGAGTTAGAATGTGTGTTTTAAGAGAACTTTCGTAGCTAAACGACTTTGAGCAGTGGGAACACTTGTATGGACGCTCTCCAGTGTGAGTTCGAATGTGTTTTTCCAGATTTATTTTCTCAAAAAACGACTTTGAGCAGTGGGAGCATTTGTGTGGTCGCTCTTCAGTATGAATCTGAATGTGTCTCCTAAGAACACGTTCAAAGGAAAACGATTTTGAGCAGTGGGCACACTTGTATGGTTTCTCCCCAGTGTGAACTCGGATATGTGCACTCAGAATACTTTTCCAGGAAAACGACTTTGAACAGTGGGAACACTTGTATGGTCTCTCTCCAGTGTGAGTTCGAATGTGTCCGTCCAGAGCTCCTTTCTGGGTAAACGACTTTGAGCAGTGGGAACACTTGTATGGTCGCTCGAGCTTGTGACTTCGAATGTGTTTTTCCAGATTTATTTTCTCAGAAAACGACTTTGAGCAGTGGGAACATTTGTGTCGCTCAGTATGAGTCCGAATGTGTTTTTTAAAATTAGATCGAAAGGAAAACAATTTTGAGCAGTGGCCACACTTGTATGGTTTCTCCCCAGTGTGAACTCGGATATGTTCAGTCAGAGTACACTTCACTGAAAACGACTTTGAGCAGTAGGAACACTTGTAAGGTCTCTCTCCAGTGTGAGTTCGAATGTGGTTCTCCAGAACTCCTTTCTGGGAAAACGTCTTTGAGCAGTGGGAACACTTGTGTGGTGGCTCTCGTTTGTGTCTTCGAATGTGTTTTTCCAGATTTATTTTCTCAAAAAACGACTTTGAGCAGTGGGAGCATTTGTGTGGTCGCTCTTCAATATGAGTCCGAATGTGTGTCTTAAGATGACATTTAAAGGAAAACGACTTTGAGCAGCTGGAACACTTGTGCGGTCGATCTCCAGGTTTTTTTGTCTTGCGAGAGCCAACACCACTCTTTACATTGGCGGGTAGATCCGTAGTTTTTTTCAACTGGAGGTAGACCTGGTGGCTCTTTTCTATTGTTTGCCGTATCTCAAAGGCGGCTTGTGCACATTGCAGGCAAGATTCGCAGATGGTTTCGGGGTAGTTATCTCCTTTAGAAATCTCGTACGAAGTGCATTGAGTGATCATATCGGCGATGCAGATCTCTAGTCCTGGAGCGTTGTCGAATATGTTGATCATTACTGGTGAAGTTCCCAAGCAAGCGCGGCAGATTTGACTAAAATTAAATCATTTGTATAGAGGAAATTGTTTTTATACTGTATTCAGATTTATTTACACTTCCATGGCGTCTGCTTCGTTTTTGATTAAATGGCTGGAAAATATCTGCAGCTGGAAACAGCTGTTCCATTAATAGTGCATTTTCGATATTTTCAGTGTCATTCGCCAAAAATATCGGCTAAATGTTAAATAAGTGGTTTGTACCGTCTGCAATGAATTTAAAAGCAAACCAATTACAATTTTAATATTAAAATAAATTAAAAAATTTACTTATTGTCCCGGGCCTCTTTGATTATTGATCATGGCGGGATCCTTACTTTGAAATATGTGAGGGACAGAGCGACAGGCAAACACTCGGGAAACAGTCTGTTTTATTAAAATTGTTATTCTTTTTCGCACTCCGCTCTGGAAATGCTAAACGTGCGCCCTCAAATACTCCCATAAAAAAAATTCTAAGCAATTTTTCAGTGTGATGTACAAAGTTAAAAATAAAATGCAAGTCATATGTTTTGACTAAGAAAATAAAGAAAATATTGTTCTATCCATGCATTTCCATGCTTCCTAAATGCATTTTAGAATGCATTTTTATTAGAAAAATTGAATACTTAATTTTTTTAATTTTTCCTAGCCTATTTTCTGAAACCTTGTGCTCTGTGCTGTTTTTAACATTTTGAACAGCACCGTCGATAGCGACAAGAAACAATCGATAGTGGCTCAGAAAGGTAAAAATTCGATAAATCGATAGTACAATCGACATTTTCCCAGCTCTATTTTCCAGCTCTATTAGAAAGCAAAAAAAAACGAAATTAGGTAGTAAACACATCACGATCAAAGTGATTCATTAAGTAAAACGAATTCTTGTCATATATTTACCTAGGTACCCCAGACTCGCGATGCTGGAAAACTGCCAGAGGCATCACATGCTCATTGGCCTTGGAGCGCTGACGATTGTTACCATTCTAGTCCTAATTGTGGAGTCGCGCTATGCAGCCGAAGGTCCCCGCCGCAACAGGGAGCAGCAGTTTGTCATCGAAAACAACTCCACCTGCTGGCGGCACGAGAAGTACACCGTGGTTCAGGAGTGCCATCCTTGCAGTGACTTCGACATAGTTAGCCGGAGCCTGGGCGTCTGCATCCACACGCACTACAAGGAGGTGCTGCGCTGCCAGAGCGGCGAGATCGTGACCAAAAGCTGTGACCGTGTGGCTCTTATCGAGCAGCGTAACTTTGTCAAGTTTGAGGCTCTTTGCCTTGTGGTCGGAGTGCTGGGCTATTTGGTCAGTTATGCCCGGGACCGTGTCCTGTCTAGGCGGAACTACATGCGGATCGAGCGACAACTGAATAGGGTGCAATAGGACGACCGTGGTGGTCACGCCGAGCACCCACCCACCCATGTGATACTCAATGTTGTACGGGAGGTACATTACATTATTTATTTATGTTTAAGTACATACACTTGAAGAAATACCTGTGTTAAAAATCATTTGCTAATACTAAAGGGTACTGATATTGCATTTTTTGCGTGTGGAATGCTCGTTAACATAATTCGGTGCTATTAATATGCATAACATTTTGATTCGATTATAACAATCGTTCCTGTTCCCGAACCTTGCTCAAATTTGTCCCATCGAGAGCTCATATTAACAATTTAAGGTTGTAATTCTCTAAATTGAATCTGTAAAGTCTAGCTAGAGGTGGTCAAGACACGGAACCAGCCCCAGAAGGTGGTAAAAGGGCCTCAAACTCTCGACTGGAACCAAATTTGATCGGAAAGGGGAACACGACGCATAAAGATTCTGCTTAAATTTCGCTTAATTGCGCCAATCGGGAATCAGATCCGGCTCGGCTCCCTTGGCGGCAGTGGCAGTGGCAGTGGGCGGCAGTGGCATGGCGGGCGGTGCTGCCGCGGGCAAGGCAGGTGGCGATATCTGCGCATCCAACGTCTCCTCGCTGGTGGTGCTCGCATTGCTGCATGCCTTCAGCGAGTTGTCCGTCATGGGCAGCGGCTTGGCCACTCCGATGCGCACCACTCCCTTGGGAGCACCCTTCAAGGCCTGCACGGCCTGGTCCAGCGAGGCGTTCTCCAAATTTATAGAATTTACGAACAGCAGTCGGTCGCCCGGAATCAGGCGTCCATCCAATTGCGCCACACCACCGGGCACCAAAGAACGGATGACGATCAGCGTATCGTTGGGATCCAGTGGATCCTGATAGTCCAGTATGGAGAAGCCCAGGCCGCGATCACCTTTCACCAATTCAATGATTTGCGGCTGCGAGGACCACATGGCCAATCCGGTCAGCGGCTCCAACGACCGTGACTTTAGCTTGTTGAATGAGGCGGCAGCAGCGGCCACTGAATCGCCATCGGCCACGGATCCAGCGGTGGCCAGACTACCGTCCGACTTGGCCTTCACCAGACGATCGGTGGCGGGCAGCAGGTTCTCGAAGTTGTTGTTGCTCAGCTTTTTCAGGGTGTCGTCGGAGAAGGGCAGCAGCGAAGTGCTGTTCCTGTTGCGGCCGCACACCATGCGCACATCCAGCGGCAGCTCCTTCAGTATGGCGACCACCTCAAGATGGTTCATGCCCAGCAGTCGTTCGCCATTAACCTCAAGCAGCTCGTCGCCCGAGCGGAGCACTGCATTGACGCCAACGGGACCGTCGGGCAAAATTGACCGAATGTAGTGATGGGGCCTCACCTCACGCCCACCCTCTACGTCCACGGTGCCCTCCAAGGAGATTCCTAGGCCGCCCACGGCAAACTTTTTGATTTGTGCCACAATAACCTCCACATCAGAGCCCACGATTTTCTGCCACTTCCGGATGATTTCCGTCTCCATGTCGTCGGTGAGCTCCGGATCGGTGTAGTACTTGTGACGCGTGATCACACCAGTGTTCTTGGCCTGCGAAAAGATAGATCCCAGATCGCATTATGTTTCGTTTTGGAAAGAAAGCATTCCCCTAATGGTTTACCTCAGTTTTATCTGCCAGCGAAACCACCTCGGTGGGTATGATCTTCGTGGAACCGTCCAGTGAGTCCCTCACCGCCACTAGCTGCTTGCCAGCACCGAAAGTGCTTAGCGTTGTGGTGGTCGAAGGTGGTGTGGCCATGAAGGCCTCGGGCGCTGGCAGTGCCGCCGCCTCCTCCTCCAGATCCCTGGTAAGACTGCGTGATGGTGTTGTCGTTGCCGAAGCTGAAGCTGAAGCCGTGGTGGCCACTGGCGTCGGCAGAGGGGCCCTCGAAGGCGTTCCAGGAGCACTGGATGGCAGCTTATCGTTGGCAGCAATCGCCTGCTGCAGCTGCTCGAACTTGGGACCGCGCAGATAGCGCTCCAAACGCAGATTCACCACCTGGCCGGACTTCTTGAGCAGCTCCACAGCCTGGTGGTTGGAGTAGCCCTGCAGCGACTGGCCGTCCACCTCGATGATGCGATCGTTGACCCGAATGCGGCCACTGAGGTCCGCTGCCGAACCAGGCGAAACGCTCTTTACAAAAATACCCGACAGCTCCTCCTTCTCGCACACGTAACCCGCGATGGTGATGCCCAGTCCGTTGGCGTCCTTCTTCAGCTCCACCTGCAGCTTCTCCGTCTCCGGTAGGGCCAGCAGCTCCTCGAGATCAATGCTCGGGTCAATCAGCATGGACGTCTCGCCGCGATACACGAATCGATCATCTTCCGTCGTCGTCTGGGGCGTTGATGCCGTGGAGCTCTCGCCAAATATCTCTGGATATCCGGTGGAGATGAGATATCGCTCCAGCTCGGCGGGATCGACGAGAACGCGAGTGGGGACGACAGCAGTGCCAGGTTCCAGGCTATACTGCGGCGTGGGAGCACTCTGCTCGACTGGACGGGCTACCACCAAACGGACATGCGTTCCGGACTGCCGCAAAACGGCGGCCACCTGCTCCGAGACCATCTCGTGCAAATTAACTTCTCCTATCTGCAGGATATGATCGCCCGAGCGCAGGCGTCCATCTCTATCCGCCACGCCACCCGGCAGAATGGTCTTCACAATCACACCCGAGTTGCGGGCTCCGATAATACCGAATCCCAGTCCAGTGCCGTCGTTAACCAACTCAATGGCCTGAATCTGGGCATAGTCCGTGGCATACAGATCCGCTCCGGCCGCTCCCTTTGAGTTTTGGCTTTGGGGGCGCGGCTCCTCGCCGGCGCCGCCTGACTTATCCGGACTACCGGGCGCCGAATGCGAATGGGAGGAGGATCGCTGCTCGTCGTAGTCGTACATCACCTCGCCGCCGTTCAGGCTTAGCACAAGGTTGCCTGCCACATCGATGTCGAAGTCGTTGGGCAACATGGACGGGTGCTGGCCCAACTGGGCGTTTAGCTCGGACAGCGAGTCCTGCACATGGACGATGGTGCGGAAGACTGGGTCTTGCAGGATGCCCAAAATCGTGCTGAGGCTCTCCGCCGTCTGCATCTGCAACTTGGGGTCATCGGACTCGTCGATGCCCTTCTTCACAGCCTCGATCTGCTGCAGGGCACTGGATATATCCGCGCTGAGGTGCATCTTGCAGCTGCCACCTTATGGGCGCGGTCTGCGTGCGTCCAGTGGAGCGTGATCCGCCTCTTTGTTCCACTTCCGCTTGCGTTTGTCACTCGAATGGGGCGTCGTGTGGCGTTGGCACACTCACTTTTCTCTGCGCAAACGTGTAATCGACTTTGGGCCCAAAGTGGAGCAGGTCTCAACCAGTTCCTGTGTTCCGTTTATCTCGCGTGGTCTCCGAGCGCTTGCTCTATTTTTGCTGGCTATTTTCTGAGGTTGTAATTGATTTTTAATTAACCTGCTCAAAATAGAGCTGGAAGTAGCATTGATATATCGATATATCGATACAAACTGCTATTTTGATTTCAATATACAAATTGTTTAATAGGTTTGTTTTCTATTTCATTACAGACGATACAAAAGCTCATATATTTAAACGTTTTAAATTCTCTGTACAAACCACCTTTTTAACATTTAGCCGATATTTTTGGCGATTGACTCTGACACCTGCAGATATTTTCCAGCCAGATTTAATCATTTAATCAAAAACGAAGCAGACGCCATGGAAGTGTAAATAAATCTGATTACAGTATAAAAACAAATTTCTCTATACAAATGATTTAATTTTAGTCAAATCTGTCGCGCTTGTTTGGGAACTTCACCAGTAATGATCAACATATTCGACAAGGCTCCAGGACTAGAGATCTGCATCGCCGATATGATCACTCAATGCACTCCCTACGAGATATCTAAAGGAGATCACTACCCCGAAACCATCTGCGAATCTTGCCTGCAATGTGCACAAGCCGCCTTTGAGATACGGCAAACTATAGAGAAGAGCCACCAGGTCTACCTCCAGTTAAAAAAAACTACGGATCTACCCACTAATATAAAACACGGTTTCGGCTCCCGCAAGACAAAAAAACAGCACAATGGTTCCCTCCGTTCAAAAGCGTTTTCCCAGAAAATTCCCCAGGAACACGTTCGGACTCATAGTGGAGAGAGACCACACAAGTGTTCCTACTGCTCTAAATCGTTTTCTGAGAAATATAATCTGAAGACACACATTCGGACTCACAAGGGAGAGCGGCCATACAAGTGTTCCCACTGCTCAAAGTCATTTTCCTTGAAAGCTACTCTTAATTGTCACATTCGGACTCACACGGGAGAGCGACCGTACAACTGCTCCCAATGCTCAAAGTCGTTTACCGTGAAATCTACTCTTAATAGTCACATTCGGATTCACACGGGAGAGCGACCACATAAGTGTTCCTACTGCTCTAAATCGTTTTCTGAGAAATTTATCCTGAACATACATATCCGAACTCACACCGGAGAGGCACCACACAAGTGTTCCTACTGTTCTAAATCGTGTTCCATGAAAATTCATCTCCAGGAACACATTCGGACTCACACGGGAGAGCGGCCATACAAATGCTCCCACTGCTCAAAGTCGTTTTCCGTGAAACCTTCTCTTAATAAACACATTCGGACTCACACTGGAGAGCGCCCATTCAAATGCTCCCGCTGCTCTAAATCGTTTTCTGAGAAATATATCCTGGACATGCATATTCGAACTCACACTGGAGAGAGACCAGACAAGTGCTCCTACTGTTCTAAATCGTTTTCTAGGAAATATAATCTGAAGAGACACATTCGAACTCACACTGGAGAGCGACCATACAAGTGTTCCCACTGCTCAAAGTCGTTTACCTATGGAATTGCTCTTAAAAAACACATTCGTACTCACACTACTAAACATTGATTGAAATTCTATGTGAATATTTGTATACCCTTGCAAATATAATATTATAATTTTAGTGACAAGTTTGCAACGCAGTGAAGGAGAAATTTCCGACCCTATAAAGTATATGTATACATATGTATGTATGTACATATATTCTTGATCTGTCCGTCTGTCTGTCCGTTTCTACGCAAACTAGTCCCTCAGTTTTGAAGCTATCTGAATGAAAAACTGCAGATAGTCTTCTATATGCTCTCACTACTATATAAGTCGGAACGGTCCGGATCGGACAACTATATCGTACAACGATATAGTAAACGTCTTTTTATATAATTTAAGAAATGGCTATTTTGTATTATTCTACAATTTCGGTTTTAATTTAACCAAAATCGGACTAGTATATAATATAGCTGCCATTGGAACGATAGATGAATTTCAAACAAAAAATAAATAAATGAAACTAATCGCAATCCTTAAATATACAAAATTTTAAATACTTACTGCAAGGGTATTTAAACTTTGGCTTGTCAAAGCTAGCTTCCTTTCTTGGTGATAATTAAAATTAACTACTTTGAACGTCCATATTTTCAAATAAATATTTTCTTAATTAACAAGGAGTAAAAAAATACATGTGAATTTTTTCGGTTATGATGAAATTATTTTTTGATAGCGCCCCTTTAAATCTAAAACCACAACTAACATTATGTGAACTTATTGATCATTTTCAAATTGTTGAGGGAGAGACAATAAACATAAAACTTAAAATAAATTTTTTATTTTACGCAAAATTTGAAGTGTTCTTATGGCGGGAAAACAATCACTTAACACCCATTGGCTCTGTTCCGTTCCTCCTCCTCCTCCAGCTCGATCTCCAGCTTGCGAAAGCAGCGGAAGAAGTCACGAGCCATGTGCTTCATCTGCGGTGTCAAGTACTTGGGAAAAATATCTGTCAAGAAATACGAAGAATACAGCATATAAAGAGCCAGGAAAACAAAAGAGAACCTACAATTAAATTCGATGATGAGATCCCCGAACTGCTCAATTTTCTTGTTGGCCTCCTTGATGGCCGTCACCGCGTCCATGTTGCGGCACTTTGGCAGCCCCTCAAGTGGTATTACCTTCGTGTACCCCGGCTGCACCACGTCGGAGATGACGACCTTCAACTGCCGCTTGTCCAGCGTTTTGATGAAGAACGTGAGACCTGTGAACGCCTGGCATAAGTCTATATCGTGGCGATAGACCAGATCGTGGAGGTTCTTCCGCTCGAACGTTGGATGCGGCTTGTCGGCGGCTATGAAGATGATGTCACCCGGAATGGTGGCGGGATACCGGTCACCCTCCTCCTTAAAACAGAAGCGAGTTCCGGCTGTGGTTCCCGGCGCAATGTTTAGCTTGAGGGTGTGCTTGCGCTTCTCCATCCGCGACTCCTTGGCATCCACGATTTCCTGGCGCCACACATTCATCAGCTTCACACAACCAGTGCGAACTTCCTCAAGCGACAGTTGTATGATCCTTTCCGTGTTGGCATCCTTTGAACGCACACCTATTCCGTGCTGCCGACTGGCATACAAGCTTGGAGGATTGGCGATGGCATCAATCAAATTTGCGTAGGGCGAGTAGCTGGCAAAGACTCTCTCGTAGACCTTCATGTGATCGCCATCGTACTGATAGGGCGGAAAATATCCATTCGGGAGCATCACCCCTTCAAACAGACCCGCTTCTCCATAGCGATCGTATATAGCTCGGTATAAATCGTTGCCAAGGACATCGAATGCCATGTTGATGTAGGCCCACTGTCTCGGCTCGCCCATGGGCGACAGATGGGTGAGCCGACCCTCCTGGGCCAGTGGCACAAAGTCCTGCTCATCCTTCTTGTCGCGGTGTGGACAGAGGCGAATGGCCAGGCGGCGATAGGCCAAGGTCAACTGTTCCTTTGTGGCTCCCCGCGGCTGATCCAACACCGCATAATAGTCCAGCTCCGGGCGGTTCATTGTTTCTACTAGGAATCTACGAATAATATCGAGATTACATGTGACAGCAGGTGGCAGCAGCTTACTGAGAATTTAGCGCTGACTTTATTCAAATTATATACAAAAACTCAACTGACGCGGGGAGGATCTGGTTATGGATGAAGTATGCACGTGAATATTAATATTAGAGCTATGGTGAGATGGAAGGGGCAGCGGCGATCAATCAACGTCCTCGGTGCTGACACCAGTGTAAATGGGCTCCTCCTCCTCCTTGGCCGCTTTTTCCGATTTGGCATCGTCGGTCTTTTCTCCGCCAGTGGCGCCAGAATCAGATTCCTCCTCGTCCTCGTCCTCCTTGTCAGCACCAGCCAAGTCCGCTGCATTGGGCACCCACAGACCGGAGTCAACGCAACGCTTCATGTGCAGCTTGGCCACGTCAACGGGCATGGCGGCGATTGTCTTCTGCAGCAGCTCAATATCTCGAGACTCGAAGCAGGCCTTCAGTTCCTGTTCAAAAATAAGTCGATTAACATTAAGAGCACGAACTGCGAGGTCAAACCTACATCTGGCAGGGATTCGAAAACATCGGCTGGATCCAGGCCACCGGGACCGAGACGCTCCTTGCGCTCCTCCTCCTCGGCCTGGGCTATCGCCTCCTGGATCTTCTCCTGTGCCCTCTTCTGTATGCGTCCCTTGAAACCCTCAATCTCGCTCTCAAACTGGGCCCGGTACTCCGGCTGACAGTGCTGGATCTTGGAGAAGAAGGAGCTGACGCAGGCCCTCGGATCCACGTCCAACTGCTTGGCCAGCTCCAGGATGTACTGCATGCAAATGCACTGGTGCGCCACGTGGGCCATAAGCTCGTGTTTCTCCTCCATCTCCAGGTTAATCGACCAGATGACCAAATAGTTGGCAGTCTCTTCGCCCACCAGCTGCAGGTGGTCCTGCAGGAAGCGCTTTGAGTCATCGTACTTTCGTAGCATGCCGTACTGCTTGCAGAGCTTCTCATTCTCCTTGACGAACTGCTTCATGCGCTTCTCGCGCTCCTCTTCAGACAGATTCTCGTCCGGCTTGCGACCAGCCTTCTTGTTGATCACAGTCTTCTCGAATCCGGGCTTGCTAATAGTGTCCACATTCCAGGGTGTCTTCTTTTCCTTTTTCACCATATCCGTCTCGATGCGATCCAGCTCCTTGCCCTCGCTCTCAATCTTCTCCAGCTCCTTCTGCGAGTTGATTAAAAAGAAATTGCATTTTTTTGTTCCCCATGTCAAGTGGTCGATGACGCACCTTTAAGGCCTCCTCGTCACCCTCCTTCTTCGAGATCCGCTCCTTGACGTCCATGAGCCGCGCCTGGTAGCTCTGCCGCTTCATCTTCATCTCGTCCTTCTCCTTGTCCATCTCCGCCATGCGCTCCACGCGGGCCTGGTGCCGCCAGCGGAACAGGGAAGGCGTGTCAATGTTCGGGTGTGTGTCGTCCTCGTCGTCCGAAATCTGAAACGCGAGATGCGGCGAGTTCACCGGCGATCAGAGCTGTAGGTGGTACTGCTGCTGCAGGACGCGTGGCCGGCAACTCACCTCGATGTTCTTCCACTTGCTATAGTCAACCATTTTGCCGTATATTTACTTAGATTTTCCTTTGAATGCCGCAGGTTTTTACTCCTTTATACTTTTTTTTTGGATTGCTCTGGAAATTTGGGTGACCGTGCGCAAGGAACGGAAATATACCAGTTTAATGGGATGCTTACGACGCGCCTGATCTGGTCCCACTTTAGGTAAATAGATTTGATTTATTTTTTCCAAATTCTCACGACCTTTCGAGGATTAAAACATGTATTTATTCCAACGAAATTTGCGTATAAATTAAAATTAAAAAAAAAACTATTTTCGATTTTACAATCCCAAGTACAACATTTTCAACCTATCGGATGCACGAATCACTCGATGTATCCACCATCTAACCATCTCTAGCGGCCGACATATTGAAAATTTGCTCTTGTACCGTGCGGATCGCGTGAAGTTTCAGGCGCTGCGAGAAAATTACGAAAACCAACGGAAAATTAATAGTATAATTAACAAATTAACTGTGAAGCAATAGAGTTGCCGTCAAAGTGTAAGTTTGCACAACCTTTTCACCCGTAGCCTACTTGTAGTTGGGTTTAAAATGCAATTGAAATTCGGTTTGCGTGTGAAGTGAAAATTTTTTCGGGTCAACGCCACACCCTCGGGGCGTCGTGAAAATCCAATTAAACACGGATAGTGTGAGAGAAGAGTCTTGGCCATTTCTCTAAAAGCCGGACGCCTTGTGCCGGTGCTTGATTAGTCATCAAAATTTAAGATATTCCTCCCAAATATCAGGATTCCAATTGCAGTTCAATAAATGTATCTGGTACTCCAGTTTTGCATGAGTGTGTGTGTGTTATGCAGGAGTCGGTGTGTGTGTACGTCATCGGGTGTTGGTGGTGCGGCAACTTCAGCAGAGAGAAAGCGCGAGAGTGAGAGCGCTGACTCTCTTTTCTGTTTGTGTTCGTGTATGTGTGTCTGCAGGAGATAAATAAATAGTTTTTGCCTTACATTTTGCGCAAACCTGTTTAGGTGGGAAATGTCCTTGACTTTGCTGAAGGTTTGTTTTTGGTTTCCGACCTCAGTGCGGGTAGGGGACTGAAATACATAGGTGCAAAAAAATGTAATCTATTGAGTTAATTGGGGCCTCGATTTATTTCGTGCTCCTCGTCATTGCTCATAATTCCAAACCGTTCGCATTACGTCATCCCAAGCTATTTTTTTATAGACACTTCAATTAATGTAGCCTCTGCGTGTATGGGTTATACCGTGTATTTTCTCTCGCTCTCTTTTTGAGGGAAGCCTCTCTCGCACTTGCCGTTTTCTGTTGTTGTTTGTTATTTGGAAGCGCGATAAACAGTTAAATTGGCTGCGCTTGTGTTGGTGTGTATTTGGAATTTGTATGGCTGCCAAGCCTTGGTGTATGTTCTTGCCTCCCTCTCCTTCTCTACCTCATTCTTTCTCTCTTTTGCTTATTTCCATTTCCTGCGGCAAAACGCATGAAAAGTGTTTTGAATATGTGTGCTGTTTGTTTGTTTGTCTGCATGTTTGACCCACCCCACGCCACACCCCACCCCCTTCCCGAATGATGTCACTTCCCATGGCCTCAGACTTTGCGTTTCGCCGCCTTATTTGACCCCTCGCTCAATCAATTTAACACAAATATTAAGTAATCGATGTTGAATTCCGGACATTTCTCAGATTTCCTTATCGTAATTGCCAAAAATTGGAATTTAAAGATTTGGCTGTACAGTAGAGATTGGCTAATTAGGAAAAATTATTAATTATTAATTAGGAAAAAATAATAAAATAACAAGCGAACAGAAATGTATTAAAAAAAAATTATATTATATATTTTATAACCTCATGCTGAAATCACTTTTTAAATATCAAATATTTAATCAGAAATCATATCTTACAATAGGCCATAACATAATTATTTAGTTTTATTATATTACCTTTGTTGTTCTGTCCCAATTTATCTGTAATCTAAAGTAACCTGCGGTAAAATGTTGACTATTTTACGTACGAATCCTTCTTCTTTAACTACCCAAACCCTCTATCCTAATATTTTCAATCTTTATATCTATTAGTACAGGTGATGATGTCATCATTACCGCCTAAATTAGACAACTTGCAAAGTCTTTCGTGCCGTTTACTTTGATTTAGCTACATAGTGTGCGTGGAAAAAAAGTGATGTCAAAAAGAATAATCTACCAAAATCCAAACAAAATATCTAAAAATAAAAGTACAACATTAATTTGAAAACGAAGCCGAGCGTGTAAAGAAGCCAACATTTCCCTTCTCTCCTCTTCCGTTGCAGGGATTCAGAGCAAAAGGGAGAGAGGGATTGAGAGAGTGGAGGAGAGGCAAAGGAGTGGGAGAGAGGTCAAAAATAGCTCTCGTGGCACATAGGGGCCTTTGAAAATAGAGCAGCAGGCCATGCCAACGGAGTCAGAGCCCTGGATATTATAGATATAGAAATGCCACGACCGGAAGAGGCTCATCTGCAGCAGCTGCTCGTACAGCTGGAGAAGGTGCCACGCCCCCAGCTGCAGCAGAAGTTCCTGGCAAACTTTAAGAAGCAGAGCAACTGCAGCCTAGAGGACTTTGCTGCCTACTTTCTGGCCGCCTTGCGACAGCAAACGAGTCAATTTTTCCAAGCCCGGAGCTCTGACACACCCGTGCACTCGTTGCCCGGGACCCCCGTTCGCCAGCCAAAGCCGCCTGGCGATATATCCAAAGAACTAGATGAGCCTCAGCAGCAGCAACAGCTCAATGAATCACTCCTCCACCGGAGCAGCTGCAGTGTGGGCTCCACCTCGACTCCAGTGAGGCAGCAGGGCCGCAGATCTATGCCTGGCAGCGGCAACAATCAGTTTTGCAGCACGCCACAGGCCACCGGCCATAGAAGCAGTGGTGGTGGTGGAGGTAGCGCGGGATCGGGACCAGGAGGTGGTCACAGTTTTTGCCTGGGCGACTTTCTGGTTAACTCGCCCAACCAAGGACAGCAGCGTTCCAAAAAGAAGACTACCCCTCAGCAACAGAATCAACATCAGTCAGCAGGAGCTGCATCCGGGGGCACTACTACTCAGTCGAAGCCGCGTCGCCGTGTCCTCCCCATGACCATCAGCAAGAATGTCTCGGCCGGCTCGTGTTTCGGAGACACCAGTTCTTTCAGCAACGACAATAACCTGTGGCGCCTCTCCCAGAGCAGCGAACTCTTCGATAGAAGCCAAGGGGCTGCCTTAGATATGGAGGCGCGTAAAACCCTGCTCCTGCACAAGCAGGAGATCAAGAGCGAGGCGCCCGTTAACGTCAGCAGCAGCAGTCAGCAGGAGGGCAGGATACCAGAGGATGAGGTCTTTCCGCCCGACACATTCTCTCTTGAGGACGTGAGCGATACCAACCAGTTGCAGCTCCTTTCTACCATTTATAGCCTTCTCATGGACCTCAATATGGTGCCCAATGTCCTGAGCGAACTAAGTTTCGTGCTGCAGTTGATCAATATACGAGACATGGGACAATCTCCTCCCGTTGGTACGAATTCACATTGCAAGCCCTTGAAGCGCCTCTCCGAGTACAAGAGCTGTGTTTACTTTGCGCTGAAACTCCTGGAGAACCAGCAGATGTTACTCCTGCAGCTGGACAAAAAGACGTTGGGGGTGTTGCTTCAAAACGAGAGACTCAACTTGCTGCCACCGGGCATTGTCCAACAGCTGGAAGCATCCTGTCAGCAGAAACCAGACTCGGCTCCTCCTCTGGACACGTCGTCGTCCTCCTCCTCGCAACACAACGTTTACTACCATGTTGAAAAGGACTCGCGGGATAATTTTCCCTCGCAAAACGAGTTCGCAGCATTCAAGACGCAGCGAGATCTATTTTACAAGTCTCTTAAGCAGTGGGAGCTGGGCCACCTGAATCGCAACTTTCATTTCGCCTCGGAGGTGGCGTCCTGCATCCGGGAGATCTTTAAGGTCTCGGAACACCCGGTGAACATGGCGCACTTTGCCAAGCTGTTTGTCAGCCAACTGCTGATCTCGGCCACCGAAAACACTGAATCGCCCGAAGAGCTAGGCTTGAAATTGGACCCTCTCAGACTCAATCGCTTGGCCCAGCGCCTGGTTACCTCCGACTCCAGTGTGGAGGGTCAGTTTCCGCGATCGCAGGCCTTCTTCCGCGACTTTATAGAGGGCTGCTCATCAATGGCCTTTCTTGTGCAGCTCAAGCTGGCCCTGTTCGTTCAGCTGCTGCGACACAACGATTCCACCTTCGATTTGCTGCAGTTGTCGGAGGATGTCTGCGCTGTGGAGGAGGAGCAGTCAGGAGCGCAGCAGGGACTCTACATAGTCCGCGTACAGACGATGGCCCATATGCTGATCCTAGCCAAGTTTTTGGGTTTTGTAAGCGTCCTGCCTTTCAGCGGGACCACGCAACACGGCAACCCGTCGCAGTCGCAGCACATGTGCCCGCAGCAGCTGCAGTTACGAAGTCGCTTTCAGCCGGATTTCAATCTCAGAGAGACTTTCGAGCGGTCGCTGCGCAACGGCAAGCTGCTCATCTCGCTGCCGTGGCTGGTCCAATACCTTGCCATGCTGGATCCGGTCAGCCTGCATCTGCCGGACGCGCTGGCAACCCTTGAAATACTTTACGGATTGTATGCTTCGTTGAGTATGGAGAAATCGCAGCCTGGAGCAGTGTTTATAGCCAGGTGTTGTATAGGCTGGCTGCTGGATGCACAGCCGCAACTGGTTAATGCCTACTATAGTCACAGGTCAATCAAGACCACCACCAGCACTGCGGCCGTTGTGGAGCTTTGCCTAAGTGGAATCCGCGGCCACGAGAAATCGCTGGGTCCCTTGCTGGAGGAACTGCTGCCCGTTGCCTGTCCCTTTCTCCAGGAATTCAGGGTAAGCATCACGCCCTCTCGGCAGGCGAAGAGTGGCCGTTTTCGGTACATAACCACTCGCCTAGAGCAGCTCCAGCAGGGCAGCGGCAGCAGCAGCAGCAGCATCTCTGTCACCAAGGAACCAATAATGGTGGCTTCCAGCGAGCTGACTCCTGCGGAGCAACAGCAGCGAAAGCTGGCCGATGCCTTCCTGCACTCGCAGAACGCCTCCACCCGCCGCCTGATCGAGTTTGTTACGGAGCGCAGCTTCAAGTGCGTGGTCAAGGATGCCCAACAGGAGATCTTGCTCCCGTCCAAGGCCGCTGCGGAAGCCAAGGTAAACGATATATGTTCCGTAAGGCCGGATGATGTCCTGCAGCAGCTCCAGCACATCTTTCAGGGGGCCAAAGAGCAGGCCTTCCAGAGCTGGAAAAAGCAGGTGCCCATGATGCTGGCCCAACGCATAGCACAGTCACTGGAGGCCCTATTGCCCGCCAGTACCAATGCAGTCCTGCGTTCCACCTACACCCAACTGATTCGGGGCCAGGCTCAGATCCAACTGCAGCAGTGGCTGCAATCCAGCGTGCTTCAGTCCACCTTCTATCACGGCGATCTCAAGGAGCTCGCGACCAGGGTGTGCAACTCGAACAAGAACAAGGCGGATGCGGCAGCTGCCGGCGGCGGTGGTTCAAACGAACTTCAACTTGGCCCGGATGTGGGCTTTAGCCTGTCGGAGCTGCTGTTTCAGCTGCAGCAGTGGCTGCACCTCCTTAGCCTGCGGCCGGAGAATGTGGGCAGCCGCCAGGAGCTGGCCGAGCTGCTGCGACAGTCTCAGCACGCGGCTCTTCTGCCGCAATTGCCCACGATATTCTATCATCTGATTGGCTCTGGATTGGTACATTTGCTCCAGTTACTTATCAATCGAAAGCCCGACTTCCTCGACGACGAATTTGTAATCTCCGCTAGCTGTGCGGTGTGGCGTTCGCCTCAGTTCAAGGCCAATGAGGCGGCATGCTCCGGAATCTTTGAGGGCCTGCTCAGCATCCGCTTTGTTCAGGAGCTGGCCTGTAAGCCGGAGGGCTTCCGCCTGCTGGAGCAGCTACTCCGCTCAATGCTGCTGACGGGTGCGGTGCGTGCAGATCAACTCAACGAGCTATTTATGCCACTTTTTGCGGAGAACTGGCCACCGCACGTGTGGAGCACCCTTTCCAATCTGCTGCAGCAGCTTGGCACGGCGGACGCGGCCGAACTGGAAACCTCCGGAGACAGTAATGAAGACGAGGCCAAGTCGCATCTTTTCATGGAAATGCTGGCCGATCTATCGCGCGATCTGGATAATTTTTAAGGTCTAAACCAAGTTGGTTATGTCATTTATCGTGTTTGATTCGAATAAAACGTTCCTTTTTTATATAATTTTCTGCTGCTGAAATGCCTCACAAATGAGGAGCACTGTATCTTTATTTGGTTGCGATAAGATAGCGATAGCTGGCAAACCCTAATCAGCGCAAGAATGCGTCAGTGTCGCATTTTTAGTTCGGTTATTGAACGTTGAGGCCTGGAGGCGAGGTTGCCGGTCGATGTGATCATCGATCGCTCTGATGAGGGGCAGTTGGCAACGTTCTGTCAATATATGCTACATATTATATATGTGTGAAAAATTCTAAAAGCATTGCCAAAGAACTGCTAAAAAAAGTACTGTGTTTATCAGGGAAAATAATTATGAAGTATCCTAGACCGTATTGACTCTCAACCTATTATAGATTCAGATAAAAAAAAGTCAGTAAAAATACATACTAAGTTTGTATTAAATAAATTCAGCTTAGAAAATGCATTGTTGAAACGATCTAACAACAATTTTCAGCATGAAAGCTTGCAATTTGTCAGTTACTATTTTCTATTTGTTCCATGATTGTTCAGCGGCTGCAATGTGGTTGTGATTGTGCTGATTAAAGTGATTTCAACTAATTAATTTCCCCCTCCATTTCCTCCATTACAGTTGTGCACGGTCGAACATTTGATGAGGAGAGAGAAGAACCAGAACCAGTAGCAGTATTAAATCGAAAGCAAGAGCAGCTCCCGTAATTTATCTGAGAGCTTTTCAATATCAAAAACGAACGAAACACTCAAGAGAATAATAGACAAGAAGTAATAACGAACCGAGCGAAATGGAGAACTTCACACCCAAGGAGGTGAAGATCCTCGAGACGGTCGAGGACATCCAGGAGCGACGTGAGCAGGTGCTGTCCCGCTACAATGAGTTCAAGATCGAGACGCGCCAGAAGCGCGAGAAGCTTGAGGACTCGCGCCGCTTCCAGTACTTTAAGCGCGATGCCGACGAGCTGGAGTCGTGGATTCACGAGAAGCTGCAGGCGGCCAGCGAGGAGAGCTACCGCGATCCCACCAATCTGCAGGCCAAGATCCAGAAGCACCAGGCCTTCGAGGCAGAGGTGTCGGCGCACAGCAATGCCATCGTATCGCTCGACAACACCGGCCAGGAGATGATCAACC
Source organism: Drosophila aff. chauvacae BK-2020 (assembly GCA_018903765.1). Lineage (NCBI taxonomy): Eukaryota > Metazoa > Arthropoda > Insecta > Diptera > Drosophilidae > Drosophila > Drosophila aff. chauvacae BK-2020. Next base: position 18,809,064 of record JAEIGO010000058.1, read on the forward strand.
AGCAGCATTTCGCCTCCGAGACGATCCAGCGTCGTCTCGATGAGCTGCACCAGCTGTGGGAGCTGCTCCTCAGTCGTCTGGCCGAGAAGGGTTTAAAGCTGCAGCAGGCACTCGTTCTCGTGCAGTTCCTGCGCCAGTGCGAGGAGGTCATGTTCTGGATCAAGGACAAGGAGACCTTTGTCACCGCCGACGAGTTCGGCCAGGATCTGGAGCACGTGGAGGTGCTGCAGCGCAAGTTCGACGAGTTCCAGAAGGACATGGCATCGCAGGAGTACCGCGTGACCGAGGTTAACCAGCTGGCCGACAAGTTGGTCCAGGACGGCCATCCCGAGCGCGACACGATCACCAAGCGCAAGGAGGAGCTTAACGAGGCCTGGCAGCGGCTCAAGCAGCTGGCCATTGTGCGCCAGGAGAAGCTATTCGGGGCCCACGAGATCCAGCGCTTCAACCGCGACGCTGACGAGACCGTGGCCTGGATTGCCGAGAAGGATGTGGTGCTGTCGTCCGATGACTACGGCAGGGACTTGGCCAGCGTGCAGGCCCTGCAGCGCAAGCACGAGGGCGTCGAGCGCGATCTGGCCGCCCTGGAGGATAAGGTTTCCACTTTGGGAGCCGAGGCCCAGCGGCTGTGCTCCATCCATGCCGATCATAGCGACCAGATTCGCGACAAGCAGGCGGAGATTGCCAATTACTGGCAGAGCCTCACCGCCAAGGCGCGCGAGCGCAAGCAGAAGCTGGACGAGTCATACTACCTTCACCGCTTCCTCGCCGACTTCCGCGATCTGGTTTCGTGGATCAATGGCATGAAGGCCATCATCTCGGCCGACGAGCTGGCCAAGGATGTGGCCGGCGCCGAGGCTCTGCTCGAACGCCATCAGGAGCACAAGGGCGAGATCGATGCCCGCGAGGACAGCTTCAAGCTGACCACCGAGTCGGGACAGAAGCTGCTGGAGCGGGAGCACTATGCCGCCGCCGAGATCCAGGAGAAGCTGGCGGCTCTGGAGAACGACAAGAGCTCGCTGCTGGCGCTGTGGGAGGATCGTCGCATCCTGTACGAGCAGTGCATGGATTTGCAGCTCTTCTACCGCGACACCGAGCAGGCCGACACCTGGATGGCCAAGCAGGAGGCCTTCCTGGCCAACGAGGACCTCGGCGACTCCCTGGACTCGGTGGAGGCGCTGATTAAGAAGCACGAGGACTTTGAGAAGAGTCTGGCCGCGCAGGAGGAGAAGATCAAGGCTCTGGACATCTTTGCCACCAAGCTAATTGATGGCCAGCATTATGCCGCCGACGATGTGGCACAGCGGCGCCAGATGCTGCTCGCTCGCCGCGCCGCTCTGCAGGAGAAGTCTTCGAGGCGCCGCCAGCTGCTGGAGGACTCGAATCGCTACCAGCAGTTCGAGCGGGACTGCGACGAGACCAAGGGCTGGATCAGCGAGAAACTCAAGTTCGCGACGGACGACAGCTATCTGGATCCCACGAACCTCAACGGCAAGATGCAGAAGCACCAGAACTTCGAGCACGAACTGAATGCCAACAAGTCGCGCATCGAGGACATCACCAACGTGGGCACCGAGCTGATCGAGAAGCAGCACTACGCCGCCGATCAGATCAACACGCGCATGCAGGAGATCGTCGTGCTGTGGGAGACGCTCGTCCAGGCCTCGGACAAGAAGGGCACCAAGCTGAATGAGGCGTGCCAGCAGCAGCAGTTCAATCGCACCATCGAGGACATCGAGCTGTGGCTCAGCGAGATCGAGGGCCAGCTGCTGTCGGAGGATCACGGCAAGGACCTGACTTCCGTGCAGAATCTGCAGAAGAAGCACGCCCTGCTGGAGGCCGATGTGATGGCCCACCAGGATCGCATTGAGAGCATCAAGGTGGCGGCCAACAAGTTCATCGAGTCGGGTCACTTCGATGCCGACAACATCCGCAACAAGGAGGGCAACCTCTCGGCCCGCTATGCCGCTCTCGCCGCACCCATGGGCGAGCGGAAGCAGCATCTGCTGGACTCGCTGCAGGTGCAGCAGCTCTTCCGCGACCTGGAGGACGAGGCAGCCTGGATCCGGGAGAAGGAACCGATTGCCGCATCGACGAACCGTGGACGTGACCTGATTGGCGTACAGAATCTGATTAAGAAGCACCAGGCCGTCCTGGCCGAGATTAACAACCACGAGGCCCGCCTGCTGAATGTGATTAGCTCGGGCGAAAATATGCTGAAGGATCAGCCCTTCGCCAGCGACGACATCCGCCAGCGTTTGGAGGCCCTGCAGGAGCAGTGGAACACACTGAAGGACAAGTCCAATCAGCGCAAGCAGGATCTGGACGACTCCCTGCAGGCTCACCAGTACTTTGCCGACGCCAACGAGGCGGAGTCTTGGATGCGCGAGAAGGAGCCCATTGCCACCGGCAGCGATTATGGCAAGGACGAGGACTCCTCGGAGGCGCTGCTTAAGAAGCACGAGGCTCTGGTCTCCGATCTGGAGGCCTTCGGCAACACCATCCAGGGGCTGCAGGAGCAGGCCAAGAACTGCCGGCAGCAGGAGACGCCCGTGGTGGATATCACCGGGAAGGAGTGCGTTGTGGCGCTGTACGACTACACCGAGAAGTCGCCGCGCGAGGTGTCCATGAAGAAGGGCGACGTTCTCACGCTGCTCAACTCGAACAACAAGGACTGGTGGAAGGTGGAGGTCAACGATCGCCAGGGCTTCGTGCCGGCTGCCTACATCAAGAAGATCGAGGCCGGACTGAGTGCCTCGCAGCAGAATCTGGTGGACAACCATTCGATTGCCAAGCGCCAGAACCAGATCAATTCGCAGTACGACAACCTGCTGGCCCTCGCACGCGAGCGCCAGAACAAGCTGAACGAGACCGTCAAGGCGTACGTCCTGGTGCGCGAGGCTGCCGATCTGGCCCAGTGGATCCGCGACAAGGAGAACCATGCCCAGATCGCAGACGTGGTCGGCGAGGATCTCGAGGAGGTGGAGGTCCTCCAGAAGAAGTTCGACGACTTCAATGACGATCTGAAGGCCAACGAGGTGCGTCTGGCCAACATGAACGAGATCGCCGTGCAGCTGACCTCCCTGGGACAGACGGAGGCCGCGCTGAAGATCCAGACCCAGATGCAGGATCTCAACGAGAAGTGGAACAATCTGCAGACGCTCACCGCCGAAAAGGCCAGCCAGCTGGGCTCCGCCCACGAGGTGCAGCGCTTCCATCGCGACATTGATGAGACCAAGGACTGGATTGCCGAGAAGGCGAATGCCTTGAACAACGATGACCTGGGCAAGGATCTGCGCAGCGTCCAGACGCTGCAGCGTAAGCACGAGGGCGTGGAACGCGACCTGGCCGCCTTGCGCGACAAGATCCGTCAGCTGGACGAGACGGCCAACAGGCTGATGCAATCGCATCCGGACACCGCCGAACAGACGTACGCCAAGCAGAAGGAGATCAATGAGATGTGGGACCAGATCATCACCAAGTCGACGGCCCGCAAGGAGAAGCTGCTGGACTCGTATGACCTGCAGCGCTTCCTCAGCGACTATCGCGACCTGCTGGCCTGGATCAACTCGATGATGAGCCTGGTCACCTCCGATGAGCTGGCCAACGATGTTACCGGAGCCGAGGCTTTGATTGAACGTCATCAGGTGAGGATTTCGGGGGAGGGGAGAGAATTACGTTTAAGATTTGAACTAGGATCTCAGCAGGCCTGTTAGTGGTTTTATATCTCCAGATACTACCCAAAAGCAGGCCTGGAAAAAGGGTTTAATAAATCCTTTTTAAGTCTTTTAAGTCCTTTCTGCAGTCCCGTTTTATGCCTTACGACTATATCTTGTTTCTATTTGGTTTTCGTTTCTTTATTTGGTTCGTGTCATGTCATAAACGAACAACAAAACAATCGACAACAACGCCAACTACAACGGTTTCATCATGGTTCATGACAACAACAACATCCCCAAAAAATCCCCATCATGGTTATGTTTCTGCATTCCAAAATACCCCAAAAAAAAAATAAAACAAATCGATGGCAGGCCCATCGTGCTGAGATCGAATTTACACTCGGCAGCAGCTCGGCTCCAGGAGTTACTGCCTCCTCGACCACCAGCATCGCATCTCCATCGGGCGACGAGGTAGATCCTTCGCTAATCCACCATTATCCCAAGCCAAGATCCGTGTTTCGTTGTGTTTTATGTGTTTTCGTGCTTCTCTGATCCAAACATATTTGTGTACTAGCATCATCCTAAAACCCCATTTTCAAAGTGTTGGAATTGGAATTCCTTCTCTATCTTTATGTCAATCAGTGTGTACAAACCACAGACCATATCTAAAGCTACATGTTCCCGTTCTTTGAGTAACTCCAAGCTGTTTCTTGTTATCTTATCTAATACAGCTTACGCTCATCCACATATAACCCTCACACTTGGATTCCACAACATCAGATAGGATTTTATACACATAATCTCTGAGACTAAAGATTATATACTTATCCATATTTATACTGAATTTTAAAAACTGGAAAACCCCCACTGGGAGCTGGGGTAGATCGCATTTTAGGAACTTTCTGTATAAAACCCTCCCATATCCATTATCATTGAGCAAACAATCCTCACATTCGTTCATTTTTTACACATCATCTCACCGACTCTCTCAACTCTCAACTGTTTTGTTTTAACTCCGTTGTTACCTTTGACTAATTCGAAGCTGCAGCAATCGTTACTCAGCAGCGGCTAAGCATTGCCATTGCCATGTTGTTCTAACCCAGAGTTACCATCTCAAAGTCCCAAAAAAGTTTCAATCTTAAATCCGGCTTTAATACTAAATCTTTCTTTAGGAACACCGCACTGAGATCGATGCTCGTGCCGGCACCTTTGGGGCCTTCGAGCAGTTCGGCAACGAGCTGCTGCAGGCGAACCATTATGCCTCGCCCGAGATCAAGGAGAAGATCGAGGATCTGGCCAAGGCACGCGAGGATTTGGAGAAGGCCTGGACAGAGCGCCGTCTGCAGCTGGAGCAGAATTTGGATCTGCAGCTGTACATGCGCGACTGTGAGCTGGCCGAGTCGTGGATGTCGGCCCGCGAGGCCTTCCTCAATGCGGACGACGATGCCAATGCGGACGGTGGCAATGTGGAGGCGCTGATCAAGAAGCACGAGGACTTTGACAAGGCCATCAACGGGCATGAGCAGAAGATTGCGGCCCTGCAGACGGTGGCGGACCAGTTGATCGCCCAAAACCATTATGCCTCCAATCTGGTGGACGAGAAGCGCAAGCAGGTGCTGGAGCGATGGCGCCACTTGAAGGAGGGCCTCATCGAGAAGCGGTCGCGGCTGGGCGACGAGCAGACGCTGCAGCAGTTCTCGCGCGATGCCGATGAAATCGAGAACTGGATCGCTGAGAAGCTGCAGCTGGCCACCGAGGAGAGCTACAAGGATCCGGCCAACATCCAGTCGAAGCACCAGAAACACCAGGCCTTCGAGGCGGAGCTGGCGGCCAACGCCGATCGCATCCAGAGTGTGCTGGCGATGGGCGGCAATCTCATTGATAAGAAGCAGTGCAGCGGATCGGAGGACGCGGTGCAGAAGCGGCTGACGCAGATCGCCGATCAGTGGGAGTATCTGACGCATAAGACCACCGAGAAGTCGCTGAAGCTCAAGGAGGCCAATAAGCAGCGCACCTACATCGCTGCTGTCAAGGATTTGGACTTCTGGTTGGGCGAGGTCGAGAGTCTGTTGACCACTGAGGATTCTGGTAAGGATTTGGCCTCAGTCCAAAACCTCATGAAGAAGCATCAGTTGGTCGAGGCGGATATCGTGGCGCACGAAGACCGCATCAAGGACATGAACAACCAGGCCGATTCCTTGGTGGAGAGCGGCCAGTTTGACACTGCTGGCATCCAGGAGAAGCGCCAGAGCATCAACGAGCGCTACGAGCGCATCTGCAACCTGGCAGCCCATCGCCAGGCGCGCCTCAACGAGGCCCTCACTCTGCACCAGTTCTTCCGCGACATCGCCGACGAGGAGAGCTGGATCAAGGAGAAGAAGCTGCTCGTGGGCTCCGACGACTACGGTCGCGATCTGACCGGCGTCCAGAACCTCAAGAAGAAGCACAAGCGACTGGAGGCCGAGCTGGGCTCCCACGAGCCGGCCATCCAGGCCGTACAAGAGGCTGGCGAGAAGCTGATGGACGTCTCCAATCTGGGTGTGCCCGAGATTGAGCAGCGCCTGAAGGCACTGAACCAGGCCTGGGCCGAGCTGAAGAACCTGGCTGCTACGCGTGGTCAAAAGCTGGATGAATCGCTGACCTACCAGCAGTTCCTCGCCCAGGTGGAGGAGGAGGAGGCCTGGATCACCGAGAAGCAGCAGCTGCTGTCCGTCGAGGATTACGGCGACTCGATGGCCGCCGTTCAGGGTCTGCTGAAGAAGCACGACGCCTTCGAGACGGACTTCACCGCCCACAAGGATCGCTGCTCGCTGATCTGCGATCAGGGCAGCGAGTTGGTGGAGGCCAAGAACCACCACGGCGACTCCATTGCCCAGCGCTGCCAGCAGCTGCGCCACAAGCTGGACAACCTCTCGGCCCTGGCCGCACGCCGCAAGGGCGCTCTGCTGGACAACTCGGCCTATCTGCAGTTCATGTGGAAGGCCGATGTGGTCGAGAGCTGGATCGACGACAAGGAGAACTATGTGCGCTCTGATGAGTTCGGACGCGACCTGTCCACCGTGCAGACGCTGTTGACCAAGCAGGAGACATTCGATGCAGGTAAGAAAATCCCCCGGGGGGATTTTATCATTAAAGATATGGCGGAGTAATACGGAGTTTCCCCCCAGGTCTCAATGCCTTCGAGCAGGAGGGCATCCACAACATTACGGCACTGAAGGACCAACTCATCAACGCCAGCCACGCTCAGTCGCCGGCGATCCTGAAGCGTCATGGAGACGTCATTGCCAGGTGGCAGAAGCTGCGCGATGCCAGCGATACGCGCAAGCAGCGACTGCTGGCCATGCAGGAGCAGTTCCGCCAGATCGAGGAACTCTACTTGACATTTGCCAAGAAAGCTTCGGCCTTCAATTCTTGGTTCGAAAATGCCGAGGAGGATCTCACCGATCCTGTTCGCTGCAATTCGATCGAAGAAATCCGCGCCCTGCGCGACGCCCACGCCCAATTCCAGGCGTCTCTGTCGTCGGCCGAAGCTGACTTCAAGGCATTGGCAGCACTCGACCAGAAGATCAAGAGCTTTAATGTTGGACCCAATCCCTACACGTGGTTCACCATGGAAGCTCTTGAGGAGACCTGGCGTAACCTGCAAAAGATCATAGAGGAACGCGATGGGGAACTTGCCAAGGAGGCCAAGCGGCAGGAGGAGAACGACAAGCTGCGCAAGGAGTTTGCTAAGCACGCCAATCTCTTCCACCAGTGGCTGACAGAGACAAGGTAAGTGGAGAGGAGAGCTTCCCCGACTTGGCTCTGATCCAGAAATGTGTTGGTTCTATTTTTTTTTTGTTGTGTGGGATCCATGATGCACCATAATCCATATCCCAAAATCCACACAATTCCGAAAACTCTTGTGGCCTCTCGACTCTTTCTATTTCTCGTCCTCTCGTCCTCGTCCCCCATTCAAATACGTAACTGAACGAATGTATTCTATTTTCTAGATATTATATGCTGGGTTATAACCGTCAAGGGTAATTAAGAGAGAGCAGGGGCATGCAGGGGTCCCAACCCCCGACTCCTGTCTCACAATTCAACTGCGTTTCAACTACCATTTTCTGTTGTGTGATCTCTTTTTGGTTCCTTAACGCGCGTTGGAGCTCCACTAACCCTATAACTCTCTTGCTTTTGCGATGCGACTCGTGCTGGGCGAGCGCTTGTACATATTCTCGTATATACATATTTATGCCGACTAAGATCGTGCAACGACCTAAGGCTTAGTTTTAGTTAGTTGCATTAGCCAGAGCACCGCCAATGCACCCGATCGGAGTGCCGTGACGTGCTCTTCCTCCGATTCTCTCACATCGAAACTATAAAACTCTTTAGCATGCCAAAAAATCGAGAGCAAAATAAAATGTAGCGTACAGAAAGTAACAAAAAAAAAAACAAAATGTAGAAATCGAGCAATTGAAATTTGTACTTTCTCATATCGTTTTCAGTTTCTGTTTCATCGAAGCGTTTACCAACAACTTTAGTAGCTTTTCTTTACCAAAAATGGAATTTAAGTAGGGATGTCAAAAATATCGACATATCGATATAATCGAAATATTGATATAAACTGTAAATTTCTTCCGATATTTTCGATATAAATATTTGAAAAATAAATGCGACATTTTGTATATTTTTTATTAAGCGAAAAATTCTTAAAATATCGATATAATCGAAATATTTATATAATCTGTACATTTTTTCCGATATTTTCGAATATTTGAATAATAAGTGCGACATTTTTAATATTTTTTTATTAAGCGAAAAATTCGTAAAATATCTCACTTTACTCTCGATATATGAGCATCCCTAATTGAAATCTTTTTTTGGCGCCATATTATTATTTGAACTCGCTTCCTAGCAATTAGACAACTTGTGTCTTTATTAGTTGCTGAACTCAAAGAAAATCCTAAACAAACTTAACTCAACAACACTAATCCTGGCCCGAACGATCGTGGTGGCCCCAAATTCCAAAAAAAAACACCTGTAAATATATATACAAGCCACGAAAACAATGGGAAGACAAGCTAGTTGTGAGCCCGCAAAACCAGAAAATATTATATTCGCTGCCCCCTAACAGACAGACCTCTAACCAGATTTGCTTCTCTTATGCATTATTATCATTGTAACGTTTCGACTTGTTTTGAGATCTAACCTCGATTCGTTATAAAACTCAACCATACTAACGACTGCTCCCTTTTTTGTCTTGGATCAAACCAACCAACCAACTTTCAACCCGCAGAACGTCCATGATGGAAGGCTCCGGTTCCCTTGAACAGCAACTGGAGGCGCTTCGCGTCAAGGCCACGGAGGTGCGCGCCCGTCGTGTCGATCTGAAGAAGATCGAGGAGCTTGGCGCCCTCCTAGAGGAGCATCTGATTCTGGACAATCGCTACACGGAACACTCGACGGTGGGCTTGGCCCAGCAGTGGGATCAGCTCGATCAGCTTTCCATGCGCATGCAGCACAATTTGGAGCAGCAGATTCAGGCACGCAACCATTCGGGCGTCTCCGAGGACTCGCTCAAGGAGTTCTCAATGATGTTCAAGCACTTTGATAAGGACAAGAGCGGCAAGCTCAACCACCAGGAGTTCAAATCCTGCCTGCGCGCCCTCGGCTACGATCTGCCCATGGTTGAGGAGGGCCAGCCCGATCCAGAGTTCGAGGCCATACTGGATGTGGTGGACAATACCCGCGATGGCTATGTCTCCCTGCAGGAATACATTGCGTTCATGATCTCCAAGGAGACGGAGAACGTGCAGTCCTACGAGGAAATCGAGAATGCCTTCCGCGCCATCACTGCCGCCGACCGCCCCTACGTCACCAAGGAGGAGCTCTACTGCGTAAGACTGACTGACATTAACTTGCAAAATGGAATCCCTCGTTAACCATTTGGCTTTTTTGTATTGCAGAACCTAACCAAGGACATGGCGGACTATTGTGTGCAGCGCATGAAACCCTTCCAGGAACCGCGATCTGGCCAACCCATCAAAGATGCCCTCGACTATATCGACTTTACGCGAACGCTATTCCAGAACTAGAGAACGAGCGTGCTGCCTGCCGTCTGGTTTTGTTCAGTGGCGCCTGAGCATATGTCTTACAATCTAAATATATTTCTAAAACAAACAAAGAAAAGCAAACAAAAAAAAAATATGATATATATATTTACACCATTATTTTCGATAATTTAGTCTCTAAGTCGAAACAACAGTTTAATGCTTATTTAAGAACCTATGCCACAATGAACCTAAAATCAACAATAGCATCGCACATTGCAATACATATTTATCTAAATACCTGTAAACGATTTATAGTTTTTGCATTTATTTACCCGGCACACTTCGACTTCGACACACAGCCCCAAAAAGAAAGTATCTTAAATTTCAGTTTTTGCTTCAGGTCGTCAACGGAAAGAGAGTATTTAATCGAGGATATAACCAACCAGCAAAGAGAAAAAAATATAATGCTTAACTTCCAGTATAATCGAGTAAAAACTCATACAAATTTCTATATTGACTGTTCGTTCGTGTAACCTTGTAACTTGAGCATAGAAATACAATTGCAATATCAAGAAATTTAAGATACTATTGCTGCTTACTCACGAAAATACATAATATCCAGAATTCTGTCTGCCTTAGTGCTTTCTCCAGTTTATATGTACGTGTTTTCGAAACGAAAGCAGTAAACTTTTTTAGAAAATGAACAAAATACATATAAAAAAAAAAAGAAAACAATAAATATTTGCCTCTGTATTGAATCCTATATTTAAAATCCGTGAATTTGCAAAAATAAATATTGCTGCATGTCTAAAAATGTTATTGCTGTAGTTTTTCAAGTTGAGTTTAAGGGGGCCTATGGAGAATGGAAAGCAAAAAAGAATTGCATGAGAACCGAAAAAATTGAGATGCATTTTTTTACTCCTTGTTAATTAAGAAAATATGTATTTATTTGCGTAAGTTGACGTCCAAGTATTATTACACAGTTACTTATTAGTTAGTTTTGCAGTTAGTTTTCATTAGGAAACAGTTACATAGAATTTCAATTACTTCTTAGCAGTGGGAACACCTACATATGTATGCAGTCGCTCTTCTCCAGATTACATTTACACTGGTATGATCTTTATCCGGTGTGAAGTCTGATGTGTTTCCTCAGATTATCATTCACGGTAAACGACTTTGGGCAGTGGGAGCATTTGTACGGTCGCTCTCCAGTGTGAGTTCGAATGTGTCTCTTTAGATTACATTTCTCAGAAAACGATTTAGAACAGTACGAACACTTGTGTGGTCGCTCTCCGTGGTCAGCTCGGATATGTACATTCAGAGCATTCTCCTTGGAAAACGACTTTGAGCAGTGGGAACACTTGTATGGTCTCTCTCTAGTATGAATTTGAATATGTTTTGTAAGATGTTCTTTACGGGAAAACGACTTTGAGCAGTGGGAACACTTGTATGGTCGCTCTCCGGTGTGAGTTCGGATATGTCCCTTCAGACCACTCTTGTGGGTAAACGACTTTGAGCAGTGGGAACACTTGTATGATCTTTCTCCGGTGTGAGTTCTGATGTGTCTCCTCAGATTTTCATTCCCGATAAACGACTTTGAGCAGTGGGAGCATTTGTAGGGTCGCTCTCCAGTGTGAGTCCGAATGTGTGTATTAAGAGAAGGTTTGAAGGCAAACGACTTTGAGCAGTGGGAGCATTTGTATGGCCGCTCTCCCGTGTGAGTCCGAATGTGTGTCTTTAGATTACATTTCTCAGAAAACGATTTAGAACAGTAGGAGCACTTGTGGGGTCGCTCTCCGGTGTGAGTTCGGATATGTATGTCCAGGATAAATTTCTCAGAAAACGATTTAGAGCAGTAGGAACACTTGTGTGGTCGCTCTCCGGTGTGAGTTCGGATATGTGAATTCAGAGCATTCCTCTGGTTAAACGACTTTGAGCAGTGTGAGCATTTGTATGGTCGCTCTCCAGTGTGAATCCGAATGTGTTTAGTAAGAGAAACTTTCAAGGCAAACGACTTTGAGCAGTGGGAGCATTTGTATGGCCGCTCTCCCGTGTGAGTCCGAATGTGTTCCTGGAGATAAATTTTCTTGAAAAACGATTTAGAACAGTGGGAGCATTTGTATGGCCGGTCTCCCGTGTGAGTCCGAATGTGTTCCTGGAGATGCATTTTCCTGGTAAACGACTTTGAGCAGAGGGAACACTTGAATGGTCTTTCTCCGGTGTGAGTACTGATGTGTTTCTGCAGATATCCTTTCAAGGTAAACGACTTTGAGCAGTGGGAACACTTGTGTGGTCTCTCTCCAGTGTGAGTCCGAATGTGAATATTAAGAGTACCTTTCAAGGAAAACGACTTTGAGCAGAGGGAACACTTGTGTGGTCTCTCTTCAGTATGAGTCCGAATGTGTTCCTGGAGAATTTTCTCGGAAAACGCTTTCGAGCGGAGGGATCCATTGTGCGGTTTTTTTGTCTTGCGAGAGCCAAAACCGTCTTTTATATTGGTGGGTAGATCTTTAGTTTTTTTCAACTTGAGGTAGACCTGGTGGCTCTTCTCTATTGTTTGCCGTATCTCAAAGGCGGCTTGAGCACATTGCAGGCAAGATTCGCAGATGGTTTCGGGGTAGTTATCTCCTTTAGATATCTCGTAGGGAGTGCATTGAGTGATCAAATCGGCGATGGAGATCTCTAGTCCTGGAGCCTTGTCGAATATGTTGATCATTACTGGTGAAGTTCCCAAGCAAGCGCGACAGATTTGACTAAAATGAAATATATAAGTTGTATTGAGGAAATTGTTTTTTATATTGTATTCCGATTTACTTACACTTCCATGGCGTCTGTTGCGTTTTCAAAATGAATGACTGGAAAATATCAACAGCTGGACACAGCTGTTCCATTAAAAGTGCATTTTCGATATTTTCAGAATCATTCGCTAAAAATATCGGCTAAATGTTAAAATGGTGGTTTGTGCAGAGTATTTAAAATATTTTGTATATTAATATATTAAATATATATATATTCATTTAAATATCAATATTAAAATAAATTAAAAAATGTTACTTTTTCGTCCCAGGTCATTTTAATGCAAAATTAATGTAATTGCCCAATTCCAAAAATGTTTAATTTGCCTCTATAACTCCTCGATTCGACTTTTTCACGCATTATTGTTTGGAAATATGTGAAGGCCAGTGGGAAACCCCTCGACAAAAGTAGTTTTTATAACAATTTTTATTCTCTAAAATACTAAACGTTCGCCCACACATTATACCCTAACGCCATGCAACGTTCTAGTATTTTATCTAAACTGGATACTGTGGCAAAAATATAGAAAAATATAGAAAATATCGCAATTTCGATATTTGAGCAAGGAAATAATCGTGATATAAATATCATCTTTAGAAAAAATATCGATATATTGAAACATAAACAAAAGTTAAACAAGCATTTCGTGGAATTTGCAAATTAAACAAGATGAATCCACTGGACAAGATACATGCTCTGGACGAGATCGAGAAGGAGATAATCCTGTGCATGCAGAGTGCAGGTGAGTAAGACATGCATAAGAATGTCAGCAGCATTTGTTTATATTCGCCCATCTTCGCAGGCCAAGCGCTGCAGGAATTGGGCAAGGAGAAGTCGTCACAGAAAAATGCCGAAACCCAGTCGCAGCAGTTCCTCAAGAGCTTGTCCAGCGTGGAATCGAAGCTGTCGGAACAGATCAACTATTTAACACAAGTGTCCACGGGTCAGCCGCACGAAGGATCCGGCTATGCGTCCGCCAAGGTGCTCCAAATGGCCTGGCACCGCATCCAGCATGCCCGGTCCCGAGTTCGGGAATTGGAGGAGACCAAGGCGAAACATTCGCATGCTGCTCGCCAACAGCAGAAACGTCAGCAGGAGCACGCCGCGGCCGCTCAGCAGCAGCAGCAGCAACAACAACAGCAGCAGCAACAGCAGGCGGCGCAGCAGCAGCAGCAACAACAGCAAGCCGGTGTTGGGGGCGGAGGGGGAGCCGCTGGCGGTGGAGATCATCCCATGGGCAGCAGTGACTCCTCGATGTCCACCAATTAAATTTTAGAAACACATACATATAAGTTTGTACGAAAATAATGCTAAGTTGAAAGAACAAGAAATGAATTTGAAACTTATATTTGAACTTTAATTGCTTAAAATTATTAGAACTAAAAAATGGCTACAAATCTGGTTTATCACAAGTAGAAACTAGCTCAGTTGCTTCTTCCCTCCCCTCAGGACCACAGCTTTTAGTAGGTTCTCCACTTTGCCCAATGCCAAAGAAATTCCTTTCGCAAACATGACGCACGCACTGCAAGAGGATATTCCTTTCATGTCGTATATCTGATTCCAAGAGTTTTGATAGCAAGGTATTCTGTGGCGTTGACTTGCGAGCTTTCTTGAAGTTTAAGCCATAAACACGCTTTGGTGCCGCTCGTTTGGGAGCTATTTTAGATGTAGTAGGCTCCTGCTTAGGTTGAGGCTTGGGAGGATCTGGCTGTACTATGGTTTCGGTAACACGTTGGAAAGGCTCTTCATCGGGTGCCTCATCGGAAGAGGAATTATTTTCCCTAGCAGGAGAAGTAACTTCTGCCAAAGTTACACTTTGAACTTCATTAGAGGATGATTTTACAGAAGAGGATGATGAAGTTTCCACAGCTGCAGGAGTTGAAGGAGCAGACTTATTAGGACCGTTTTTGGTGGGTTGGAAGATTGAATTTAGAAGGAGAAATTCCTTGTCGCTAAATAAATCCTTGACTAGATCTCTATCTGCAATATCTTGACTATCATTTTGTTCGGTTTCTTCATCTTCCATTTCCTCATTCTCTGACCCACTTTCCTCTTCGCTATCTGAGCCATACATCCCCAGCAGACCAATCAAAGCGTTCTCCTTCTTAGGAATTTTGTCCTTGAAGTGCTTGTAATCTTTCATTTTTCCAGTGCCCTGAAATTTGATCAAGGCGAGATTCGTTTCCTCATCCTTTGCTTTCTCTTCAACATTTTTCTTCTCAGAAGTAGATGTGGCGTTTGCTCCCTTGACTTCATTGCTAGTTCCTTCTTTCTTTAGCCCTTCATTTGGCTTTCTCTGGCCCCTCCTTTTCTTCTTCGTGGTGGGCTTGGCACGCTCTTTGTGAGCGTTCTTGGGCCGCGTTCGTTGACGATCTTCACGGTTTCCAAAACGAGCCTTAGAGGCCTCCAAGCGTTCACCGCGTTTCATTCGCTGCTCCTTGGCCAGCCTGGCTTGCTCCACATTGGCTGCAGTGGGAAATCTATAAGAAAAGTGTGCTTAATTATGCATCAAAAAAGATTTGTTTACGAACCTTTTCCTTCGTTCGGCCCTCCAAGCAGCTAGTTCCTCCTCTGTCCACACCTTTTTCACCCTTTTGTAGTCTCCCGTAATGTGATTCGCTTCTATATGCCGCTCCAGAATGTTGTGAATAGCAGAAAAATCACAATTTTCGGCGGGACATGCTTCGTGCTTGTCCAGGTGCAGCTTCATGTCCTGTGAATTGGCCAACTCCATGCCGCAGGTGTGACAATACTCGGGCCGCGGTGGAGATTTGTAAACAGGTGGAGTTGCCGGCACACCGCTGTGGCTATCCTGTGATATAAATAAGCTCAATTTAATGAGTGAATCTATGCTGGTTTTAGTGACACAAACCTTTTTCTTTTCCAAGTACTTAGCAGGCACAGTTGATCCGCGTGCCCCGTACATGGGCGGCGGTTGCTTGGCCCTTGGAAGCAGGGTCATCCCACTGGGGGTCAGGTAGTGGTGCGAGGGCGTGGTCCGGGCATTTGGCTTGTCAAATTTCGGTGGCGGCAGTATGAATTTTGGCTGAATCTGTTCACCCATTTCGATGTCTTGAAAACAATGTGCGCGAATCGGGACAGTGCGACCGGAGCTGGCGAAACTAACGAAAAATACTGAAAGTACAGTGAGTTTCAAAAAAGTGAAAATCATTTTTTTATATTAGGGAATTTCTTAAAAGCTTTAACAAATTTAATTAAAAATTCGATTAAATTGTTTCAGCAGTTTAGTTTCTTAAAATCACAATTCTCTATAACTTTAAATTATTCAAATAAATACTTTCATTATATTTATAAATATACTACATTTCGATATAAAAAATATCGATTGGCATAGTGTGACCGCATCGCACTGTTGTTGTCGAGAGCAACAAAAACAATTTGCTGGGGAATTGCAAGTCAATTTTTAATTGTATTTATTTAAGTGTAAGCGTTTAGACTAGAGAGCAATACTCACCGGGTCGACGAAATGCAAAGTGTACTCAACACCGTAAAAGGCACGGCGCTCAATGTGGCCGAATATCTAACGCCCGTACTGAAGGTAATTAAGAGAAGTGCAACAACAAACTACAAAGAAAAACTTTGTTATCGCTGTGATTTAACAACAAACCAGACCTGCAAAGCCAGCATCAGCACAAAGGAAAACCAGCAAAGATAAGGGCCTTCCACTCTCTACACATTGATACATATTGATTCGCTCATTTTCTCGCAACGATTTCCCCATTCCCTTAATGGCCATAAAACCGGATTTGTCGCCAGACTGTCGCCGAATGAATTTTCCTAGAGTGACAACAGCTCTTAAATTTCCCCTTTCTCTTTTAAGGAATCCAAATTCCGTGAGACGGGCGTCCTGACCCCCGAGGAGTTTGTGGCCGCCGGGGATCACTTGGTGCACCATTGCCCCACCTGGCAATGGGCTGCCGGGGATGAGACCAAGACGAAACCATACCTACCAAAGGGTAAGTATAATTTGGCATTTATAAAGGCTTAATTACCAATTTAAACCCATTAAAATCATTTTTTCATTATCAATTCCCAATCCAGATAAGCAATTTCTGATAACGCGCAATGTGCCATGCTATCGACGCTGCAAGCAGATGGAATACGTCGGTGAAGAGACGCTGGTCGAGGAGGAGTCTGGTGACGGCGGTTGGGTGGAGACCCATCAGCTCAACGATGACGGCACCACCCAGCTGGAGGACAAGATCTGTGAACTGACAATGGAGGAGACGAAGGTGAGTGTAGAAATACGCGAAATCTTCACCAAGTTCGTTATCTTAATGCAAGCTAAATTAAATATTTGTTGCAGGATGAAATGCACACTCCAGATAGCGACAAATCCGCACCAGGCACAGGAGCCGGCGCCGAGGACGAGGACGAAGATGATGACGAGGCCATTGACATGGATGATTTCGAGGAAAGTGGCATGCTGGAGCTAGTCGATCCGGCTGTGGCCACTACCACACGAAAGCCCGAGGCAGAAACAAAGGCCGCTTCATCGACGGCGGCGGCGGCGGGTGGTGAAGCCAGCGGTGGTGGTGGTGGTGACTCAGCCGTGCTCCACACGCGCACCTACGACCTGCACATCAGCTACGACAAGTACTATCAAACGCCACGCCTCTGGGTGGTGGGCTACGATGAGCAGCGCAAGCCCCTGACCGTTGAGCAGATGTACGAAGATGTATCTCAAGATCACGCCAAGAAGACGGTGACCATGGAGTCGCATCCGCATCTGCCGGGCCCCAATATGGCCTCGGTGCATCCGTGTCGACATGCTGACATCATGAAGAAGATCATACAAACGGTGGAGGAGGGCGGCGGCCAGCTGGGCGTGCATTTATATTTGATAATATTCCTGAAATTCGTACAGACCGTCATACCGACCATCGAATACGACTTTACGCAGAACTTTAATATGTCTTAAAATTTAAAATTGAAACTAAAAAAAAACGCTTGTGTCTCTCGCAAATAAAGTGCTTCGAAACAATCGCCTTTCGTTTTTATAATTACTTTTTATTTCACTTTGCATTTTTGCTTGGTTGCATGTTTGAAACATCTCTGAGATGAAAATTGTATGTTAACATAATTAATAATAAAGCATATTTTAAATCAAATTGATCCAAATATGCATTGTAGTTTTTTTTAGGTAGTTTTGTTTCTAGTTAAATGATTTCTCTTCTTTTAACAGTTTTTCAAACTTAAAATGTGTGTGTTGTGTTGTGTGTGTGTGTGTGTGTTGCTTGCATTTATAATTAATCATTTAATGTATATTATATATATAACTGTTAGATCCTTCTTTTTTTTGTTTTTTTGTATTTTTATGGGTTTATATGTAATATGTATATATAGATTTTTTCTTAATAGTTAAAATCACTTTTCATTTGCAATAACAGGTTCACATCGTAATCAATTTTACACAATAAACAAATACCTAAACGCCATTCACACACGCCTGAAGAATATACATTTAAATATGTTGCAAGTGTACATATATAATCGGATCGATCCTTCTTCTACTATAACGTTAGACGTCAACAATTTGCCTTGCCTTTACTTTACTTTACTTACACATTTTTTAAATATATAACTGATCCACTTGCCTAAACTAAACCTCAACACTAACTCTCCGCATTGCCAACTTGTACACGTTATTTACCCATAATTTTGTTTACTTTTTTTTACATTTTTATAATACATACAGAGACCTAAATTTATATATTTATAATGTGTATACCTAGGGCAAACCTATATAGTTAGATGTCGTCGTGCTTTTCGTTTTGTATTTTCCTTTTTGCCTTTTTGTCCCCATAACAATAATCTTGCGTCTCTGCCAGCGTATTTTCTAATGTAATATTCGTGAAACATCATTAAACGATTTTTATTTTTAATTTGAAATGTGTGTGTTGTTCTTTTTTTTTTGCTGAATCTGAAGTTCTTTTCCAAATATTTTCTTTTGTTTAAGTTTATAAGGTACGTTTTGTTTAAGCGCAAAATGCCTAGGCAAAAATGAAGGCAATGAAGCAGAAACGAAACGATGTCCAAGAATGTCAATTAATTAAAATTAACTAGTATTCGAATTGAAAAATGTGTCCATTTATCGTTTTCAGTTTATTAAATACATTTTATTTGGTTTGTTTATTTCGATATTTTTGATTTTTTACAATATATATATACTTCTTGTTTTTTTGTGTTTTTAATTCGATTTCTGTTCCGCTCTCATTGCCCAAATTACTGACTAAGCATTTGTGTTACTTTTTTTTTTACTCGTTTATAAAGTAGGTATATTTTTATTATTCATAATTTTGCTGCTTTGCACAAAATAAATGTATTATGTTTTTCTTTTAGATAATAGCTTTACACACTTTCTGGGATGCTGCTGCTGCTGCTGCTGCTGACACATTGAAATAATTACGCGTTTTTGGTTGAAATTTACAAACAGTTGAAACAGTTGCAGCTAAATTTAAATATATATTTATGTATATATATCTTTACTATATATGTATGCAGTTTTAAACATGATCTTTATTAATATATAATGTATATATATATATAATTTCTCTTGCCATCTTCTTCATCCTCTTGTTTGTTGTAGGTAGTTGTTTGCATTGTTTTCTTACACACTTAAATTGAAATTACATTTAATAATATACACATACTACATTCATACCATTTATGAACACCTATAATTTTTGCTTTGTATGGATTTTCCCTCGATTTTCCTTCTCTGTTTAATATTTAGATTTAGACGCAAATACTATGCAAGACACTTGGCGCGCGCGCGAAAAGTTACAAAAACACACGACAGTTAATTGGAAAATAAAAAACACTTGCAGAGTAAAAACAGAAAATACTAGTGTTAAAAGTGTTTTTGCTGCAGGACGCTTAAAAAGTAACGCCAATTTACATAAAAATATATATATATATATATATACGAATATATATATAGATTTTATCCATAAGTATCGTATATGTAGAGGTACAATATATATAAAAATAAAATTTCTTATGCTTCTCTTTTGAAAGTTTTGGGGGGGGAGGGGGTAGGATCGCTTTCCGTGCCATCATCCCTTTAAATTTCTAACCATACAATCTACAATATATATTCTCTCGCTTTTCAAAATTGCTTTATCGGGGGACGCGATTCTACACAAATTAAAGACATGCATTAATTTAAGACGAAAATTAATTAATTAGTTTAACGTTAAACTAGAGACCTAACCGTAAACGTAATAATAATTAAACATTGAATCAACAAATGTGTGTGTGTGTGGTGTGTATGTGTGTGATAGTTGTTGTTGTTGGTGGTGGTTGTTGGTGGTGGTGGTGGTAGTGGTTGTAGTGATGATGCATTCTCCATATCAAATATGGAATTCTGTATCCTTCTCTGGTTCGCTCTGGTTTGCGCCTCGTTATTTACATTTCATAAATGATTAAGTATTCCGTGTCATATGTTGAGGTGTTGTCCCCAATCTTCTACACCTTGCGCTTGGCGTGCAGCATCTCCATGAGCAGCGTTTGGGTTGGCGCACTGCCGGCACAGTGCTTGGAGTATAGGTGCTCCTCGCCGCGTGCGGCCATGGCATGGATTTCCGGTAATATATTCACTAGCCTACTGAATTTGTCCTGCAAATAATACGAGGTTTATGTTGTGTAAATTAAGTATTTAAAATATATATTAACATTTTACTTACATTTACTGACGGATAACAGGTGAGGGTGTAGTCCAGCAAGGCGGCTTGCACATTATCATGTCCCTCGGACACCGTCTTCCGGTTGACAATACCCCGCACATCTGAAAGGCCAGAAAACGAGAACGCTTAGAAGGTTGGCAATCTGCCTGGGGGAGAGTCTTATACACGGCCTTACTTGGATTCAAGAGGATTAGGAATTTCATGCACACATAGTCGCCCATATCGAATTTCAAATCTTGCAGCTTGTTCTGCAGCTCGTTGAAGTAGTCGCCCAACTGTGGTACACCCAACAAGCCCAGACTCAGCAGATTGAAGACCTGGCCATTGTTCAGCTGCGTCTCATCGGGCAGACCGTTGTGGATGCGATGGTGCAGGTGATCAAGGACCAACATGTCCGACCACGAATGCTGCAGTAGCTTCATTTGATCGTCGACCTGGTGTTCACAAATTATATAGAAAATAATTGATTAATTAATTGGGAAATATTTTAAAGGTTCATTCAGATATGAAAGAAAGGCAGAACGGTTGCTACCAGAAAAAGGATCAATCATTTCAATTCATTCAATTAATTTAATTAAATACTTTATAAACGAATCTGATCACAAATCTACACTCAATTTCGATTTTTAATCTCCCTTCCTAAGGATATATCGATACTGTATCGATATTTGCCGTAAAGGCTCAAATATAAATAGATTTTTAAACATTGAGAATGGTATTGTGTCTAAGATATCGAAGAAATTAAATCGTTTAAAACACAAATACTTTTAAATAAAATTAGTTTTCAATATTTTTCAATAATATCGATATTTAAAAATTAAATGCGATATTTTTCGATAACTAATATTTGGAATTATCAAAATTTACGATATTTACGATATGTCTTGCTATATTTCAGATCAATAACCAGGTGTGAAATCATTAGTAAAACATTCTGAGGCTGAAACATAAAACAGAATTAAAAAAAAAGCGAAATATACTTAATTTAAATATTATCATTCTGTATCTATCTCATTTTTATTTCGTCAAAGCTAAGAATGTTGTTCAGTTTTCAGGTGGCAACCGCACACGCACAAGGTTCAATAGATACGTTTTTGTATGGTGATATGTGGTATGGAGATATATGTTAAGGCCTAGCTTTTGGATGCTCTGGCATTACGACACGCCCTCTCTTTTTCGCTCCGGGTAGCGCTCAGTTTCTCTCAGTTTCTCCCCTGACTCAGACTCAGTCTCTTTCTCAGTTTCTCTGTCGCTCTTTGGTGGGCCGCCGCTGGTATGGGTGAGCACATCAGTTGCGTCACTGAGCGAGAGACGCGGTCGCTGGGCTGGCTCTGGCTGGCTGGCTGACTGACTGACTGGCTGGTTCGGCTTTGCTGGCTAAGTAGGTCAGACGCCAAATGAAATCGAAATTCAATGCAGAGATTCTGCCTGCGTCGCTGCCGCGCAGTCGTCGTCGCCGTCAGTCGTTGTCGCTGGTTTACATAACATGCCGCAGACTTGGCCCCTATAGCTTGAAAACTGGTTTCTGGCTTTGAACCATGTATTGCGGCCGCTGTCTGCTGCTGCTGCTGTCTGTGTTGTCTGCTGATTTCTGATCACTGATTTACTCTGATTTGTGGGGATGGCAAAAGGACGGGGAAACTTGGACGCTAGCCATACCTTGAGGTCCTTGAAGAAGACCGTGTTCCGTGCCCAGTCCACTTGCGAGAACAAGTTCTGGTCGAGCACTTTGCACATTAGCTCGAAGAGATCCACTTCCACCTGGTTGTAGGTCTGCTTTTGCAGCAAAGCAAACAGTTGCGTCTGCCATTCCCGATCGTCGATTGATTGCACAAATTCACGAATCATTGGTGAGACTCTGCGGGAAATTCATTTTAAAATTTTAAAATTTTTTTAATTTAATTTTTAATTTTAATTCTTTGCTGAAAAAAAAACTTACCTTAATGGCTCGATTAGCGCATCGGCTGTGCTCGAAGGATGTGTGCCGGAATCAAAGCTTTGTTTTTTTTTGGTAGAGAAAATATACAAGAAAATTATGGTTTATAAATGTTTAAACATTTTCAAGTTGAAGGAGCGCTCATCAAGTGATTAATGCAGCAAATTCGCAAAATAGGCAGACGACTATTATCATTTAAATACTAATTGGGGCAATTGATAGTATTCCCTTTAAATACAGCATTTATTAATCTTTACAAGCGCAATAAAGACTGAAAGTTCCCTTTAAAAAATCAACGCTAATTCCAAGGAAATAATTATACTTTAAAAATCAACTTTAAGCAAGACAACTGCCAATCCCAGTTTGAAAATTTGCTGCTTATAATCATATTGAATCCTTTTCCATTAAATTTCATGTAAAATTAACGAGAATTTTGTAATTTTTGAAAGTTAGTTCGTTTGTCCAAGTTTTGAATTTAACTTTTGGGTTCTGTTCTCGGTTGACATTTCGTTTTTTGGCTAAATACCACAATTTCGAGTCGGCCGTGTTCTGCAGAGATCCTATTCCAGCCTCGTGGCCACCGTTACGATGCAGGCCATCTCCGGAGTTGTTGCCACCTCCTCCGCCGCCGCCCGCATTGTTGCCACCTCCTCCTCCTCCTCCACCACCACCGCCGCCGGACGCTCCGTTGCCCGTGCTGCTGCTGCCGTTGTTATTGCCGCCGCCGGTACTGCTGTTGCTGCCATTGCTGCTATTGCCATTGCCCACGGAACTGGGACCATTGAGACCCCCACCATTGCCGCCGCCACTGCCACCGTTGCCGGCATTCATGGGCGTGGTTATCACACCGCCCGTGCTGGCATTCACCTGTCCCAGCGCAATGGCAATGGGGCTGGGCGAGGAGTCCGGCGATTGGGTGAGTGAGGATACCTGTTATTAGCGTGAAGTTCAAATAATAGATTAAATATATATTTTATAATTTTGCCTTATAGAATCTTCAATTCTCACCTGAGGTATTTGAATTTCCTGCTTAATGTTCATATTTGGATATGCTTGCTGGTAGCCCGGCGAGATCGGCGTTGGCTTTATGTCCGGACCCATCGAGTTGCGAAGCGCCTGCAGCGCCAACTGCCTCTGCCGCATCACTTGCAGCTTCCGCGCCCGATCTCGTTTGTACATCGGTCCGAATTTGTTCCTTCCACCTCGCATCCGATCCGCTCGAACAGCTGCAAGGGAAAATATGGAGAATATTTGAATTAGTTGTAATGTTAAATGTTTATAATTTACTCGCTAGATGGTTGGAAAATAACTATTAATTAATTTATAAGACAAACTTCCTGGAGGTTTAGAAAAAAATTAATTACAACTAAACTTTATAGAACACAATATCAGAATATATATTTTCCTATAACTATCCTTTTCATAATTAAACAAATTAATCCCTTCAAGATTCATTTCGAAAGCTTTAATTATTATTATTATTATTTAGCTGCAAAGGAATGTAATTATCTTAGAATTTATTTTAGATTTTCCTTCTTTTGAGTAACCCAAAAGACCGACACCCACCACCCACTCTTTGTGGAAAACCCATTTGAAAATTCTATTCCTTTTTACATATTTCTCATATTTCTCATTAAAAAGCCAACTCATAACGGCGCTTGACAAAAACAAAGTGCTGGCAAAGGCGCACAAGCAAGCGCACGCACATGGAAATTGTAGTTACATACGTACATATATTGCGCATACGCCACAGTGTACAGCGGCATCAAAACAAAAACTATACAACACTCATACATACAAACATTCGTATGTAAGGCCGTGCGATTGTGCGTTAGTATGTCCATACATACATATGCATGTGGGAACACGCTAAATGAAACGCAATAAAATGCGCTTCTTATGGCGCAGCACGGAAAAAGAACGTAAAGGGTTCACGGAAAGAAAAACATGGCCATAATTTGAATTAGAACACAAATTAAGGTATGGTATCCTGAATTATCTAATATAAAGAATTTAGAATTTGTAAAGAATAAATCAAGTATGTACCTATTTTAATGATTAAAGCCAAGAAAATTATGTATATTAAGATTAGAATTCAGGGCTCATGTTTTATGTAGTTCTCATTTGGTTTTATTATATTTTATTATTATATTATTTATTATATTTTGGATTAGGTTACTTGTAAAATTTGAAGAATTAAAAATAGTGTTTTTGAGTTATTGATTGGTAATTTTGGTAATTTTATTGATTGGTAAAACTAATAAAAATATAATTAAACTTATTGAGGTTTTATAAATGAGAAATTCATTTGATTAATATGTTAGTTATTATTATACTTTTGTTTTATGTATTAAATTATAAAAAAAAGTGGTAAAATAGATATATTGTCTATTCAGGTGTGTTTAATTTAATCGTTATGTAGTGACAAACCAATGCTATAAGATTTATCGAAAAATACATATTTTAAGATATAAAATTGCGAAATTAAGACACATTTTTAATTCATAATTAGATATTTGGGATCTAAAATATTTTCTTCCTTATTTAAAATTTTTGTTGGTCTTTAAAATTTTACAAGCCAAAAGTTACAAAATTAATATCAAATTAATATAAAATAAAAGCATAAAATGAGTGGAGTTTTATGTGTGCAATTTTTTGCTCTGTAAGTGTGAGAACTGCGAGGGTGGCTTGAGTCCAAAAACAGATTGCAATTGCAGCTAGCGCCGTGTTCATTTACAAGATGCAATTCTCGGGGGTTGTTTTCGCGCAATAAAAAAAAGGAAACGAAGATAAAAATGCGAACAGGAGGAACGCAAGGGGCTGGGCATTGGGCGGCAATGGGTGGCAGGTGGCGGCCACCATAAAATATGCATTTCAAATCCAAAAGGCAAAATGGAGAAAAATTAAGACACAAACAGAGGCGAAAACACACTCGCACACGCACACACACACCGCAGCTTTTTGATATATGCAATTTTAGTGCGCTGAACAAGTAACTGTAATTTAGGTCAAGCGTATTGTTTACAAATAATCAACATACATACATACATATGGACATGCAGGTGGTGGCAAAGTGTTTGTGCTTTAGCTCTCTCAAACGCTTACGCTACGCTCTCTATCTACTCTCACGCCGCTTTCGCTCTCTATGGCCGCACACTCTCAGTCCGCTCTCCTTCGATTATGGTTTTTTTTGGCTTGGCAACGCGAAAGAGCTTTCTATTACGACATTTCGAGCGAGAGGGGAGCGCCATTAGACAGAGAGGCTTTCCGCATTAGACAACTTTGTTGAGTGGAGTAGGTCAAGGACAGTGTGTGTGAAAACTGGGACAACACGGCCATTGTTGTTGCCTGCCAACTCTCCCAAAATAAAGAAAAACTCACTCGCTCTCTCTACCACTCTCACTCTCACTCTTTCCGCGCTTCATGCTCCACTCTCTTGGGAAAGTTGTTTGTGTTTGTGGGCGCCGTTTTTATTTCTTTTTTATGACTTTTTCCGGCTTGGCATCAAGACTATTTATGTTGGGCAAGGTAAAATTCAATAAATATAACAAATACAATCGATTTTGGATTTATGGAGTTCATGCAATCTTTTACTTTTTTGTCTAAATTAGATTGGTGTAATTTATTATCTTTTTTACGTTTATAATTGAGCATTAAAAATTTTATAAATTAAGATTTGAAAAAATACTTCATTTCCAAACAAAAATATTTGTAAAAGTAGATAATTAAAAAGCATATTTAATATCTCTTAATGAAGGGGTTTTGAACAATTTAAATATTTTATTTATTGAATTGTTTAAATATTTATTTTTTTCTCTTTAAATATTTTTTTTAAGCAGACTAGCATTTTCTTGAAGTGTACTTGACTTACATAATTTCCTAGCGACATTTTTTTCACTTTCAACCTGGGTTTTTATTTAGATTTTCACCTTTTTTCGACTGTGTTTTTCGTGTGTGTGGAGCTAAAGTGGTTCAATTTGTAAACGACACAAAAAAATGTTTGTTGAAAGTTATTCCCAACCAACAGCTCTTCCCTTTCGACCTTTCCCTGCCTCTCTCCACGATTATTTTCCTCTTTTTTTGGATTTTCTCACAAAGTCAGCCGGGAAATCAATAAATGCGGCCTGTCAGTTGGCTTTTTTATCGTAGGCGGTTTTTTTTTGGTTTTTGTTTAAGCCATTTGAAACTGTTGTTATTTTTGTTGGTTTTAAGTCGTTTACAATTTGTTTGCCGCTAATTTGGGTCACTGGTGCGTATGAGTGACTTTTTGGGCAAAGTTTTAAGCTTAGTTTCCGTAGCGGATGTTGTCATCGAGTTTCATTTAATTTAACGATTTAAATGGCCAACGATTCTTTAACTAGTTTTTGCTGTTGCTGTGCTCATGCCTTGCCCAATATGCTGTGGCTTAAAAATAGCGTATTGATTAAAAAAAATCAATTGGGCATAATATTACGTATACGAGGCGTGGGATTTTATTGGAAAACCAAAGTACAACTATATTTTAAAGATTTAGTTAACACTTTTTGTGTGGATTAATTACTTGGTTAATAAAAGAAATACAAATTTTTAAATATGTATACTTCAGAATTTAAAGACATTACGTATACGCAGTGTGAAACTAGAAAACAAGTGTTACTTTTGTGAAACTAGAATCAGCATTGTCAAAATTATAAGACAAATTAGTTATTAAAATATTTAAATTATTAATTACGAATAAAGAAGGCACACCTAACAAAAACTTTGTGTTTAAGCGCTGTGTTTAAGTGCTTAGCGGTAAAAAAAAATTAAACGGGAATTAAACCGTTAACCTGGTGATGCTACCTTAACCAAACAGATCCTCTTTCGTAAGTGACGAAAAAAGAAACATCGCTATTCCTCAACAATCCAAATTTGTTACCTGTTTGTAAAGCTAAACCAAACTATTGCCAAAAAGGGGTATAAATAAAGGGCTCAAATCCCTATTGTTCCGACCTCTGAAACCGAAAAACATATGGCATGTGAGTCACACTGCATAATATCCAGCAGCTAAGCCGAAAGTCTCGCTGCTGGTTTTTATGGTCCAAAAAAAAAGAGGAAAAAAAATAAATAAAAAACTAAAGTCACAAAATCCAAAAGCGGCTAAAAATTGCCGCAATTATAAAGCCTGGCTGAACGAGAAAGAGAGAGAGAGAGATGTGTTCGTATGTGTGTTTCCAACGGTGGGAGGGAAAGGGGAGCTACACTGACGAAAGAGATTTCAACAGAGCCAACAACAAACACAACAACGGAAGGACGGAACGAGACGGAACGGAACGAACAGCAAGAAACCAGAAAATGTTCGTAATAATTCAGTGAGTATTAAAAATAAAATATACGCACACACTCACGATACATGTTGCATTGATTACACACACACACACAATCCACCAAGAGAGAGACAAACATTTTGCCATATCACGTGCACTCACACCAACACACTGTGGAATCTAGGTCATGAGCGCAAGAGATGGCACTATGGGCCAAGTACACGAAAGCGGAACTGAGATGGCAATACATTGATATATGTACGTACGCCTGAGTTATATTGCATACACTTTGTTTTTGCTCGTGCTGCCGGCGACGCTGTCGACGTCGCTGCCCCGGCTGACTCAAAAGTGTTGGAGTGAGTGTGTGTGTGTAAGTGAGTGGGAGAGCGGTGGGCCTGCAGAGAGCGCTCTGGCAAAAGCACAACAAATAAAAATCAAAAGAAAAAGGATTTTTTTTTTCTAATTGATCGTAAATTTTAGGCACAAAATAAAAAATGAAATAAAAATTAGAAAGAATAAATAACTGGAAATTAAGTTATCCGAGAGCTTAGGGCATTAGTTAGCTTATGGCATTAATGGCACAAAAAAAAAAAAATGGTTAATACCTTCTAAAATAAAAATAAATCATTTAAAAATGAATTTTAAAGAAATTTATTCATTTTTAAGGGAAGTTAAAATTATATTTAAATAGAATATATAAACCCAAAAAGCATAAATTAAAAAATAAAAATTAAAAAACAAATCAATCGCAAGATAACTTTAAAACTAATTTAATAACAATTATCTTAAATTTCATTTTATATTGTTAGGCAGACAAATTTGTTTATTATTTAAACTTAATATATAATTAAAATAAGGGATTTTAAGCAACAAGCTATTTAGAAAGAAATAAAGCACTCATTTTTGACACTATAAAAGGGATTCAGTTATTAAATAAAAAAAAATATTATTTAAATAATTTAACAACAAATACTTATGAAAGAAATGGCCAGAAGCTCTGGGACACATGTAATTTTTGATTTATTAAGACTTCCCTTAACAACAAATTTTACAAATTAGAAAATGTTAAGAGTATTTACCATTACGCAACTGGAAGTTGTTTGCAATCAAAAGTCCCATAAATCCATGCACATTTTTTTAACAAATGATCATTTATTTTGGTGTCAAAAACTCTACCCAAAACATAACTAAACAAAAAAAACAAAAAAAAGTTTCTCTCGGCAATCACAATTTTCACACTTTTCACACTTTGCATAATAATTTGCAGAGTTTGTTTGACGCTGTGCAACATTCACAGCAAAAAAAAAAAAAACTAGGGGAAACACAAGCATGTGGCAAGCAAGTGAGCGTTGCAAATGATAACTAACAAACAAAAACAAACCGAAAAACACAACAAATACAAAATAGAGAAGAAAAAAAAAAAGAAAAACAGAAATGAGAAACAAAAATTGCGCGCGCTAGTTTGAATCCAGTTCACAAAAGCAGTCAGTCAGGAAAAACCGAAGACGGAAAAAAAACTATTACAAAATTCAAAACATTTTCAAATGAGAGCGAAAGCAAGTCTCTCTCTGTATTTCGTTCTCTCTGCTGCTCAGTTGCCGCTTTTTGAGTTTGTTTGGCTCTCAACACGACCCCCTTTACAAAGCTCTCTCGCTTCTCTCGCAACCGAGCGACGTCGACAGCGAGCTTATTGCGGGCGAGGGCGTGGAATTCTTTTGGGGCCGCCGGTGCATGCTGCACTGACTCTGAATATACATACATACATATATGTATGTATTTTTGCACTATATACACTATATACACAACACTGTTAAGTGTATATGTAGGTTTTATATAGTAAATTATGTATGTATGCATGTACATACAGCCAAGCACAGAGAGAGAAATACGAAAAAGGATGAAGGTTGTGTACAAATGGAAAGGTTTATTGTTTATTGTTTACTTAATTTTGGAATTTATAAAGTCAACTTTATAAAGGGTAGTGTGTTTAATCTGCAGTATCATCTGTTATATATTTCATTAATATTATCTAAAAGTTTTATATTAAGTAATTTTCTCTCATTTTTTGAAGGTTTTACAAACAAACTGATAATTTGATAGATTAAAAAAGTTTTAAATAAGGTTCTTCACACATTTTAATCTTGTTCAATTCAATTCAACTGATTCCCCTCAGTGTAGATATAGCAGTAAATGGTCTGTGTCTGTGTGCTATATTCCACAGCACATGCTTGTTTTTGTAGGGCGCCCTCTCAACTTGTGTGCCAGCAGCGAAAAAGGAAAAGTTTTTATTATTATTTTCCCCTTTGACTTACGCAAAAAAAAAGCAATATATACACAATAAAAAAAACACAGGGCTAGGAAAATGAGGTACGATTTTTTGGCGAGCTGAAAAGTAATTAGGCAAGTAATAAGGCAAAGCCAAAAATAATAATAGAGGGTGGAGAGAGATTGCGTTTCAAAAAGAAAAGACGAAAAGACCAAGTTTTCGCAGAGCTCAAATTAATATCCGCTTTGTCCAAAGTGAAGTTTAAAGGTCAACTTAATTATTAAAAAGGCAAAAACCCCAAATTTCGAAGTGGCATTAAATAGTTTCAGATTTCAATAGATTTAATACGTTAAAAAAGTAAATACAAGAAGAAAAAAAGCATAAACATACAGGCAGGAAAAAAATATAAAAAACTTTAATATGTAAATAATGTTAAATAGTCATTAGGGTAAAATTATTTTATTAATTAATTTTTAATTTTTTAAGGATATTGAATAAATAAATAAATCTTTAAAGCTATTAAAATTCCAATAAAAATATACAGTCTTTAGAAACCATTAAAAATTATGAACATCGTGTAAATATTTATATTAAAAAATCCATTTAAAATATTAAATAAACACGTCCCTTAGTAATTTTTTAACAGCAATTTAAAAATATTAATAAACAAATAAAAAGTGATAATTTAAGAATATTTACTCAAAGAAACTGTTAAAGACATAAAATAAACCACAAAGCTACAAAAACACAAGCGAAAGAGCGAAAGGTAAATGAGAACAACAGCAGTTTTTTGTAATAAACAAAAACAAAAAATAAAGAAAAATAAAATGTTGACGCAGTGACAACAATGACAAAAGCTGGCGTCATTAAGACGTGACAGAGCCAAGAACAACAACGAAAAAACCGCAGACTGACCGACCTACCCAACGACACAAATACAAAAAAAAAGAAAATAACAATAATAATAACAAGCACGGGAAGCGAAATAAATAATTGGGATAGGTCTGGGATGCACGGCCACGGAAATACACTTATTAATACATTTTTAATGCCGTACGCCCGAAATGGGGCCACATCCCATTGGTGGTAATGCAAATTTACATAATCTGCGTTTAATTACTCATGTTGATGATGTTCTAAAATAACTCGAATGTATTCTCCATAGGCTGACCGGAAATTCCTTGGGGACCAGGCACAACACACACATTTCGAGTTTTGAGTTTCAGATTCTCGAGCCCAGCGAGAGATTCCCCAAAGAATTTCAATGTTAGCCACGCCGCCGTTTGTGTTGTTTGCTGCGCATTTATAAATAATAAGAAATATCGATTTAATTTCATTTCGACGACTGCAGGAGCGCCCCACAACCGAAAACTGCAAACAAGGGACGAGGCCCGGCTCCACCCATTCCATTTCGTATTATTTAATGTACGACGAGAGTATGGATGGCAGCACTCCCAGGCGAATGTGTGGGGAAAAAGGGGTCATGGTTGAGGCTGACTGCCAATAGTTGGAATTTTGCGGCTCTCGTCTTGCCAAATGCCACTTTTTGGGGCAACATTTTGGGGAAAAGGCAATCAAAGGAGAGGAAAAAATAATGAAGGCCTTATAAAAGCTTTACAGAAGTTTTAAAAAAGTCGTTTTGGAAATTTTAGGGAATTATTAAAAGATAAATTAGACATTCCCAATAATAAATTTTACATTTAAATATAATACATAAAATATTACGTATACGCAAGGTAATCTTAAAATTTGTATAACAAAAACATAGGATATTATCATTCTAAACCTTACAAGATCTTTTCAACAATACATCTAGCATTCAAAGGAGCATTCAAAAATGGAAGAAATATTACGTATACGCAAGTAACAATAAATTTTGACAAAAAAAATATACTAATCAACTTTTTTTTTATTAGTATCTTGCGTATATTCAATACATCTTTAGTACTTTACTTTAGTATAAGTACTTAATATATCTTTAGTTTTTTTTAATACCTTGCGTTTACTTAATATAGCTTAAATTTTTTTTTAGTGCCTTGCGTATACTTAATTTTTCTTACGTTTTTATAGGCTACGTTTTTTCTTCAGTCTCCCACCAGAACAGTAATGATTCCTTAATTCCTTAACAAACCTGACTAACTGCAAGATCTTCAAATAACCAAAGAAATGCAAGGTAAATCTTTAATTTCTCATTGAAATTCGATTCTTTTGAGTTCTATTCATTTATCTTGCATTACTCAGAGCTAAAGCATCTCTTGTTTCACACTTTTGAAGTAATAGTCCTTGATTCATCTTATTGTTTTGCATTTAAAATAAAAACCACTTCGTGATTAAGAAATCAATTGCGTAGCCAAGAAACTGAATATATAAACGATTCCCAGAAGTTTCCAATGCTGATAAACAGTATTTTTGATTACTTGCCACAAGGTTGTCGGAGAGGGACATCACTCATACGCAATGTTGTAAATAACTATTGATTGAGGGTCAGTGAAAAATACGTGACTATGGGTTAGGAGTTGGCTTTCAGGTAGTTTAAAGAAATATCTAGAAGGTATTTGAAATGGGGAATAATTATAGAAAGAATAAATATGTTTTCAATTAATTTTGTAATTATAAAAAAAGGAAACTAATAAACTGAATTTAGTTATAGAAAACCCAATAATAATAATAATAAGAGGGTATATGACCTTGAGATACTTGAATATAATTTAGGCTTCTGATATCCTGCCTCAACTCAAATCTAAACCAACCATTTAGGGAGTTCTTAAAACAATATAATTAATATAATAATAACAATTTTGAAAACTCACCCTCCAATTTCATGCCGACTTCGAGGCACTTCTGGAACCGGCAGTAGGGACACCGCTTGCGCTGCGTCTTGTCAATGTGGCAGGATCGTTCCGCCACACAGGTGTACACCTTCTTGTTCTGCACGGTCCGCTTGAAGAAGCCCTTGCAGGACTCGCAGGTGAGCAGGCCGTAGTGATAGCCACTGACCTTGTCCCCGCAAACGGGGCACAGTTCCTCGAACAAATGCTTAAAGTCGATCACTTCGCCGCCATGTCCGGGCGCGGCACTTGTGCCCCCCATCGAGTTGCCCGGACCACCAGAGTTGCCACCAGCTCCTCCTCCTCCGCCGCCGCCTCCTCCTCCATTGCCGCCGCCGCCATTGCCCACCGAGCCGGAGGACATGTGACCAGTGTTATTATTATTACCACTGGAGCTAGCCGCTTGGGGGAGGAGCATATAGCCACCGCCGACGGATGAGCCGCCGGAGCTGCCGTTGAGGAGGTTGCCGCCATTACCACCGCCACCTCCGCCGCCGCCGCCAGCACTTTGTTGGGAATGCGAGGAGGTGGTGTCCTGATAGCCTGTCGGAAATATATACTGTGAATCGAAATTGTATATATACGAGTAGGATGACGCGTTGAATTGATTGGCATTGTTGGCTATATTCTGTTGTTGTTGGTAGTGCTCCTGTTGCTGTTGTTGTTGCTGGTGTTGCTGTTGCTGCTGCTGTTGTTGTTGCTGCTGGTGGTGCTGCGCATTGTGGTGCTGCTGATTGCCACCACTGTTACTTCCCGCCAATTGCAGCGTGTACGCATTATATTCATGCTCGAACTTGGTCAAGACATTATCATTGTTGTTGTTATTATTATTATTGTTGCTGCTGCTGCTGGTGGTATTGTTGTTGTTGCCACTGCCACTACTGTTATTGTTGCTGTTGCCACCACCACCACCACCGGTGGCCAGTGCTGGACTGGAGGGCTGCTGCTGCTCCAGTTGCATGCTGAACGGCGTTATATTCAGCGACGATATAAACTGTACGGTCGCCTGTTGCTGATCCATTTCTAATAACATTTCATGTAAGTTTTATACCCTTGAATTCGGAAAGGCAATTAATTATTTATTTATGTATCCCTTTGCCTTTGTTTTTATTTTATTTCCTGGACGGAAGCTTCAATTTAATTATATTATATATTTTATAGATATTGTTTTCTTTACTTTTTAAAGGTTGTTTCTTTCTCTCTTTTGTTTAAATTTGATAGTAAAATAGATCCTTGTAATCCTTGTACGGTGGTCTGGTTTTTGCACTCAATATTTGAACATTATTTTTGAATATTTGCAACATTTTAAAGAGTGCGTGTGCTTTAACAGTGATTCGTATTAAAATGTATCATAATATCTTGACATATTTTAAGGGTATATTTAACACAGTAATATTGGTTTTATTTTGTTTTTAATTTCTTTGTAAGAAATTATTTTTGGAATTGTTTCGCGGGGTTCTTTAGAAGAGGGAAAAATGTATTATATACAATTTATGTTTTTCTTTTTTATAAATTATTCTTTATAAGAAATGTATTATTTAATTATTTATTATAATTTTCGAAATTTTTAGGTATTTATTTTTTTTTTAACGATTATTCCTTAGAAGAAATTGTTTTGCGTTTAAGTGTTATTTTGCAGGTACTTTGACGAGGTGAGTGAGATATATATTTATATGTAGAGTTGACAGCAAAAAAGGATGTTTATGTTGTTTATAAACTTTTGTTTCTATATATCTACTATATACTATGTATATTTATTGATTGTGTGCGTTGTTGAATTGAAACGATTGGCAAACACTTGATTTTTCTGTAGTATTTTTTTTCACTTTTGCATTCGTACGTTGTTGTATTCTTTTGCTTCTTTTATTTTGATTATTTTTGTTGATTGATTGAAAGTGGGTCACGGATCTAATTGCACTCTATATACACTTGTGCACATATTTTATTCAATTTTTCGATTTTCTTATTTCTTGATTGTGGATTGTGGAAAACATAAACTTTGTTGTTGTTGTTGTTTTAACTTTAAACTTTAAGCATACACTCACGCAACGCAGCAAGAGAACATAATCCTGGGGCTGTTTTCTGCTGTGTGTGTGTGAGGTGTGCAGCTTTAATTACACGCTGGATGTTATATATTCGCAGATATATTCGCGAATGCAACTTCGCATCGGTTATACTTTTTATCTATGGTATTTCGCAACGCTGGTGGCTGCTGCTTTGTTTATTTTTTGTTGTATTTTTTTGTTGTTGTTTCGATATCGACGATATTCGGGTCACCGCTCACACGCGCACATTTTTCTTGTTAATAATATTTCGTTAGCTGTAACTTTTGCGTGTGTGTGTGTGTTTGTCGCTTGAGTGTGTGTGAGTGTGTAAGTTATATAGACTGTGCTGTGCGAAAAACACGACCAACATCAACCACGTATCTCGATTGACTAAACCCAAGTAAACGGCGAGGATACCGCAATACACTATAGTGCTGCCGCTGTCGCAGTCCGCGTCGCTGCCTTGGCTGGCCGCGCTGCCTCAGTCGCTGTCGGCGTTACACTCTCGCTCTCACTCGACAGTTTCGGCTATTACGTATACGCTCGGTGGGTCGTTCGTTTATTTGCTCACTCGTTCGCGCGCTCGTTCGTTTCACTTTCGATAGAGCTGGCTGCCGCTCTCTCGCTGGCACACTCTCTCGCTGCTGCGGCTGCTGCTGCTGCTGCTGGCACGTTCTCTCTCTCTCTAGCTACGCAAAGGCAGCGCTGCCTGGCTTGACTTAGTGCCCCCCTTTTTTTTGGGGCCTTTGTTTTTGTTGCTTTACTGTTGAAATTCAAACTCTGACTCGAAGCACAAACACAAGCGCAAATACAAGCGCCAACTCAAAGGCAAACGGAAAGCGAAAGTGAAACCTTTTGGCATAACTTTGGGCCCACTGTACACCACTGTGCGGAGCAACAACAATAAGCCATTCTTTCGGAAATACAGTGGTGGGCAAGCAAATAAAATCAATGACTCTGATTTCAGGATTAAACTTTAATTTTAAATTATCCTTTTTTAATTTTAAATTTAAGTTTTTAAACAACTCCGAAATATTTTTCAGGAAACAAATTCGGAGAATTTTTTAGGAGTTTTGGAATTAAAAATAATAAAAATCGTAAATTTTTTTAATAAAAAGTTACTAATTTTGTAACATTGTATTTACAATAAACTTAGCTTGTTTCTAAACTTTCTTCCTCAACTGTTTGGGATGATAGCCAAAAGCAACGGCATTATGAAAGCCTTTAAGCCTTAACTTTTCAAGTGGCTATTTTGTAATTTCTTACTCACTCAAATAAACTGGGAATTTTGAGTCTCTTCTTCAGCATTTTTGTTTTTTATTATTTAGTTTTTTTTCCTTTGATTTTATTTGGTTTTGTTGCTGGCACTGCAGCTGCCGCTTGGTTTAGTTTCTTCGTTTTTCTTTCCGTTTTGTGTCTGTGTTTTGGTCTCAATTAGTTTGTGGGTTTCTCATTGTTGTTTTTGCTGGTTTTGTTGCATTTGTTCATGACACGGTTTTCATGTGGCGCGTTTTCGTTTCCTATTTCTATGTTTTTTGTTATTGTTATTGTTTCGCCTATTCACGCTCTTTTTTTTTAATAAGCATTGCTTTGGGCTTTTTGCTAGTTTAATATAAAGTTATTGTGTCTCTTGGGTTTCTGGGGGTATTTTGGTTATTAAAATACAGTTATTAAGCTGTTGGGGAATTATGTTAAACCTATTTGTCATTCTTTTGGGCTTTACTTCTTTGGTATTTCATAATGTTGTTGTTTTTTTAGTTTTATATTTTATTTGAAAGTTAGAAGATGATTTTGTTAAAAGGAAGTTGTTGTCTACCTTTTTGAGGTGATTTTTAAGAAGTTTCATTAATTAATTTATTTATCTTATATATTTAGTTTTACGGTAATTAGTTTTTAAAATTATTTTTAAATATTCTTATTTTAGTTGCTTAAAGGTTTACATTTTTTTATTTAAATAATAATAGTTATTCACGATTTATGGCTTTTATAAATAATTTACTTCATAATAATATTTTTTATTTATTATAACTTTAGTTAGTTTACGGTTAATTTGTATAGTTATTTAATGGCATCATCAAACTAATTTTTATTTTATTTTTTTACAAATGCTCCTCCCTTTCTCAGCTCCCAAAAAATCAATTAGCGTTGCGTATA
This sequence comes from Drosophila aff. chauvacae BK-2020, assembly GCA_018903765.1. NCBI lineage: Eukaryota > Metazoa > Arthropoda > Insecta > Diptera > Drosophilidae > Drosophila > Drosophila aff. chauvacae BK-2020. The sequence goes on from JAEIGO010000058.1 coordinate 18,845,777, forward strand.
CGTAATATTTTACGGGTAATTAACGTGCCCCAAAAAAAAATGGTAGTTCGTCTCCAAAAAAAAAGAGACTAAATCACTCATTAAGAAAGCCAAAATATTAACAACTCCACCGAGTGTGTGCCCCAAATAAGGATGCAAAAGCCCTGCCGATGGAGAGGCCATTAAAAAGCCCAACAGAAAACCCAACAGATTGCATAAGATGCCGCCGAAAGGAGCATAAAAACACATGTGTATATACCATATAATAAAAAAAAAACAAAAACGTGGTCACAAAATAAACTTTCACTCCCCAGAGTCCGAGTTGGTGTCCAAGTCCGAACCCTGAGCCCCAAGTCCAATTCCTTAACTAACCAAAAACGGAACTACAAAGAGGAGAAACAAAACAAGGGCCCCCATCATCGCCCATTAAAAGCTGCGTTTTTTAAGAGAGTTCATAAATAACAAAACTGCAGAAAATATTTAAGAAGAAACTGTGCAAATTATTTACAGACTTTATATTAAGAAAAAACACAAGAATAAAGATGATACATATACATATGTATGTATGTATGTATGTAACAATTAGAGTAATATAAAGAATGTTAGGGAAGTTCCATTAAAAAATGTTTAAATATTTTTAAAGATGAATTACAACACTGAACATTGAATTATTTTATTTTATTTTTCAAACCTTCGTTTTTTGAGAAATCAAAATGGTTTTGTATAAATCAAAACATTTCTTATTATTATTAGAAAGGATATATGTATAAATATACTTTGCCCATAAGATATGCTTTAATTGTAATATTCTCCTGGGATTATATTCAATATACAGAAATCTGTAAAATAAAACCAAAAATAATGCCCCTTTATATGCGGCATGCATATAAAGGGCTAAAAACCAGATTGTAAAGGAGGAACCTCAAAACCTCATAGGGAAAACCCAAAACTCGAAAAAAACGAAAAGAAAACCGCATAAAATGCAGTTCAGAGGGAACTTTCAACGTGATGATGCACGTGAAAACGTGTCGCCCTCTCTTTCTCCCCCTTCAACCCCCTCCCCCTTTCCGCACCATTCTGTTTGCGTATGACGCAAAGGTAAAAAAAAAAAAAAAGAGTTAAACACGTTTGCCACCTTCATGTAGGTTGCGGGGAGATTACAACATTTCAACGCTCAATTACCAAAGATGAAAGAAGACGCAACTTGGAGTCTTCAGAGACTCGGCTCTGTCTTCTGCTGCTTCTTCCTCTTCTTCTCTACACTCACATGTGTGTGTGTGTATGCTGATCTTACGAAATACCCCAAAACGCACTCAAAAGTTTACCCAAGAAAAAAGTACAGAAACAGAAAACAAAGACTAAGGCAAATTTTCATTTCCTTCCCAAAAAAAGAAGAAGAAAAAATATACAAATAAAAAAAAAACGGAAAAATGTTCGTGACCGTAGCCAACAAGACTTTGGATCTCTGATCATATGGACAGCAGGTAATGACAAAATACACACACACATGCAGGGGTATGTGTGGGTACAGAAGTGGTTAAAATAATAGTATTTTTCAAAATATTCAAATAAAATTTAATATATTAATAAATATTATATTATAGTACTGAATATACATTAATAATAATAATATAATTATTATAACAAACCTAACATCCTATGAATAAAGGTTGCATCTTATGTATATCGAAACAAGTCCTAAAACCGGTGAGAATTTTAAATGAAACAATAAATTTTTGTAGCATACTTTTCGCAAATATTTAACATAATTTTATATCTTCAGTTATTTTCCTGGCTACCATTGTTATAATATTAATGCATACTTAAATGTTTATTTTGAGGTGAATATTAATATAAAATTATTCACTCTTAACGATTAAAATGTAAATTTTATAAAATTTTATATTTTAAAATACCTATTTTATATTTCAAAATACCTATATATTTTATATTTTAGAATATATAGTTTATAGTATATTAAAAGTTATATTGTGTTACTCTATAAATTCTAATTACTTTAAAAATTAAATTCTTCAGAGGTTTCTGTACTCCCAAAAATGTTTTAAGTTCTCAGCTTTTTAGCTGCTATTATTCTAGCCATCACTGTGGCACCGTTTCACTCTCACTCTCGGTTTTGTTTGATTCATGCCAGCGGCAAACAGGTTTGAGTTTTGGGTCTTGAATTTCGGCTGATAGCAAAGTGGAGATACGACTGCGAGAGGAGACCTACTTCTGCATCAGCGGCAGAAACTAAAGGAAAAAAATTAAAATAAGAGAAAAAGCACAACACAGCACCTCAGCTTCCACTTCGCTACTCCATTTAAATGGCTCCGTGTAACCGTTGCCCAAATATGTCTATATACACATACATATGTGTATTTAGAAATATATATACGAATATATGCACTAAAAAAGATCTGTTAACTTTTTTGGGTATTTTTTTGGGCCTGCTTGGCGGTGGTTCTCGTTTTGCTTCGTTTCTGCGTCTGCATTTACGTTGCCTTTTTGACTTGTGCGCATGCGCAATGACTTTTTCGACAGTTGTTTGTCAATCGCTGGCTGACTGAGTTTTAGACTCGGGCCACAGAAAACACGGCAAACGGAAAAACATCAACGGCACACCGATTGACTGCACAAAGTGCCCCACTGTACCACACAGTGGACACAGGCGGCTAAAATGTCAAGGGACAAGAAATAAATTATAAACTGTTGGGTAATTAAGAAAAAAAAAATACTCCAAATTTAAACTAAAATTAAAAGTTCTATGATATTTAATGATAATTTGTATATATTTTTATATTACTCTATTATATAAAATTTTATTTATACATTTTTAAAATATTATTTATATACTTTTGTTTTGTAATTCATAGAAACCCCTACAAAATTGTAAGAATTGTTATTAAAAAAATACTTTCTCATTGGGAAATCAAATTTTAATCTAATTATGAAAGAATTTGTTTGTCTTTCTTGTTCAATGAATAAACTATAAAATAAATTCCTTAATATGTTTTAAAGTATAGCTTGGACTTATGAAATATGAACTATGTTATTAAGCCTAATTGTATATTGGCATTTCCAAATCACTTTTTGAATTTTTGTTGGTCTGGTAAAACAATGAAAAGTAGCCAAAAAGTGTGCTCAGGCTCGCGCTTGACTGCCAAAATACAAGAAGACAAAAGCATTAACAAAGCTAACCCCTGAAATTCCCCGATCTCTGGTGATTTGTCGCCTGCGCTGGTGGCACAAATGTTAATGTCGTGTGGTAGGAAAAAAAAAACCAAGCACAGCGAATTTTTCAACTGTTTTAACTGTCGACTTCAACTGTATTCTGTTTTGTTATGTTTGGGGTTTTCATTTGTTTTTTTTTCGCTTTTTGCGATGACTGGACACCGGCTGATTGACTGACGGAATGGCAGAGGGATTGACTGACCGCCTGACTGACGGCTGGCTGCCTTCGTTTAATTTCATAATAAAACATTAAACGTATAAAATGTACTCGAAACGTGCACCGCATACGAAAAGTCACCAAAAATTGTCTTCAATTGTTGTTCGTTTCAACTGCATTTTCCTTTATTTGAGGCCATTGTGTTGTTACTGTTGTTATTTTGGTCACTGAATCAGATTTGGAATCCGATTCGGATTCGGATTCGAAGGTTTTGTTTATTTGTTTTTCTGTGTTTTCTGTATTTTTTGGCCGTTTCACGGGTCTTGTCTTTACGCAATCTACAGTTAATTTTCATTTATTTCTTGTCCGCGACTTAATTCTGAACGTTTTCAAAAAAAAAAAAATCGGGAGGATCAGGCGGGGGCGGTTGTGGGACATTTTAATTTATGTGTCGATTGCCAAATGTTGGGGTTTTTTTTACTTTCTGGGTTTCGGCAACTTTAAGGCACAAAGCTCGTGTTTTGTAAGCACTTTTTGAACCGAAATTGTTTTTTTTTTTTAATATATTCAGGTTAGTGTATGGGTCAGTTGGCTGACTTTTGGATTGTACTGTACTGGCAGCGGGTTAATGTGGCAACTTTTGACAGGTCAGGATAAGAGACCCAGGGTTAAAACATGAAAAATATGTTTTTCTTATTGTGAAATATTTTAAAAATATTTAAAGAAGTTATAAATAAAGTTTGGAAGGTCCCTAAAAATATAATATTAAGAAATTCAAGTCATTAAAAATGTCCTACAGAATTTAGTTTATTCTGCAAGCAAAATCTTTAAATGTGCTAACGGTCTCCTTAACTGTCAGTTAAATTTACCTGATAATTATCTCGCACTTTAACTGGATGCAAAGAAATGAGGTCGTGCGAGAATCCATATAAATATTAATGATATTGTTAATGAAATTGTTATAGTTTACACGATCCCACGCACATTTCCCTCTAAACATTACCAGAATTTCCCAATCCACGATCGCCACCCCTTCCGCTCGCGCTTAACCCCCTCTGTCACCCCCCACCCTTTGCGTCGCTTAACCTCCGACCTTTTCAATTGCATCCCAAGACATACGAATAAATGAATAAGAGAAGAGAGGAGGAAAAAACGAAATGCCGCAAACAAATTTCAAATGAGGCAGGTCACTTATTTCGACGACGCACTGGGAAAAAAATAAAATAAAAAGCAACAGCAACATAGCTTCCCCCCTTGGCCCACTTCCACCCACCGCTACTCCTCTGCCGCTTCTCTTTCTCTTCGTTATTTCTTCTCTCTTGTGATTTTTTTTCTGCTGTCGTCATCGCAAGTAAACACACTGACACACACACACGCAACAGCTAAATTTAGAAAATACAAAATTTGTTCATACAAACGCTGACAAAAAATATAAATCTAAAAAAAAAAAAACTACAACAAAATGGGTAAAAAAAAAGAAACAAAAAACTCGTCTTAACCTGAAACGAAACCTTGTAACATTTTTCCCCCACAAGCCGGCTACGAAGTGGGGGGCCATTGGGGGGTTAAGTGCGCTTGAGAGAGGCTCTTTCTGCCGCTCTCTCTGTAGCTCTCTTTCTCTGTCGGTTGCCTCAGATCACTTTTGCTTTCAATATGAAATAATCGACAGAAGCAGAGGCTAGGCAGCGCTGCCGCCGTCGACGTCAACAGCATGAACAAGTTTCGCCCACAAGCGCTCGCTCTCTGCTGCCGCTGCTGGTACTCACAGCTCCAACGCTCTCTCAGCTTTTGGGGCCTGAATAATGTAATAAGTGAAAGTGTGTGTCGCCATGCATGGCTGTGTGAGTGAGCGACGACGACGGCGCGTCGCTGCCGCAGTTGACCTACTTTTTTGTTGTACAGATTCAGGTCTATGTTAGAGAGATTAATTTCGATTTCGTTTTCAGGCCTACATCTCTCGCCCACCCTCCTCCCCCTTGGCTAGTTCCCTTTACCGTCTGAATGCTAGAGGGAGAAGGCCCCAATGCCTTGGGTGTTGACTCTCTCTCTCTCTCTTTCACTCTTTCTCCTTTGCACCCGCTGTTCGCTGTAATGGAAAACTGTTGCCATGTTGGTGTAGGTTGCTATTGCTTTTATTACTGTTGTTTTTGTTGCTGCTGCTCCTGAGCCAAAATGGGGAAAAATAACAACAAATGCCTTAGGATAGGTTCCAAACTCTATTTTTGTTATGAAAGTGTGTGTCTGCACGGGTGTGTGTCTGTCTTTTGTGCTTCTGTTTCGCTTTCAGCTTCTCTTACTTATGCTGCTTCTTTGGCTGGTCTCCATGTTAATGGGTCAATGGGAAATTTTGTGGGGCGTGTTGTGTGTTGGTATTGCTGTTGTTGGGATCGCAAAAGAGCGGAAATCGGGCCTATATTTGAGGACAGTGAGTCCTCGAAAAGGAGAAAGCTCAGGCATCTTCTTCTTTTTCCTTTGTTAAATGTGAATAAATGTTTGTAAATTAAAATTTGTAAACATTACAATTCCATTTATAAATATTTATTATTGTTTTTTTTTTATTGGAAACTTAACTTAACTTAACTAACGATAAAATATCAATTTATTTTTATTACTCTCATGTATAAAACCCCAAACTGATGTTTTTCTTAAATTTATACCTGGAAGCTTTCTTATGTAAAACGTATTAATTTTTTATTCGGCTTACAGTCAGTTGCTAAGCGGCGGTAACTTTAGGTAACTTTGTTGCCATAAATAAACGGCTTAGGCAAACATCTGTTTGCGGTTGTTTTTGGCCTACACACTTTCCTTCAAACGCTAATTGGGAGAGGTGGGAAAAAGTAATGGTTTGGCAAGACTCCAAACAAAAATGTGGGTTATGTCAACCCCAGGAACTTTCCGATGAATTAAGCTCGGAAAATGGGAGGGGAAAGTACCCGGAAAATATATGCACATTCCAATTACCCAGCTACATACACAGTAACACTCACTTTTCCACTTTGCTTTTCTTATCAGACGCTCCCTTTTTCTTTTTCAAAAGAAAAGAGATAAAGAAATCCGCTGATTGACAAATAAACCCAATTAATGCAAAAAGGCGCGAATCTCAATTAAATTGAATATAAAGAAGTCACCACTTAAAAGTAAACAATAAATAATAACTTAAATAGTATATATAAAGTCGACAAAGCACAATTAAATAAAAATAAATCGCAACGAGAAGAAGAAGAAGAACGAAGAAAACGATGACAGCGAAAAATGAGCAAACAACAAAAAAGGGGGTGAGACGGATAGAGAGGGCGAACGGCAATGGGTGGACAGAGCGAGACAGAGACAGACAATGGAAAGAGCAAACATAGCAACAACGGCGATTACAACAAACTGCCAGCCACAAAGGCAACAACAATCGAGAGCAGCAACAATAAAGAAGGAAAGAGAACGCAAAAGAAAGTCGTAGCCTATATACCCTTTCGCTTTTGCTTTTCGCATATCCTAAGAAATTATTTATATTTACATACAGGCAAAAATACATTTTATATTTTTGTTGTACTCAATAATGTATGCTACAAAATAGTTTTCTTAGGTAAAAAAAAATTATAAACACGACTTCCAACTTTATTTAAATTTAAATAAACAATACAAACTCTAAGAGAAATACATTTACATTAATAAGTTATATAAAAAATAAAAATTTAAAACACATACGCATATACAGATCTTTATTTAAATAATTGATTCTAAAATCCAGTAGAATAAAAAGTTCACTTTATTCACTTAAATCATTGATTACATAGGATGAAAATCTAAAAGAAAATATATTTTTAAACGCTATTACGTAATAGTCGTAGATACCTTATCGCAATGTAAACTTCGGATAAAAATTGTAAATTCCCCCTATATGTATATAAAGGGTATCAAAATTATACGAGTAGCAAAAACAAAAACCACAAAGTGGAAAGGGTGGGGAGGAGGTGGCGACGTCGTTTTCTCTGCTCCGCGCTGACGTCGCGTTAACGCTGCACAAAATATTATTCAAAAAACCTTGACACACTTTTCATATGCCGCACAGACACAAGCACGAGCCACACGAGCAGTAGGCACTCACACAGTTACGTACAAGCAGAAGCAGAGGCACAGATACATTTACAGATAGATTCGCCCAGGGACGGTTTCGACCGCAATTCGACGCTGCCTCAGCCACCGCTGCGACGCCGCTGTCGCTGCCTCTGCCAACGTAGCAGCCGACAAAGCTTGAGGAGGAGGTCAGCTTAATGTAGATTTGTATAATTGTGCATTTCTATATATAAAGTGTATTCAATACACTTTAAAAATGCATGTTAAATGCTTGTAAAATGTGAAATTCTTAAATTTAATTAAATTTAATTTTTTTAAAACATTTAACAATGTTTTCAATGTTCAATTGTTAATTTTATGTTTTTCAAAATATATTTACCTGCCCTATGTATACTTAATATTTTTTACGTATACTTAATATATTCTAAGAACTTTTTTTACGTATACTTAATATTTTCTACGCATAGCTATTGCCTACGTATACTTAATATATTAAATACATAATATTCAAATTATAGATTTCAAATATTTTCAGTGGACTTTATACAAAAAAAAAATAAGCTCATAATACACATTTAGTCAGAGTGCATTTTTTCAATGCGCAATAAATTACGCATACCACACGTTGTACACCCGCGCCCATTCACTCTCTTTGCTCCTATCCCTCTAACCCCTCTTCCTCCCTCTCACTCTCCTATTCAACCCTTTGGGCAAATTAAATTAATTAACGCATTTAAATTATACAATATTTAACAATTTATTTGCTTCTCTGTTTGTAATTCGCTTTGTTCATTCCATTAGCTATTAATATATATATTATATAGCATATTTGTAATGAGGTCAACTGAATGTTGTTTCTTTTTTGTTATTTTTGTAGATCGACGACGAAGGCGGCGTCGAAGCCAGCGCCTCTGCCGCGTCTGTCTATAGTCTTGTCTGTCATGTGGAATGAATATCATCACAAATCGCACAAAAAGTGCGGTGGAACAGGTGTGGCCCGTTGTGGTTTTCGATTGCCATGCTTTATTTATTTATTTATTATAATCAATCATTTTAGTAGGTTAATATGAAAAGAAGTTTATTTTGTTAAGCATTATTTGGGAAGGGGGAATGGGGTTAAGTTAGAAATGGGGTTTAGTTTTATAAAAGGTTTATGATAATAATATTTACTTATTTTATGACAAATACGATTTAATACGATTCGGTTATGAATTTAATTAATTTAATTTAATTTTATACTTTAATTTATATTATTAATTTATCCAGACTATATATTTCAATATTTTTTGAATAAATATAAAAAATATTCCTAAATTCGTTTTAATCTTAATATTAATAAGGCTTGTGCTTTTTGTTCAAGTAGTACAAAATTCTATATGCGTTAAATACCTATTTTATAAAAAGATAACAGAATTGGTTTTACAGATTCTTGTTTAGAAAAAGTTGTTTGTATTTGATATTCCCATAAAATATAGTTGGTATTGTCATATTTTAAATATTTTTATTTTGTTAAAATATATTATGAAAAATTCCACTTAATAAAACAATTCTTATTTTAACTTTAACCTTAGTAACTGGGTGTATCACTTATTATTTTGGAAGGTATGTACATACATACATATGTAACTAAGAAAGAGTACCTTTTGGAAACTTAAATTTCGAAATCCTTTTTATATTTATATTACATTAACAATTACTTTCCCTTTTCAAGCTTCGTTTTCCTGCTTCCTTTTCATTATTGCATAAAATACCCTTTGTTTTATTCATGTCTCATCACGTTCCCCTACTTCCCTTTTTTTTTAAATTTTTTTCTGACTTGGCCACGTGCTAATTGCTGACTAATCCCCGACTGGAATTTCAATTGCAATAAACTGAAAACTGAATAATCGGATGGTTGTAAAAATTGCATTTTTATTTTCCTTTTGGCATTTCTCAATGCAATTCGCATCGTGTGCTGTTGATTTGCTCGATTTTATGGTACCGATTTGGTGGTTCTTCTGCTTCTTCTTTGGCTTGTTTGTGCAAAAAGAAGAAGGAAAGAGTACAATAACAGAAAGAAACAAAAACTAAAGCGAAAAAGAAAAAGAAACAGAGACTGCAATTCATTTAAAACGACGCCCGCCCCCTCCCAGCCGACGCCCGCCCCCTCCCAGCCGACGCCTCTGCCTGCTGTCGTTGCAGTTGACGAAGCTCGAAACTAGGTCACGAGGCCACAAAAACAATTGCAGCCAGCAAAAAAAAAAAAGGGGGGGGGGTGGCTTTTTTTCTCCTCCTCTGCTTGAAATGCACTGCGCGCTTTCAAAGCGAGGGTGTGTGTGTGTAGACGTCGACCACGACGACGCTTTTCTGGGCGGGTTTCGGGTCCTTCAAGCCTCCGCCCGATGCGTGGAAAACAAATGAGTTGCATTTTGCCTGCGACTGAAATGAGGCGAGGTGAGGGAGTGGTTTGGGGGTGCAACCCCCTAGAAAAGGGGGCTAGCCGCCGCTGTGGGACAGGACTTGTTTCTAGCTGTTTGCAATTTGGGTCAGTCAAAAGGAAACTTGACTAATTGAAAAAAATACCATTTTAGTGCCATTTGTGTGGCAGGCTTTTCCCCTTTTTTTCCTAATTAAATGAAAATTTTAAAAATATTATTGAATTTGTATTGCTTGCCGCTTATTTCTAAAAGTTTGTACATGTATTTAATTAATTTTTTTTTTTAATTAAGAAATATCAAATTTATACTTATATATTTATTTAAATTTAAATTTATATTTATATTGAACATGTAGATAATTTATCTTTTTTGAATTAAGAAATATACAGTTGCGGTTAAAATAATAGCACTATGACCACAATTTGTGTTTATCCCAGTTTTATTTTACTTTTGACACTTTTTGATTTTTTACTTACTAAACTTTAAAGATACAATGATTATCAAATAATAATTGATAAAGTTGGCCGGTCTTAATGGTATTTTTTAAATAATTTAAAACCATAGATTTTCAAATTCAGGCGGTAACAAAAATAGCACCATTAATCGAAATTGCTTAAAAATCAATAAGAAAACAAAATAAATAGCCGGAAAATATTTTATATTTAAGGAAACGTATTTTAAAGTAATTTAATATTTTTTGAGTGGCCATTATTGGCGATTACAGCTGCACAACGTCTCGGCATGGAGTCCACTAGATTTGGGACCTCTCTTTGGGAGTTTTGTTCAGTTTCTTACAAAGGACCAAAGGTCCTTGTTACTCGTGGCTTGGCTTAGAAACCTTTTCCTTGACATCAGCCCAAAGATTTTTTATTGATTCAAATCTGGCGACTGGGCAGCATTCAGGGGATCAAACCATTTCGAGAGTTTGCTGGTGTGTTTAGGATCGTTGTCCTGTTGGAACACCCAAATCAAAGGAATTTCTTCTTCGGTATGCACATGATATTTTTTAATATGTCCATTAAACATGTTGGTCCATAATGGTTTTTATCCAGTGTATCGACCTACTCCATGGGTATAAAAACAAGCCCAAACCATTATATTTGACCCTTCGTGTTTTACCGACGTGAGTAAAAGGATTGTTTTTAGCTTTTGTTGTGGACGCCGAACATATAATCGAGAACCTTTTCTGCCAAACAAAATATTTTGCTTTCGTTGACCACAAAATGTTGGCCATTTCTCCACAGGCCAATATTGGTGTTACTTGGCAAAATTTTTGAACTCTGTCAAAGTGGGACTTTCTTTGCTAGCAGGTATTAAGTTCATTTAGCCTTAAACATCTGCGAACTGTATCCATTTTGTGGCTATCTTAAGTTTTTTTTAGCTCTGTAGATTTTATTAAAGGATCCTTCTATTTTGGGAACAAGTGTGTGACTCTTTTGGAGACATTGTAGGCTTTCTTCGTGGTGTTTCAGCCTTTTCTTTATACAACATTGGGTGCGGATGATTTTATTTGAATTTTATTTGAATTCGCCTAATTTCGGCATAAGTTTTGCCTTCTGAGATCATGTTTTTGATCATTCTTTTTCTTGTCAGTGCAATGTTGTCCGCGACCCATAGCTCGAGAATATGTCCTTCCTTTTGGATAAAACTTAATCTCAACCTTCAATGGAATCACCTTTATAAAATGTGGGTAATTTCGATCAATTTCTTTGTATTATTTTTATTCACGTAAACACATAAATGGTGCTATTATTGTTACCGCCTAATTTTAAGCTTTTGCTTAATTACCCAAAACAAAAAGAACCGATAGATTGAATAGAAAACTGAGAGAGATAACACATGATACTTATTTACATGCATTCAAACTTTGAAAAAGTGACCACAAATAGTTTTTTCGGTGTACAACTGTTCACCTGAATAGTCTATTATTGTTCCCAGCTGTACATAATTTTATTATAACTATAAATGTATGTAAAATAATAATAAAATATTTAAATTGTCATAGAAAATAAGAAATTGGGAACACCTTAAAAAAACTACTATAAAAGTAGATGGGACTGATTTCAATTAAATTTTAACAGAACTCCTTTTTTACACCTAAATATGTTGATAAATTTAAAAAATATAAAACTCAAGGTGGCTTTTGTAAAAGGTATCTTTCTTATGGCAATGCAACCGAGCTATTTTACATATTTTATTATGCTTACCAAATGTTTAACTTATGCAAAAGTATTACAATATGAAATTTCAGATCAAATAAATGTATATCACCCCATTTATCTTATAAGTTATGACCACTCTAAGCAACCCGCTTATTTCAGTACAATAATCAGTAAATAAATATATATAAAAAGGCGGGCAAAATAAAAACTTAACACAAAAAATAAACTAAACATAAAACCATCATGCTGGGTGTGTAGAGACATCGGTCTTTTATCATTGAATCGAACATTTGTGTGTATATTTTATTAATGTCTTGTGTGTCTGCATATTTTTTGTATTTATTATAAAAAAAAAAATAAAGTAAAAATGTTAATAAATGGCATAAGGCGACGGACAAGCTGTACATTATTTATGTATATGTTTAATGTTAATTGTTTGACAGCGGCAAAAAGGAAAATCTGCCCAATTAGGCAGACATGAGTTGGATTTTTCTCTGATTATTGTTGTTGAATTTGGACTGCGGCCACCTTGAGCCTTAAACAACAATAATTAACAAACCAACAATTTTACGTTTTTAATTCACATTTGAATAGCTTGCTGGTAGTGTGTGTTTGTGTGTGTCTCTGCTTCGCTTTTTCTTTATTGCTGCTGCGGTTTTTCATAAACATTGTTGCTGTTGTGTTTCTCTGCGGTTTTTTGGGTTTTTGGCACACCAAAATCGTTGAGATTCCAATGCTGAGCAAGCCGAAAACAGATTTATGAATCGCAAAAATTGCTAATATGCATAACCTACCTTATAAGAAACCAATATTTATGATTCATTATAATTTACGAGAGCTAATCTACTTTTAAAATCGAAAAGAGTGAATCGATTTTTGTGATTTATTTTAAATTGAGTTACAAATGTGATAATATATGGGAATACAAATTTAATCTATTTTTTTTCCACTTAAAAAATGTAAAAAATAATTTTTAAAATACTTTTTCCTTTTTAAAAGAGGTAAAACTCTGTTTAAAAATCCCAAAAAATCAAAGCAAACCTTATCCACACATTACAATTTTTCAAAATTTTCAAGACCGCAATTTCTGTTACATTTTCTGATTTAGAAGCCCAAAATCCGTTTCATCTTGCCAATCTAAATAGTAAACAAATAAATATTTACCTAAGAGCACCCAAAAACCAGCCGCCAAATGCGAAATGGCGGCGATTAAAATGCCAAAACTATTTTTAATGGCGTTTTGGAAAAAAGAACAGAGACAAGTTTTCTTTTTTTTTTTAACCAAACAAAATAAAACCCAAAGGAAAGGCGAAACCAACAGCAGACAACACAAATCGAAAGAAGCCACCAACAAGAAGAAGAAAATCAGACGAAGAAGCTAAGAAAATATACATACATATAAATATGTACGTTTGTGTGTATGATCATTTATAAAATACAAATTTTGCTTCGTCTGGCTGCTGTCAAAAAGACGTCGGCATCGACTTCGACTTCGACATCAACGTCGCTGGCGTCGCAGCTGCAGCGCTGTCGCGTCGCCTCGTTGTTAGATATGGCGACCTACTAACCTACTTTTTCTGAAAACGTTCAAGCTCTTTACGTACAAACGTACGCACACAGACACCCGCACGTATTTGTATACCCTTTCGAAGGGTACTATGATCTCAAGAAGCTACCTTATCACTTGTCTAAGTGCTCCTCAATATGAGTAAATGTGATTATTTTAAGTAGAAAAATTCAGATAAAATTATATTAATTTGTATTAATTTAAATATTTTTAAGACTTGTATATATTTATGGAACGATTGTACTGTCCGTTGTCTGCTTGGCTGTGTGTCCACCAACATAATAAATATGATTATCTCAGTTATTTTGAAATATTTGTAGATAAAACGTTATAAACATGTTTTCTAGAATAATTTATTCCCTTCTACAATTCTACAATTTTATATATTTTCTTTTATTTTCGAGCTTTATACATAGTTCTGTCCACTTTTAACCACGTTTAACGGTGTCTAAAAAATAGTTTTTAAAGAAATTTAAATTAGGTTTTTTAACCCTTTTTTGTTCATTAACTTAACTGTTATTAAATTATATTTTATATTTATCCCTTATTTAAGGTTATTAATCTCATGTTCTTTAAGGGTATAAATTCTTCGTTCTTTTTTTTCTTTCCTTTTTTTTTTGATTAAAATTATATAAACAAAGTGGAAATATTCAACAACGCAATCGACACAGAAGCAAAAAAAAAAAAAGAAATAATGAAAATGAAAACGCGTAAAGAGGAGCATGTTACACGAGTGTGTGCGTGAGGAAACACAGAAATAAGGAGAGAGAGAGAGAGAGACGTCTCATGGAGCTTTAGTTTTTAATACACCGAAAAACAAAAGCAAAAATCCCAAAACCAACAGAGATTCCCACACAACAACAAAAAAAAAACGCTTCAGTGCCTCACACACAGCACACAAAATAAAACAAAAAAAGCACACGCAATAACAATTCACGCCTCACACGCACTAAAGCTTCCAAAAAAAAAAAAAATACAACAAAAACTATTCAATATTGAACCTAACCCAACAAAAAATGCTGAAAATGCCACAAAAACGAAACCTAAAAAAAAGCTCACGCACTTTGTTATTATGCTTCAGTCCCCCCCACTCACTCTCTTTCTATCTCTATCTCTCAAACAGTTCCCGTCTCTTTCCCCTGGCAACTGCTGATATTTTTGGCAGCTTTTTTTATTGTTTTCTGTGCGTAAGGGGCAAACAACAAAAGGAACTAGAAGGGAATGCTTTTAATGGAAATCTGTAAATACACTTCAATAAATACCAAATAGTTTAAAGGAAATTTAGTTAAGATTAATAATAATTAAAATTGTGATATACTTGTAAAATATGTAAGGTAATTTTGAATATTATACATTTTTTAATAGGGAAAATAGTAAATATTAAATTATTATTAAAAACTTTCAACCAAATTGGTATACAAATTTTTTTTTAATTATGTTTATTATATGCTGAAAACATCTTCTTATGATAGGTAATTTTTTACACTATTAAATTTATCAAATAGCAGAAATGGTATTTAATAAACTAGTATTATAAACTATCAACAAAATTAGTTAGTTCAAAAATATTATCAAATTATTTTTTTTTTATAAAAAGCAAAGCACATGTTATAAATACCCTTTAGTTTTTAGGTAAATTACCTTTACAGATTTCCCAAAAATCATCAAAACTTACAAACAGCTCTTCGTAAAGAGTATATTTAAAAAAAAAAAAACAATGAAACAATCATCAGTGTAAAGCATTCACGATCGTTTGCGCAATTTTGCTCATTCATCGCACGCACTTTCGTTTTTTTTTCGGTTTTTGTTTCGTTTTGTATTTTGAAATATATTTTGGGTATATTTTGTTGCTATATACGTTTTTCCAATCAATTTCATCAATTTACGTTAAGTTTTTTCATCGATTCGGTTCGTCATTCGCTCGATTTCCTTCGGTGTTTCGTTTGTTTCTTTTTTTTTTTTTTGTAAGGGAAAGTCCCATTGTATCCGTCGCCATATGGTTGGATTTGGACTTGGATTTTTGGCATGTGCTGGAAGTGAATTACGGAATGTGGCCTATTTCGGGGATTTTTTGTGGCGGGAGTTTAATGTCAGGTTGGGATAGGTTGGAATTGTGGCAGATTGTTCTTTTTTAAGGTACTTTTTTATATCCTTTTTTTGTTTGTGGCATGGAAATTAATATCTTTTGTTAACTGTAAGGTAAAATATTAAACATATGGTTTTTGGTTATGCTTGTATTTAGTTTTTCTTTAATTTTTTTTAAATTCTTTTATATTTTCAGAGATTTCTAAAAAAGAAATCCTTGTTATAGGGCACTTATTTTAATGAATCCTCTTTAGCACTATAATTTTATTTTAATTTATTTCTTAAACATTTTATAAATTCCCTTTAACCTTTTTATGTTATTTTCCATATTTAAATGTTTAACTTTTGTGTCCTTTGAATCCATCTAGGATTTTATTGGCACAGTATCCTTTTTTCAACCATTCTGGGCTACGCTTTTACCTCCCCTAATCGAAGTGTTATCTCTTTCCTGACACTTTTCCGCCATTTGTCGATTCATCTTCACATTTTCCCCCTTAAACCCTGCATTTAGCCACAATCATTTTCATCCATTTTCCCTGAAGTCCAGCCATTGAGAGGAATGAAATCAGATTCAGAGGGATATAAAAACATATGTAAAAGGGTATGGAATAATGTTATATATATGCACCACCCACCGAGAGCCCATTTTGCCACCCATCAGTCACACGCAGCTGTAGCCATGTACTAGATTTTTATATACCTTATATACAATATATATATGTGTGTTTTTTATGTACAAATAGAGAGAGATAGAGAGACCGGCGAGAGCGAGAGAGAGAGAAGAGGGCACTCGGCTTGAACCGATGACGCCGACGACTCTTGGCTGGTTTGGTAATCAAATCTAGGTGACCCAAATTGCATTGACCCAGTTTACAAGTGGGGAGGGGGGTCAAAAAAATAACGGCCAACCGAAACCAAAAACCCAAACAGAAAAATCAAAAATGCAACAAAATGTGTCCTTTGAGATCGAGTTTTGTTGCAATTAAATGCCACAACTCAGAGACTCCAAGTTTACGCTTATGGTTTTCATTTTCATTTTCAATTTCATTTGTTAATAATCTTTTTCTGCGCTTTATTGTAAGTCATAAAACCAACAACCATTGAATTGCTTCTTTTTTATATTTTCATACTTTTGTGCATTGCAATGTTAATTCAAGTGAAGGACAAACAAATATGCAAGTTGACAATGGAACGGAATGACGAATGACAATAAGATGGTGTCAACAGCTCTTTGGGTTTAAGTTAAACGGTGTCGAAACTAATTAATTTATTTGGCCAAGTGAAGGGTACTCTGCCTACGATTAAGCTAAGAATTAAGGCAATGACTAAAGACGAATTAATATCTTGTTTTAATTTTTAAGGGAGAAAATAGTTTAAACCATTCGTATTTTAGCATCCCAAAATGTAGAAATACCAGCAAATAAAATTGTGAGGTTTTTCCAGATTCAAATGTTTATATATTTCCCCATCATTTATACAATTAACCAATTTACACCATATACAAATTGACTGCCAAAAAAAAAACCCCACACAAAAATCAATTTACAAAACCCAAAAACGAAATTAAAATGTATTTCGAAAATAAACGCACAAGAAGCCAAAAATAATAATAAAAAAGAAACTTTACGCAATTGTTTTTGTCTTTATTGCCTGTACAGTAGTCACCACTCACAAACGCACACTACTAATTGTTGGCAGGGTATTATGTAAGTTCACGTGAAAAGCAATATATAAAAACGAATAATAATAAAAAACACAAGGAGGGGGGAGGGGGGTTCGAGGGTTGGAAAAACGGTTTCAATGTCTGCTTATTGTTATGGTTTCCACTGTTTGCCTAGCTGCAATTATTATTACAATGTTATATGGCTGCCATGATCTAAATTTCCCAACTAATTATTGCGACAAAATGTCAGACGGTTGGCGATATGCAAAATGCGTATGAGTAATTTATTAAAATTTGAATATACCTACATATATAAATTCATATATAAATTACATTACAGTTGCGGTGGAAATAATGGTAGCAATACTTGGTATTTTGTACTTTTGATTATTCCATTTCAAAATGGGGAATAAAATATATTTTTCGATTTTATACTACTTATTTTATATTATTATTTTAAATTTGGAAAAACTATGGAAAGTATCAACTAAGAAGTAAAATATATTTATATTAAATATTTTATTTATATTTATTTCGCCTTTATACCCTACTAAAATTGGGAACATGAAACATTCTAAGCATTATAAAAAGTGTTTAAAAATGTTCTTGATTTATATGTATGTATTTTTTTTAGAAAATTTATGGGTAAACAATTAATATATTATTGTTTGTTCTTATGAATATTTAGACAAAGAAAGGTTTTTTTTTTAAATAAGCTAGAAGAAATAATTACCTAGTAACCCTATGCGTATACGTAATATGAATGGGAAAACAGCGCTTCTCAGATCTTCAATTGTTTTGCTAACAAGTAAAAAACCTTAAATTTATTTTAAAATAATTAATTTAATTTGCCCTTGCAGGGTATTATAATTTTGTATTCTAAATTTTGAATTCTGTAATTTTTATTAATACTAGACAAAATGATGACCTAGGTTAATATTACGTATACGTAATAGATATAATAACCAAGCAGGCTAGATCTTCAATCATTTTGCGAAGAAGGATAATTTTTTGGTAGGTACTTAAATAGAACGAAAGGGTATTTTTATTTTGATTTTAGCTAAAATAAATTATAACTATGTTCAACATACGTATACGTAATATTTACCATAAAAAAAATTTCTAGATCTTCAAATAGTTTACTAAGAATTAGATAAAACAAATATTTTGGTATAAAAAATACTTTAAATGTGTTTAAAATTAACTTAAATTTTAAATTTAATAAATTTGTGATTTTGTTTTTAGAATAAAAAATATTTCTTTCCACAAATAATTTTTAAAACGATCAAAAAAACGTCTGAAATGTATTAAAAATGCTTAAATAAATTGTATATATCATAGAAAATATAAATTTAATAAAAAAATGTAATTTTTTCCATAGAATATTATATATATTCTTCCATAAAAAATTTTGAAAACGATAAAAAATGTTTTAAATTTATTTAAATACTTAAAGACATTTTATACTTCCTAAAAATATAAGAGATATATCTATTTTGAGTAGACCTAAATATTTGCTCGCAATTATTAGTGCTCATATCGCTGCCACCTTAATAATTTTCCAAATCTAAGGCGCTCTTTCTCACTCTGGCACACGTTCGCATTTTCGGTGATGGGCGAGCGCGAAAGCGAGACAAAAACTTGGCCAAGTGCAGTAGGCCATGCAAATAGTCAAAGTGGGTCAGCAGCTATCAAAAGCTAAAGCTATATCAACACATCGGCTGCGACTACGACTCACATTTACACACACAAGCAGTTGCCGAAAAGCTTCGGATTGCCTCGTTCCTTCTTCGGGTTTTCTTTATTTCTGTTTTTCTTTTTTCTCTCTCTTCTTCGCATCAGATAAGCCCCAAAACACGAATTGTAAGCAAATTATAAAAATAAATAAAACGCAACACACACACAGACATCTATCTACCAAAAACATATTTCTTGTTTATTTAAATATGAGAAGAGTGACAAGCCACAACAACAACAACAATGAGAGCCCAAGAAATATGGTTACATCATATGGCAAGCCAAGGTGTAAATTATTTCATATTATTTGCTGTAACAATTTCTGAATTTTTATATTTGTTTAAAGGTCTTTGATTACGAAATGTCGTAGGGTAATTTTGTCGTCTGGCTGGACGTGTGATTAAATATTTTATAAAAAAATTAAAGACCTTGGAACTGTTTGTAGTTTTTATTGAATCACGTGATTTGAGTTTGGTGTTTGGAAATTTACATAAATGATTAAATAAAGGGATTATTAGTTGAAGAATAAGATTTATTTTTAAATAGTTATATAATATATTATGGATATTAAATTAATAATAATAATTCAATTAAATGAATTAATTATTATTAAAGAATTATTAATTATTATTGTCAATAATTAAATTAAATTAATTCATTATTATCCATTGTTTTCTTCTTTCTTATTAAATAAAAACTAACTTTAAATTGAATCGAAAGTATATTTTAATATACAGCAAAAATAACATTTAAAAATTATTTCCTTTATGTTTATAGAAATTAATACAAAGTAAATAAAAAGTACCTGCTCCTAGGTAGTTATTTACTGTTCAAAATGAAAATTAAAATAATAGTTTGAGTACAGCCTCTTTTTTTACTTTTATGTTTCTTTTTTGTAATTCCAATCTTTAAAACTCTTAAGTAATAAGCTACCCCCTCAAAGCAATTTCAGCATTTGAAAGCATTTAAAATGTACAACGACAAATGTCATAAATAAGCATAATTGCCGCATAAATAACTTCATTGTCTGCTTTTTTTTTTTAATTTGCCCGAGGGAGTAAAAACCCAAGTAAAAATCAACCAAGAAAACGCAAACCCCAAAAAAATACAAAAACCAAGACCTGCCGCAACAATTTCAACTGAACAAAAAAGTAAAACGTACAGACAATAAATAAAAATGCAAATAAAAAATATATGCAACAATGCAAAAGAGGGAAGTGTCATCAAAAAACGCATTAAGGTGGAATACATTATTTTATTTCAGGAAAATAATGAAGGAAAACAACAACAAAAATGCAACTCTGCGATAAGGCAAAAGACTGATAAGAGTCGGCAGTGTTTTTTGCACTTTTCGTACACTTTTTGCAAGCAAGCTTATCACTAAAAGTGCGTTTTGTTGGCCCATTTAGCTAAAAAAAAAATACATACATTTTCTCATTTTACCATTTACTGCGTTATATAATTGAATAAAATAAATGTAAACATTACTTTTTAATTATTAAAAGGTTTAAAATAAAACAAGTGCTAACATTTTCGGATAAGCTACAAATTAGAAATAATCAAGTATATTTTTATTTTATTTTATTTCTTCTCTTATTTTGTTGTGTTTTTTATACGTTTGAGCTTTGTAGCCAAAAAGCTCACATGTGTTTTTTATAATTTCGTTATTTCTCTTTTTTTTAGTTTGCATTGCGCCTTGCATGCCGTTCCGCTAAAGCTTTTCAAGTTGCTTTATGGCGCGTGTGTTTCTTTTTCCTTTTATTCTTCTGCCTTTGCATCTGTATCTTTATATCTTCTTGTATTTCGTTGCCTGTATTTTGAGGATCTTTTAGGTTTCCGTTTTATTTGCACTCTTTCTTCTGTGCTTCTTGTTTTTGTGTGTATTTGCAGTTGGCGCCACTAAACTATGCACACGCACACATGTGCAAACTGCAAAAGCTTCCCCGGCAACCGGCAGCAAAAGCTTTGGAATTCGCACTAGTATGCGGGTTCTTTATCTACGCGTCTGCTTCTGTGTGCGTAAGCCCCCAAGAGAAGTGCGAGTGCGAATGTGTCTGTGTGTGTGTGAGTCGCCCGCCGCCTGCTGCAAAGCAAATTTTAAGTTTTCTTTTTTGCTTGTTTGTTGTTGTTTTTTTTTTGTCTTCTGTCGAGAATAAACTATGTATTTGCGCTTGTATTTGTGACTGGAAGATTAAAAACAAAAATGGTTCAACTTTGACGATTGCTGGATGCGCTGTCAATGCACGAAAAGGGAAGTAAGGAAATTGAGAGGAAAATAGGGAATATAACGGATAAAGATTTAATGAAGATTAAGCAATATATTCTTTAAAATATTGCTTATTTTGACAAAATCTTAGTTTTTTGCATAAAATTACAAAATGAGTAGTTTCTGTACCTTGTAAACTATTTGTTTCATTAAAATAATGAATTCGAATTTATTCTTAAACATTTCCTTGCAACAAAAAGTAAGCAAATATTCTTTGATGTGATCAAATTATCAATATTCACTTAAACATTTATCGTTGACGATTGGATTGTTTAACAAATAATTAAATCAAGGCTAAAGAACTGTAAATTGTTAAAATTTGGGTTAAGTATTCTCTTTACTCTTTTCCGACGCTTGAATTGTTTATTGATAATACCAGCCCTGCAATCACTGAAGCTCGCACATGACGTATACGTAATTCAATATGAAAAGACGTCGACATTACGTATACGCAGCGATAAGCAAAGATAAGAAAGTGACTGTAGTAAGTGCTATGCAATGCCCACACTTCTGGTAAATGTAAAAGCGCAATTTCCCGCAGAAAGAAGGTAGAACCCAAATAAAAAAAAAAACGAAGCAAATCGAACTGGTACGCTGTCAGCAAATAAAGCAATAAATAACCGAATGATGACAATAAAACAATCGACTTACATAAACCCCAGATAAAAACTCATTGAATGGACAGTTATAAAAAAAATGGTTTTTAAATGTTATTAAAATACAAGTTTTTAAGAAAGTATAACAACTATTCAAAAATAATGTTTAGAAATCAAGTTATTAAAATTGGTAAACAAACACTTAAAAATTGGTAAAGATACCTCCAGTACAATAAAACATAAATAAATAAAACAAATTTCAAGTCCTACATTTAACACATTTAAATTTCCAAAAAATAATTACAAAATACAACATCAAACATTTAAATAAAAAATCAATTAAATCCTCAATCAATTCAATTAAAAGAAACCCTCCCAAAAAAAAAACACTGGCAATAAAATAAATAAACAAAAAACAAAGAAGAACAAATAGAATGCAAAATGCATTGTAAGTAGGTCAGGGTGCAATTCAGAGGTGAGAGCGAGAGATGATGCACTTACAATGAGTAACAAAGATGGCCAGAGAAAATGAGAATTGTGCAGCGCAAAAAGGAAAAATCAATGCGCATTCTCTCACTCTCTCTCTCTCTCTTCTCCACTACTGATTGCATCTGCCGCTGCACAAAATCCCACCCAAACCCCCCATTTGGCATTGCAAAATTAGTGCAAGCAGCGCTGCCGGCGTTGAATGTGGCACAGGGTCAACATGGCGACCCATTAGCACACTTTTCCAACCCCGGTGTGGCTTTTGGCGGGTTAAGGGGGGACTGGTGACTGCATCCATATACTTTGTAATATTATATACTATATATAGCAGACATATGTAGATAGTATATTGTATGCCCAGACATTGCTAGACAGACAGAGAGTCACTTCTCAATGGCAAATGACCTTTTTTTTCGAGCTTAAGGTTAACAACAATAAAATGGTCAAAGCAATAACATTAGAGAGAGAAAAGAGAATAAATAATACGAAAAACAAATAAAATACAAAATCATTTTTCCCACTTGCATCATCGGGAAAAAATGAATACAATGAAATAAATACAAATAAACGAATACTACAAATGAATACTACGAATGAAATGAATACTACAAATTAATGAACACAGAAAAATCAATACAAATACAAATAAATGAACATAATAAAATAAATACAAAAAGTTGCAATAGCTAGAAAATAAGAAAAATTTGTGATTTATAATAAATATAAAAAAAAACAATAACTGAATAGAAAATTCAAATACTAATTAAACTCTTAAGGGATTTTCTTTAATTTTGAGTTCATGCCTTATAAAGCAAAATATTTATGAACGACTTGATTTATTTATTTTATATTCCGTAAGGTCTTTAAATGAACTAACTTTTGTATAATATACATAGCATAACTCACTTTAAGCTATTTGTTTAAATAAATATTTTTCACACCCAGAAAATGCTGCATATATTGAATGTATTAATATATAATTATACTTAATACACCTTGAAATATGAAATATGTAAACACTAATAGGCCCTCACCCTCGCAAAATACAATATTATTCCCCGTTTTCAATGTGAAACCCTGAAGGGTTCAACGATCCATTTGAAACTTGAAACAAAAACCTCAATTACTCGATTCACAATTCCCCCAAGATGTAGTGAAAAGAAAACATTCCTTTAATAAACCAATTACTATGCTTATTTAGCTAAACAATTTGCAAACAAAACAAATGAAACCTGCAACCTACACCTTTCCGATTACCTGGGTTCTAATTACTATATATTGTTCAGTTGCTACAATTGAACGCCTTGGTTTGGATTTTGCCATTAACTCTTTATATTCAGGGTGACCAAATTAAACTTGATATTTTATTCATTCGCAGGTAGAGTTTTTCAATGCTCCATCCTTGATTGCATTTACAAGATTTCTGTTTTCTGATCGCTTGACTAAACCCTATTCTATGTGTGTGTTTTTTAGCTATTGGGTTCAATTACCAATTTGCGGTTTGCCAATGGAAAATCGTGAGAAAGACATCGAAATTAATGCAGGTGTGAATGACCAATGTGGAGGATAGAATGTGAGGGATTTTTTTTGCCATTTGCTTCGATTAATTGTTAACTAATTGCTGTAAGCATTAATTCAAAGACCAGACAATTGGCCATTAGGCCAGGCATAAATTAAAGGGAATTGCTCAAGATATAGTTTCGAGCTAGTTTCTTGTTTAATTCACTTCATTTGAGGGGTGAGAAATATGCAAAATAAAAGAAATCAAAGAAAACAAATTAAGTTTATGATAGACTTACATAAAGAATTTGTAAAAGAAATTTCAAAAGTTATACTGCAGTAACCTTTTAAATATATAAATATAAATATTTTTAAACTTGCTCAGTTTTAATCCCTACATCTTTAACTTTGTTTATATCTTTCTTCTTGAAATTCAATTAAAAATACCTAAATATTTAAATTGTTTACATATTCCTTCTTTAATTTAATTAAAAATTCTTTAGTTTTCATGCCTTTTACTATTGCAATTTTAATTAAATTTAAACCCCTCTCTTGTGACCTCTTAAAGGGCTTAAAGACCATTCCAAACCAGCTGAAACCAGGTCAATCTATATTTTCCCTGACGCTCTTTAAATCTTTAAACATTTTCCAATGTCAAACCAAAAAGAAATAGCACTGCTTTCCACCCAAATCCTTTTTCAAAGTCAACCCTACACATATATAGAAACACCCACAAAAAGGAAGGTTGCAGCTTAAGTCAGACGATGTGGCAGACATAATTTGCATATAGAATGACCTTGAGTACAACCAAGGACTCAACGGGTGGCAAGTGGCGGCAATGTCCTTGGGACAGAGCAGCACCACAATTGAACCTTGAAATGCATTCCTCGCTAGAATCAACGCATATAGCATATGTTATGTATGTGTAAATATATAATGCATGCCGAGAGTTATATGCACAGTCAATGTCATGCCCCAATTCGTCGCTGCTATTTCGCGCTGTCTTTTTGCGCACTTTTTGAAAATGCAACAAGCTGCTGCTAGGCTGACTTTGACCCATTTAAATCCTTTGAGGTGAGCATAGACGCACGACGAGTGCGACGGCGGCGACTGCGGCTGCGACTGCGGTGCAATCTGTGTCAATGTCAGCCGGCATTGCGGGCGGTTGCGGCGGCGGCGGCAAATAAAACCAACTGAGGCAGAACAGTCGCAGCAGCAGCAGCAGCAACAACAAAAGTAGCCGCCACCAACAGCTACACGGAGAAAAACAAAGCAAAATTATGATTTTTAAATGATTTCCAGAAATATGGAAATACATAGTTGTTTCCTTCACAAACTGGTTTTCATTTATGCAATTTTATTACAAAAATGTTTATTTCTGTTAGAAAAAAATTATATTATCTAAAACTTGAATTAAAGAAAAAAATTAATAATAAAAAAGTTAGTCAAAAATTTGTGAATTAAATTAATAAGTTTTGAATTTGACATTTTTAGGTTCTGAGAAAAAGTAAATTTGTAAGTTCTAAGTAATAGTACATTAAATCTTTAAATAAATACTTGCATTCAAAGAAAATGGTAATCTTTAGTACAAATGTTAGACATTAATTTTAAAGTTAAAACCTTTGCAAATATTGTTACTTGTTAAAAAAAATACATGTTTGTCATGGAATTTACAATATCTTGAAATTTACAAATATGTAGTTTAAGACATAAAGAATAGTAATTTTCCTCTTTAATTGTCAGCTTAAAATATTTGTAAATATTTTAACTTATTAAAACCATGATTCCCATTCAAATTGCAATATCTTTAAATTTTCCAATAGTTGTAAACCTTCTAAATCCTCCTTATTTTTCTCCGTGTAGCCGGGGAGAGTGGGCCATAGAGAGCGAAAGAGAGGGGGCGAGTACAAGCAACGCGACGAGCAGCGGCGGCGGCGACTATAACGCCGGGCAGCGCTGCGGCTGATGCACACAATGACCTTCAAATTTCTATGCAATTTCGCTTTTTGCATTTGTTTTTGTAGTTGTTTTTGTCTCGCATCCTTGGGCCCAATCTCCAATATTAGAAAACGCAAGCGAGCGAGCGCAACAGCGATTCGTTTGCGCTTGACCCAAATTCTAATGCCGCTGCCGGTGACCTTGCTCCATTTTGTCTCTCTCTCTTTCTTTCTATCTCTCTCTGACACTCTGGGGACGAATCATACAAGCAAAAGGGAAAAAGTAAGCTGCACTTTATGGGCTTTCTCCGCCCCAAGGTTGCTGCAGTGTGGCCAAACGCACTTGGTACGCAAATTAAAGCGTTTTGACATTGTTGAATGTCAATAAAACGGATTTTTGGCACTGTGTTAGCAAAATGCGTGCCGCCAAAATGAAAATAAAACAAATGCAACTAACTTGTTTACAGAAAAAAAAAATAAGTAAAACACAAAAAGTTACGTTTATTTTGTAATGTTTGATCATACATCATCGACATTTAGTCGACAGGTCGCTGTCTCACATAGTCAGTTTGCTCATTTAATTGCTATTCACGCATCGACAAACTTATCGAGCGAATTTTTCCCTCAATTTAGATTTTGCCTTACTCTTTTACTAGATATTAGATACATTAAAAAGAATTAAACATTAAGCATAATAAAGTGATATTTAAGATATCATTGAATTTTAAGTAGAATTAAAACAAGGTTCATGATAACCAAGTTGAAATACCTTTAAGAATTTCTGAACTAAGAATCATACATAAATAAATTCCAGAAATTTGAATAAGAAATAGCCCACCCTTAGGTTTCAAAGTACAAAAACTACCATACTTTAAAGCAAATACTATTTGTTTAATAATTATATTTCTGCCTTAAAGTTCCCCCAAACAAAAGAGTATTTAAATATCGTCATTCTCAAATACTAAACAAAACAAAAACTAAAGCACAACCTCCAAAAGTAGGTTAGTTGCATTTTTATAGACATTTCAAATGGATTTTTATGGCTGCATCCGACGCCAGACCGAACAGCATGGAGCTGAGTTGCGCGAGGCTAACTGGGGAATAGGGGGACCCAGGGTATATACTCTGTGCATATTTAAACTTAGCATTGCACTTGGCATACAAAGATTTAAGACTGAATGTCTGACTGACGGACTGGATTTGCTGGTGGGGCGGGAGCGCCAAGTAATGACAAGTTTCGTGAATATATCAAGGTTTAATTCGATTTAAATTGAAAAAAAATGTAATAAATGTAATGCAAAAGCCAGTAGATTGAACTTTGAGCATGAAATACGTGAAAGAGTTATTGCATTTTAATTGGTTTGCATTTATTTTCTAGGTTTGTTTATACAAATCCTAGTTTTTATCAGACCAAAAAAAGCAACACTATCACAACAAAGCATATAAAACTATGGCAATAATTGATAAATATTAAAGAAAACTTATTATTTATCCCAATTCTATATATATATTATCACAATTTAAACGTTCAATTGAATATATTAAACGTTTTCTTGGTGTTATAATTTTTATAATTCTATCGAATGCTTTAAATTTAGTTTTTGGAGATTTTTTTTTCATGCCTTTATTGTAGTATCCGGTATTACTTTTTGTTTGTTTTATATTTTGCCTTTTATTTATATTTACTAATTATAATTAATTATATTACTAATTTATATTTATTAATTGTATTTACTTTTTAATGTTTTTACTTTTTTTTTATATATAATTTGTTGGTTTATTTATGAGTATTGTATGTTTTAGTTATGTTTTTCATAGTATCTGGTAAGTATTAGCTTTTGTTTTATATTTTGCCTTTTAGTTTGTTTTTATATTTTTCTTTTCAATATTTTAAAAAATTCTTGTATTAATTTCACTTTGTTTTTTGTAATGGCGAATTTTCTGTATACATTTTATTGTTTTATTTATTCTGTTTATAAGAGTTTTATTCGATTTGTTATTCACGTAGATTTATTGTTGATGTTTCCATGTAGTTTTGTTTGTTTATTTATCATTTTATATCCTTAAAGTGTATTGAATCTGTCTCCTTTTGATCTAGTTTCTTGGCACTTTTCCAGCAACAACAAGAATATGGCCAATCACAACTTGCCATAAGAATTCACACGACAATAGAGGAAAAATAATATTATAAATGTTAGTAATGTGTGGACTTACCTCCATTATCATCGATTTCTAGACCGAATTCATCCTCGGACATGGACTCATCGTCGGTGCTGAGATTAGAGCCACTATTGTTGCCGCTTTGCATGTGATGTTGCTGCTGCTGCTGCTGCTGGAGATGTTGTTGCTGTGGCGTTGTACTGGCACTGCTGCTATTATTGCTATTATTGGGCGATGTGACCTTTGGGACACATGAACTGGCAGCCAATTCCTCAATACTGTGCAACGAGCTCCTCGTCGGATTGGCAGTGGTTGTCGTTGTGGACGTTGCACCTGATCCAGATCCGGAACCCGAACCCGAAGCCGTTGTGATGGTGGTGGTACTGATAATGTGACTATCATCCTTGCCACCACCACCGGCCACTTGAACCTCAAAGTCCAGCAACTGGGCTGTGGTGGAGGAGAGAAAGTTGCTGGTTGACACCGAACCGGATGCGGAAGAGGAGTTTACCACCTCGAGTGGCTTCAACTGATGATACTCCACGGGTGGGACAATAAGCGTGGCATTATTATTATTATTGTTATTACTTTGAGGATTCTTTTGCAGCAAAGCTGGATCGATGCACTCGTTGCTGGCGTGGTTGGTGCGGTGATTGGGAAATAGAATGTTGGCAAACGAGGGCATCGTCACGGATTCAATAATCACCGAATTGGATGGTCTCACTGCCTTAGCCTCCACATTGTTGTTGTTGTTGTTGTTACTGGTGATGTTATTATTGTTATTATTATTAGTATTATTATTATTATTGGTAGTAGTAGTAGCCGTTGTAGTAGTAGTTGCTGCCGCTGACGCAGTGCCCATTAGGGTCATATTATTGCTGTTGCTATGGGGATTCGGACTGGCCACAAAGAAGCGTTCGCAGAGTCCACTCAAGGATATGCCGCCGTCCAGTTGACTGGCATCGATTGCCTGCAGCGTGCTAAAGTTATCTGCTGCGGATGCTGCAGGAGTTGCTGGTGCAGTTGGCGTCCCAGGGGATGCGTCCTTTGGCTGCATCTGCAGGTGGGAGTAAAAGGACAGCATGGGAGTACTGCCAGCGGCCAGCATTTGATCCTTGTGATGATGGGGCATCAGCAGGGGCTGATGTTGCTGCTGCTGCTGCTGTTGCTGCAGGTGGTGATGGTTGCTGGTAGCTTCTGTTGCATAGTTGGTGCTGCTGCTCTCCGCCGCCAGCATTGAAGGTACATTGAAGGTATCCATTTTATTGCTATTTTAGGTTGTAACAACTAGTTTCCTTTTAATCCCTAATCTTTTGTACGATTCGTTGTGATGTGTGTGTGTGTCGTGGTGGTGGTGATGGTGATGGCAGGTAACGATAGTATTCGTAGGTTTTTTTTGGGATTGCTTTCCTGTTTCTAAAGACCTGTAAAAGAGAGATAAAAATAGCAATTATCTTTAAACTTTGATATTTAAAGTTGTTAGGGAAAGTGGAACAAGGATATCACAAGTGCAGGTCAACGAGGCAAGGTCAGGTTGAAGGTCGGCTCACTGCAAATGTGGGCCAAGGACGAGTCTAATGGTAAACCAAAGCGGGCCAAGGTCAACTCTTTGGGGTAGGAAAAGCTTGAAAAGCTCTCTCGATAGCATTTGAAGCCTCGAAGTTATCGATTTGCTGATTGTATATTAATTATACATTTTGTTTTGGATAAAAACAAATGTTCCAAAGTTACTGACCATTTTATTATAACTACTGCATGTTTAAGAAGAGGTGGTTTTAATGAAAACAAATAAAAAAGAGGTCCTTCTTAAGAAATTAAAACATTTTTCTAAGCAACTTTTTAATATATTTATAGTTACACGCATTAAAAATGTGTTTACCTTCTCAAGAAATATACAAACATAGCTTTAAAGTTGAACCCTTATTTGTAACCAGTTTTCCAATGTAAATCTATTATTTACAACAAAAACAAAACCTTTTCTGTTCCAAAAGAACCAAACAAAAAATCATCTTTGCTAAACTAAAAACTGGAAATGTGCCCCCACTCCTTTTTTATATCCCCCTTTTGTCGAGACTTTAATTAACTTTACTCGACTCCAACTTCTTTATATTTTCTTATTTTTTGTTGTCGAATCTCACTCATCAACCCCCGTGAGTGTTTCACTGACAAAAAGGATTTTAGTACACTAGTTAAAAACTTGTTTAAAATATTTACTTTATATAAAATAATATTAATGTAAAATATTAGGTAATTTAATTAAAAAACCTTATTAAATATTAACAACAAACTATGCAACTAACATGTATTTCGACCAATTCCTCGAATCAGATTTTTAAATATAGAAAAAATCCTTCTCTTCCCGATTTTTCACAGTGCATGGTGTTTTCCGTGTAAAGGGAAACTATTGGATATAATTTATGCAAAGGGGATTTGGGGGAATAAGGAAAGTGAAATGAAGAGGAAGCGGAACGGTAAGGGGAGCTGATAGGTTGAGAGAATCGAAAAGTTTACCTTTCATGCAGCTGACATCGTTGTATTTCCTTCTTGTAGTTCTTGTTGTTTTGCGCATGCGCCCGGTTTCCATGAATTCCAAGACGAAGATCGCAGGCAAGGAAGAAAAAGAGCTGGAAGCTGCCGCCTCTTTGTTCCCTCTCTCTTTCTCTTTCTCCTTCTCTGTCTCTTGCTGGCCGTTTTATGTATACAAAAACCAGTTGGAACCGAAAGCAAAAGTTCTATTATTATGTCTTGGGTCTTGTTGTTGGTTTTCCACTCTCGCTCTCTCTCTGTCGTTCGGTGGGAATTCGCATATGTGGAGAACGCGAATTTATAATTCGCAAAACAAAGCTAGCGTGTGATTCATTTCGGCGATCGTTGTTGCTGCTGCTTCCTCTCTCTCTCTCTCCGCCGCTGCTTCTGGCTCTCGCGTGCTCTCAGCAACAGTTTCCCCCTCGCACACACACACGCACACACACGCGACGCCGAACGCATTTGGCGTTATAAATGTATGTTACATACGTATATGTATGTATGCTTTTTTTGTATTTCTGCTTATGTTATTCTCGCAATTCTTTCGATTTCCTTATCCCGATTTTTACGCGAAAAAACTTCTTGCACAATCGTCACACGCGCGCAACAAGCGAAAGCTCTCCGCGAGGCAACAACAACTATAAATTGCAATTCCTACTACACACACACATGGGCGCGCACCACGTATATATATACGGCTGTGTGTGCTTCGTTCTACTTGGGATTTCTTGTTGTTGTTTTTTGAAATTTTGCTCTTTTGCTAATTTTCGTGTTGCTTTTCTGCCATTGCTCCAATTCTATGACACAACGCTTCCCACTTTTTGTGTGTTAATTTCAGCGAAATAGTGCACATTGGAATTAGCGAACGACTGCGGCGGGGGCGGAGGTGGGGGAGCAGAACGGAAAACAGACTCCCGTTATGGACGCATTGGAAATATTAAATACACTTAAACACACACACGTACACGTACACCGGATAGCAGTTTCGGCGAGTTCTTCTTGCGCTTGTTTACTTTCTTTTGCTTCGCACTTTCGCTTTCTTCGCTATTTGTTTATTTCCTGTGGGTTTATTTTTTTTTTCGGGAAAAACTATTCCGCGCAACCAACGCACGCAAAAAATTAGGTCTGTAGGCCAAAGCAAACGGGAACACAGTAAAAAAGTTGTTGGCGTAGGTAGAAGAAGACGGAAAGCCCTCGCCTCGCGCACACACACACAGGCAGGCGTACATGGATCTCCGGGGAGCGGGGCCAAGGACAGAGGCAGCATTCTTGGCCTTTAACGTTTGAAGAACAAGGACGGCAATCATATGAATACAGGGAAGCTTTCAGCTGAAAGCGCTGGCACACACGCACACTCGTGGCACGGCGAGCTTTTGGCGGTTGCAACGCTGGCGACACCTGCCGCAAAGCTGGGAAATATACCGAGCTTTGATATTCTTGTCGGAAAACGCAGGCTTGATAAGTTGATGTTTCTTTCTTTCCTAAAATTAGTATTCAATAAATAAAGGATAATAATTGTTGGTTTCCCTTGAGTGGTTGGGTTTTTATTGAGTCAAGAACATGCACTCAGTTTTGCTCGCCACTGTATAGTTATATAGCGCCATCTGTGGGCGCTTGCGGTCAACACCTGAAAATCGTTGCAAATTTTGAATTAAATTTTCGATTTTTGGGAAATGTAAGCAATATTAAAATTAAAATAAAAATAAGCTTCAACACCTTTTTAAATTGCCAAAATTTCACATTGCATTTATTTTTAGTTTCTCATCCTTTTTAGTTTTTTGTTCAATTTCATTTGTTTTTTGCTTTTTGTTTTTTTTTTATGTTTTTCCTTTTTATAGTTGCACAAAACTTACATACACGTACAATTACATAGAAAATTACAAACCTATCTGAAAATTGATTTACATTATATAGTTGGATCATATTCTGTGTATACATATATATATTTAATATATATTTTTTAAATATATTATTTTATTTTAATAATTTCATTTAAAAATACATAATACATAAATACGCCTTTGTTGCTTGCTGCTTTATTTTTATATTATTACGATAATAATTCTTATTTAGTTTATACTTTTTGCTATTTGTTTTGCCTTGTTTTTTTAAAAACCATAGATTACACTTTATCCCTAGATATATATCTATATATCTTTATATATATATATCGATTTATTTAGCTGCTTGGCTGGCATACATTCTCTTTCCCTTTCGTTTGTTCTACTTTCTAATTGCATTTAATTGTTGTTGCAGCCAATCTCTCTCGAAAAGATTCCAGATTTTCTCAATATTCTCTCTCTCTCTTTTAAAAATTTCCCCATTCATTTCCGTTTCCGTTTCTTCGTTTTTCTTCGTTTTGAGTGTGTATAGCACCTTTGTATCACTTTGCTCACTTAGCTCTAAATTGAATTTTCCATTTTTAAAAAACGACTTTATCTTCCAAAGACAAAGACGGTGTAGGGTTAAGGTGAGTAAAAACTAGTTACTAGCTAAAATATACATACTATATATATGCATGTATATATAGTAATATATAAATCTATAATTATATTCGTACTAATAGTTTTCTCTCCATCATCATTCTTTGCACTTTACAATCTATTTTTCATCTGTTCATCATTTGTCTAAGGTTTCTTCCTCTGTGTTTCCTTCCGTTTCCGCATCATCTAGGTTAAAATTTCATTAAAATGGACTTGACGCCCAACAAGTTCCGCACACTGTCGTTGTATTTGATGAGCACAACCTTCGAGGAGCTGAACATGTTCAGCTTTTCGCCAGCGCACAGCAGCTGCAGGCAGGTGGCCTTCTCCAGGAAATCATCGATTTTGAACTCCCGGAGCAGATGCTTTTGACTGCTGACTGCCAGTGCATTGTTGTTGTTGTTCGGACAGAGCTAGGGGGGAGATATAGGAAAGGGAATTAATGAAATATTCATAAAATATACTTCTTTATATAAGAGAAGAAAGGATATGGTTAAAGATATCTCTTTAAAATCGCTGTCCAAAAAAGTGTCCTACAAAAGGATAAGGTTGTTGGAGAATATTGTTGGAGAAGGTTGTTGGAGAAGGTTGTTTTGAGAAGATTGTTGGAGAAAGTTGTTGGAAAAGGTTGTTTTGAGAAGATTGTTGGAGAAGGTTGATGGAAAAGGTTGTTGGAAAAGGTTGTTGGAGAAGGTTGTTGAAGAAGGTTGTTGAAGATTAACTTTAAATTTACATATCCTTGCATCTCTTATAAAATA
Source organism: Drosophila aff. chauvacae BK-2020 (assembly GCA_018903765.1). Classification (NCBI taxonomy): domain Eukaryota; kingdom Metazoa; phylum Arthropoda; class Insecta; order Diptera; family Drosophilidae; genus Drosophila; species Drosophila aff. chauvacae BK-2020. The sequence continues at coordinate 18,879,555 of JAEIGO010000058.1, forward strand.
TAATAATTTATCTTTATCTAACCTTGTTGAGCAACGTATCCTTGGATTTAACTTTAAGTAAATTGCACAAATCGTTGAGTAATACCCATTTATCACTGCCCTCGTCTTTGAGCAAGTACAGTGGTGGCAATGGCACATCGGCCTCTTCAAATTCAAAAATATCACCATTCAATTCATTATCCATTGTCTCGATGTCCGTCGTCTGATCCTCGTCGCCTACTAGCCTACTTCTACATCTATTTCTATTCGCTTCCGTTTCCGCTTCCGTTACAGCAGCTTCCACCAGCAACTCCTCCTTCTTCATTACTTCATTCTTGACATTCACAACGCTTGTTACTAAATTATTTTCAACACTTTCAGCATTCAGCTCATCGTTGTTCTTATTGTTATTGCTATCCTCCTCGATGCCTGGCTCCAATTTAACCAGCATCATCGTCGTTGTTGTTGTTGTTGTTGTGGTCTTTGTTGCACTCCCCGTAGTAGTCTCGCCATTTTGCTTGATCGTTGTTGTTGTTGTTAGCCCATTTGGCTCCTGATCCTGCTCTTCCTTTTTGGTTGGTAATAAGCCATTTGGCGAATTACTATGACTGCTGCTCATCCTCTGCCCCTGCGCCTCCTGCTCCTGCTTCTTGGCCTTTTCCTTCCTTCCTTCTCTACGTAGAGCTCTGCTCATATCACAAGCTGTGTTCGGTACATTATCGAATATATCATAACCATACTCCTTAGCATCTGCAAGGAAATAAGTTATAAAAAGTTAAAGCAAGTTTTGTGTGATCTAATATCCATTTCAAGACTCACCAAAGATCTCCCAAGGCCCATGGAATCGCATTGGCTTGATGTCAGCGGCGGCACTTTGTGCATCGCTGAGATGAGCACGCAGAATGCCTCGCATTAACTTGCTTGAAGCTAACATTAGCGGGGTTTGACCTTAAATCGGAAGTAAAAACAAATTAATAAAAAATCGCTTTAAAAGGGATTTATAAAAAACCCACCTGAGTACGTTGCCAGCAACGGATCGGCGCCATAGGAGAGCAACAGACGCACCACCTCCTCGTGATCATTCTCAATGGCGCCATGCAAGGGCCTAATGCCCGCTTGGGCAGCCTCCGAATGATTGGCACCAAACTGAAGTAGAATTCGGGCTATTTCCAGCCAGCCCTGTGTGCAGGCCTCATGGAGCGGCGTATAGCCGGCATTATCCTTCTGATCCGGATTCATGTTCAAGCGATCCAAGCAATAGACAACCACATCGATTAATCCCTGGCGAGCGGCCTTGTGCATCGTACTCTGGCCCACACCCTTGTTGAGCACCCATTTCTGTATCTCCCGGCACACATCCATCTCCGTTTTGATCTTCAACGGCAGGTGGTGGGAACTGCTGCCGGCAATGGTGCTATCCGTATCATCCAGCCTCTCATCCGCCGCACTCTGATTGTGCTCGAGCAGATGCTGCGTCAATTGGCTGGTCGAGGATTGATTTTGAGCTGTGGATGCTGCGGTGCTGTGGTTCTGCTGGCTATGATTGTGCTGGTGGTTTTGGTTTTGTGTCTGAGTGGGTCGCTTCTTTTTCCTTATGTAATCAAAGCCCGAACTGCCCTTCCTTCGCATATACTTCCTCTTGTGGGGACACTGAGGTGCTGTCACCGATGGATGATCCTCCATGAGGGATCTTCGCGCCAGCTTGTTGTCGTTGGCACTCACAATGCTGTTCATTTGCTGCAGAAACTCTTCGTATTTCTGGTAGCTAATGGCATCATCGTCACCATCTGCTGCTGCCTCGTTCTGAGCGCATTCCGGCGGCGCTGAAGCTGGTCGCTCGGGACCCACAAAGATCTCACGAATAATCTCACGACGCTGCTGCAACTTGGATTCCGTGCGGGTTTTACTCTGCAAGACCTTTGTGTCAAAGATACTAAAGTGCCTGCGACTGGGATCATCCAGAGAGGAGCCCTGGTTATCCCCATTTCCTGCAGATTCCTGCTGCTGCTGTTGTTGCTGCTGCAGCGGCTGGGGATGCTCGTAGAGCGACGTTGAGGCGGAGGTTTGTGACGTCTCGCTGTGAATTTGCAGATTCGTGGAGGCTGGCGCTGAAACTGAGGTCTTCCGCGGTGTACTACTACTGCCATTGGTCACCCGCAAATGGAGTACATCGATTATGGACTTGGGCTGGCTGGAGGATTCCAACTGCTTGCTGGCTGCCTTTGTCTTGGGTTTATTACGCTTAAAACATGCCAATTCCTGGCCGAGATCACGTCGCTCCAGATCGGGCAGCGAGGCAGCCACTTTATTCAGTTTATTTATGGAGATCAGGCGATGGGGTATCTTGAGGGCCAACTTGTAGCGATATTCCTCTAAATACAATTGCTGTTGTGGCGAGGTCTTCGTTGGCTTTCCAGGATTCCCCTTGCTGTTGGCCTTCAGTTTGGCATTTCTACCGTTCAGTCCCAGGTGTTCGGAGTTTAGGCCACGTTTGTTCCTCAAACGGGTGACCATCATCAGATCCTTTTTGCTGTCCACCACTTTACGGACATATTTCCTCTTGATTTTCGTGGTGGAATTACGGATGATTTTGTCGTTGCGCAGCACCTTGCTGTTGGCCAGCTGGAGTTCAAGTTCCTTGCGATGCTTGGAGCGTGTCATCGTGTTGAGTTTGTGGGCAATGCGCTTATTGAGGGTGTGACCACCAGGACGACGACCCACTCGAGGTTTTTCCTTCTTCTTGTCCTTGTCCTCCTCCTCTTCTTCCTCGTCTTCTTCGGGCTCCTCCTCTTCCTCCTCCTCATCATCATCTTCATCCTCTTCCTCATCTTCTTCGTGACTTTCCGAGGAACTGCTCTCTTGATTCTCCTCAACTTTGACCTTTGCCTGCCCTGAGGCGCCCTCTTTGTGCTTCTTGTTGCCCTTGGCTACTAAGCTGCTATTGTTGGCCTTGTTATTGGCTGGTGTCTTGGCCTCCTTCTTAACATCCTTCTTGGTGGTAGTGCCAACTGCTTTGGTTTTATTCTCCTCACTGGAGGTCTGGCTGCGGTTTGGATGTTGATTGGAACCCTTCTTCTTTTGTTGCACCTGCTCCTTGTCGTCGTCGTCGTCATCGTCATCGTCGCTACTGACTGCCTCTTCTTCGGGTGATCTCTGCCGGGTCCTGCCCTTCCTTAGCAGAGGTTTCTTCTGCCTGGCCGTGTTCCTCTTGTGCAGCTCCGTTGTATCGCTTTCCGAGGAGCTGCTCTGCCCCTGCTTGGGTGCCAAACGCGCCGCTATTCTCTGCTCCTGCTGTAAACGCTTCTTGTCGCGCTCCACCTTGCTGAGCTTCTTCTGGGCACTGCCATTGCCCAGGGATGAGGAGACGCCATTCGTTGTGGTGGTCAGTTGGGTGGTGGCCGACATCTCGGCATCTGCCACAGCGGGAATCACAGCCGGCGGCGGAACGGGCACGGGTTCGGGTTGACGCTTGAGTATTCGCGCCACTGGCAGATCATCTTCACTAATCTCCAACTTGATGCCAGTGGGGGGCACGGGCACGGGCACTGTCACTGTCACCACTTTGCTAAGCAATTGCTCCACGAGATTATTGCAGGTACTGCCCCAGTCCAGTAAGTTACCCAAGCTGGCTCCGACCTCATCTTCCAGGCCCAAGTCCGCCGCCTTTGGTACTGGCGCCGGCGGCGCTGGCTCAAGTTTAATTTGAATATTATTGGTTATCAACTGGTGGCTAGGTGGTGTCCTGGGCGGCGATGTTGTTCTGCTGCTGGTCGTTGTGGATGTCACCAGAACGGGTGGCGGTGTAAATGTGAAACCCTTGAGCTCCGCCTTGGTGCGTATTCGGGGTTCCATCTTGGGCAAGGGATTGATGTTTGTGGAGGAAGATGATGATTCTGCTGGTTGCTTTTCCCTCTCCCGCTTGGCGGCCAGCGCCTGTTCGTTGACAGCAATCACAGGTACTGGAGCCACCACAACCACCGAGGTGGGAGCAGAGGCAGCAGCTGCAGCAGCAGCAGGTGCACATCCCAGAGATTCGGCCTCAAGTCTCGCCTGCTTGGCCGCCGCTTGATTGTACTCCTGCAGATGCCTCTTCCTGCCCAAATAGTTGGGATTGCTGCTATTGTGGGGACTGGGCGAGGGGGTGGGCAATAGTAGTTCCTCCGCTGGTGGCTTCTTCAAGACCTGAACACCACTCGTACTCGTCTCCGCTGCTGGCGGATGTCGCTTGGCATAGGGGTTCGTTTCCAAAACACTGGGACGCATCTGTTGCAGGCTTTTGATCACCAAAGCTGGAGCTGCAGCAACTGGCAACTGGCTTGGCGGATGAGGATGAGGAACTGTTGATACCGTGGCAGAGGGCAGAGGGGGAGCTGGCGCTTGTCGTATTACCGCTGTTGTTGAGGCTCCTCCTCCGCCGGTTCTAGTGGCCGCCGAGAAGTTGGGTGTAATATCGAATCTGGGCAGTCCTAAGCCGCCGCCGCCGCCCAGCGGCACCTTGTGATCCATTATTGTGCTCGGTCTCTGGTGATACGTGTACTCGGTGGAGTCTGCCGTCTGCTTCACCGTTCGCATGGATAAATCCAGCGGCGAATGAAGGGCAGCTGACGATGGTGCTGGTGGTGGAGGAGCTGAGGTAACTGGTTGGGCATTGGCAACGATAGCTGAGGCAGGTGTAGCCTGTTGCTGGATGACTCTACTTGACGGCGCTGGATGATTCCTGGGCGGCGCCTCCATATTTAGCGTCTTCTTGATGATTTGCAAATTCAATTCCTGTTCGCTGGCCGTGCTGCGCTTCAGCATATCGTTGATCAGTGCTCGATAGTTGGGCTTGGCTGCAGCTGGTGCTTTCTTGGTGGCAGGATTAGTGGCAGGATGGCTCTGGCTCTGGCTTTGCGATTGACTTCCCGGCTGGTGGTAACAGATATCCGGTCCATGTGGATACACCTGCAGAGTTGAGTAATTCGCAGTGCTGGTCGAGGATGGTGCGGGCTGCGGGTGCGGGCTGTGCCCGGTTCTTCCTGGACCCAAGATCGTTCCAGAAACTCCCGCCGGTGGCGCTGGCGTGGGCGAGGCCACCGCTCCAGCTGCTGGCGACGGCGTTCCCTGATGATAGTAACTTGTATAAGGCGTTGAGCTGCTACTCGTTCCCACGTTCCCAACTCCATGCTGCTGCTGTTGCTGTATCAGCTTCCCATACTTTGTGGGATAACCATGGGGCGCGGGCGCTGGTGCAGGCACAGTGGCCAGCATTGCCGGCGATGTATCCCTCTCCCGACTCTCCACATTGTAGGGATTGTGATACAGCGAGGATCTTGTGGGCTGCGGCAAATTGCCGCCAGCGAGGGAAGCATGTTCAGGTTCCAGTTTCACGTAACTCGACGTGGCCGTTGGCGGTGGTGCCGTCGCCTTGGAGCTCTTCACCGGCGGCTGCTGGCTGTAGTAAGATCCGGCTGCACGTCCATAGGTGACAGCTCCTCCTCCTCCTCTGGGATACTCCAGGCTGGGTCCCGGTGCCTCCCTTACATACTTCTCGATGGCATTGTGCACGGTGGTTTGGAATTTCTCCGTACTAAATGTCGGCATCGGCATATACAGACTCTGGTGGTGATGCGTTGCGGACGTGGACGTGGTTGCGGATGTGGGCGGCGTTCCAGTCGAAGTGGGCGTCGCACCGGCACTCCTCTGCTCCGGCGGTGTCTCGTAGTGGGGCGGACATTTCCGCGCATAGTTCGGACTCGGTTGCTGGTGCTCATTGCTGGGATTACTAGGATTCACAACGTGCTCCAGTTCATACGGATGGCGGACGGATGAGGAATTGGAGCTGGCGGTGGGTATCGACGAGGAGGAGGTGGAGGAGCTAGCAGCGGCGGAGGGCGGTGCATAGGTGAGCACCTTGGTTGCGGCAGGTACAGTGGAGTACTTGATGTCCTCGCTGTAATATCGCTGGCTGTTTGCTCCCGGCAGAGGTCCCGGAATCGCTCTCGATCCTCCTCCTCCTGTTGGTGGCTTGCCGTACGGGTATCTAGCCGGCTGCTGCTGCTGCTGGTGATGATGCAGCTGCTGCTGCTCATCGGCTGGCGGCCAGTAGGCTGAGCTACCCCCCGTTGCATAAATGGCAGGATTCGCATGATGTCGCAGACCAGGCGCCGGCGCCGGAGCTGGCACAGCCTGGCTCTTGTAACTCCAGCTGGGATGCGGATCGGGCATCTTTTTCACCGACAAATTTTGGTTTGAGGTGTAGTACTGCAGGTGGGGATCACTGCCGCCGGGCCCTGTGGATCCTCCTGGTCCCTGCAGGCCTCCAGGTTGACCCGGCTGAGTGCTCCTGTTCATGTACATTGCTGTCCGGGATCGTTGATCCTCCGCATGGTGATGATTGCCATAGCTTCCGGCAGGAACGGAGGAGGTGGAGGAGGAACTCCCCACCGACGTGGAGCTGGTGGGATGGTGGTGCATCTGCTGCTGCTGCTGGTAGTGATGTGGATGCTGCTGGTGCATCGGCTGCTGCGATTGCTGCTGCTGCAGTGAAGGTGGCGGTGGTGGCGGGTGGTGCTGGTGGATCGGCTGCTGGTGGTGCGTGGCTTGCGAGTGATGCGGATGCGTTGGATGGTGCTGCTGCATCGAAGGATGAAGCGGCTGATGATGCGTCTGATATTCGTGATGTCTGTTGGGTTCCATGGTGGTGGGTCTGGAAAGAGGAAGCAAACGTCAACATTTTAGATTAATTAAGGTCAATTTATTATTGAATTTTTATTAACACATTGCATTGAAAATTAGCTTAGAATAAAATTTCATTAATATCGTTTCAACTGATCAATAAAGAATTTAAATTTCCTGAATAAATTATTATAAAGAAGTTATAAATATAAAATTTAACTTCCCAAAGCAAGCAATTTCAGTCATTTTTTTAAATGGAATAATTGTTAAAAATAATTATAAAGTTACTATTATTATCAATTCGTTTTCTAAATATTCACAACAAATTTATAATTTTATATATAATATATTAAAAAATATAAATATTAGATTTTTTATATATTCATAAAAAATTTAATATTTTATTTAAGAACAAAACTCCCAAGTGTTAAAAGTTACAATTTCCAACTCAAACTAGATAAAAAATAAAAATAAAAAACTTAATTATACGATAAAATAAATCAACCTTCAAATTTTATAATATCCTTGTAATTGTATTTATACCAAGACCACATCTTTGCAATTAATTAAGAAACTATAAATTGTATAAAGAAAACCCACCATATTAAGAAAAACAAACCTTAAAAGTTGGATCTAATTTATTGCTATTAAAAGGAATTTAAAAAAAGTTTTTACAAATACCTATCCATTCAATTATAAAATTAAGAACCTTATGAAAGCCATAAAGAACTATCTATTAGCAATTTAATGCTTCATTTTAAAAAGGTAATGAATCAAAAATAATTAAACTAATTGAAATGGTTTCGCTGCAGAAATTCCAGTTCAATCACAGCAATTAGATTGTGCCACAAGTCACGACTTCCTACATTTGTGAATGTATCTCAATGATAGTCAATACACTCCACACTCTGTTATTAACCAATTTCACAAATCAAACCATGAAGCTGTTAAAGCAATAAAAATGGTTTTAACCCTTTTATGAAAGCAATAAAATGGAAATATAAATAAACTAAGAAAATAAGTCGAAGCCAAAGTTGAAGCTTATTTTGGTTTCTGTCATTTTCCGGAATATTTATTGTGGCTATTAAAACTTAAAGACATGCAAATATGAACAAATTCCAAGGCGCGATGATGAAATAAACTTAAAAATTGCTCTTCGCCTTTTACAATATATATGTATGTAAATATATATATTCATGTTCGTAGGAGAAGGAAGAGAGAGAGATAACGAGAGGCAGGCCGAGTGGGCGAGAGGGAAATGCAAACAGTTCAACGACTTTCTAAAGAACGTGCACAAAAATAAACTGACTTTCCAATGAACCGAGCACAGCACAAAAATGCCCCCAAAAACTGATTCATTTATGGCGAAAATGAGAGAGAAATCGGATACGAGAATATGGCTATAACCTTAAAAATATATGGCCTAAGAATAGAGCGGCTAAGTTGGGCCTATAATTGCAAGTATTTAAAATTAAATAACTTGAATTTGAAATAAATTAATTAATTTAAATGCAAACGATAAATTTGTCAATTAAAATAAATTAAATTCATATAAAGACTATTATTTATATTTACATTTAAATTAAGTAAATTTTTCTCATAGATAAAATGAAATTAATTACTTAACTTAAATACCTAAAAATTATATAACTTTATTTATACAGTATTATAATCATATTTAACAAAACACTATTTAATTTTATGATTTAAAACCAATTAAAAAATAATTCACACAAAATAAATATATGTTTCTTTTATAGCAGAACTCAAGTCATTTCTGTTTAATGACAGGTAATAAATTAATTTCAAATGATGCAATAACTTTATTAGAAAATTGTTAATTAAACTCAAACATTAATGTAATCAATCTAAATCAATAGCTGATTTAAATATGAACATTATAAAACTAAATCCTCTTTCCAAAGTATAAATATATAAAGTGTTTTCAATTCATCAGTTTTATTACATTTTAGCTCAATTAAATTTGCATAAAAGTTGTTTGTTTATAATTGAAAAACTTTAATATGTCGTTAAGCTTAAAAATAAACATAAAATAATACAGATAAGAAGCCTCAAGTTCTCTTGCAGTTTCCTGGGCTCGTGTTCGGTGTCGGAATTTTGAATTTCAACCATATGCTATACAGATAAGACCCGACAGCCGTGAATTTGCCTTTGCCAGAGTTCATTCGCGTGTTTGCATTATTTTCAAAAAGTACAAAAAGTCAAACCATAAACAGTTCTCCGAGCAGCAGTGCACTTAATACTTTTTAATCGTTCTTATCAATCCGCGAGGGGATTATAATCAAACTAAATGACACAGACCCCAAGCCAACACTTTACCACTCACGTGTCTGCCGATTAGCTGGCAAGCAAATAAAATAAATAAATAGAGAAATAATGGACAGAATCATACTCATTTATCACAAAAATATTATGCCAGAGATAAAAACATTAGCGGGGAAAACGGCTCAAGGCGAAAGGCCTCGGCAATCATATCTATTATAAACAAAAAACAAATACTACAAATAAAGGAAAACAAATAAGTTGTAGTAGTGGAAAAAAAGAAATCTTTTTTCGATTTGCGCACAAATTGCTGACGAACGGAGGACGGACTTGGCCAAAAGTTATTCAACAAAATTCGCTTCTATTGTTGTTTTTGGTGGATGCTCACCGTGTGTGTTGTGGGCGTGTTCGACATTGTTAATTGTCATTTTCTATATATGTATTGGCAGACGTGAATATTTCTGTACCTGTTCAAGCATTGGCAGACCTGTTAATTTGTTTAAACCAGAGCATAAGACTGAAACTATAAATAAACTAATGGCACATTTTAAACGATTCAACAAATGGTGTAGAAAAATCTTGATTGCTTTTTGCTTTGTCGGATTAATTTTGTATTAATTAATGTTTATAAATGTTTGGGCCATAAACAATAATTGTTGGACAGGTGAATGTCAGTTGAACTAATAATAAAGGAGTTATGTTAATATAAGAATAAAAGCTGACTTTTAATTTTTATAATACTTTAAAATATATATTTTTTGTGTTTCATTGTGTAAATAAAAGGACGCCTTCGTAAATAGCTTAGAAATTTTACTGAAAGCTTGTTATTCATATATTTTTAAATTATTTTTGTTTTCTATAAAGTTATTGTTCAACATTTATTTAATTTCTATGAACGACAATTCAAAGCAATTGTAACTATTTATTTTGTATTAATTTTTAAGTAAATTTTGATTTTCTATGAAGTTTCACATAGAATTCCTTTATAAAAATGTTAATATTTATATTTATAATATTTTAAACAAATAAACTTTCCCCTATTACCAGTATTTCTCTTAATTTGTTTGTAAAATTAGTTTGCTAAGCAATTAATTATACATCTAAAAAACAATCATTTGTCATTTGTTTATAGAATTTCTCAAACCACAAAAGAGGTTCAAAAAGATTCCTTTCGATTTCTGCAAGTGAATGAACTTTGTATCTCATTAAGGCCTTCACAATCTATCCTAATCAACCATAAAAAGCTTTCCCCTTCGTGTTAAAGCAAATAATTTATATTTGTGTGTGTGTTTTTCTTTATCTAAAATTTGCTGCTGCTTTTATTTTTTCTTTTATCTTTTCTTTTCACTATTTGCAATTCAAAATTTTAATTTTTACAGCTGCCAATGTTTGTATTCAAAAAAACGTAAATGCAAAAACGATGGAAAAAATTCCCAGAGTTTGGCCTTGGCTTAAAACAAACAAAAAATGGCAACAACCATCATAAAAACAATTTGAATTCAGTAAAAAATAGAGAGAGAAAATGTAGAGACAGAGAGAGAGAGAGAGGTGGACAAGTGCAAATAGCAAACATTGCCGCTTGTTTTGTTTTTAGCGTTTATTTAGCATTTTAATTTGGCATTTGTTGAGCCTGCTAAAGCAGCTTTTGTTGCTGTTGTTTTGGGTGTTTTGTGGTGTGCACGCCGCTTGCTTTGTTTTATAATTTCACATTTCACAAAAGTTCGTTGTGCTCTTACGACGCGCTCACATTTCGCGTTTGTGTTTTCCTTTTTTTTTTTTCTTTCTTTAATTCATTTCGCCTAACTGTGCGTGTGTGTGTGTGCAGTATATACATGTGTGGTTTTATTTATATCATTTGCAATAACAAAATAAAAATGCGTCACAAATTTATTTGCACTTTTGCTGTCGGTTATTCGTATCAGAGACTCTCGCCAGCGCAAGGCATTAAAGCATTTATAGCCTTGACCCCTACAATCTACACAATGTGTATAAAAATGTTCTCTCTTTTTATTTTCCTTGTATTTTATACGGTTTTGGGTTTGCATGCCAGAAACTTAATTGAAACATTTTGGTTGAGGGGCAAACTTTTGGTGTCAGAATGTGGAACGTTCATATATGTATATTATTCAAAAAGTGAAACACTTTTGCCAAGCAAAAGCTTATGGAAATTTTCATTCAGAAATATGGTATTGATAGGTTATCTGGTATAAAAGATAATTAAATGATTAATATATCTTCATAAGTAGTCAACAAATGAGGTGGTTTTAAGGTCATAATTAATTGTTTATATGTATTATTCATGTATATTAATTTTCTTCTTACATATGTGTTTTTATTTCCTTAAACAAATCATTTATTTCTAACAAAACGAGACATTTTTAAAAAGCACTTCCATTTATTTATGTATAACAGGTTTAATTTATCCAAAAATTCAAACAATGAATCATTAATATATAATTTAAAGAAGACGCTATATAAATAATGTATACCTGATGATTTTCACCCTCAAAAAAAAAAAAAACATTTTCATCTTAAGGTCAATGTTCTACAAATTTACTCTTTGGCACTCAGGGTCAGTTTTGTGGCTCAGAAATGTGTAATTTGGTTAACATAATATTTTTTTAATAAACCCTTTAAAACATAATACTAGTTATAATTTACTTAAGATAAGATAAAGTAGCTACTAAGAGCAGAAAATTAATAAGCTAAAAGCTTTTGGCTATTCACCATGCAAAATAATAATAAGCATTAAAACACAATAAATTACTTAATAATTATTCAATTTAAAATGCATATTTTAGTATGTCAAGTTAGGAATTCGGTATAATTATAAAATATAAATTATAGATTCCTAAATCTAATTATACACAATTCTCAGCTCCTGGTATTTTCCCTTTTTCAATGAAAATCCCATATTCCCCACAACTCAAAATGAATATGAATTTCCATTAAGTAATTCTCGTGGAATTTCACGGAAACTAAAGAAAATAAAACCAGCAGCATTTCCCACCATGTAAATGTAATAATTTAATATTATACAAAATTCAAATCCAGTGTAGCCTACGAATTCCTCGATTACCAATTAAATAACAATAAAAACCTGAACGAGATCATTGAGACTGATTCATGTTTAATAAATACAAAAATCAGTTGGTTTTGTTTCTGTTTTTATTTGTTTTCTTCGAAAATATACACATCTATTTGCACATATTGAGATGAAAAGCTGAAACTGTTGAGATACTTTTGTGAGAGAATGGAAATGAGCGCGCCAAAAAGCGGGCAGGAGATGATCATCCGTATAAATGGAGATAATGATGACAGAATACGAGAAAGATCATTGAGAACTTTATGTTGTAGTTGTTGTTGTTTTTGTGCGCCTTTGGGGGCCAACAACACACTTACACACTACGTATCTGCTGTGGCTCGTTGTATCTGTATCTTAAAAAAGTGTGCTTGTTTGCTTGTATCTGTATCTGTAGAATTTATGTCGTTGCCGCCGCAAAAGCAACAACAAAACAGAACAAAAAAAAATGTTGTAATACACATGAAAAAAAAAAAAACGCAAGGCGTGACAAAGACGGCGTGATGCCCCGTTCGATGTGATTGGCCATCTCGCTCTGGCACTCGCTGTTTTCAGCATTGTGAGATGATGACAAAATCAAATAAACAGAAGCTAAAGGAATAACAACAACAGCAACAACAATGAGAAAACAGCAAGTAAGCGGGACAATTTAAGATAACAACAATGTCAACGACTGGCCCCTTCTCTTTCGCACTTCACCTCGCCGCGCGTCTTTCTCTAATGCGAAGTGCACACGTTTTATTTTTGCTCTCTCTCTCTCTCTCTCTATTTTTCTCCTTTTCTGTCTTGCTGTCTTCTTTCTCTCATTTCCCATTTCTCATTCAATATCAAAGCAAAAGCAATAAAAATCAGCAATAACAACAAATGCGGCAGTTGTCGTGCTTCCCTTTTGTTGTTTTTGTTAATTTCAATTTATTAGCATTTTATTTGCAGTTGTTGCTTTTTCATTGCCGCAAAAGTTTCGTTTTTATTTTGTTGTAAATGATGTGTTGTTTTTTTTCTGCCATAATTGTTTTATTGTTGTATGTAGTTGTTGTTGCAGTGGTAGTGTACATTTTCATTGCTTTTTGAAGTCAATTTGTCATCATGAACAATGATTTAATTGCTCGAAATTATGAGTTTGTGAAATATGTACATACATATGTATGTAGATATGTGGAAGAGGAAGAGGTAAGGTAACAAAGTTATAAAAGATAGAAAAAGAAACGAGTGAAAAAAGTTTTAAAGAGATGTAGAAAAACTTTAAATAATTAAGGAAAGTTTAGGTGATGAAAGAGATTTAAAAAGAGACAGCAAACTTTTGCGACAAAGGAAATGATTTTGTTGTGTAATACATCAAAAATAATATACACAAATTAATAAAAACGTTTCATATACAAAAAACTAGTTTAACTAACGGAAAAATAAGGGAAATAATTAATAATGATAATCAAATTCCACCTTCAAATAACTGCAACGCATTCGAATTGTATATCAGTATTTACAAGGGATCGAAATTGATATTATTAAATCAATTTAAAGCACAATGAAATTTCCCTGAATTAATTACTAATTACACTAATTACAATTGCGTTTTTTTTGTAAGAAAAGCTGCCTGAAGGTTTTAGTCGCTGTAGGCTCATTACACCTAATTACAATACAGAATTTATTCGTTTTCAAAAATAAAATTTTAATTCCCTAATTATCATTTTTAGCAGAAAAAAAACTATATTTAGCTCAAGTCATCTAATAAAGTTTTATATACGATTTATGAGCATGGAAACTAATTCGATTAAATGATGTAACTAGAAAAGTTTAATTATGTTCAATATAATATATTAGAGCTTTAAAAAATCCAAGTTTTAAAATAAGTAAATAATTAAATAACACTTCATGGTTTAATTTTGCAGCGAAAACAAATACAAAGACGAATCTTGGTATAAAGATATACCTGCCTTTATGACTAATAAATCACACACAGGGAAATAATTTCTCTCTGATTCATCACTCTTAAAATGTATATTATAAATTCAATCTTTTTATTTGAAAGATTAAGTCTTTAGTATTTTATAATATTTATTTTGATATGTAAATATCGTAAAAAGCACATAATAAACTATTTATTTTGCATGCACCATTGACCGCAATAACAACCGTGAAATATTCCAACATTTGCCTATAATTTGCCATGAAACTTCCCATATTAATTCAAATGAATTGTAATTATTTAACCTAAATTTCACACCATCTCTTGTCACGCTCTTCCCCATTCGATTCAATTTATAAGGTAACAAAAATGCCATTATTATATGAAATTAGATCACGGCAAATGAGTGACACAAATACCATTTGCATGGCAACGTTTGTTCGCATGTGTGTTCTGATTATTGTCATTTGGTATTACTTCAGTTCCGTTCTGCTTTCTACTTAACAACTAATCAAGGAAAATTATGAAATTGCATAGAAAAAAAATGGGCCAGAGAGCAGATAGTGGAGAGTGGAGAGGAAAAAAATGGAAAATAATATGATAAATGAGGCATTGAGACGGCTTTTGTTGAGTGACAGAACGAATTGTGAAAAAGGAGGACAGTTTTATGGGCGTTTCTTAATGTAAAACGATTGGGAAATTCTATATTTAGCTTTACTAGATAATATTGCTGTTATTTAGTTGCGAGAAAATATTTCAAAATAGAAATTAAAAGAGTTTTCTTTAAAGGAACAACACTTCCTACATAAATTTATTAATATACACAAATAAATTTAGTTTTAAAATAGAAATACATTTTTCCATATTGATTTAACTTTGTTCTACAGCTTGGACTTGTTTTCATTTAAATATCAATAAGTTAAACCATTTAAATTCCAATTTAAATACTTTCACGAAGTTCATTTACCTTTTTTGTTTATATTTCATTCATTCAACTTTGTAACACGAGTTTTGTAACTTTAAAAATTCATTTCACACTTCAACAGGTGTCAAATTGTACAGAACAGAAAATGTATTCATACAAAAAAAAAAAATTATAATAAAAACAAGTTTGACAAGGGCAATGGGAGAATTAAACTGAAAGTGACCAAAGATTGTAAACGAACTCGGGACCCCCAAAAAATAAACAAAACCAAAAATACGCTTTACGCTTGACTCATAGAATGCCTTGTAAAATGAATAGTGCATACAATGCAAGTTTCCTGACTACAAAAAAAATGAAATAAAAAATTGAATATGACAGCGAAATGTGAGGAAGTTTAAGTGTGGATTCGTATTTATTTTCCCAATCTTGTCTAGTCAGCAAATGAGTTGGTAAATTGTTAGATTTCTAAACAAGTATGTGTATACGTATGTATACACTCACTAAAAATAAACCAAGTAAACAAAAGTTGGCAAAAAGGGCAGACAAAGTAAATTTATAGTTGTTGCCACGAAAAAAAAATACACAAAAAAAGCGAAGGGAGAATCTGTGTGGAAAACATTACGACGGGGGTGGCAGGAGGGAGGGAGGCAGGGTGGGAGTTGGTTAGGTGTTGGGGAGCTTAGCCATGTGATAGAGGTGAAATGAAGCAGCAAATAGAAGGGGTTTCAACTTGAATTTATGAGTACTCCTATATCCACGGAAAGTTCCCAGACCAAAGTTCAAATTGATGGGAGTTTATTTTTTTAACGGGCTAAAAAGTTCTTATCTGAGTAAATTTTAGTCGAAGCCAAAGGAAGCTACAATGTGTAGCCATAAAGCAGCAATTCATGGTCTTGGTGAAATTTTATTATTGGCAAAGGCAGCGTGTGACAGTAACGGATTTATATGCCAAACACGTTTTAAACTGGCTTTTTGCAGCTCTTCTTTTTTGAACAAAATTTATTTATAGCACGGATTAATATGTATTTGATTAGGTACCAGATAATCCAAATAGTCGAGTTGACAGAAATTTGATACCTTTCTTAATTTCATACCATAATGAAATTACTTGATATGCGCTATCTGACAGATAAGGCTTCAAAGTGCCAAGATAGTTAACTTTCTTCTTTGTTTTGTATATCTTTAAGTGGTAGAGATATAGGTTAATGACGTTATATTTGTCCGCCATCCATAGATTATGTTGTTATTATATATGTATTTGGCAATATAATGAATATTTAATCCGTGGAATTATATGGATTAAAGTTTAAAAGAGTTCTTAAATTTAAAAAATTTGGTAATTATTGAATTCGGCCAATTTAATTTAATAATTCTCCTTCATTATTCTAAACGAACGTAGGAAAAATTAATGTTAAATTGTAATTAAATTATTTAATTAAACAAACTAAATAAATTCTATTAAAACGAGTTAATAAATGTATTCAATTATAAATAAAGCAAGAACTAATTTATATATTAGCGAATAGTTTATCATTAATTTGATTTACTAATTGGCTAATTATGTGTAAGCCTTAGCGAAACCTTAAAAAAAAAAAACGTAAAAAAAGTTAAGGAGAAACAAAAATAAACCACAAAGTATTTCCCATTTTTTATGACCAATAACGATGTGTCAGAACTTTTCACGCGACTGTCATCCGCTCATAACTATTCTTCCCCACCGATTCCGCTCAACTTCCACGCCGGAGATACATATACAAATAGCAACAACAAATAGCCAAAAGATATCTCTTCAAAGTTAACGTTATTCATCAGAGCCAACTCGGCAACACGGCGGCACACATGCAAACAGATAGCCAAGTCTTGGCTTGTTCTGTTTTCGGTTTTCTCTGTTTGTTTCGAAACAAACCGGTTAAACGCTTTTAGCTTTTAGCTTTCAGCGAAAAGCAGCAAGAAAGAACAGCACACATAAAAGAAGAAGAAAAAAGAAACAGAAACCGTTTAAGCGTACAATGGGCGTAGTTGGTTAAAGTACAGAGGGGAAGCTAAGGGGCTGGGAGAGGGGATTGACTACAACTAATTATCAACCTCAACGAATCGCGCACAGCTGTACAGAGCAAACAAACGCAGTTGAAATCGTTTCAAATCGCTCGATTCGATTCTGGGTTTCTATTTACCCCCAAACCAAATCATAACGATTTATCAACAACATATCAAACGTTCGGTGGTTGGTGTTGGTGGCCCCAACAAACATTGTAAACAATACAAGCACAAATTGTTTTTGGCCCCTTATCAGTTATGGGTAAATTCTTTTTTGCCCGATTTCGATTTACAGATTAGGCCGAAAATGAGGAAACCCTGAAACAAATACAGTCTAAGTTCTTGATAAATTAAATTAGATTCTGTTATACATATAACATTAATTTATAGAGGTATGCAGATATATGGAATCTGAAGAAATCATAAAAAATCTACAATAATATTTTAGGAAAGTTTTTCAAGTGTGACATAAGAAAAGTCACAGTCGGAAATAGAGCTTTTTTGACCTTAAAAAATAAACAAAACCATTGCAATTTTAATAATATAATACTATATTAGTAGTATAACAATAGTATAAAGAACAAAAAGATTATAAAGGTAAAATATTATGGTATCTACATAAATCAAAATGATTTTAAAGGTATTAAAGATATATTTTCAACTTTTTTTTATCTCATATTAAATCAAAGAAATTAGCTTTGTTATATTTTGTTTATTTCAAAAGTAGAAAGTCTTTGACTTTTCAAAATAATTTTCCAATTTTGATTTTATAGTAATTAATGTTTTAGAAAAATACATCACATGCTAGCGGTAACTAAGTTGAAGTTATAGACGTTAGACTGTATTACTTGATGTATGTACTTGTTACATGTTTGCTCATTTCCCTAAGCTTTTCATGTTCTGTTTGGTTTGCGTTGAGTAATTTATGAATCGGTTGGACTATTTCCAGAGAGAGAGAGGTATAAATATACACAAGACACACACACATATGTTTGCCCAGTATCGCTTTACAAGCTGATAACAAAATTGAACAGAGAAACGTGACATGAAGCGGTTAGTAAATCCGGAGAACTGGGTATTCCAACTATTTGATCAAGCAATGCAAAAACATTGGCATTTGGGAATGCACGAGTGCATATGAGTTGCTAAAAATAAAAATTCTGTAGAATGTTAAGGTCATTAAACATTCAATTAATTGTTGATACATCCATGACAGGCAGTTCGTCATGTGAATAAAGTCGTCAAGGCACCACTAAGCTCATGTTTATAAATTTCAACAGGTATTAAGAGTGATTATGGAAAGCCTTCCAAAGCAAAATCAATATTTAGTAAAAAACAAAAATTGTAAATATAATAACTCTTTTGGCTCAAATTACCGAACATTTAGAAATTTGTAAGGCACGTACATATGTATTTTAAACTGTAGTTTAATATACACTTTTTATTTAAAATTTCTATATTAAAATTGTTTTTAATAATTCTTTACAGTAAAATCAGTTTTGTATTTATTTATTTGATGAATCTGATATGTACATATTTATTGGTTAGTTAAATCATAACCTCTTAATTACAGCCGCAACCTTATAATGAATGAAAATGAAAAGCAGTTCCAATTTCATCCATTATCGATTGGCTTTTACCGTTAATTTGATGGCGATTACGAATAAAAGCATTAAAAAAACCCAAAAATTCGTCGGAGAGCGTGAGAAGCTTGAAAAAAGAGCTTAACGTGAGAAGAACAAGCGTGAAGACAAGAAGAAGAAGGGCAGAAGAAAAGAAAGCGAAGATGAGCGAACAACAGCAGCAGCTGTTATCAAGAAAGTAACTGTAAATAAGCCACCTGTAGCCGTTTCGCATGCTCAAAAAAAAGAAAAAAACAGACACAACTAAGTTGCTCTCCTCTCTCTCTTATTTTGTATAACTTTTTTCGACCAACAACATGGCAACAGCATAATTAAGGCATTGATTTTGAAGACCAAACTTAAGCTTTTATAAACAAATGAAAAAACTCACCGGGAGATGTTCCAATATTAAATGTTTCCTTTCTTTGTGGTTACCTCCCACGCGTGGCCCTTAAATCCGTTTACTGTTATATTTATTGTAAACTCGGTGCTGCTTTTGCTGCTTCTGTTGTTGTAATTCCTTTCAACATTGCTTTTCACTTTACTTCACTCACACACACACACACAGGCACATATGTAGAGAGCGAGACGATACACGTACAAAATTTCTCGTGCTGCAACTTTTTCTCTCTTTTCTTTTCTTTGCTTTCTTTCTTTCTTTTTATATATATTTTTTGTGTAAACCAGTATTTTTGTGCCTTCTTTCACTTGTATGATTTTTTTATTCAAGAAATTGTTGAATAACGGTTTCTGTTAGCCGCTACGCTCTTGTCGCTGTTGTTGTTGTCATGAATTTCACTTTGCTTTCGCGTTTCACGCATTGCTGCTGCTTCTTCTTCTTCGGTTTCGTCTTGTTGCTCCTTTTTCTTTTAATTGTTGTTGTTGTTGTTTTAGCCGTGGGAAACCTGTCCAGCAGCCTTAAAGCCGCTGTTTTTGTTGCTTTTCATTTTTCGGCCGCACATTTTCATAGCTTTGCTCTAGAGAAAACACTTCAGACATTTTATATTTAATCATTTTTGCATTTTGTTTCTTTTTCGTAGGTGAAAAAAGCAAGCAAACAGCGTGTGTACATACATAATAATAAATAAGGCAAAAATTCCAACAAAATACACAATTATTGTTGTTGCTCAACGTTCATTGCCACACACACAGACATCGACGAGCAGACAACGAGTCAGACACACACGCATACATATACCATTTTTTTTTTGGGTGGAGGGGGGCTAAGGGGGGCGGTTTTTTCTTTTTGTTTCAAGGCAACTTCATTTCTTGACTCTTTTTTCCTCCCCCGCAAAGGGAAACAAAGAAAATTTCACTTGTCTCGCACACACACTCACACTCTCACACACACCGAGACTCGCACATTTCCCCAAAGGAAATATAATTTAAAACATTTTTATTGACACAATTACAAGGTTTCTGCTTCTTGCGTCTGTTGTTGTTGCCGCTTGCTTGCTTGCTTCTTCTCTTTATCGTTGTTGTTGTTGTTGGCCTACTTTAAGTATGTGTTGTTGTTGTATTTGCCTTTTCTCTCTTGGTTTTATTTTTTTGTTGCTCCAACTTCTCTTTGCTTTGAAAAAATTTCACACGCGCCGTTTCTTTTTTGTAGTCTCTTTTTTACGTAAATTAGATTGCCATTTGTAGTTATTCCCGTTTTTTGGGGATTGCACTTGGTATTTAGCTATTATATATATGTACATATATATGTGTTGCACTACATTATATTTATAAACATTAGTATATATGTTTGAAATTTTAATTTTATTTTTGTATAAAAAGAAAATCAGACGAGACGAACGTATGAAATGGTCTTTGTTTTGCTAGTGATGTACTATCGAAGGAAACAGGTTACGATTGTTGATAATATATCAAAATATCAACCTATCGATTATTTTGCTAAGGATGATAAATTTTTTGTATGCCCAAATATCGAAATTGCGATATTTTTATTTGATTTTCTTCTATATTTTTTGTCAAGTCGAAAAACAACACACTAGTGGAAGAGTTGCTATAGCATTTTTAAAAATCAGACGAGACGAATAATGAAATTAAAGATGATATCACGATTTATTGTTTGCCGAAATATCGAAGTTGAGATATTTTTTTTTATATTCTTCGATATTTTATGCCAAGCTGCAAGTGGAAAGCAATCAATCCATTAGAAGAAAATTTCTTGTCGATTGCCAATTTACTTTAATTTATTTAACTCGGCCCGACATCGCTAATCGCTGAATTAGAAAACGTCTGGCGTAAAATCCGAAACGTTGCCAGACTTTTCTTTTAATGTCAACATATCGATGTTTCAGTACTGCTTATTTTTTGTGTGTAGTCATCGATGTTATCCCATCTCTGGCATTTATACGCGGGAAAGTCTAGTGAACAAAGTCGAAGGTAAGCTACTAAAAATTAAAAATAAACAGTATAAGTTAAAAGAAGTAGTTGCAGAGATGCCGCCATCTTCACAAGACCCGCCCCAGGGCCCGCGTAGATTCTGCGCCATAGCGCCACATACCCTAAAGGAGCCGAACCGCAAGATTACAGATCCGCACTTGCTTAAGTTTGCGCACAACATCAACTCTGAAATGCGCATCGGATGCACTTTGTGCCTCGTCTGCTATCAAAATTTGATGAAGTTATACCGACAAAAGATGGCCAATGCCCGAAATCACCTAAAGAGGCGTGAGGCCTCTGCCACCAGCATGTCGGATGTGAGCAGCAGCCAGCGGGTGGAGTCCTCTTCTGATCCGAGTGTGCCAAATCCTGGTGGGGTGACGATGCGTAGGAAAGAGCCCCCTGTTTCGCGCAGCTCCCTAGACTCGTCCACCTCCAATGACGACAGGCCCAGCACAAGTACTGCAGCGGCGGCCAAGAGAAACCGGACAGGAGGGAATTCGCCGCCACCGGCAGCGGCATCAAGCTCATCGTATATCAGCGACGACGACGATCCAAACTCGAACCTCAGCCTGAATGCGGTGAACGGCACGCGTTTGCCCCACATTCAGCCTATTCCGAAGAGGCGTCAGTTTGTGACTATGAACAAAACAGCAATGGACATATACCTGGCAGGGACCACCGGCGGCTAAGCCAGTGAGTAAAGGTGCCTGAGCTGCAATGAATGCTTTATATTTTTGATTTTTCGTTAAACTATCCTTCTGGAAGGAACCACTTTAAGACATTTTTAATATTTTAAGTTATGAGTCATGATGAACATGCTAAATTATAATTTAGAAAATAAACAAAGAGCGAAGACGTATTAAACATATTAACATGAATGAAATGAGTGATCTGTAAAACTGAAATTTAGACAACACCTGAAATTTATATTTTTTAGTTATACTAATTACCTACTTAATTACTTGTTTTAGATAATAAATGTCTTATAAACAATTAAACAATTTTTTCTGTTTAAGACAGTCCCGAAAAATATTCACATCATCCTTTCGAAATATATAAAAATAAAATATGCGCTTGAAAAGAAGAAAAAATGTATACATCATAACAAAATGAAAACTAATACTAGGAAATATCAAAACAATTTTAAATATTCTCGTCATTAAACAGTCAGCGTTGCCAATTGAGCTAGTTCCTCGCTAGATATGGCGGTTTTCAAAGGCAGGTTGCTCAGATAGAAAACATGAGCAGCACTGGATATTAATAATTAAATGAGAAAATAGACTTAGTTGAATACTTAATTAAATAAATAAAGTAAGCTGGCAATCGACAAGAATTTTTCTTCTATTGGATTGCTTTCCCCTTGCAGCTAAAAATAACCCAATTTCGATCTTTTACAAAAATATCGATATATCGATAACATAACATATCAACAACCCTACATATCGAGGAAAAGTCTAAATTGCCAACACTGTCTGCAGTATATAAACAAATCGAACAAATCTTGTGTTGACAGAATTCTCAAAACTCAAAGGGCGAACAAAACCCGGAACACACATCAAAATTCTGGTTTATTAAACACGAGAAATAGACGCAAAATTACTGGCTAAAATGGCTGACCGCGATGCCGCTTCGAATCAGTTGATTGACTACAAAAACTCCCAAACGGTGAGTGTGTTGGTGTCTTCAGTGTGTGCGTGCGAGTGTGTGTGTGTGCCGGCCCGAAAGTAAAGGAAAAGGGAACGGCGAAGAGGAGGAACGTAACGATGTTAAAAATAAAATAAACAAAAAACAAAGACAATAAAGGCGGGCGATGTCTAAAATGCTGTACTTTTCTGTATTGAAATAATCGTAAATAATTAAAAAATGCAAAAAAAGCCATCGAGATCGTGCATTTCGAAAGCGAAGAGTTCAAAGTTCAAGAGCGTTCGCTATCGCGTTCTCTTTTTCTGTTCTCTCCTCTCTCTTTCTCCGGCTCTCTGCATGTTTATTTATACGCCTCTTATCAGAACTGAACGGAGTCCGATAAGACTTATCAGTTTACCACTAAATAGTCCCGGTGGATTTGGAGGTCCTAATCCAAAGTTTAGGTCTTAGCTTTGGCCCTTTCTTCCACTTCTAACCTTGGCTACCCTTTGGCATTTGTTTTTTGTTTTTGTTTCGCCTCTTTTGCAATTCTCAATTTCATTATAGTACTACACTTGCAGGTTCATTATATTTTATTTATTCGAATGTGTTTTTGCACTTTCGTGCTAAATGTTCGCTTTCGTTTTTCGAACACACTTTGTTGCTGGCATTTGTGTTCGTTTAATGATTTGAAATTGAAAAATCGTGACGCTTGCAAAATGCACAAAGTACACTGCTGGTTTTTGACAAACTATTATTAATAACTTAATGGAATAATTGTAAAAGAATGCAAAGAAATTAATTTGAAATTTATTATTTGGTCTAAAATTGGTAGTATTTTTTGAGAAAAATTTAAGAATAATAATAAGAAATCAGATTATACAAGAAATATATTTTAATTATTTTTGAAACCCTAAAACATTGCAAATTTTGATTTAAAATATAATAATTTTAAATCTACGAAATTTATTGAACATTTTCATCCAAGATTAATTAAAGTCCATAAATTATATTTTTTTATTACTCATTATTAGTTACAATACTACATATATTTTCTTTAAAAAATATATTAAAATCTTCAAAAATAGTACAAATACCTGTCCCAAAGGACCTAGAATATTTCTATTTATAGGATTAATTACTTGGCCATATTCTATTGGTTTTCCCCCTTTTTGCATGTAGCCCATAAATCGATAAATGAAACTGAAATATTCCGAGCTGAGCTATAATATGTCAGTCACTTCGATAAGCATCAAAAAACCTGCTAAGTAATTGGCCCAAATAGATTATATTTATCAGTAAAATATACCCTTTTGGTTGAAAAATCGGTATAGCAACAATTGAGAGTCATTCGTTATAAACTTTAGTTAAAATTAACCTTGGAAGAACTTTTAAAAACAATATTAAGATATATATAATTATACATTGCAATGAATTTTCTATAGGTAAACAAAGAAACAATTATCTTTATTAATTAGTGGAAAGGAAATGCAATTATCTTTATTAACTACTGAATAATTATATACATATATTAAAATAATATACATATATCTCACGTAAACAAAAATTATGACCGCATTAAATGGATGAGTCAAAGAAGTCAATTAAAGAGTTACCAAGTTACGTCCCTGCTTTATTATACCACAAAGCAAACAATTACAATTATTTTTTTTATATATATATATAAATGCATATATGCATACGACTTGTTTGTGGTTGGAAAATCACTGGGAAGTCAATGGACTTTGCTGCGACCGGCTCAATGTTGCATAAACTGGTTGCAATGGTCTCTCTGCTGCAGCCGCATCGATCACGAGACAACGAACCCGGCTAAAGAAACCCGTTTTTGGGTTTGAGCCTTTCCCGACTTGGAGGGAAAATGCGTTTCGACGACTGCCATTAGCTAAAGCAAATTTTCTTTCTCCAATTTGGTTATGCAACCACACTCCGTATGTGAGACTATTTTTTAAAGTGACCCAGAGAGAGAGGAGAGCCAAACTGTAGCTGAGTTGGCCCGGTTGGTTGCTTTTGGTTCGTGTTGTTTTAGTTGATTTTGACCTTCTATGACGAAACTGTGAAAACTGCATTCTATCAGGCAATTAAATGTTTGCCTTTGTTTCGCTGAATAATCATGGCAACTAGTTGGGCTCTTTGTTTCCACATATTGTGGGAGAATCTCGTATAAATACATATACCTTGCTTGACTCGATTAACTAAGAATTTGGAAAAATTCTAGAATAGCGCAGTTTTGAAACTAGATACATTGGGAAAGGTCGTAAAATGAGTTGTTGCGAAGGGGAACAAGTACAAAAAGCATGGAAAAAATTGTTTTGTTGTTAAATAAACTATTTTAAATATGAATAAATTATATTTCCTAAGCTTTAAAAGCGTATTCATTATTTTAAATATATATATTTATTTGTAAATGTTTGGATATGCGTCATATCATACTATCCAAATTCTAGAAATATATTTCTTTAATAAATATTTAAACAAATAATTTAAAACATTTCCTAGAATAAGAAGATATTTTTGCAGTTTTCTTCAATTTTATCTATAAAAAAATCTTCTTAAAAATATAATTTCACAACTCATCACTTGAAATCTTCATTGTAATATCAGAATTAATCATCTCTCGTATTTTCTGCCCTTCAAATGACTCAGTTTCTTGTGATAAATGATATCTAGTAGACAATGTCGTCTCTCCTATAATATTTATCAGATGCACAGGGATCTTTTTAAGCCTGTCCTCATTAACATTCTGTTTGTTCACTTCGCTGACATGCTGCAATTAAAAACAGAGTTTTCAGTAGTCCCCATGTAGTTTTGCATTCTTTTTTTTCTTTGCTGAGATCGTACCAGGTTCTCTTATCACAGTTTGCTCTTCACTGGGAGTACACACATGCATATATTGGAGGCCCGATACGAACCAGATTGACTTGTTGGGGCGTGAATCGAGTTCCATTCCCATTCGCATGCCCACTCCCGGTTTTGCTACACTTCTCGTATCTCTGCCTCCCCCCTGAAAGTGGCTCCATATTGTTGTCTGTCTCAAAGTGCAAACAATACTGAGTAAATCGAGGCAGGGGGAAAAAAACAGCGTAGAAAGACGAGAGTGCAGAGAGAAGAGTATACATATAAGCCATCAAAATACTTGTATAAAAATGTCTTGAAAAAATAAAGAATTTATAAAAGGAGAGTTCACCAAACAGGTGATATAATTACGCAGTTTGAATGCTGCTTTGAATTGAAAATTACCTACCGATTTGCAAAGCAATTATTGAGGAGGGACATTTAAATAACAGAATATAGGTATATGTATGTATTATATATTAAATCTATTAAAATATGCCTACAAAGGTTTCTTTTTTACTCAGGACTTACAACTAACTTACCACTTGGGAATTATAACAAAAAACGCAAGCAAAAAACGATACTATAGGGCCCCTTGAATCCTGTAGGATTCAGTAAACTGCCTAATTTTTAATACCCATCTTGTACTTTTAATTAAATTCTATACAAATATTATTTAGTTAACTTTTAGTCATTCGTCTTCTACGAATTAAGATCATATAAAATAGATAACCATTTTTGAGCAGCTAAAACAACTTAAAAGTAAACAATTCCCTAAGTAATTCACGACATCTAAACGACTTGGTTGTGAAATATAAACAGCAGCTTAATTTATATGTTTGACACATCACCAAAAGGGGTTCAGTTTGATATATAGATAGCACCTCTATATACTACAAACCATTCTTAAATATATGTGCACACAGAGTGTTCTAGAAATGCTTTCAAATTAGAATTTTGCAATAACATTAGCTAAACAATGTGCATTTTTGCCGGTGACAGTTTTGCAAATTGACTTCACTGACTTCGAGTTAATTCTATAATGAGTGGATGGCTTGCATGCGAAATGTATGCGATTAAAGCCTTTGGCAGAGGGTGTGGTGTGTCTCCAGGGAAATTAATTGAAAAACACACACAGGAAGATGATGATGATGATATGGAAAGACACTTGATATAATGCAAAAAAAAGATCTCTGCTTGATAAATGACGGACATTTAGCAAAGCTAATTGATATTCGAGGTTTGACCAGACAGCAATATTTGGGTTTGAAGAGAATTCATAATTTATTGTTATTATTTTATAAAGAGGGGTAATTAATTGAAATTTAAAACCAGGGAATTTAAGGGGTTAACTTCAAGTATATTAATTATTATAACGCTGCAATCAATTAATATTAAAATCTAATCCGTTTTGTTAAGGACTGACAACTTAAATTTCATTATTGTTCGTTTACAAAATCCTTAAAATCGCTTAATTCTACTTGAATTATTTTTTCACTTAACTAAAAATTCCATGCAAATATTTGTTGTGCACCTAAACACCTTTCAAAGTGACCCCCTACGAAGCGATAAAGCTCTACAATCTTTATGTTTATGTTTTTTGGTTCGTGACAGTGTCCATAGATTATTTAAAAGAAATATGAAAGTCCGCCTGCCCAAAAAAAGAATTATCGCCTAAAGCTTCGATAAGATTAGGCGACACTTTGAACTGGTAAAATTATATAACAAAAATGTAAGAGGATTGCACTTTGCAACGTAGCCGGTAAAATGCTTTTAAATTAAGTTGAAAAATAATTAAGAAAGGTTTAGTTATAAAAAATTTATCTTGTGAAGTTGGATTTTATTTGTTTAGTTTCAAGCCAAAGATCTTGTAGTTTTATTAACATTTTTATAAAAGAAATCATAACTAAAACATATTTTAACATTAATTTTTCACAGGTCTCCCCAGGAGCCATCACCACTGGCCATGGAGCACCCATTGGCATTAAGGATGCCACACAGACGGTGGGTCCCCGTGGCCCCGTGCTCCTGCAGGATGTGAACTTCCTCGATGAGATGTCGCATTTCGATCGCGAGAGGATTCCCGAGCGTGTGGTCCATGCCAAGGGAGCTGGTGCCTTTGGTTACTTTGAGGTCACCCACGATATCTCGCAGTACTGTGCCGCCAAGATGTTCGACAAGGTGAAGAAGCGCACTCCCCTGGCCATCCGATTCTCCACGGTGGGCGGTGAGAGCGGATCTGCCGATACGGCTCGTGATCCTCGTGGATTTGCCGTCAAGTTCTACACGGAGGATGGTGTCTGGGATTTGGTGGGCAACAACACGCCCATTTTCTTCATCCGCGATCCCATACTGTTCCCCAGCTTCATTCACACCCAGAAGCGTAATCCGCAGACGCATCTGAAGGATCCGGATATGTTCTGGGACTTCCTCACCCTGCGTCCGGAGTCGACGCATCAGGTGAGCTTCCTGTTCGGCGATCGCGGCACTCCCGATGGCTATTGCCACATGAACGGCTATGGCTCGCACACCTTTAAGCTGGTCAATGCCAAGGGTGAGCCCGTCTATGCCAAGTTCCACATGAAGACGGATCAGGGCATCAAGAATCTGGACGTGAAGGCGGCCGATCAGTTGGCCAGCAGCGATCCGGACTATAGCATTCGGGATTTGTACAACAGGATCAAGACCTGCAAGTTCCCCAGCTGGACGATGTACATACAGGTGATGACCTTCGATGAGGCCAAGAAGTTCAAGTACAATCCGTTCGATGTGACCAAGATCTGGCCGCACAAGGAGTATCCCTTGATTCCCGTTGGCAAGTTGGTGCTGGATCGCAATCCGAAGAATTACTTTGCCGAGGTAGGTGCTCAGCTCTTTGCACACTTTGTTCTTTTATTAATAAATTATTACTTTTAGGTGGAGCAAATCGCCTTCAGTCCGGCTCATATGGTGCCCGGAATTGAGCCATCTCCCGATAAGATGCTCCAGGGTCGCCTGTTCTCCTACTCGGACACCCATCGCCATCGCCTGGGACCGAACTATCTGCAGATTCCCGTCAACTGTCCCTACAAGGTGAAGGTCAACAATTTCCAGCGTGATGGCGCCATGAATGTCACCGACAACCAGGACGGTGCCCCCAACTATTTCCCCAACTCCTTTAACGGACCGCAGGAATGCCCCAGGGCCAGGGCCCTGTCCACCTGCTGCCCCGTCACTGGCGATGTCTATCGCTATAGCAGTGGCGATACCGAGGATAACTATGGCCAGGTCACCGATTTCTGGGTGCACGTCCTGGACAAGTGCGCCAAGAAGCGTCTGGTGCAGAACATTGCCGATCATTTGAACAACGCCAGCCAGTTCCTGCAGGAGCGTGCGGTGAAGAACTTCACCCTGGTTCATGCCGATTTCGGACGCATGTTGACCGAAGCTCTCAATCTGGCCAAATCCTCCAAGTTTTAAGCGATACTAACCACCAAAATTTGGTTTTTCTTGGCCTTAATTACGGTTTAACCCAATTCGGAACTCAACGATTCCAACAACAACAACAACAACACCCAACTCGGACGACTCTGACTAACAACAAAAAGCGTATTTGCTTTTCGGCTACCTTGGTTGCGGGCTAAAATCAAATTAATTAATTAATTAATTATTGTACTTGTGTCTTGTTTTGATATTCAAAATTGTCGTAGTTTATACACGAAATACAATTATATGCAAAGGTTGCACACATACATATACAATAAACTCTATATATTTTGATACAAAAAATATATTTAGTGATTTATTTTTTTATGGATTTTTCTTAAGACGAAGATTCTTTCAAGTTGTTGTGTTTTTTGAATTAAAATTAAATTTAATAAAAACGGAAAATATATTTTTTAAAAATTACACTTAATTTTTAGCATTAAGTATATTCAAATCACTATTTAAAAATTAAATGAAACTTTAAAACATGAGCAACAGGTCTTTCTAACCAATCACTCTAAAACTGTTTGCTTACCACTAGTAGCGGTAGCGGGAATGCATTTATCGATATCGATATTATTAAAGCCTATTGGCGCGCACGTTTTGAATTTATATTGCTAAAAAATAATTTAATTTCCTTGTTTTGTGCTTTTAATTTACCCTTGCAGGGTATTATATTTTAGTAAAATGTGTTCAACGCAGTGGAGGAGTTTCCTTCTTGATCAGCATCAACAGCAGAGTTGGTCTAGCCATGCACAGAAGCATACAAATTGTAACAATTTTTTTTCGAAAATTTTAAAAGGGAGTGCATCATTAAATTAAAAAAAAATAAAAATAATAAAAATATTACTTCAGCAACAGGTCGTTTTTACCATAGCCTTTAAAACTGTAAGGGAATATCGATTGTTGCCTTGCCATCTCTAGCAAGGCAGCAATAATATATTGCTATCGATAATATTAAGACACACAGGCGCCCAACTGTTGACTTTCAAAATGGGATTACAAGCAACGCATTTAAAATTGATTTGTTTTGAGCTTTTTATTTGTATTTGATATTTTCTTTTACAAACTATATAAAACATAAATCATTTGCAAATGTACACAGTATCATTTAAGCTTACACTAAAGGCTTTTGTGTGTGTGCTCTCGTTTCGCAATCGCAAGTAAGTTGAGTTGGTTGTTCATTTCAATTTTCGTTCACGAATATGTACGTTCTCTCAGTCTAGTTATTAAAAATAAAATTGAACGATATTTATCCCGTGTTTTTTGTTTTTCTGAAATATTCATTATGCTAAATGCAACGCTTAAGTAACATTAATTGTGGTTTAATTGCTTAGCTGGGTGCTTCTTCGTTCTTCGAAAGTATTTCTCCCTACACAATAATTAATGTTGTTTCATGGTACATATATAAAAAATGTTTCCGCAAATGCATCTCTTCATATCGTTAAACGTGCTTCCACACAAAGGCACTTCATCTTGTACAGAGTGTTCCCTAATGTATTCAATATTGATTTCCATTGCTGTGTCTGTGTTCTGTTGTGATTGATTTAACCCTAAAGGATTTCCTAACTACCTCCTAAATCGTTTGATTCGCCTTCATCAGCGCTTCGTGAGCATACACTTTCGCCCAGTCGGGGAACGTGTTGAGGTTGGGATACACGACCAGGCCCCAGGTCTGACAGAACACAAACAGGACGACAATGGTAATAATTGTGGGTCCAATACCCGCGATGGCCATGTCCTTGGTCCTAATGTTGGCAT
Organism: Drosophila aff. chauvacae BK-2020; assembly: GCA_018903765.1. NCBI lineage: Eukaryota > Metazoa > Arthropoda > Insecta > Diptera > Drosophilidae > Drosophila > Drosophila aff. chauvacae BK-2020. Next base: position 18,910,142 of record JAEIGO010000058.1, read on the forward strand.
AGCCGGCAACCAAAGCGTTGGGCGGAGTGCTCACGGGCAAGTGGAAGGCCATGCTGCAGGCCAGACCGGCGGGCAGGATCAGGTACAATGGATGAATCTCAATGGCCAGGGCCATTTCCGCCAGCACGGGCACAATAATGTTGGCAATGGCCACGTTCGAGCTGAAGGCCGTCAGGAACACGGCCACCAGAATGACCACCAGCAGGAGGACAGCGTTGGGTAGGACTTTCAATCCAATCAAGGCATTACCAATCAGCGTGGCCATGCCGCTCACCTTGCTGCCTTCGGCCAGAGCAAAGCCACCGCCCAGCAGGAATACCAGACCCCATGGCACTTTCGTTTGGATGAACTTCCAGGTGATAAGCGAGGGAGTGGGTCCCGTGGGCACGGGGCCGCCGCGACTCGAGCAGTAGCGCAGGAAGGCATAGTTGGCGGGCAGAACAAAGCACATGATGACAACGAAAATGGTGGGCATAGAGTTGCGAATATCCCTGGAAATGAAGATGGATTAATATGGATTTTCTGGGTATATATCCCCATTAACAATTCCACTCACTTGGTATTCAGCCAATCAGCCCAGCCCAAAAAGATGCCCGGCTTGCGGGTGAAGTACATGATCACCATGAAGATGAACAGGATCATCACTTGGATCTCGTGAATGGACATGGGTCCCAGCTCCTTGTAGCGCTGATCGATAACCTTCTTGGCCACATGAGCGCCCTCCTTGCCACGCTGCACTTCCTGGGCCTCCTTGCTGTTGGGACGCCACAGACCCATGAAGTGCCATTGCAGGAACAGGAAGGTCAGCAGCGTATACACCAGCATCGAGGGCACCGAGTAGAACATGAATGTGGGGAAATCCATCTGTTCGGTGGAGTTGGCGAAACGAGCATCGTAGATACCCTTGAAAGTCAAATTGGTGGCAGTACCAATGATGGTGCCACAGCCGCCCAATGACGAGGCATAGGCGATACCCAAATAATAGCAGAGTGTGATTTTCGTGGGATATGGTGGTCTGAAATATAATAAATTATTTCATTATTAATTTATCTTTAGATATAAAAAATAAACAACTCACTCATCCTCATTGTTCTTCTTGTTGTTGCCCACAATTTGGTACTCGGGCTCGTGGTTAATCTTGCACACGCCCTGGGCCTGCAGCTCCTCGAGCACAGCCTGAATAATGGGGCACATCATGGCCGTGCAGGCGGCATTCGAGATCCACATGGACAGAAACATGGTGACCATAATCAGGCCAAAGTGTAATCTAAACAAGGAGAAGAAAAATGAGTATATAACATTTAAATTGTTTAAAGAAAGTCTTAAATTCAATATCTTACCTTCGGGGACTGCAGCCCACGATCTGGATTACACGCAAAGCGAGACGCTTGTGCAGATTACAGTATTCCACGGCAAGGGCCACCATAATGCCGCCCATGAACATGACAAGGGTATCTTTGAAGTACAGCTGGCAGGTTTGATTGGAGCTCTAGAAATCATATATAAAATATAATTATTTTCTACTTTCTGTATCTTGTTTCTTAATTAAGAACTCACCATTATTCCCATTATAGGGAATGCCACAATGGGTATCATGGAGGTCACATACAGGGGCAAGGCTTCTGTGACCCAAAACACGGCCATTACCAACAGCAGGTACATGCAGCGATATTCCTATAAATTAATTAGATTGTTAATTTATATAGTTATTATTATAATTAATTTATAGTATTTAAGAAGTTCAAATCTTACGGGCGTGTTGTTCCGGAGCATGACGGGCAGGCATAGCAGGGGCACTAGGAAGACCACCAGGCCTTTCCAATGATTGGAGATGAAGTTGTAACATTTCACCGGAGGTTGATGCGGTTCATTGTTATCTCTGTGGATGAAGATTAATGAAATAGACAAGATTAGTAATGAAATTATATAAAATATATATATAAATTATCGTGAGCTTAATATTTTGTACTTACGTAAGTTGAGGATCACCGATTTCACTGTGGATGAAGATTAATGAAATAGACAAGATTAGTAAAGAAATTATATAATATATATATAATATATATATGTAAATTATCGTGAGCTTAATATTTTGTGAAGGCATTTACTAACAAATTATAATTATTATAATAGAGATTAATATGTGATGTACAAACAAGGCTCTTATTTTTTTTGGGTTTTGAGGTCTCAAAAAACGTTGAGAATTGAAAATAAATTATAAGTGTGTAAAAGTATGCAAAACAATTTTTCAAATTTTGTTTTTTAAATATTCTACACAAAGGTTTTTAAAATCAATTCGATTTTTATTAGAAATAAATCATTCAATCATTAAATAAACATAAGTTTAATTGATAGCGATAATTGAGAATATAACACTTTCCTCTTTTATATTTATTTTCATTCAAGAAATCAAAAGAAATCAATCATTATTGCCACGTGTTTTTATCAATTAAAAAAGAGCAATTAACATATTTCATAATATACTTACAAATCCATTTTGATGTCTAGCGGTGGCCTTAGGATCTATAAACAAATAGAGCAAAAGTAAAAAAATAAATAAATTAAAGTGTTCAAGAATCAAGAACGAGCCCCCTCAAAGGCACTTGTTGCCATGTCGTCGTCGTCGGCGTCGAACCCAAAAGTAAAGTGAACCCCGAACCGAACCCAGGAATCGGTGGTTGTCATCGCTTCACGCTTCATTAAAATGCCATCCATCAATATATAACCAATTGAAAATCATTTGAAACGGGCACAAAGCACACACCATCGCACCCAAAACAAAATAAATATGGAAATCAGGCGCGTGATATAATTTCTTTTTGCGCAAAAAAAAAAACCAAGTCTTGCAGTAAAATGGAAATTAAATAGAATGGAACGCGAAACGGAACGAGTGTGTGGTGTGTCTTGGTTGAGCCTGAAAATTGGTCACTGTCTGGCTGAGTGTGAATATTCTATATACTTTGCGTATAATTTAGGTAGGCGAGCATATTCATGACGACAGTTGGCCCCTATAGACTCTATATATATCTCTATATCACACGAGAGTCATAACCCCATGCTCCTGGCACACCTCCTCCTCCTCCTCGTGTTGTTAGGTAATCTATGCGTAAGTTGTCCAAACATAAATAAAACACATATGTACGAGCTCAGCCCTCATGTTCTGGGTTAGAAGGAGGCACGGCCTAATCGCTGATTCCGGCAAAGTCCCTTATCGGCATAAAACTAACAATCAATCAAGCCATTAAGCTCCAGACAAATATAATAACAGGGCCCGTCATTCACTCTCATTCTTCACTTTTTCTCTACCCTTTTCGACAAAAGCCCACACACAATAGTGTATCTACGTATTTATGGCTCTGTGGATACATCTGAATGAAGGCACCCACTAATTATAGATCGCGCTGTAGGACTGAGGCAATGTCAATGCCAATGATATGAGCATAGAAAATATGTAAGAGCTTTCCGGGCCTAAGTCCTCAGCGACTGATAGAGACACAAAGAGCTGTTGAAATGGATCTGTGGCGTGCCACATGCAAACCTCTAAAGAGGCCATTGACTGACAACAGCGCCAAGTGAAATGTCGTCGTAGAGCATTATTTTTATTCTTTGTAAAATGTGGATGGTCCCTAGCGTGTCATCACTTAAATAATAACGAATAAGTTAGGGTTTTACCTTATTATATTTTTATAATTATTAAATAATTAATAAACGAAACTCACTATCACTCACTTATCACAAAATGTGGTTAAAATGTGTCTAAAAGTATGCAATAAAATTTTGGTGTTGTAACTCGTTGTTGAAATATCCATTTTTGTAGGGATTTCAAAATCGTATCATATTATTGGTCGAAACCTTTATCAATTAAAATTACAATTAAATCTCAAAGTATTTGATTTGTAAAACATAAATCATTTCATGTGGTTTCCATAGGGATTTAATATAAGAATTTCGTTTATTTTTCTTTCTTGTTTTTTAATTTTCCCTGATTTATTCTAATTTATTTTTACCAACCAAATATGGTAATTTTCTTATTTTTCCCACATTGTCAACTGTAGGTATTTATCTTTAAAATTAGCAACCATGGTTATGTTAAAATAAATAAAATTAATTGGCTTATTTAACAAGTTGTCGCCTTTTGTGTAGCGTTTTACTGCGCTTATCTGCGCTTGTTATTTATTTTACCGCAGTTGTTATTTCGTTTGCTGTTATTATTTTGTTTATATATTGTTTACACCGCTTTTGTTGTCGATGGACAACTGGCGGAATGTTCGTGTGCCTCAGTCAGACGTAATTGGAGATCTGCTTTTGTTTATAGGCGACGAACGATGGCATTCAATTTCACACTGCAATTTTTATTGCATTGGCACGAGATCGAGAAATAGATAATCCGCCCCTAACATCTATATCAGCCATCATTAAAGTTTGCTACTAGTGTTTATTTTAATGATTTATGAATAGTTGTGGAGATTGTATTTAGATATGCATTTTTACTTATTTAAAATAGTAAAAATATCATTTTGATTCAAAAAATAATACAAATATAATTTTGACTGAATTAAAATAGTAAAATGAACATTTGACTCATTCAAAGTAATGCAAATTGTTTGAAAATTCAATCATTTGTGTGAAAAAGTGCATGGAAACTGTGATCTCACTCTGATCGTAAAGTCAAAAGTCAGTCATTAATTGATGAATATTTCCTCACGCCAATTAAAAGTATTATTTTTTTTTGTTTACGAATTCCAACACGAGCACTAAGAATATAGAGAGAATGTCTGTGGTTCCACGCCCCCTTTATAGTACTATATAATATATATATAAATGGGACATGGAAATTCTATCTCCTGTTGCTGTGGACACAGCACAGATTGATTACTCCATGGCGATAGCGAGAGTGAGATGACAGATAGCCCAAACAGAGATGGAGATAGGGATGCCAACAGAAAAATTGATAAAGTGGAACCAATATTATAAAAACTTTTATACATATATATTTACGATCCGCGACCACTGGGCTATCAATTGAGAATTGCCCATTGTCGACGTCAGCGGATGCCCTGAATATCAATCAAAATTGAAAACATATACCAACACGCTTTCAAAGGTACAAACATACATATATGGGTATATACTATATACTATATATTATTACATCTTTGCACTGTAATCAGAATATACGTATGCCTATCAGGAGAGTGGAATTTTTCTAAAGTGAGTGACTGACAACGACAATGTGGAAAGGATGAGCAAAGAAAGTGTAGAAGAGTCTTTAGAATTTTTATAGAAAAAAATAGTAAGCAAGATAAATATCTTAGATAAAGTCTGAAGTTTGTATTTAGAAAAATAGTATACATGTTATATATTAGTTCAAAAAATAAACTATCAAAGCAAAGTTGTATTTCCTGGGAAAACCTTTAATTAATAAACCTCAATTGACATTAAGATATATCCCAAAAATACTCAATTTCATGCTTGATTGAACCCTTATTAAGTATCAATCCCCAAATCGAATTATAGCCCGGTAAACCTCAATTACTGGTAATGGCAAGGTACAAGCCCAACTTCTGACAGCTTATAAACAATGATGTGGGGAATAAACTAATAATAGTTGAGCACACTTCTCTCCCACACGCGAAACACCAAAAGTTCTCGCTTGAGCAGCAGGGGAATCCCCTTAAGATAATTGAATCGAACGGAACAATCAGGGAACTGACATCTAAGGACCATCAAAAAGAAATGCATGTTGTTTCTGTTGTCATTGTCATTTGTGTTGTTTTCGCGGTAAATAAATTAATGGCCCCGTTTACAAACAATTTACCAAATGACTTTTGTTTGGGTCACACACAGACACACATACACACTTGACAGATTCAGAGATAGAAAGATAGAGAGCTGCACTTTAATTGCAAATAGATATAGTCAGGCAGGCAGTCCCCCTCAGATGTCGTTGTCTTCTCGGGGCGTTCTCGATAAGTGGAGTAAAGTGTTTACAAGTTAATTGAAATAATGGGTCATGGGGAGAGGCACAAAGGCACACATTCCAAAGGAGCCAACAGCAAAGTGTACCCAACTGAGGCACTTGGCGAAAAAAAAAAAACTTTATTTATTAACCCTCAAATGCTCACGTATTTGCGTAAATTAGCGTATCAATAAACAGGCTATATATAGGAGTCTTTATATACAGTTTCGGCTTGAGTGCACTTTAAAAATGCTTTAATGCGGAAGTTAAGAGGAAATTTATGTTACGAAATTACCATTTGCGGATGATGAGTAACACGGCTGACTGGCCGAGAAAGCGTTAAAGAGTTTTATAACAATTAACATCAATGAATAAAGTAAGCAAATTAATTGGGGAATTGCTTGTGTAATAATCAAACAGGGAAATGATGAGAATTTTATTTAAATTTAAACAATAACTCAAAGTAAGCTAAGGGCTTAAGAAAATTTATGAATACTGAGAGAGAATATAAGTAATTAATAGAGAAATTAGGTTACTATTATCTTAATTTGTTATTAAAATTATGGGACACATTTAGAGGAAGTTAATTATATAATTAAATTGAAAATTCCAGCCTTAAAATGAATGAATCTTATTTATGTTTTGATTTTAAACAAACTAATTTAACCAGATCACTTTACGAATTATTCATGCAACCGCACACATGCTCATATTTAAATAGTTTCCGTCTGCTGCTACTTCGTTAGCAAAAAACATTCGCATTCATTTTTTAAACATTTTTACAGTTTCGTCGTCTGTTGATAAGAAAAAACCTGTCCATTAAAAAAAGAAATCCAGTTGGCCATTTAGTGGCCATTAAGATATAAACAAAGCCATAAACAATATACTACCAAGTGAATTGCACTACGAAAAATAAGTTGAGCCACTTAAAATACCAGCCTTTTTTGTTTAAATAAAATTAAGAAATTAAAATAAAATCTACAATTACATAATAAATATATAGAAAATAACAAAATACGCACTTGTAAGCATTCTGCGATTATTTTTAGAAATACATAGAGCAGTCAAGTCAAACCCTTGATAAGGAATTTCAGTTTCTAGTTCAAGTGTTCTTCTATAACATATATGTATATACATATATATGCCTATTCCCATACAAAGTCAGAGATGAGTACTTTAGACTCTAATCGGGGGCGGGTAGCTGAGCAGGCTGATTAAGTTGATTCAAAGTACAAATATATAGGCTAAAATTAAACACTTATAGCTGCTAACTCTTTAGTGATTGGGTTAACAAAAAAGCTGGTAACTATAAGGTTCTTTGATACTGTACTTAAGGCACAACAATTACACATTAAAATAATGCCGTGGAGCAGCAGACAAAATCACCTTACGACTCTTGCATATATTTAATATGGAAATTCCACTGCTTTTATTCCACTTTTCCTTTTGCTTTTCTTTTTTTCTGCTTCTCAGTTCAGTCACACATGCCAAGGCACATGGCAACACAGGCAGCATTTTCATTTCAGTTCTCGAATTTCGGATGAGGTTAAACTCCGGGGTTATCGCTAGAGAACTTGAGAAATTGTCAGCGAAATATACATATTTTTTTTTACAAACTGCACTCGTTAATTATATGCACATTTCAGGTTCTGTTTATTCTGTTTGTTTTTTATCGCACAAAATTGAGAATTAATTTGCGGTTTGAAAGCAGGCGGAAACTGCTGTCCGAACATATTATAATTATCAATGGGTTCTTGACTCACTAACACTGATCCCGGGTTTATTGTACTCGGGTGTCAGTCAGTGCAGCCTCAAACGTAATTGAAATTCACTAAATGAATCTTTGGAAATTCATTCACCTTCACGAGACTTGAACTTCCAGTTTCAGTTCCACTTCCCCAACAAATGTTCGGCATATCAATTACAAATAACCCTCGTTTTTTATTATTTTATTTTTCCATTCTATTAGGTAACTCCCGGATTTATTGTAAGCCCCCACCAAATATGGTTTGACAAGCTGATGTTCGATTGTTGTACATAAAATAATTATTGTTTCAACAATTAAATATGTCAGTATGTGGCTGTAGAACTTTGAACTTGACATTGGGCATTGTGTTGACAAAATGAAAACAAAGCCAAACAAAGGCGGTAGAAAAATTTGCATAATAAAATGTGGTAAGTAGTTTTTATTAAAAAAAACCCCCCCGGAGTCATTCTAAGTATTCATTGAGAATAATTCAGAGAGGAGAGAAAACAGTTGTGCAAAATAAATACAAACAAAAATGTGAGATACATTCCTACCTAACCCCAGTAAAGGTTTCAAAAACAACAAATCTAGACAATCTCTTAGCTTGTTAATAAATTAAATAATTAAACTGGCATACACATGTATGGAATCCCCAAAATAGTACTTTTATCTTTTGCTCCAGTTAAGCCAAAAACAAACTAATCGCCAAATACGTTCAATGACCACATAAAACCCATCATCCCCTCGCCCTACTAATATTCCTTTATCTATCCATTATACAAAACCCCATTCCTACGTCAACCTCTATGATATTTTTGATATATTAGTTGGGTATTTGATTACGCTGCTTATTAGGTGTGAATTAATAAACAGAAACACAACAAAAAATCACGTTATCTCTTGCTTATATTCTCTTGCCCAATAAAAAGTAAAGGTGTGAACTGAGCAAACAAATATTTAAGCAAGAAATTAGTGCCTTTTGAATGCCTCATTTAGGGATCGATTAGCAAATACGAAAAGAATGAGTAGGTAGGTAGGAATATTTTTATATAATTACTAAAGGAAAGTTTAATTAGTTTTAAATATTTATCAATGAAGTCTTGACTACCTTAAATAAATAATAAAGAAAAAGTGTGCAACAGGTAAATTAGTGCAATGTTTTGTTCAAGTTTACAGGTTGACTGCATTCTATAAACGTGCCTAACTGGTTTCTCCAACAAAACCAATAATTAAATGACGTTTTTTCTCTATTTCTCTAGTTGTTTAGTTGATTTCATTTCCTTATCAGGTGTTGTTATTGGCCTTGGAATTGCAGTGTAAGATAAGAAAGAGCTTTGATTTTTAAAAGTTTCTCATATTAAATAAAAATTAATTCTTATATAAAGAACAGCAGCAGGTCTGCCAGGCTTTTTGTAGCTCAAAAAACAGCTTTTTCAATTAAAATATTGAAATAAGCAGTTCGCAATTACAAAAGTAAATAAATCTGTTTATGTAAATGGTATATTTTTAAGTTTTAATTGTTTTTGGTGTCACCTGATATAGGTTTCACCTTCGAAGCCTGTCTGAGCGCGTGTCATTAATTTCTTTGATTAGGGGATGCGTGTTCTACTATTCCACTGATAAGAAATGATCTGATCGTGAATCATGATACATTATGCAATCGCATGATCACTAGACAAGCTCAATTAAAACGGACTATAGGAAAATAACCGAAATGAATGATTATTGTTATTGAAGTGCAATTAAAAGTAGCCGAAATAAATTATAATTGTTATTGGACTGCAATTAAAAGTTGTTATTTTAAGCTTATGTTCAGTTCAATTAAAGCTGTCCGTTGCCCTTAATTACATAATTGAGAAAAGTTTATATGGCAATTAATAAGTTAATTGTGCCAAAAGTAACTTATTATTTAACAAGCACTTGCCAAGTTTCTATATGCATTATTTTATTTTTAGTTGAATGTCTCTATTATAATATAGTTTCCATATAATTGAAGCACAATGCACATTTTATTTCAATTTGTTTAAAGCTCTTGAAAACAATTATTTCCGATTCCCAGAAAATGGAAGAGAAAGAGAGTGCAGAAATTCTGGCGAATTTTCTCACCCACGCAGCAGAAATATTCTTCACTTTTTAAGGCAAACAAACATCGAAGCAGAAATTGTAAACAAATATTGGGGAAAACTTTAATTACAAACAGTCAGATGGTCAACAGAAATAGAGCAGGAAACGTCAATGCATTCACACAATTTTCCAAATGAGTGAAGATACAGACGATCCTCGAACAAATCGAACTGAAAACATGTGTTTTGAATTAGCAGACATGTTGAGTTACAGAAGAAATGAAGGATGTCTGATATGATTTCTTTGATATTTTATAAATCCAAGACTTTTCAAACTATAAGTATATAAATAATATAAAGTATATAAATAAAATATCTATATTTTTGTAATGTTTTATGATTTCTTTGAATATTTAAATCATACAGAACTCTGAAATGTCTATGGAATATTGTTTATTGTTTTATTTTAAACAATAATTTCTAATTTCTTTTAGAATTTAATAAGCTAAGACTTTTATCTTTAAAGTATTTACATAATTCGGTTCCTAAATAATGCTTTTGGATTTACATTTCAATTTGAATAATCTATGTTTTATAGTTTCTAATAATTGTTTTCCTAAGCCATGGATTTTTTAAAAAATCTGTAAATAACTCTTTTACAACCCTTTATTTTCTGGAAAGTTCGACTTATCGAAGTTGAACCGTACATCCACACATTCCTCCTCCTGTCCAGGTGCATTCTGGATAGGATAGGGGAAGAAGCGAAGAACACAGACCCATGGAAAGGGGAATATAAAAACGGGAAAGAATTTCTGTATCGAACAAAGAAACCGATGTTAAAGCAACGCCTCGGACAAGTTAATATTGGAAAGAAATGCATTTCTAGAGACCATTGAGGGCGGTGTTTTTCTTTTTTGTTGTTGATGTTATTCTTTGAGAAGCGAGGTTCTTTGTGCCCCACCAGACCTTCACTTTGTCACTCGGTCAACGGTTTCTGATGGGGTTTTTCTTCGTTTTCTTTACTCTTTACTGCAGAGAAAATGCAAACGTCACGCATTCGAGTTCACTTCCTAACCAAAAATTTGTTTTTTTGAAAATAAACACAAAAAAGCAACGCGGTATTTTTATCGCTTAGAGAAAGAACCAAAAAAGAGAGAGAGAGGACCACGAGACCACGACGCACATGGCGATTCGTTCGATGTCCGTTTTCTGATAAGTTCTTTGGGCGGTGGAGACCTTATCCCGTTTTTGTGTGCGCAGTTCTTAATGATAACAAACTGCTATTTACTTTTTAAAACTAGCAACAGGAGGCCTCAAGCCGGATTCGGGTATTATCCTTATCGGAGGACTCGGTTGCCGAGAGCAGGACAGCTCGAGTGGAGGAGCACGAGGAGGAGCACGACGATTCGTCCGATTCGGAAAATTATAAACGACTGAAACTGAATTCACACGGCGGCAGCCAAGTCGGCCCGATATTCCCCTGTGTTGGTTAGCTGCTTCGTAGGTGTAGGGCCCTCTGTCCCAGTGTGTGTACGTGCTGGCATGAGCAGGCGGCGCAGCCAGTCGAGAGCGCTGCGGCGAGAGCCGGAGCGTGAGAAGAGCTGGCGACTAGTGATGCCACCGTGAGTCTAGTGCTCATCCAAAGGGATGTCTGAGGGAATAAACTTGATATATGTATTAATTTAGAGATTGTGGGACTTAATAGATTCCTTTATAGCCCAGTTGGAAAGTAACTTTGAACTCAGTGAACTAGAAAAAGACGGTGGCTTAGCTATGGGAGTTAGACAGATTAGGTTGAGTTTGATGGATACATGTGTGACTTCAAGACTGGTCTTTCCAGCTAGGCTGCTGGGATAGTTCAGTAGCTTAGATAGATAATTGATATGGTGGACTGTATCCCCAATGAGGGAATGTTTTTAACAATATCCCTGTTGAAGATAAACCTTTCCAAAGGGTTCTAAGCCAGGTTGCTTGTTATCGCTATGTCTTAGACTTGGATATCGAGCTTCTAAATATATGCCAGGATAGCTTTGTATATAATTTCATTGTTTGCTAGGATGAGCTGGTGATTGGCTTTAAGGCATAGAATCTATATGTTTATAAAAAGAAAGTTTTAATTAAAACCTCTTCGGATTTTATGGCCACAGCATCCATCATTGTTCTTCTTATTTTATATACATACATAAGTAATTGTGTGCAACCACATAACATTTTTCTGGGTTTATAAAATTAATGACATGAGTGGGTTTGTCCCACATGTTCAGGTAACAACTTTAATCTATAAAAGTACCTACATATATATTTGAAATACGGAATATTCACGTTCAGGTATCAAACCTGGATTATATTACACCAAAATTTTCAAAATTAGTTTAATTTAGAAGAATATTACAGGAGGAATATAACAGGAGATACAAATCAGGTCCATCTCTATCTCTTCTAGTTTAACTTTACTTCAAAAGTGATTGCTTAGTATAATTAAAAGAAAAATACCCTTTGGAATCTCAGTTTATAATGGTTTTTATTTTCCCAGAATATGAGAATGAGGCCCATCTTTAAGCTCTCAGCCTAGACCACCATCCTGGCCAGGTAAATATCACGAGTTCATCCCTAATCCACCAACCAACGTGCAGACAAACGAAGCTGATCTCAAAACAAAAACTGCAAGAGGCGAGAAGCAACAGGAACCAAAACAAGACCAAAGAAGAAAACCGATTAGAAATGCCTTAGAAAAGACGACGTGAGAGCAGACACATGAGCCTGGCAGAAAGAGGTGGGGGGAATCGGAGGAGAGAGTACCAGAAAGGAGGGGAAACATGTGCAGTTCAAGCAAAACAAATGCGAGCAAGTTACCAGAAACAGAAAAGAAAAACAGAAACCGAGGCAGAAACATAGACAGAAATGGAAGCAACGAGCATTAGACCGTACAAACGGGAAATGTTGAACAATTCCAAAGCCAGACCTGGCTGGCTGCATTGCAGTCCCCCCGGCTAATTGGCCTCGTGACACACCAGGAGAAGCACATTGCAATGAGCAACACCTGTTGCACGGCGGAAAAAGTCCATTGCGACAAGCTCCAGCAAACCCCACACCCTACTGCCACCAGCTCTTATGTAAAGTGTTTTCTTCAGTACCCTTTCAGTAATAATTTTTAGAGTTTACAATGGGAAATCCAGGAACTTTTAGTGATGTATTGTAAAAACCTTTAAAAACATTCTGTAAAATAAGGTTCTTAAGTTTTGGCACAGCTAAGATAAAATTATTTTATTGCCAATTTTTAAATAAATAAATCAATTAAAAAATGTATTATAGATTTACTAGACGTAAGATGGATACTAAATCTTATCGAAGTAATTATATTTTATAATATTTTATGGCAAAGCCTTGAGTATTTACGCTTTTTACCCTTTTAAATATATTTGCTTTGTCTTTATGTAATAAAGTTATAAAACGTAAGTTATAAAAGGTAAAAATAATAAACATTAGACATAACTAATTATCTTTAAAGGAAGAAGGACCTACAGTTGAAAATTTCAGGTGTTACTCAAGGCTTCAAGCCACAAAAAATAATAACCAATATCCATTTAAAAATGTGTCTTTATATTTTAATATATATTTAAAGCAAAATGAAACTTTAATCGATATTTCAAATAAAACTTCATGCCACAAATCAATAACAAAGTGCATAGGAACTATTTAAGCCATAATACATTAATAATCACTATTTATGCCCCAAGATATCGTTTTAATTGCCTTGCAACTTTCTCGATTGGGGAGGTGGGACATCCCAACCACTCTCCAGGAGAAAGTCGTCAACAGGTCCAGAATTCACTGGAAGCACTTGACAACAACTCAAACTGAAACTTGTTTCCACGTAAAAATTTCCTGTAGTAGCTTACATAAAAACCAAAATATATGATTGTGATGACAAAACTCGAAGTTTCCCTGCTGTTCATGCATTGTGTAAATGTTCTATCATCTGCGAGTGGCATGCTCCACTTTTCGGGGTTTTCCTGGAGCTGATAAACAATAAAACAAGTGACCTGCTAAGATAGTACCATACTTCATTTAAATACTTTAAGATTCCTGAATCATCGAGTGGGGTGGTGAAATTATTTAATATTTTTAGAAATTCGCTCCTGTTGTCAAGGCCTAAGTGTAGATATAGGAAATAGTGGAAGAATTATAAGAGTTCTTTATAAGTTTGTCTGTCTCCATATTAACCTTTATTCTACTACAAATCAAGCCCACGCTCATCAAAAAAATCAATACGCCAACAAATTTCAAAGTCGTGCTAGAAACTGACCATAAATTTTTGATTAGATCAACACAATTGAGAACAAGGACAACGTTTCGCTCAGACATTTAATATGTATTGATTTTTCAGTTTGAGTCAATAAGAGAAACGAAAACTTGCTGAGAACCTACAAGAGAAAATGTAAAATATTATATGAAATACCTATTGAATTACGCCAGGAAAGCGAGATAATTGCATCAAAGGCATAGCGCCACATCCCAGTTGTCATCAGCTCAGCTGAATTCTTTGATCTTTGCTGTATAAACATGATATACTATATGAATCACTCATTGAAAGTCATATAAATACATATATCTGAGTACTTTTTTATATAGCAAAAAAGCCTTACAAGAGTGAGATCACATTAATGCATTGCCACAAAATGGAATTAAATTGAGGCGATAATGCATAGGGAATTCATGTAAAACATAATCAAGTGAAGGCGGAAATATTATATAAAAATCAGCTACTAAAAGGAACGTGTGCTAAAAGTCTAGTAGAACTTGTATAAATGTACTTAGCTTAGCCAGCAATGCACTTAATCATTGAAGTTGTGTAAACTAGCCAAAGTTAAACAGTTGTTCATTAACTTAGCTGGCAATATAATTAACTGCCAAGTTAACTATTAAAATAGCACACCATTAAGTCACATCCCTAATCAGAAAGCGCTGAAAGAAAATCTGAAGGAATCGAAACCAATTTTAGACTGGAATTCGTAGACCATATTTGGGTATTAATTGGCCTGACAACGTGCAAGTTGAAGTTGAAGTTTAAACACTAAGGAAACCCCCTCACTAACCGAGAAACCAGTTTATCTTTTTGGCCAATAAATTTTTGGTTTCAATATATTTTTTGCAACTTGTTTGGGTTTGTTTTTTGTTGTTGTTACTTAAAACAAAACAAAGCGAATATCAAGGCGTCAGCGATTGCGTTGACCCACATTTAATCACTCTATAAAGAAGATATTAAATAAGCAGTCTAAAAATTAAAATAAAAAATCATTTTTATGTTTCTCATTAGGTAACTCAAAAATACGCAGAACCAATACAAAGTTCAAACCAAAAATTTGCGTATATTATATGTATAGAAATAAACTTTTCGGATCTACGTCTGCAATTGTTTCCACCCTTTTGCGTCATTCCATGTCACGTGTGGGGGCGGGGTTCCTCACAAAAAAAAAGAATATTTTTCTTCAAGGTAACATGGAGATTATACGCCAAAATGTGAATAAACAAAGTGCTTGAGCTTCTTGCATCTAAAAATATCAAGAAATGTACTCAAAATTTGAATATCTGCAAGTGTTTTTTGGATTTTAGGATATGTTTTGGATTTTGAACTCTGTATAATATATATTAAATAATATATAGTAAATGACAAATCTTTGGACCCTGTTTTTTGAGGGAGGTATAAATATATCTTTCCTTCACAGACATATAATAAATATTATATTCTGTTCATTCAATAAAACATTGTTTACATATCGTTTCAGATAGGAGCTATCTGAAAATGAGATAAAGCAAATAGGAGACTAATCAAATTTCTCGGTGACATAGAAGGTCACAAATGCTGATTTATGGGGAAAATACACAAAAAATCGTGATCTAGATTCGTTGAAAAATATTTTTTTAATTTATTTACAATTCTTACAGAAGAAAATAATAAAGAAAAGAGCAAATATATTAAAGAAAAGGTCCTTATTAATTTAATTTAAATATTTATTTAGTAGCTTTTCTATTCTTACAGACAAAAATATTGGAAATAATATAAAAAAAAGTTAATATTTCAAAGAAAAATAGTTATTTCATTTAATTTAAATAAATATTTATAATATTTACTATTCATACACAGAAAAAATACTTGAAATAATAAAAAACCAAGTAAACATTTCATAAAATAACCCTAATTTACCTAGATCCCCAAAATCCTTAGATCAAATATTTAACTGGAATTTCCTGCTACCATAAACTTCATTTACAATCCTCGCGCTTCTGAAAATCCCAGACTCAACCTTATCGCACGTGTTTCAATTTGCTTTTCAATAAAAGTTCGCGAAAATAATAAAAAGTTAAGCCTTTTTAAAGCCTTTTGCTAATTGCCTTGAGAAACCAGCGATATGGTAATTATTTTTGTTGAACCCAAATAATTTCATACATATTGTTATCTGGCGGTGTCGTCACTTAAATTTTTTGTCCCTCGGTCAGGTGGTTGGCCAGACACGAGAGAGAGATACTATATAGTATATACAATAGTATATGTCGTAGTATAGCGGCAAATTTGACGTCACTTCCGAAGATTTTGCACAAAAATGTATATCTTCAGAGTTAGATAACAGAGAGATACAGAGATTTACCCTGAACAGTGGTCATGGGTTGTTAAGTATCTAAGCAAACAGAGTGAGTGATACTTGAACACTCAATCAAGGGGGATTTGTTATAGAAATAAGTACAAATTTATAAGTAGTATTAAAAACGATCTCTCACGAGTGTGGAAAATATTTATAAATTCAATTGAGTCAGCAGCAGTGACAAATAATTATCAATTCTAAATCTAGAAATTACAAGGGACACTCCTTGCCCGCATTATCACTGAACACTTGATGTTTATTTAATAATACAGGTGTATATATATTATATTGTTTACATAACACACTAGCTGCTGCTCACTCTTACCTAACTCGAGTGCCACGCGCTCTTCGGAAGTCCAAACTGTGCCCAATGAAAATTACGTTACGAAAACCCGTTAAAATCCCTAGGGGCTTGGCCCGTCGTCATTAAACCAGGTTCAAGGTCAACACGAAAACAATTAAACCTCAAAAAAAAGCAGACCGCACTTTTTTTGCCACGTTTTTATTAACCCCGAACGGGAAATGCTAATCACCTTTCTAATCACAAATAATTACCAAAATCTGATATCAAAAACTCACCATCTTTGTGGTTTCGGTAGCCATGGCTCAAGATATATATACTATATAGTCTTTGGATATCTGAAGAATTGCTTGCCCGCGAAACGATTATTTCATAATTTCCAACTCGCGGCGACGACAAAAACGTCTATTTTCTGTAGACAACGCTGTTTTTTATGAATATGTTGCTTCGACGACTAATTTGCGAATGGTACCACAACCGAATCCGATTTTCTTTAGCGTTCTCCGCTCTCCTCTCTCTACTAAGCCCTGGACAAAAGAAAATATCTGATAACTGTTTGTTTTTGCCGAGCGCGAGAGATAGAGACCAGAGACCGGAGACCAGCGACCAGGGACCCGGCGAGGCGAGTGTGAGAGTGCAAATACTAACGACGGTTACTCATCGAATGAGCGCGAATGGAGTGCGTACAGTGGAGCCTTGAGAGGTGGAATAATTAGAGTATTAATTAGTACAGGTGCCACCTTAAAATATTAATTTTTTGAGACATTCAGCGGTATTTTTAAATGAGCCTTTGAACTAGTTAAGCATTTATAAAATAAAAGAAATAAATCAATTACCAAAATGATAGGTTTTAAGATCGAAGCTAGTCAGTTTGGTCCAGGAAAGCAACTTCCATTAGAAATGAAATTTAAAGGTATTTTTAGAAAATGATAAAATTAAATAAAGATCTCTTTAATCGTGTATTAAAAAAAATTAAATTGATATGTAGGTCTTTTTAGGAAATAATAAAATCAAATAAATTGGTATTTTATAGTTAATAAAAAGTCCTTATCATTTCATTCGATAATAAGGTCTTCTTAAATAAATATTTAAATTAAAAGAAAAGGTATTCTAACATTTCTTAAAACACATTTTTATTTCATTCTTAATGAGAGCTGGTTTTGGTAAGTAATTACTTGAATCTTGGCCACTTGTCTAACCTGAACAACAGGCTAGGAACCCAAATTTCAAACTCGGAGCCCAAGAACAAACAAATTATACATTGAAATGCAAGCAAAAACAAAAAGAAATCGAAGGTTTTTTAGTAATCTCACTCAAGCAATATTTCCCCTGAAAATCTAATCTAATTACTCGAAAACTTTATAGTTTTTTAAATCAATTTCATCTTTAAAAGAATCTCCACTGTAGAGCAGTTTGGAATTGTGGATATTCGTGTTGTTGGGGTTGCCTGCAACCAACAACCACTGGTCGTCGTGACCTGACCTTCCCTCTCACAACTCTCGCATTGACCTTAAACCACTCGCCGCCTGGCATGCAATATACTCGTTCATAGTAGTTTTCCCCCTCACATTTTCCTCTCACCTCTGATGAAAGTCCATTCATGGAAAATGAAATGAGTGACGTCACCTGGAGTCGTGCAATTTGTGTGGCTTTTATGACTTGTTGTCATTTGCCGCTAAATGATGAAAGTTTTTCCTGGGGAAACTTAATCTTTTGCTTTGCGACTTGGCTCTCGAATTCAGAGAAGATGAAAAGATTAGACGCAAAGGTAAATAAATTTGGTGAAATGATATTCGGAGAAGTCAGATAAGGGTAATTTTCTGGATTTCCATAGAAGCTGATCATCTCGAATCTTAAGCATTCTATGGTTCTCTCGCATTAGATTTTCTTCGCTGTTTTATCACCGATATATTTCTGACCTTGCCGAAAAGTTATAATATTTAAATTATAACATTTTAGCACAATGAAGTGAACATATTAAAGGGAACATATTAAACTGCAAGGCTATTAAAAAATAATTTAATTTAAATTTAAGAAAAGAAATTAAATAAAAGCCTCACAGCTGGTAGCTTTGTTACGTATATACTTATATTGTGTTTCATATCTTTTACCATTTTTAAAAACTGTTGAAAAAGAAATACATACATCTTTCTACATTTTACACGTCAATATACTTCAGTGTGCCGCCCTCTAGCGTCAACAATACGAAGCGAATGCCTCAAGGTGCCTGAAACACCCTTTGTAAGTAGGAAATAAATTGCAAGATTTTAATTTTAAAATATTTAAAATAAAGTATACGTATTTATGTTTCAATTTTCAAATGAAAAAAATAATTTTTTAATTTTATAATTTATAATTTTTCAATTGAAATATATAATTTATAATTTCAAAATTAAAAATATAATTTATATAAAAATAAAATTTATATTTCAAGGTTATAGAGAAGCTGTAAAAAATATTACAATTATAAAACACATAAGACAATGAATAGGTATATTTTAAACATAAACATATGTACTTATTTTCTTGAAAAATGTTTCATTTTAAGAAAATTTTAATAATTCTGTTAAGAGTATGTACAGTATAAATATTTATTTTATGTAACTTAAGCAATGATTTAAAATATATTGCAAGCATTTTAAGAAAGTCTTGGTGAGACATTATTAGTATATTACTATACAATACAATATTATTAATAAAGTTTGCATTTTAAAAACTTGTTATAAATTATATTTAAATACAAATTTTATTTCAGAACCACTCAAAAATAAATATAATTGAAAAGTTGTTTGTAGTCGAATATCATTCTGGCTTAAACTTAGTATCAGAAATAAATACAACAATCATAAAAATAATAAAGGCAGAAAACCAAATCGAAAGTTAATTGGATATTCAAAAATGTTGTATACTGAAGACGAACCTAGATATACAAAAAACACTTCAACTAAATGATTCAACATTCTTCCCTTGTTAATCAACTGCAGATCCTTAGAAATAGTGAAAAAAAATGTTCATTAACAGGCCATATTAAATTTCGAGAAGGGAGAAACAGACGAAACGGAAGTAAATTTCATTATTTTGATTTGCAACGAGATCAATCTTTCGCCTAGTCATCCTCCTCGATGATGATGATGAGCAAGCTGGCATAGGGATCAGGCGCAGCCGCAGCGGCCGTCGCAAACCGTTAACACCCATGGCAGACTTCCTTTTTTTAAAAGAAAGGGAGAGAGCGAGTTGAGTAAACCCCAAAAAATCGCAACCCTATAGAAAAATGTATATAACTCCACTAGAGCTCACGCTGCTGTCAGCCGGTGATTGCAATGGCAACGATGATGATGATGATGATGCTGCATTGTGTGAGCCCCGCCGACAGCGACTCCGACTCTGATTCCCGGCAAGGATAACGAACTCTGCGAGTCCCGGAGAACCGAAAACCCTCACTCAGTCTACCCTTTTCACGGCATTGAATTTCCCCCTTTTTTTTTGTAGGCCGTCGTCGTCTCGCATTTGTTTTTGTTTTGTCCTCGGCGGAGATTTTTTACCAGCGGGTTGAACCGTTTTTTTTCGCGCAGCTGCTTTCGGGGTTTTACGGTTTTTGTGAATTGCCGTGTAAGTTGATCGCCACTTGATGTGGGAAAACCACTCCAGAATCGACTTTTTCTCTTGCAAAGAGAAGTGTAGGTGTTGGGAGATCAATTGGGGAACCAGAAATTAGCTTTCTAAAGTTACATTGATTCTAGAAAGTCTGGAAAATCCAAAAAGATGGTAAAGCTACCTTCTATCCATCACTCCTCAACCCCCTTTTTTCCTCTATTATTTTTTTTTTGCTAGACCCCAGGGAAGTGGTGTTCAGAAAACCGTAAGTAATTGCCGGGATATCCGTGCAAATATTTTCTATTTTTGCCCTAAAAAACCCTACAGTTTTTGGACGAAACAAAAATTATAGCTAACCCTCCCCTCGTTTGTAATTAAAAAAAGAGAGAGAGAAGGTCTTCGGGTTCAGTGTGCAAAAAAGGCTAGATGAGGAGCGTGATTGTGCAATGATCGGGAAACGAAATCTGAACTTTAATGGCAATCTCTATCCGCCTTCCCGAAATTGTTTGATTGAGTGTGGAGCAGCAGATGATGTATTCTATGATCAATCCCAGATCCTAGACAGATCTCCGGAGGAGTCCATGCAAATTAGGGGTTGACTCACAGATCTCTCCTGATCTCTCTGCTCCCAATTCATTTGTCCCTCCTTCAAAGTCTCAAATTAGTTGCGCATCTTGTCCCGGTTCCTCTGCCTTGTCTTTTTACCTATTTTTTAAGGTTGACAAAGGAAAAAGGGACGACAAAATCCTGTAAAAAAATCTATGCTTCTTAACAAGGCGCCTTTGGCAAGGAGGGAAGATCTCTTTTTTTTCTTGTTACCTGGCCCCTGCCTAACATTTTCCCATATATCTACAGTATTTCTTACAGTTCATTCACCTTAGGCTAAGGCCAAGATATCATCGGGATGGTTTGGGCGTTGCATCAGCTTCGAAGATTAGGTTCCGTCTGTCGGATCACTCAGGAAATAATGTGTGTTCTTAAATTATTATAGAAAGGGTTAAGGGATCTAAGCTGCTAAAATGGATTGCCCATGGGACAGTTGCGTGAATTAATTCGTTTTGGAATAATGAGAGATAAATGCTCGGAGTATGAGAAAAAATAATAATAGTTTATTCTGAATTCAAAAATATAATAATATGTGGACATTTTTTAAATTATGTCATGATATATAATAAACTTCCTAAAATTCACCGAAATATTATTTTTATCTATGAATATAAAATAGTATCCATTTACATATATTCAATAAACCATATTTCAAAGACCAAAAGTTTTTTTTTTCAAATTTTAAGAACTTATTTTTAAGGACAAGGACAAGAAAATTTTAACATGCCATGTCGATCGTTTTAAAATTGTAAAGTTACAGCACCGCAAATATGTATAAGATATTTTCTGAGGCTGGATTAGAGTTCAGCTCTTTTTTTAACCTTTGGACAGCTTAATTAATTTGAGCTAATTATTTTAAAAACTATGTTCTTGGGAGTTCGATCGAAACAAAATCCCATTGCGTAGGAATTAGTAACCGATTTAAAATCATTTATATAAACCCTATTTTTAAATGATATGTGGGTAATTTTGACATATATTTAAAAGGATATATACACAATATTAGTAAAATTCTTTAATTTATGATTATTATTATTATTTCAGTAGTCTTTTTTAAACACAATGCAAGTAGAACTCTTGATTAATTATAGAATTGTAAATTTAAATAATAAAATAATGGTTCCCATGTTAAGTACAAGAAATTATTTGTTTACTTATTTTTCCTTTTTTTAATTTTATGTATTCAATTAATTAATAATGCAATGTTGTTAATATTCTTCTGTTAATATTCTTCTGTTTTATTTAGCAAAGAAATAAAAAAGAACGTACTATACTTTAAACTCTATTGGAATTCCCATTGAAAGCTAGTTATTAATTACTTCAAATTGGCTTTAAATATACATATATCACATTTCAGCAAATGATAGTGATAATTTTCTAATTCCTACCTTACTCAACCTTAATTTTATTTAAATTTATTCAAAAAACCGTTCTCTCAATTCAAACCTATTTTTAAATAACAAAATGCAAATGAGCAGGAGAATTAAAAAAACAAAAAATAAAACCTCTGACAGACAGGCCAAACAAAAACCAAGGAACTGCAAATCAAATGTCCTTTGAGAGAGCCAAGGAAACACCAAGGAATCCGGGAAACACACAAAAAAAGCGCGCCAAACGCAGATTTCTTTATATATGTATAAAAAAAGAAAAACATGCCTAACAAAGGACAGAAAGAGACGAAGGAGATCGCAAGAGCTCTGCTCAGAAATCCGAGTTGTTCGCGCTGTCTGGGATTATTGGGCAAGGCCAACTTCATGATGACGCTAGAGCGCAGATCATGACGATTGGGATAATGATGATAATGATAATGCTGAGCCTGTGTGTTTGCACAATTTGCAGGCACACAGACATATACAGACGACAATCGGAACAATAGGGAGAGAGGCTGAAGGCTGAAAGGCAACCCGTTTTTTAAGGGTTCCCAAACCAACAACAAAACAGCCCGCCAAGGGGATGAACATCACATCCTCATACTCCTCTGCCTTGCCCTTCTGCCAAGCCAAATTACGTTTCACCCCTTTGTAAAACTCTAAAAAAAAAACGTAATATAAAAAAAGAGACGAGAGCGATCGCTTTGCTTTTTCGCTTTTTTCGCAGCAGCCGTTGTCAGGCCAAAGGAAATTTTTTAAAATTATTTTCGGCGCATTTGGACGGGGAATTAGTCGTGGAAAGTGCGTGGCCGGATAAGCAGCATCGCTCCGAGAACAAAATTCTTCAAAAACTCTTGAAAGTTCCTTCAGTTCCTTAAGTTTTTTTTTTAAACCAAGACCAAGAAAAAGATTTTTTAAAAGATTTTTTAACAAGATAAAGAATAAGAAATAAATTGTGATAAATGATTTCTATAAAAATCTACTTAAGTTTAAAAACATACAACAACACATTTTGTATTAGAAATACTTTACAAATATTAAGGATTTCTTCAATTCCATATTTTCAAAATTATAAATAATTGTTTAGCTAAACAACAACAATTTAAGAATTTCTTCAAATATTCCTCACATTTTCTAAGGATTTCTTTCATTGAACACAAAATTCAATAAAATAAATACAAATATTTGGGACTACAAATTATAAATTTTAAAATTAAATAAGAAATATTAAGTCCTTTAAAATGATAATCAAAGAACATAAAATACCAAAGGAACGGGAACTTTTCAAATTCCACTTCAAAAACATTTTAATTTTCAGAAAAAAATCCTAGAAAAATTTCAAAAAGTGCGCGGCAAAATTAAATGCAAAATAAAAAACGTCTAAAAATTGATGCTTAGCACGTGGTCCTAACGAATATTTTCGATTTTGCGCATTTGAAACTTTAAAATGTGAAAAGAGAGAAATGGTGAGAGCGAAAGCGAACCAAAAACCCAAAGCAGACGCCGCGTGGAGAGCATAAAAAAAGTGTGAAAAATGCCGACAAAATAAAATAGCAAAAGGAAACTCATGAAAATCAAACTCGCATTTAATTCTGGGCTCCACAAATCATTTGTTTAAAACAAAAAAACAAAAAGTTAAACAAAATTGTAAAAAAAAACCAAAATTAAAAAGAAACGGAAGATAAGTTTACCAAAATTTAAAAGAAAAATTAACTTATAGCTAAATTGGTGAATCAATTCATTTTTTGGTAAGCTTTTTCGAACGCAAAATTTACACAAAAAATTGGCACAACCCATTGGATTACTAAACAAAATAAACTATGTGAAATTGTTTAAACAAATTGAGATTATGCAAGTGGAAAAAGTTTCTAAATTCAAAGCGAAATTAAGGCTTTTTTGCTATATGTGTGCGTGTAGAGACAGCAGACACTTTTTCAAAGATGGCCGCTGGGAGTGAGAGCGAGGCGGTGATGACGGCGGTGGCGGGGGGTGGTTAAGCCCGGCGGGTGTGGGAAGAGGGGGTGGCAAGGGCTGTTGCTCTTTTTTTTTATTGCGAAATAAACCTAATTAAATGGAATTGTTTAATATTTTCTAGATTTTTCCTATATTATTTACACATATTTACATTTTTGAAATATTTTGAAATATATTTTAAAACACTTTGCAAAACATAACTTTTTAACAGCTTTTCTAATTTAATAATTAAAAAAAAATAAGATAAAAATATCATTTTCTACGTGTGCTAATCCCCTGATCCCCTTGCAGGGTATTATAATTTTAGTCAGAATCTTAAAACGCAGTGAAGGGATCATTTCCGACCCTATAAATCATATACATGCTTTATCAGCTTCAACAGCCAAGTCGATTTAGACATGTTTTAAAGACAAAAAAATGTACAAAAATTATTAAAATTGTCAACATTTTAAGAAAATTTTAATTTGTTTTAAATTAAAACTCAATATGCAGTTTTATTAACCTAATAAAAACTGGCTCAAAAAAGCTTCCCAAATCAAAATTGATACATTTTTGGTTTACGTATGCTACATTTTAAACTAAACTCCCTGACCTCATGGCAAACTGCAAGGCTTCCCCAAGTTGACAACTTTTCTTTCCTTTTCATAAAAAATAACAACATAAAATAAATCGGAATGGGGAAATTGATACAGAAATTGTATTAGATTTGATATTAATATTATGTATGTACAAAAATATATACTACAACACGTTTTTTCCTTATACCCATCAAAATAATAATTCTTAATACGAGGGTATTTATACAAAAAATAGAAAAACTTGTGATAAATTTCAAAAACCCATTACAAATGGTCCAATTTATTCTTATTTGCTATAGCCCAATGGAATTATGTACTTAAAAAAAAAAGATTTAAAATGTCTATTAAAAAACAAAATAAAACTGAAACATTAGTAAAGAAACACATGTACTTTAAAATTAATTTAATTCCATTTATGTAGGTTTATTTAAATGTTTTTTAGTCATGATTTGCAGGTATAAATTAATTAAAAAGAGCTTTAGGGTAATTGTAAATGAATTCTATTCTCGAAACATCTTTTTATAATTTTTCAATTTTAAATATGCTTGATATGTAAAAAAAATGCATATGGACAATAACATCCTTGAAAATATTCTTTTTATTTTTTCCTGGATACTCATCTAAACTTAAACGTCAAATCTTCTAGCAAAATCAGATCGATCATATAATGGATTATAATTTTTACCTAAAAAATATTTAAAATAAACTAACAATGCTTAATCTTCACAAGTGTTAAGGAACATCAAGCTTAATTCAAAACAAAATTTCTTCAAATATTCTTCTAAAATATGATTATAAAATCTAATTTCTGATGAGCTGAAATTTAAGTTAATTATATTTTAGATTTACAATATACTAAAATATAGCTAAAATTTTTACTATTCGAATTAGAAATCATTTTCGGATTAACAGACGCCATTTTAAGCCACCAAAAATGAAAACAAAGAACAAAACCCGAACCCACCCCTGGCGGTAGTAGCAAGTAGATCGGCGGAATAGGCCGGACAGGACAGCCTGTCGACTCACCGACTGACCATGCCAAGCCACAGAATGCCACACACACACACACACCGAGTGTGTGATGGGAACAACCCCTAGGAGTGGTATGCCACCACCAAACAACGCTACCAGAACTCAACAATAATCGAATGGAATGGTCAACCGGAATGAATTATGCCAAGAAGCAACAATAACACTTTAGTGGTAGTCAGTCAGGGAAAAAAGGAGGGTAATTGCTATGTTGTGTAGTGTTGTGCTGTGTGTGTGTGTGTGTGTATGAAAAGACCTTGTGCTGGTCAGTAAAGGTAGAAAACTAAACTGGCCAATGACCAATGGGTATGGGAACAAAATGGCAAAGTTGAGACATTATCACAAACAGCGAACACTATGCAGTTAAGTGCAGAGTAATGCCTGGGAAAACTATTTGAATATTTTAATGTTTTTATGGGTATGAGGAAATATAAATATATTTAAATAAGTCAGAGGGCTCATGCTTTTAATAAATTTGCTTATGGTTGATCAGCATTGAATTTGCAATTTAATTTCCCAATTTTTTGTCACTGTTAAAGTAAATAAGAATATGCAAAACATCTAAAAACAATAGAGAATAAAGATATGTTGCTTATATAACAACTTTATTATCACACTTTTTTAAAGATTAAATAAAAATTTAAATATGTAAAAGGAACTTGGAATACGAATACAATGTTTTCTAATCAGCAATGTGTAAACTCTTAAAATGTTGCTTTTCCTACCGTATCTGAAAACTAAATTAAAACTGTCATAAATCTTGTCACATTCGGTGATTCAATTGAATTTATAGCTTCTGAGATTTTGATTTTTTAAAAAGCTGATAAATTCTCCTATACATATCCTTGATTGACATAAAAATTGGGCTATTATAATTGTGTTTCTTGTTTCCAAGAGTCCAATTTGTAGACAGATTAGGTTTGAAAAATGTAACGATTAAAATCGCATCTTACTATTGTAATAATATTATATATTGTATATAATTAATATTATAAATTTAAGAAATCTGGACTATATTTGACTTCATTTGATTTACTTCATTGTATTCAGCTAACTTATCTTGCTTAATTTAGGAAAGATTATTACAGAATATATCGTTTCTCTGCTGTTGATCATCTGAATATTTTAAACTTGAACTTCCTTCACATATATTTACAACAAAAAAAAATATTTAACAATTATTATTGTCAGTTCCTTAATCAAAGAATTTTTAGATTTGATGCTTACATCTATAAACAATACATATCAATTGGAACATGGAGACTTTTTATTTAAAAAAATATTTAACTGAAAAAAATCTTGGAATTTTATAACCAATCATGTTTCTCTAGTGAAGAATTAAATAATGAGTTCAATATTTTGCCTTTACAGATTATAAAAAATTATATATTTCTCTGAACTTAAAAAGTAATTTCATAATTATTTAATAATCCATTCTGCATACAATTATTTTATTTTCAAACCTACAAGATTACTTCAAATAAATAAATCAAAATATATTAATAAGAAAAATAATTGCAAGGAAATCTGGAAATAGTTCTCTGTATACAATTTACAATGACAAGTTTGTCAGAAAAATGTTTCAGAATTAAATGCTTAATCATTACTAATTAATATTTACAACTTTTCTAAGAAAAATGAATACTTTTCCTTAAATTACAAGTCAGTGCATCCATAACTTCAATATTTCTGTATTTAATTAGACATCTACATAACAATTGCATTTATAATTAAATTTATTCCTTCATTCTGAATTTCCTCTTCAACCTATATAAAAATAAACCATTAATAAAAGACTTGTTCACCAAACTTTTACACAAAAACCCTACAATTAAAAATCACAAAAATTCCCCACTGATTCGAAGTTTGGCTCCGATGTCGGATCAAACAAATCTATAAATAGAGGAAATGCATGGCAAGATACTTTCCAGCAATTAAGAGCGAGTGTCCGTCACACGTGCGTACACCTGAACATTGCCCCCCATAAATTGTCCATTCCTTTCCATTCCATCACTGCTGACGGACTCCTGCTGCTGCCCTTTTTCCTCGCCACTACTGCCACCGATCAAATTGGAAGGCATGAAAATGCATTTTCCATGTTAGCTGCTATTCAAATTGCTTAATTGCGGCATTAAATATGCAGAAAAGTAGGCAAAAAGAGCGGAAAATATTATCCCGAGCAGGCAAACAGGCGGAAAGTGGAAGGGAAGGCCTTCTCGTGCTGACCAAATTGCTCTGCGGCAAGTGTGGAAATATTTCGTATCAACAGACATTATTTCGCTTGACAGTTTTTACCGACAACCCCCCTCAGGTGTCAAAGTGACACCTGAGTTGCCGAACACACACTCAGCACATACATATATATCCCATCTTTTGCGTAACAATCCACGAAAAGGTTGAAAGTCGAAGTCAGGCAGAGGCAAAAAGCCACAAGTCCATAGGTAGGCCCATTCCTATATCCAAATGGATTCTGGATTTTCTCTCACATTGTTTGTCTCGCTTTTTTCTACCCGATTTAATTGACGAGTGCTGGTGGGCAGGATGTGTCAAGTGCGAAAAGAGCCAAGAAATAACCCTAATAGAATTTCCATTTATGTCCATTAGTCCTTGGCAACTCACTCGGCCGAGTATAAAGAATAAATTATGGCATTGCAATTTACTAGGAGGATTGATGGTTTCAATTTACATTAAATTAAAGCTGACATAATTAATATAAAGCCCGAATGAGGTTGGAGATAAAATGGCTTAAAAACATAAGTATATGGAATAATTTCATTTATGAGCTTGATGAAATATTTACGTGCATATATGATCAACTAATGACTTATAAATCTATAACTAATAACAAAATCAATTTAAAATAACTTCTATATTATTTATATTAATTGGAAACTATTTTTAACCTAAACCAAAACATATTTAACCAATATATTGCCTAGAAAATCGACCAAATTTATTTTATTAACTATTTATACACTAAAATGTAAATATTTTCAAGAAATATTATTAAAAAATAATAATCAAATATATTTACATTAACAACTCGAACTTGAACATGTTACATGAACTAAAAACAGCAACTTAAACTCAATTCATTCACCCAAAACATCTCTAAAACACTCTTTGAAACAATAAAATGACAAATCATTTCCTTTTTCAACCCTGTAATATTCAAGAACTTATCACAGATTACTTTAACTTTACCACAAAATCCTTAAATTAAACCCAAACCCTTATCAGATTGTCTTAACTTGCTTATTTTTCTCACACAATTCCAATTAGCCAAAATAACGAATTTCGAAAAGCCAAGTGTCTGAATTAAACTTGAACCAAAAAGTTGCAGCTCGAAAAAGAAAGGTAAACATGATTTTTCCTAGCAAATCAATTAGAGGAAATTTACCCTGGAAAAGTTGCAGGTTAAATTGTTGAAAATGTTAGCCGTTTTCCCCGAGATCCATCAATGCGCAGCCCTTCCGATGGAAGCCAACCACTTGGCACGGAATTACAAATGGCTGAGAGTCTTGGCTGGCTGTCAGTTTGGGTTTCAGTTGGCTGTTTGTTGTTTTGCTGTTTGCTATTTGCTGTTCTGTGACTTTTTAACCTAATGAATAATAAATTGGCCCAATTGTCACGCAAAAACAATGCCGCGGAAAATAGATGGATAAGGGTTTTTGGGCATATACCCCGCCCGAAGGAGATGATGTCAGGTCGGTCGTCTGTTAAGTTTCCTTTTCCCCAAATTGTAGACACATTTTCCTCGTTGTTGTGTTTTCTTTTTTTTTTGGTGGGAAGGAAGTGTCGCCTTCGATAGATTTTGGCATTTGTTACAGAGCGCAACTAGCATTCACCTGGGAAATCGTGGCAGGCATCTTGCAATGATTAGCACCTGGCTTTCCTTCGAGCTTCGAGCCTTTCCGCCCCCGTTTCCTTTTTCGGGGCGCCCACTTGCATCTCTCCGGGCAAAAGTCAAAAAGTAATTAGCATATTGAAATGCCTGTGAAGGCCTCCTTGTTGCCTTTCTCCCAAAACATCACACTGAATAATTTAGACAGCATATTTGATGCACTTTGCATTTCCCCACTTCTTTGCCATGTTGCGTGTTGCATGTTCCATTTAATATTTAATTGCGAAAAATCAATGGGTTGCGCGAACAAAGGGGTTCGATTGGGCGGCTATCTTTCTGGGCCTCCTCTTGACTCCTCTTAAAAGCGTGTCAACATCTTGTCAATCACAATTTGCTAAATAAAATGTAAATGTCACACAAAGCTCACGGAAATTTAGTTTGGCAAATGTGCTGATTGTGTTTTAAGTTTGTGGTCGCGAATAATTGAAGAGCGGCGCGGAGTTGCCTAGATTGATGTGGGATATTCTCTGGGGAAAGGATCAATCTAATCGATTAAAGCTTAAAAAAATAACAAAGAATATACTGTGAGAGTTGAGGAAGGAAAGGAAAAATTCAATAAACTAAAGAAATTTCAAGCTGCATATTGATTATTTACCAAAATAAAACCATAAATTTGTATTTTCTAGTCTTAAATTGGATTTTGATTTGTTTTTAAAAACTGTTACCTCCTTTTTTTGAATCCGAACAGAATTTCTTTAGGTAAATTTACTTAAATAGACCTCTGGAATATATTTATTAAATCGAACTTATTTACCTTTTTGAGGGTTTTCTAGAAAAATTATTTTCAAACTAATCATTAGAGGAATATATAAAATAATCTGGCTACTTCTGTGGCCTTAAAGCCATTACAGTTTCCTACCCAATCTCATTCGTATGCATATATATCGGTCAGCGAGTCTATTAAAATACATTTCACAACAAAAAAATAACCCTTTTAAACAATTAAAAACTGATTTAATAAGGCTATAATGCTAAATACCATTTACCCCTACCTCTAGGGGCGTTCCAACTATGGTATTTATAATAAACAAAAAGAAAAGACAACTATAAATGAAAATTCAAAATTTTACATAATTTACGCCTGCGCAAAATGAAAACTTAATGTTCCGGGGCCACAATAATCGGCTTTAGGACGCGCTCATTGGTCGCCGGCTGACAGGAAGCCGAACGAAAGCCGAGTGGCTGTCGTTTGCATAACACGCATACGCCGCATAGGCTTAAAGGATAAAAGCCGCCGTCAACGAGGGATGTTGCTTCCTTGTTTGGCTTTCGCTCGACTCGCGACAGGACTTCGTTGCATGTCCGGCAACTCGTGCGTTCGTGTGGCATGCCTTGGCAGGCTGTTTTGCCAGGATCACAAGGATACAACGTCAGCGGCTGGACAACCGTATTGCAGTTCCGGTGCGGCTCTCACACCGTGCAGACGTGTTGGCCTGCCTATAAAATAATAATAAGTAAATCCCCACCAACTTGTGTGTAAATCTCAAAAGTGTTACAATCCTTTGGCTAAATTTTTGGTTTTATATAAGAGTTCCTGGAAACGGACACTTATATAATTTTGATTGTTGCTCAGAAAGCCCTTTATTCATCAAGCTGGCTTTCGAGCAATAATTGAAACCAAATAAGTGATCCTGACATCGTTTGAAGTGTAATCTAGTTGTTGAATGGTAAGTGTTTTTTTCTAAACTAATCCTTAGTAAGTTAAATAATTAACTAAATTATAACAAGAATCTTGTCGTAGGGCTAAGATCTTTTAAGTCTTTTAAGTTTTTAAGTAATTAAGATTTTAAAACCCCTAAAAAAAAGGAATCAACATTTGAGCTGCAATGTAGTCCTTTTAAAAGAAACAAATTTCCACTGAATTTGCTACCAAGAAATATATATTTTATATTTTTAGACACATTTTAAAGAATTTTAATACCCAAATTATTTCTGGTTTGGGATATTTTATATCAAATTAATTTTAAAGTTCTTTAATATTATAAAATGACCAGTTAAATGTTTGTGTTCAATTTAATAGAATTTTTTTTTATTGTAAATATTTTTAGATTTAGATTTAGATTTATTTATTTATTATATTATTTATATATGTATATTATATAATTTATATATTATATTATTTATGTTGTAACATGATTTTGGTCTTCTTTTAAATTGATTCACTCAAAACAGTTTCTTTGAAATATTCTTAAAACAGAACAGAACTACCTTCCATTTGTTTGGCGAGTTAATTTTAACTCTTAATGTATTTTACTTTTATTACTTTACTTATACTAGATTTGTAATAATTATAAAAAAAAATGTAAAACAATTTTATTTGTTTAACGATAAATATGAGGTAAAAACCTCTTTTGTGCTGGGTTATTTCAGTTTTTTCATCTTTTTTAATACACAATTTTTTCTCTCATCAATAAACCTGCATGTCTGCTTAACCCTATTTATATTTTATCTTAGTTAACAAAAAATCAATCAGCTAAAATAGCAATACAATTATAGAAAGGAAGTTAACACTATTTAGTTTATAAATAAAGCATTACCACAATATCGACAAGATATCACAATCAAAACAAAAAAAAAATCTTCGCTTGGTTCATTGTGCCCCGAAAAAAATAATAAAACATTTCCTATTGCTCTGAACTCGCCCGCATTGACAACAAGCAAAGACGACTTCCCCCTTGCAATTAGTCACCAGAAACCAGAGCGTCGTTGAACTTTGCTCAACTAAAAACAATTGTCAAACGCACAAAAAGTACCCATAAAAGCACCCACAAATCGAACCGACCTTCACATTGAATGCGTCTAAGAGTCGACGAGTGTCAATGCACCTGACAAGCGGACAAGTTTCGTGTTTTGTTATTATTATTTATATTCGGTTTCGGTATATTCGCCTGTCAACGACAGACAATGGCCCACAAGCGATAGGTTTTTATAGCCAATTTGCTTTGTGAATTAACATTTTTAGTGCGAAACTGCCGCGATCAGTGAACTCAACGGGGATGGGATCGGGTTTTCTGTTTTCGGTTATTAAGGAACCAAAGTCAAGAACTATTAGCAATTCTTTAAGCGTGTTTTTGGGTGATCTACTGAACTGATTTGTCTGCTTTGAATGCGAACAACTATGGATATGAATTATTTATAGTCTGAACTTTCAGTTTCAATTCCTTATTTCTCCACTTACTTAATCATTTAAATGAAAGCCAGCTAGCTGGCTGCACTTCCACCTGCATCTTACCAAGTGTGGAAATTTAAATACGACCTCAGCAATTGCATTGATCAGTGTGTTTATGTGTGTGTTAGCCACGTTTGTCGTAATTTTAAGGGCAATGTTAATGTCAAAGTGGCCGCCGACATTACATTTGATTGTCGCGACATTGAATTTCAATTATTAGTTCGGTTCCAAAACGCAATTCATATGCTTCGCGGACATCCTCATTTGCATAATAAAAGCCAGCCCAATGATTAGACCAAGTCCAAATATGACGCTTAAGGTTATTTTACAATGTGAGAACCTAATTATGCACAAATGCAGGCAATGACAAAAGTATAATGATAACGAGAAGAAGATTTCAGGGTAGTTAATGAGTTTGGTTTTAAAAATACATAGGAATAATTAAGGAAATAGTGTTTTTCCGTAAAATATGAAAGCTTTTTCAGTACAAAACTCTTTTAAATTTTAATAATTACTAAATTCTCTGGAAAAAGAACCCATCTTTATATTGCAACTCAAATCCTTATGCAATTATTGCAAACCATAAGTTAAGTAAGAAATTTTACGATACCATGTAAACAAAAACAATATTATATCCCCATGTGAGTCAACAGACTTCACAGTAAATTCATTCATCTTACAACAATCTCAATAACGCCTTAAGTACGTGTTTATTAATTGCATAAATAAGATACTCGAAAGGCGGATAATGGGGCAATAAACTGGGCTGCTACCATACACATTTAAGCATAAATATTGTCACACCTTTTGTCGTATTCTATATTTCAATGTCATGAACTTCGTGTTGGGTCATAAAACGCTAAAACATATACAACTTTATTTTCGACTATTTGTTTACCTTTCGGGGTTTGTTTGAAATGCCAAAACGTGTGCACATGACACACACACACACACTCTGCGAATAAAGGGGAAGCGATGAGACAGGCAGTGCAACGCTGAAAAGCTCACAGGTAGAGGCAACAGGTGCCATTTTGCCCGACTTCCGTCTGTTATCAGGCGCCAAGAGAGCCAACAAAGGCAGAGAGCGAGCGAAGGTATTGAGCTTTCCGGCTAATCCCCGCATAGAACAGCGGACGAAAACAAAAAATAAGTCAATGGGAACTGAGGCGCCGCTTAGAGACACCTATATATAAATTAATTGGCGCACAGAATATTTGCGACAGTCCGTTAAATAGTTCCGTGCTTAACGGGTTTTGTTGGTGCTCAGAACAAGCTACAGTTTGTGTGCAAAGAAAATGTTTAAACTCATATTCGTCGCCGTAATGCTGTGGTTAGTGAGATGCGGTCGGGCCCAAATAGCTTGTGAGTTGAAAGGAAACTAAAGAAACAAGAACTAAGCTATGTTATAAATCAACAATTAAAAATAAAGAGCTATAGTGCCTTAAAAGGAACTTTAGATTGTATTCCCCCAACAAATAAATCTATTTTTAAATTAATAAACTATTTTGTGAATATAAAAGATAAAATATAAATACTATAATCACGAAATCATAAAGTTACAGTTCCAGTTCCAAACTCACCTGAGTAATTATCCCATTCACTGCCATATTTCCTTAGTTACCAATCAGCCTTGCACGGTGAGAAATCCCAAGATCGTGGGCGGTAGTGAGGCGGAACGCAACGAAATGCCCTTTATGGTCAGTCTAATGCGTCGTGGTGGTCACTTCTGTGGCGGCA
This sequence comes from Drosophila aff. chauvacae BK-2020, assembly GCA_018903765.1. Taxonomy (NCBI): domain Eukaryota; kingdom Metazoa; phylum Arthropoda; class Insecta; order Diptera; family Drosophilidae; genus Drosophila; species Drosophila aff. chauvacae BK-2020. The sequence goes on from JAEIGO010000058.1 coordinate 18,944,814, forward strand.
CAATTATTTCGGAGCGGTGGATCCTTACGGCGGGACACTGCATCTGCAATGGCCTGCAGCAGTTCATGAAGCCGGCTCAAATCCAGGGCGTTGTGGGTCTGCACAGCATTAAAGAGTATCTCAATGGGATCGGCAACGGTCCGGATGCACTAAGAGTGGACTTTAAGAATGTCGTGCCCCATCCGAAATATGACTGCAATGATGTTAAACATGATATAGGTACGTATTAAGAGGTATTTAGCGATACCTGAGAGAAACTTATATATCTGGATCACAAGCATGTCCCATTTGGTGTCTCTAAATCTATTCAAACCTAGTAAGTGTTCTATTTTCGTATAGCCCTTTTGGAATTGGTGCAGCCAATCCAATTTACCGCCCATATTCAACCCAGTTGTGTGGGTTCCGACAAGGGACATCGCAGCTTGGAGCAGGAATATGGCACCGTGTCCGGTTGGGGCTGGACGCACGAGAACCAAGCGGAAAACGATCGTTCCGATGTTCTGCGCAAAGCAACCGTCAAGATCTGGAACAACGAGGCCTGCGAAAGATCCTACAGAGCGCTGGGCAAGAGCAACACAATTGGAGACACCCAATTGTGTGCGGGCTATGAAAACGGTCAAATTGATTCGTGTTGGGTGAGTATCCACCGGGAGAACAAAGCTCAAGTGTTATGTTTTTGGTATACTTGCATTTACAGGCGGATTCCGGTGGACCGCTCATGTCCAAGGAGCATCAACTGGTGGGGGTAGTATCCACGGGAATCGGTTGTGCGCGGCCAGGACTGCCAGGAATCTATACGCGTGTCAGCAAGTATGTGTCCTGGATGCAGAATGTGATAGCGGGCAGAAAATAGTTACCCGGCAGCGGGGCAATCAATTTTTGTGATTCAACTGTGATATTAGTTGTTCTAAGCTATGTGATTTTGTTAATAAAAGTTTACTATAAAAACTTCTCTTTTATTCCACAACCGCCATTTTCCAAAGTTATCGATTGGTATGACAATCGATTCGGATGCGATTCATTTTTTGTGTTTAGTATAATTTTAGTATTAATATCAAAGTTCTTGCTTGAAGAAATTTTAAAAATTGAAAAAAGATTTTTTAAATATTTTGACACTAATAAGTAAAAATCAGTAATATATATAATATTAAAACAAAATACTTCTATATATTTTGTGTATATTTTATAAAATAAATTTAAATAAATCAAAATAATAATAATGAAAAAATAATAATAATAAAAATAAAATACTGCTTCTAACATTTCCATTATTTTATTTTCTGTGTAGCTTGGTTATTTTCTATACGTCACACCTGGTCACACTCAAGAAAACAAAAATTCTATAAATGGAAAATGGAAGAATCTCTAACAAAGTAAATATCAATATCTTTAGTAAAATCCGTTAAACCATTGAATTAAATAATATTTAATCAACAGCCAGGCCATTGCCGAGCTAATGCTCGAGATCGAGGGCCCGAAATCCGCATCCAGTAGCCACAAACAAAGCGAGCGCAAGGTTAATCCGCTGGGCAAAGCCAACAAACGCTTTCTTGGCCGCACCATTAATACGGTCATTCGTCACAATAGGCGGGAAGTCGAGCGGACTCAGGCCAAATGCCGGGAGAAGCTGAAGGATCTGGATGATATATACGAAAGAAGAAAGTCGAACTACTTTTACAACAGAGATGCCCACAGGAACTCGCGCAGAAGCCGCAGCAGGAGCCGCAGTTCCAGCACAAGTCGCAGTTCTAGTAGAAGCCGCAGTCGACGTCGCGTCAAAAAGTCAAAGAAGCGACGCAGCAGGAGAAGATGCAGCAGTAGTCCTAGTCGCAGTCGCAGTCGTTCGCATCGGAAGAACAAAAAGAAGACCAAAAAACATAGAAATTCGCATCACAGGAGCAGGCGCAGCAGCAGCAGCAACAGTCGCGACCGGAACTCCTCGCCAAGAGTTGCTATATCCACCGTCGTATCTCCACCCACGGAAGTGTACTTGGAACATTCCAAGCAAATGGCCTTGGCCGTGGCCATGGCCTATGGTCAGGTCCTAAAAGCCAATAGCCTAAAGGCTACATCCAAAGATCGTGAATCTTCGCCCATGAGCGATATAGTCAAGGAACTCATGTCCGACGGAGAAGAGGAGAAACCAGATCAAATCGACGCCCTCTCAATTTCATCGAACGACATGACAGATAATGTGCTTACCATCGATGTAAGCTCGAGCTCCGGGTCAGGGACCTCATCGGAAAGTTCGGATACAGAGTCAGAAGCCGCTTCCAGCGCTGGTAGCTGCATAGCTCTAGATCAAACGGATAACAATAATAGTGATATAGAGATAATCGAAAGTCCTTATGATAAGGAGAAAAAGGTACCTGAGGCCGCTAATGAAAAGCAAGTGGTAAAGGAAAATGCAGCGCTCGAATCTGTGGACCTGACTGAAGATTAAGTAGTTAGGATTTAAATAGAATAATTGTCGTTGTCGAACATCACACAGTTTTTAATATTCTTTAATGAAGTCGTTTTTGTTTCTTTATATATACTCTTTATATATTTAAATACATCGGTATAATGAAATTGAACAAAATTCGTGCCATTATTTTTTGATATTAGTTAACCCTTACATGTATTATGTCAATAAGACCGATTAAAAAAAAACTAATTTACAATTTATAATTAATTTAATTAAAAGTATCTAAAAATCATGGTATATGGTATGGTTCTACATGTACATACATATATTATTACCAATCCTAATTAAATACCTCATTACCAAACTCTTTTAAAAACTCAAATGCCGCTTTTGCAGGGTATCACGTCAAACTGTTGCTCTCTCTGACCGATTTCTCCCACTCTCGCTCTCTCTCTCGTCACCTGCAAAAACAGCTGATTCTTTATTTATTTCATTTTCGATGGAAAACGACAGGAAAAAGACGTCAATTAGGAACTGCAATAATAATTAGTGCACAGCCACAGGATGTTCGGGAACCTGAAAAAGAAACTGAGCAGTGCCCTCCAGGAGGGACTGGTTATATCGGAGAATCTGCAGCAGCAATATCGCCAGCGTGTCAGTTCCGGGAACGCGGGAAGTAGCCAGGCCAGTGGTGTTACGACCCCCACATCCACGACTGGAGTGTCGTCGCTGGGCCTCAACGAGAGCCTATCCTCCAGCAGGAGCAGCAGCCTCTCCCTGAGCACTGCCTTTCAGCTAACAGACGGAATACCAACGCACCTGAATGTGGCGGCGGGATGCAGTTTGCTGGCCAAATACGAAGATGACTGGCAGCAGATCCATGTGGCCAACGAGGAGAATGCCGAGCAGGCGGCCGCGATTGCATCACAGATCTCCGGAGTCCAACAGAAGGCCAGCAACCAGCGCAGAGTCGTTAGTGAGTTGAACGCCAGTCTGGCGGGGATTCCCACGCTAGTTGCCCAACTGCAGGCCAGCTCGAAGGTGCTGCAATCCCTAGAGGAAATGGGCAAGCAGCTGGAATTGGAGCTGGAGAAGCTGGAGGATCTGTGCGAGGAGTGCGAGCTGCAGGAGTTCATGCTGGAGCAGCAGTTCCAGCTATCCCGGCACAAGCAAAAGAAACTCAACGAACTGGAGCAGTACCGCCAAAAGGTTGCGTCGCAGCATCAATCCAAGATCCAGGATCAGGAGCAGCGGCTGCTGAAGCTGCAAAGGGAGCGACAGGCGGTCTTCGACGATGCCTTCCGCAACGATATGGAGGAGTACAAGCAGCACGGCCAGCTGACAAGTAATTTTTGAATTGAAAAACCCCCTCAAAACCCAATATCTAAAGCTATTTCTTTGTTTGCAGAAATTCAAACGAGCGGCAACAAGTTGGCCTTAGAGGAAGTGGTTCTGGAACCCAACGAGGTGGAGGCCAAGGATGCTCTCGAGCAGTTCCTAAACGGTTGATGGTTTTTGAAGGCTTTTTAAGTCAAGAAAGACTTCCATTTGTGCCTTGAAGTGCAATTTAAAACGTTTTTAACGCTCTGGCAACGCCAACGATGTGGCAGCGCTGCTGCTGACACCCTCTACGTTTTATAAATTTTTATTACAATATAGCCTACTCGTTTTTATTGTATACAAACTTACAAATTAGATGACCTGTACCTACATACATATTTTTTATGAATATAAAACTTTAAATTATCAAAATATATTCCGCCATGCTTTCGATTACGCGATGGTAAGTTCGCGCATCTCGACAACTCTGGTACCACAAGCAACAACAATAATATCTATAACGATTAAAAACGTCAATAAAAAAACGTAATTCCACGCAGCTTACACCTGTCGCAGCTTTCGCTTCATCCCGCTCTACCCTCCAAGTTTCCGTTCCCCCTCCTTGGCGAGCTCGAGCTTATGGGAGCAGTTGGATCAGCGGTGAGACCAAACGTCATCGACATGTCTTCCAAGCAAGCGAAATTCGTTGAGAACACGGTGGCCAGCAACAAGGTTGTTATCTTCAGCAAAACCTACTGTCCCTACTGCACCATGGCCAAGGAGGTAAGCAGGCGGAGCGAGACCTTCAAAGGTCGTTTAGCGTAAATAATATACTCGATTTTTGGTTGCAGCCTTTCCGAAAGCTTAACGTGGAGGCGAAAATCATAGAGCTGGACGGCAATCCGGATGGGAATGAGATTCAGGCGATTCTGGGCGAGATCACGGGCGCAAGGACGGTTCCTCGGGTCTTCATCGATGGCAAATTCATTGGCGGTGGCACAGACATTAAGCGAATGTTCGAAACGGGAGCCTTGCAAAAGCATTTTCAGTGAAATGTAGCGATCCTTAAGCATGCAGGCTACATGAAGCTCCTTTTTATTTACCAAAAAGTTAGAGCACATTTTTTCTAGTTAAATGTTCAAAGTCCTAAATAAATTCTTTTAAAATTGTAAAAAGAGTTTGCTTCTAGGAAGATCGAGAGTAAATGTAAATAGTAGTCAAGAGACAGTATCTGGGAGTTTTAAAGGTTTTAAACAAATGTAGTGTTTAAATTTTTCTTTAAAATAGTGGTTTATAACTTTAAATTCAAGGCAATGTCCGAATTTAAGCAAGAAAGTCGTATTTAAAAGTAGGTTTTCCATAAAGCTGTGGAAACAGCTGTTGCCGAGAGTTGACACCTTTCTTTTTTGCAAATATAAAGTCAACTGTGTCAGTGGAAAGCACGTAAACTTGGATTTAATTATTTGTATAAATGCATAATTTATTTTAAGCTAAGTTAAGTTCAATAAATAAGCTTAGAACAGATTTTATAAGTTTTACAAATTAATTAAATTCCAACGAAATATCGATAACTTAGCTGAAAACAGCTGTTTACAAGTCGAACACAACAGTTGTTTTGTTGTTTTTAAAATTCGTTTGTTTTTTAGTTTTTGCTCAAATAGCGATGTCGGTTTTAGTAAGCGGAGAAGCCTCCGAATCCGATGAAGAACTGCAGAACAAGCACAAGGTAAAGCTAAAATACAACAATTCACAGGTTCCCATAATGGTAATTCCGTTTTTATGGCAGATTTTTGCCGCTGAAGTTGCTGGAGAAGCTTCAGAGGAGGAGGACGATGACGAAGACATCTATGAACAGCGCAGAGGTAACCAGGTGAACAGCACAACGGCCTCCATTTACCGGAACAACCTGCTCCAGCGGAAACTGAGTATATTTTGGTTAAGCTTAAACCCTCTATCCACCTTAATTGAATGTAATTAACCTTTTTTCCAGTTGAAAACAACATTGCCATTTGGAGATCTCTCACCGCTTTCACCCGCAGTTTCGTGATGAATGCCTCCAAGCAGCTGGTGACCACAGACCAGATGCTCATCAAATCTCAGCTTAATCTGCAGTCTGCACACACTTCCCTGCAGCAGGCCCAAAGAAATGCTCAGGAGCTGCAGGCGAGGATGGGTGCCGTGATGACAAGCAGCTTTCTGCCACACATAAACAACGTCGAGAAAGCTGTCTGACTGATTCTATCCTATAGTTGTATTTGCCGAGATAAACGATCAAAATATATGCTAATCTTCGGTGTCGGAATTGGGTGCATAGGCCTGACTATTGGGCGAAGGCTCCCGTGGAACGTAGGTGTTCTGAAAGCACCGCGAAAATATGGTTCGCATCTTGGTGGGGCGCTCCGGCGACGGGGGTATGGTTTCCTCCTCTTCATCGGAGGGCATCGCCGGGCCCGGCGTATCTTCAGAGTTGTAGAAGCACACCTCCGTGCTGGGCGGCACTGTAACCGGGGCTATACTACCTTCCAAAGCAGCATCTGCAGCTGCCAGCATCATTGCTTCCTCATCTGCCTCGTCCTCAATCAAAACCACAGTGTCCACTTCCGCCAGGTTTCGTGGCTGTTGCACAGAAGCCTGCTGCTGTGCCTCAGAGTTTCTGAACTGGAAAAGAGGAGTTTCCAAGCTACTCTCCAGCTGCTGGCTCTCCTCTTGCACTATCCGCTTTCGCTGCACTGCAGCCGGTTCTGATTGGCTGCTCTTGCGTTTGCTGGCTACACTTGGTCCGGGAGTGCTGCTCTTTCGCTTTGAGCTCGCAGCAGTCGCCGCCGCCGCCGCAGCTCGCACGTCTTCATCCTGGGCACTCAAATCCCGTTGACAGTAATCATCCGAGAAACTCACGTCGTCCGGTGACAGAGTGGACAAAATAAGCAAGCACTCAATCTCTCCGTGTTTCTTGATTTTCAGAATAAAAGGTCGTCCGGACTCATCAAACTCCAGGTTGAGCGAAGCATTAAGACACTCGGCGAAGAGGAGGAAGGCGCGAAACTCCTTGATACAAAAGGTAATGATGGTTTCCTTGGTCACCTGGTACTGGTCGAACTCATTAGGCTTGAGTTTTAGTTGCGTCCGCATGAACTTATCATTCACTCGGGCACCTTCTATATAGTTCTTGGCCACCAAGGACCCAGAGTTTGCTTCCAAGGTTAGCTCCTCCTCCGTGGTGTTAAAATTGTTGGATATGTCCGTGAAAAGTTTGTGATCGCCGCGGATTCTGAAAGGATATGATGTTATATCTTTCAAATTCTAGAACCCTGAATCTTACACATTTGGCATCTGGTCGGTGTCGATGTTGGTATTGATGTTTTGATCATCAATTATGGAAATGGTGGCCTCCTTGGTCGTCTCCAGCTTGCAGCGTAGATTCACCTGCAAATTGGTTTGATCGTCCAGTATGTTGAGCTCACAGTACTCCACCTGAAAAGAGGATTTCCCAATCAACAAATAATGAATGTGGAAAAGCCTCCAAAACCTCTTACCTCGTTCATATTTCGGAAAACAGCCAAGCAGCCTTTCATGGAGATCTTACAATAAAAACCCGAGTTAGAAGGCGTATCGAAGACCTCGAACATGGAACGCCTGAAGAATATGCTCCCCACAGCCGATTGAGTGGCATTTATGGCCCTCATTTGCAATCCTTGAGGATCGATCTCAATGAACATTTCCTTGCCCACCTTGGACAGGGATTGTACGGCTTTGGCGATGACTGCAATTTGAAAGAATATATTAAAAACATAGCTATTTAAAGTGTGCTATAGCTTACCCCTTGCATTGCTGCCTTCTAACGTGTATTTCATTGGCAAATTAGTCACAACAAATTTTCGGCAAGGAAAATTCGCGCGAACTTTGTAAACAAACCGGTTAGAGTGACCGACGGCACATCTTTTGGTATTTAAAATATACTGAAAAATATAGATACTTTACCACTGGTCACACTGCAGGGCAGGCCGGTCGAACGCCACATCAGTTCTAAACTTAATTAACAATAAAAGTGGGCCAAATCCAGCTAAAACACCGGTGGAAAAGTGCAAACCCCTCGTGGAGGTTCTTCTTTGTGTTGGCGCAACCGTTATGTGCGTGGCCAGAATCTCGTAGGAAAACGTTGAGTGCCAAAACAACAATGTTACGTGCCGCTGCCGCTTTGTGTGTGTCTGTGTTGGGGCTCCTGGGGCTCCTAGCGGCTCCGTCGACTTCCGCCGAATCGAGTCAGAGCTATCCGATCACCACACTGATCAATGCCAAATGGACACAGACGCCGCTATACCTGGAGGTGGCCGAATATCTGGCCGATGAGCAGGCGGGCCTCTTCTGGGACTACGTACAGGGAGTGACCAAGTTGGACACGGCATTGAATGAATACGGTTCGTGTTTCCCCCTCTAAAATACATAAATTCTTTATCTTTACCGTTTTCCATCCAGATACCGAATCGCAGCAGTATAATGCAGCGGTGGAGCTGGTCAAAAGCCACGTGAGTTCGCCCCAGCTGCCGCTGCTTAAGCTGGTCGTGTCCATGCACAGCCTGACGCCTCGGATTCAGACACACTTCCAACTGGCCGAGGAACTGCGCAGCGGTGGCTCCTGTCAGGGCTCCACCTTTGTCCAGGTGGGCACCGAATTGGCCTGCAGTTTCAATGAATTGCAGAAAAAGTTGGATTTGCCGCTGGCCAAGGAGAGTTTGGATGCTCCGGTGATAACCTACAGCTTCGATCACATTTTCCCGGGCAGTGAGAACAATACACGGACCGTGGTGCTGTACGGTGACCTGGGCAGCTCCCAATTCCGCACCTATCACAAGCTGCTGGAGAAGGAAGCGAACAACGGTAAGATTCGATATATTCTGCGTCATCAGTTGGCCAAAAAGGATGCGAGACCGGTGCGTCTTTCTGGCTACGGCGTGGAACTCCATCTGAAGTCCACGGAGTACAAGAGCCAGGATGATGCTCCCAAGCCCGAGGCGGGCGGATCTTCTGACGAGGATTTGGTCAATGAATCGGATGTCCAAGGTTTCGATTTCAAAACGCTGAAGCAGAAGCATCCCACGCTGAAGAGGGCCCTGGATCAGCTGCGTCAACGACTCCTGCAGGGCAACGACGAGATTGCCCAGCTGAAGGCGTGGGAATTCCAGGATCTGGGTCTTCAGGCAGCCGCTGCTATAGCCGAGATTCAGGGGGATGAGGCCTTACAAATTCTCCAATACACAGCACACAATTTCCCCATGTTGGCAAGGACTCTGCTGGCCCACAAAGTGACCGATGCGCTGAGGACGGAGGTCAAGCACAACACCGAAGCGTTTGGCCGAAGCTTGAATGTGGCGCCACCGGATGGTGCTCTGTTCATCAATGGCCTCTTCTTCGATGCAGACACCATGGATCTGTACTCCCTAATTGAGACGCTGCGCTCGGAAATGCGTGTCCTGGAAAGCCTGCACAGCAACAATGTGAGGGGAAACCTGGCTAGCTCTCTGCTGGCCCTGGATCTCACCGCGTCCAGCAAAAAGGAGTTTGCCATCGACATCCGCGACACGGCAGTACAGTGGGTCAATGATATCGAAAACGATGCTCAGTACCGGCGATGGCCATCGTCTGTGATGGATCTCCTGCGACCCACATTCCCTGGCATGCTGCGGAACATCCGAAAGAACGTGTTCAACTTGGTGCTGGTGATCGATGCACTGCAGCCGACAGCCAGAAGCGTGATTAAGCTATCCGAATCCTTCGTCATTCATCAGGCTCCCATTCGCCTGGGCTTGGTGTTCGATGCGCGGGATGCCAGTGAGGATAATCGAGAGGATTACATAGCCATCGGTTGTGCCTTTAACTATGTGAGTCAGAAGAAGGATGCCCGAGCTGCCTTGAGTTTCCTCACGGACATCTATGCGTCCGTTGGCGAGACGAAGGTCGTAACGAAAAAGGATATTGTAAAACAGCTCGCCAAGGAGTTCACCACTCTCAGTGCCAGCAGGGCAGAAGAGTTCTTGGAGGAGGACGGCACCTACGATTATGGCCGAGAATTGGCCGCCGAGTTCATTCAACGTTTGGGCTTCTCCGACAACAAGGGACAGCCGCAAGCCCTGCTCAATGGCGTGCCTATGCCCAGCAATATTGTGACCGCAGATAGTGACTTTGAGGAGGCCATCTTCACCGAGATTATGAGTCATACCACAAACTTGCAAAAGGCCGTATACAAAGGTGAAATGACGGACAGCGATGTGGCCATTGATTATCTGATGAATCAGCCTCACGTAATGCCCAGATTGAATCAAAGGATACTCAGTCAAGAGGATGTGAGGTACTTGGACATTAATGGCGTTGCCTACAAAAATCTGGGCAATGTTGGTGCCTTGAATCGTCTGTCCAATCGTGATATGACCGCCACATTGATGGAAAATCTCAAGTACTTTGGTGGCAAGAAGTCCACGGAGAAAATTGGTCGCTCATCGCTGCAGTTTCTCACGATTTGGGTATTTGCTGACTTGGATACAGAAGAAGGTCGTTCTTTGCTCACTCACGCCCTGGAGTATGTTCAAAGCAGCGAAAGTGTTCGCTTGGCATTTATTCCCAACACCGAAAGCGTCTCCTCCAAGTCCGACAAGAGGAACCTCAATCGTTTGGCCTGGGCCGCCGTGCAGAGCCTGCCAGAGTCCAGCCAGGCCACTGAGCTGGTTCTCAAGTGGCTGAAGAAGCCCAAGGAGAAGATCGAGATACCCGCGCAGCTGGAGGATATACTCGGTTCCACGGAGCTCCATCTGAAGATGTTGAGAGTGTACTCGCAGCGTGTTTTGGGTCTGACCAAGTCCCAGCGTTTGGTTATCGGCAATGGACGTCTCTACGGACCTCTGGCCGCGGCGGAGACCTTCGATAGCGCCGACTTTGCCTTGCTGGCACGATTCAGTTCCATGCAATATGGCGATAAGGTGCGTCAAGTGCTCAAGGAATCGGCTCAAGATGTCCGGGAAGAGTTCACCAGCGATACCCTCCTCAAGCTATACGCTAGCCTGCTTCCTCGTCAGACTAAGACGCGTTTCAAGTTGCCCACGGATCTGAGATCAGATCACTCGGTCGTGAAGCTGCCACCCAAGCAGGAGAAACTTCCGCATTTCGATATAGCTGCTGTCCTGGATCCTGCATCGCGTGCCGCTCAGAAGCTAACACCTATTCTAATACTCCTTCGCCAGGTGTTGAACTGCCAACTGAATCTCTATCTGATTCCCGTGCCCCAGCACAGCGATATGCCTGTGAAGAACTTCTATAGATATGTGGTGGAGCCGGAAATTCAATTCGAATCAACTGGCAGCCGATCGGAGGGACCTTTGGCCAAGTTCAGCGGTTTGCCGGCCAACCCATTGCTCACCCAACAGCTGCAGGTTCCCGAAAACTGGCTGGTGGAGGCTGTAAGAGCTGTCTACGACTTGGATAACATCAAGCTGACCGATATCGGTGGACCCGTGCACAGCGAGTTCGATTTGGAGTACTTGCTGCTGGAGGGGCATTGTTTCGACGCCGCCAGTGGTGCTCCGCCCAGAGGATTGCAGCTGGTTTTGGGCACGCAGAGCCAACCAATTCTGGTGGACACCATTGTGATGGCCAATTTGGGTTACTTCCAGCTGAAGGCCAATCCTGGAGCTTGGTCCCTGCGACTTCGTGACGGAAAATCCACAGATATCTACGGAATAAGCCACATTGAGGGCATCAATACCCATCACACAGCTGGATCGTCGGAAGTTCAGGTTCTTATCACATCCCTGCAATCCCATGTCATCAAGCTGCGGGTGGCCAAGAAGCCAGGCATGCAGCAGGCGGAACTCCTGGCCGATGACAACGAACAGGCGGCACAATCGGGCATTTGGAACAGTATCGCCAGCAGCTTTGGCGGAAGCAATGGCAACCAGGCGGCTACAGATGAGGATACGGAAACCATTAATATCTTCTCTGTGGCATCGGGACATCTGTACGAACGCCTGCTGCGAATCATGATGGTGTCGCTGCTGAAGCACACCAAGTCCCCGGTGAAGTTTTGGTTCTTGAAGAATTACCTTTCGCCTCAGTTCACGGATTTCCTGCCGCACATGGCCAGCGAGTATAATTTCCAGTACGAATTGGTCCAGTACAAGTGGCCACGTTGGCTCCATCAGCAGACGGAGAAACAGCGGACCATTTGGGGCTATAAGATCCTCTTCCTGGACGTCCTTTTCCCGCTGAATGTGAGGAAGATCATTTTCGTGGACGCCGATGCCATTGTGCGAACTGATATCAAGGAACTGTATGATTTGGATCTCGGAGGAGCGCCCTATGCATATACGCCATTCTGTGATTCCCGCAAGGAGATGGAGGGCTTCCGGTTCTGGAAGCAGGGATACTGGAGAAGTCATCTGATGGGCCGGCGCTACCACATTTCCGCCTTGTATGTGGTGGACTTGAAGAGGTTCCGGAAAATAGCAGCCGGAGACAGGCTGAGAGGGCAATACCAGGCGCTCAGCCAGGATCCCAACAGCTTGTCCAATTTGGATCAGGATTTGCCCAACAATATGATCCACCAGGTGGCCATCAAGTCGCTGCCCGACGATTGGCTCTGGTGTCAGACGTGGTGCAGCGACACCTCCTTCAAGACTGCCAAGGTGATCGATCTGTGCAATAATCCGCAGACCAAGGAGGCCAAGCTGACGGCCGCCCAGAGGATAGTGCCCGAGTGGAAGGACTACGATGGTGAGCTGAAGACCCTAATGGCTCGCATCGAGGACCATGAGAATTCGCATGGCAGCAGGGACACCGCCGATGATGATGCAATAGTGCAAGACCCGCTGGAGGTCACCACGGTGAGGCCATCCCATGAGCCCAAGCACGGCGAGCTGTGATCCCCGCGTGTAGTTAAATCAAACGAGTTTTAGTAAGAATTTAAGTCGTCCGGATATCAACACAATTTGATTACTACTTAGCTAAGACACCCCCCATCCCCGACACATATTTGTACATTTTAATTAGAATCTACTCACAACAAGCGACTCACTAAAGAAGTCTGAAGATTGTCTATTTGAAACTTTATTTCGTTTTCTTGTCTCTTGCATTCCAAGTGCTCTATGGCCACTAATTGAATTTAAGCTGAAAATATGTAGAAATGTCATAAAGCAGAATGCGCCTTTAATTTAAAAGTTCTTTGAAATGTATTAAAAGCTGTGGAGTGAATAGTAATTAAAATTGAAATGGGAAATATTTCTTGGGGGTAAATACTAACTAAGGTAAAGAAAATAACAGATTTTCAGGTTTTTGAAATATTTTGGGAATGTGTGGCAACGCCAGAGAGGTGGCAATATATCTTTCATCAGGTGGCAAGGACAAATCCCCATAAAGAACAACGTGTTTTTTTATTTTAGTTTTTTATTTCAAATTATAATTTGAATTTTTGTTGTAGTTTTTTTTGTGTGTGTATCTACATAAAGAAATTATTTTATAATTGTATTATAATGCTGCTGCTTTACCTTTATGTATTTAGCACTTAAGAATGAATTTTGTTTAGCAATTTCTTTTATTTTCTTGATAAATTTTCATTATTGGTATTTTTATTTTTTGTAAGGCAGACAGTGCAGTCCAAAGAAGTGGATCTTTATCATAGTTATTGTTATTAGGTTTGATCTTCTTCTCGGTTTAGGTTTTTGTTTTTTCATTATTATTATTATTTTTAATGTACTCCCTCAGCGAATTGCGTTCCCATTAATTTAGTTTAGCGTTTCTAATAAATATAATTTTAAAAGTTTACTCCTCATTTCGATTATCCAAACTAACGCTGAGTGTAGTATACATACGATAGTTCATTAAAGCTTTCATTTTTTATTCAATTTTTGCTCAATATGTTAGTTATATATGTTTTGGTTCAGACTACGCCATTCTATTCGCTTTGAACTAGTTCATAAGTGTGTAAGGGAAATATATAGTTAACATATTGTGGTTAGGGTTCGCTTCTCGATTTAATTATTTAATAAAAAAATGCGGCTGTCGAAAGGTTCTTTATCCTTATCAGTTTTGAGAGAGTGAGTTGTGATGAGTGTAATTTATCCGTATCTGGCATATATGGTATCTGTATCTTGCGCTTCTCTTACTTGCTAAGAATTGACGAAACTACAAAATTAGACTGTTGTTCTTCCAGTTCGTTCTCTCGTTATCTGTGTTTCTGTATCTGTAGTCTTTGTTATCATCATCAGTTTAAAAAAATGGTATAGGCATATTTTTATTTGAATGAATGCTTTCCCCCGATTCTTGAGTTCGATTCGTTGTATATGTATATGTATATATTGCTTTAATCCAGATGCTTATACATATCCTCCAGCTGAGGCTTGAAGTAGCTCTTTAATTGCGGTCTCTTGGCTTTGAATGTGGGTGTCAGCAGTCCGTTTTGCACCGAGAAAGGATCCGGATGCAGATAGACATCTTTTACCTAAAATAAATGTGTGTGTGTTTTTAATACAAATAATATATTAAATATTGGTCTTTATATATTTACCTGTTCGAATGACTTGAGTCCGCTCTGCTTGCCCCAGTTGAGCATGTCGTTCATGATCAGTTCCTTGACATTCTTATTATTGCACAGGACGGAGAGTGTGCCGCGTACATTGTTCTCCGTGGCCCATTGCTTCAGTACATCGACATCAGGTACAACGACAGCGATAATGCAGCTCTAAAATTACAAATATTATATATAATTTTGTGTTTTAAATTTTATATTTTTATAAAATAAAATAATAAAACCTTATATACATGGTGGATTTAAGTAAGCAATGCAAACAATTTTATTTTGAGAAAAAATACATTCCGCAATGGTCTCAAAGTTTCCATACAAATTACTCATACGCCACGTAATCCATGTCGACATTTTTCTATAAAAACTTTACCTCATGTGTAATTTTGCAAAAACTTGTATATTTTATTTTTTATTAAATAAATCCAAGAGACAGTTAATTTTTCGAAGCTACCTCAAAGCCTATAAGTTTGTTTAAATATTACTTATACGACACATACACCTTAAAGATTTTTTTTAGAAATGTATTTTAAATTTGTAATTTTTTGTACTATAAAAAAAGTAAAACCTAAGTAAGCAATATATATATTTAAATATTCAAATATTTTTTCAGACAAAAAAATGACCAACAGTGCGTATGAGTAATAAACTTTGAAGCCATTAAACAGAACCCAAACGCATTAATTTAAATAAATATTGCAGATAAAAATTATATTAAATTAATCACTCACCTTTAAGCTCTCTCCATAGACATAGACTTGATTTACATATTGACTGAGCGTATAGATATTCTCGATTTTCTCCGGCACTATATACTCGCCCTGGCTGAGCTTGAAGATGTGCTTGCGCCGATCGATAATTCGCAGGGTTCCATTGGGAAGCCACATGCCCACATCGCCAGTATGATGCCAGCCCTCCGAATCGATGGCTTCAGCCGTCTTCTCGGGATCCTTATAGTAACTAGAAAAAGAAATAAGAATTTAAAATACTTGTCTAAGAACGGTTTTTAGAGTTGAAACTTACCCATGGAACACATTCGATCCTCGCACGCACACCTCCCCCGTATTTTGATTGGCAAAGTACTCCATCTCTGGCACATCCACCAGTTTCACAGCATTGCAGGACACCGGGGGACCGACATGGTTGGGCACATGATCGCCCTGAACTGTTAGGGTAATGGCGCCCGTACACTCCGTCTGGCCATATCCCTCAAGGACCAGACAGCCCAAGGCACAGCGCATGAAGGTGAGGACATTGCCAGCGAGGGGAGCGGAACCGACGACCATGAGGCGCAGGTTGCCGCCAAAGGCCTGATGTACCTTCTTGAAGACCAGCTTGTCCCAGCAACCATTCCTACGCAGTACTCCCCGGGCAATCTCCTTTTCCTTGGCCCGCATGGCCATGTTGAAGAGTCCCCTCTTCAATCCGGACGCGGATATATCGTTTTGAATTTTATCGTAGACCCGATTCAGGAGTCGAGGCACCGCCGGCATAACCGTGGGTTTCAGCATCTTTAAGTCATTCGTTAGTTCCTTGATATCGCCCGAATAGAAGCCCACACAGCCGCCCACATAGTACATTCCGTTCTCGCAGCACCGTTCGAACATGTGGGCCAATGGCAGGAAGGACACCATCACATCTCCCGCCCGGATGCGATGATCGCCCATCTGTAGGATCACCGAACAGACGCCGGCCACCACGTTCCCGTGGGTGAGCATCACGCCCTTGGGATTGCCTGTCGTTCCAGAGGTATAGCACACTGTGCACAGATCCTCCGCCGTGGGTGGCACCTCCGGATGGTTACCCTTGGCGCCCAGCTTCTCCACATCAATGAAGGAGAATATCTGAATGCCCCGACTACGCGCCCGCTCCAGAGTCGTCTGGCGGATGGGCTTAATGGCCACAATGATCTTCAGGCTACGTGGCGCCTTCTCCAGCAGCATGGCCGCCTTGCCGTCATCCTCAACGACCACAATCGACATTTCCGTCTGGCGGATGATGAAGGCACAGGCATCGGGACCCAGGGTATCGTACAGTGGAACCACAACCAAGCAGAAGGAGTAGCAACCCTGCTCGTACAGGATCCACTCGGGTCGGTTCTGCGAATAGATGCCAATCAACTGTTTGGGCCGGGCGCCGAGAGCCAGCATGCCGGCGCCAAAGTTCTTGGCTCGCAGCAGGGCCTCGTCATAGTTGATCCACTGGAAAATAATAAATATATTATGGTATAATATATATATCCATGAAAAGTAATTACTCTTTCTCACCTGATAGGGAGACGTCAAAGTTTCACGCCAGCCCAGACAGGGGCCATTATTGGAGGCATAGGCACCTTCACGGAACGTCTGATATAGCGTCCGGACATTCTCTGTGATATAGGACACGAACTTGCCATTCTTGGACTCCTTGTAGAACTTGGAGACGTGTATTTGTTCTGGACCCTGTGAATGCGAGTGAAGTGACCCCAAAAGAAACAGAGAGAGTGAGAGAGAGAAATCGAGGACATGCAATGAGTGGAGACGTTGAGAGAGAGATATTGATATAGTATAAATATGTACAAACAAAGTTTATCAATGAGGGTTTTAGTTATAAGAGCCAATATGTATTAAGGGGATATTACATATAAATGTATGCTTTTTATGAATTGTTTGTCTTGAGCTATAAAATTAAAGAAGATCTACTGTGAAACAAGGCTAAGAACCTTGGATAATACCCTGTAGTTTAGCATATCAATCTTCTCATTGCATTTTTAACATAAAATATTATAAAAGATCAAAGCCTAACAAGTGTTAACCCTTAATAATCCTTTTTATAATTTCCTCTAATTAAATCTATTATTGATTAGGTATACTTTAAAAGCCTATTTCCTTTTCCTCTTTTTTTCATAAGCCTTTGCTTAGCCATCAATCTTTCACATTTCACTTAACCTGTGTGTTTATTTTGGGCTGCTCAAACAATAAATCACACCCTATTCTAAGATTAAAATCAATAACCTTTTGAATTTATGATATATTGTTTATTTTGGGGCTACAAACATAAACCCATCACTCGTCGAAATTTCTTTTTTCGACGTCCAAGAGTAGATAGCAAGTGGAATTGATTCGCTATAGCCATTAGAGCACTTCCTTTATGGTAAACAGCTGCCAATGAAATTCCCGCAATGGCCAAAAGTGTTGATGTACGAAAACGAATATCAAAATATATTTTTATGGTGGCTTTTTCACGGCTCGGGGGGAAATTGGAAATCTTTAAAGTTGGTTTGTTTATTTTCGCTGTCCATAGATTTTAATGAGCACAGAAATGCACAAATGTATTTTCATAAATAATTGTACCGCAGTTTAAAGTGCTTTTTCCAAATCAATTTTGTTTACATTTTTATAGTATGTATTTTTTTGATGACGCAAGTTTAAGGGGGATTAATTTGGGAGAGCATACTCCTAGGAGCAGATGAGAAGGAGGATTAGGAGGACTATCCCTACCCTGTGGTGGATATCTAAACGATGATCGTATTTGATCTAGCCCCACCGGCCATGTAAGAGACAGTAAACAAAAAAGAAGAAGCAAAAATAAAGTTTGTATTAGTATTATTGCTTTTGTTAAGTCGGGGGTTAGTTCAAGGCAGACTCTTATTTTAATTTCTAGGTGGGTTTTCCTCCTCGAGAGTTACCTTCAGCACATCACTCTGATTGCTTAGCTCGATGGGCACTCGTATGCTGGTTATTTGGCCGCAACAGGACATGGTTTCCTTTTAAATTCTATTATTTTCTGGTTAGTTAACTTTAATGTGCAGATTATTGGACACTCTGTTCACTCTTGGCTTCCTTTATGGATCGTTCAGATTTCATCTGGCATTTAATATGCACATTTTCCAAGCGACTGCAAAAAACACAAACACACAAACACTTGATATTGACTTTTCGCACATTTCATTGGCCATTTTGCATTTAATGTCTTTGCCGTTGTCGTTGTTTCAGTGCCGGAAAATCTTACGTTCGATTTTCATTTTTCATTTTCTTATTTTAATTATTGCCATTAGACGCATTTCATAATCGTTCGAAAAATCGTTTAAATGCTAATTAGCGCGTTTAAAAATAAATACTTTTCGATTTGTAATTGAAGGGTGTTGCTCATTACCATTAATTCAAGAAGCATCCTGTTTATAAATATTTGTATAGCATATTTGTTTAATATTTAAACATTTTCTTGTTCTATATCTATTTTTTGTTTATTTTTTCACTCTTAAAAAAATGTTTCATCAAACCCAAACAAAGGATAATTTTATAAACAAACACATCTTCACGTATTTAATTCTTTGTATTACCAAATAATTTTTTTCTTTAAATAAGTATTAAACAAACCCCTCTTAATGCCCTATTAATGTTTCTAGCTGATATTTTCAAAGATTTAAATCAATCTTTGTGCATTTTATGAATCCCTAATGAGACGCACACCTAATTTTTCCAATTCCCCGACAACATTTTCAAAATTCCCCCCATCAAAGGCCAAGCCGAAAGTCAAAAACCAAAGCATAATTATGACGCCTTACATACTTTTGGCAACTGCAGTCCAATTCAATTTTGTTTATAATTTTTCAATATTGGCAGCTGCTGCTGGGCCGGGCTGCCCCAGAACGGGTTAAGATTTTAAATGTGTGTAAAAGGTGGCACAAAAGACCAAGAAATGAAAGAGAGAGAAATTGGCTAACAACAAAAACAATATCGACAAGGCGTCTTCGTTGCTTTGGCTTGGCCTGCCCCAAATTAATTTATAAATAGTTCGTTTGGGGGTAAAAACGTTCCACTCTGTTGTTATCTATGAGAGAAGCCCGTGTGTGTGGCCGCATAACACGAAAAACAAAAAAAAATTAAGCAAAAAATAAAACATATTCTCACACACTAGAAGAGCAAAATACTCTTGTACAACGAATATTTTTTTGCAAATCAAAATATAGGTGTATCTTGTGAAATTTCTCTTCTTTTTCAACAACTGACTCATGGGGAAACGCTTTCGAATGCCTCGAGGGGCAATTGGCTAGCGTTTTCCTCAATGAGCAATTCATCTTTGAGTTATGGTAATTGTGGTTGCCATAAAATCGGTCATAAACTATTGGCCAGAGAAAAGGGCGGTTAAAAATATAAATGAATGAAATGGCAGGGGTGCTGAGAAGAATTTCCCTAGGATCTGCATCATATCAATAGTTTGGCAGCATTTTTCTTTTGTTTTTAAATAAAAGAAGCCCAGGCAAAATATGCGGGAATTTCAAGGTCGTCTGGGAGCGGGATTTTCTTTATTATTTTCCAGGTGGCTTTTTATACTCTAGTTTTCGCAACTCTATGGTCATCCCCCCTTCATTTATCTTGACATTTATTATGATTCTAATTTAATCTGAAAAAATAAGCCATCTGAATTGATCAGACAAATTTGTAGAAAGAATAACAATGAATGTAGGATTCTTGAGACAAAAACACCTACTATATCTAAGCAGATATTGGCTGAAATAGTGGGTTTTTGATTCCTGACATTTAGATTGACTGATTAAGATTGAGAGCTAGATGGCACGTTAAACTATGGCGATAAAAGGTATTTTTTGTTAAAATTATAATGTTTATTTTATAAAATTATTATTGATTTTGGATAACTAAGATAATTTTTGAAATATCACAGAAATTATATAAGTATTTTTTAGGAGCTTTGATCATGGCAGAATTGCAATATTACCCAATGGAAAATACTTTGTTTTTACCAATATTTTCATTGGAATGTTTTGTTTTGAAATTATTACAAAAATCAATTAGTTTTAGTATAGAACAAGTAGTACTAATTTACATTTTCAAAATTCCACATGGCCCAAAATTCTTGTGGCAGAAAAATCACAGAAACAACCCAATCTCTCTAAACACAAAACAACCATAAAATGTTATAGTCAATGGGGGAAAACATCGTTAAAATCAACTCAAGTTAAGCTGTTTACAATGGAGAATTAAACCCATCAAATCGAATACAACATCCATCAGACCAAATTAGAAACAAAATCATGACAGAATTAATTTTATAAGTAGTTTTCTTTGCTGCGTGTTCCTTAGATGTTTTATGTATAGAAAAATGTATGAACTTGAACTTGAGGGGCTGAGTTCACAACGGCCACAACGACGACGGCAACGGCACTTTGACACTTTGGCAAATCGATTTCCATGGGAAAATGTTTTATTTGAATTTTTCTTAGTTATGTATATTTTTTCCACTTTTTCGAAGCATTTTGGGTTTTCTTTTCTTAATTTTTTGTCTTTTGTGCTTTACGTAATGAGATTAAACGCTTGTATTTATGTCAATTTGTTGCAAATTGTCGTGCGTTTTTTTTCGCTCTTTATTTTCGCTTTGTTTAGTATATAGACACGAGCTATTATTTATAAAAAATACGTTTGTTTCATAGATAGGTATATAGATCTGCGATATGTACATTATGCTGCCGCTGCTGCTGCTATTGTTGTTGGTTTCTTTTTTCGTTATTTGCTTTTTGGGATTATTCTAATTTGAAATATATTTTTTTTGAGGGGGGTTTGAGCGCGCCGCGATCTTCGCGACACGATGTTTAATTTCGAACTGAATGGCACAAGTAAAATATTGGCCGTGGCTAAAAATGATTCTTCTGGCCGGCCCGAAGAATCTTCGAGGAGAGAGAGAGATAGAGAAGACACTGCTCAGATGAGAGAAGAATTCGGATGAGGACTTCGAGGGAGACACGAGGAACAATGCAGGCTCGTTCGTTCGGCTAGGAATTTTATTCGTTTATATTTTCTTCTTTTGATATTAAACGGTTCTTCGTTTTTGCCCGTTCTTCTACAGCTTTGCTCTAGTTCTTTCGGCTTTTCTTTTTTTTTTTTTGTTGGACCGATCAAGTTGTCTGCCTGTCGGAATATTCACCTCCCCCGCCTTTTCTTCCTGTAATTACACGCGATCTAAAACGGCATGTGACTATATAAATATATATATCTTTGGAGGGAATTTCTTGGTTTGGAAGACAGGCAAATGTCAACTCTTTAATAACCCACATGATTTATGATTCATATGCCAGAACCACGCCCACTTTTTAGAGAAATAAAAATAGAAAACATTTGTTTACTTTTTGGATTATAACCAAAAAATTGGGCAGGTGATGAAATTAAAAAATAAAAGAACTAAATCTATGACTAACAAAAATATTAAAGCATATTACCAAAATTAAAAATATAAATAATCTTTTTTAAAATTTAATTATAATTGTTTTTACTAGTACTGACTTATTAAAATTAATAATTTCAATTAAAGAATGGTTTTTAAATGTAAATCGTATTACGTTTTTATTATATTTGAAGCAATGCAAACATTTATAAATCAACGTTAATTATTCAAATGTTTAATTATTCCTTCTGCTTCAACTAATCTTAAACGTTTTAACTAGAATTTATTCTAATTTAATTGAATATTTCATTGGCACCACATTATTTACACATAATGCATTAAACATTAGCTCAGTGCACCTTCTCACATATTTATCGTTTCATTTGCACCTCCATTTGCACTCATTAGCAAATTTTAGTGTTCATAGTATACATGTTATATTGGAAAACACTCAATATACACGGTAGAGTGTGCCAAATACTTGTTGGTGCACTTTTAGTTGCGTTCGGGGGGCCAGACTAAACAAACAACACACACAACAAATTGACTAACATAGAGAGCTGCATAATTACAAGCACACACAATATATATTATGTATAATAATGTAATATATAAATCTATGTAGTATGCACATGTACCTGCTTAGAAGCAGACAGGTTGTCCCTGTCCTGTCACTAGTTTGACATTTCCTTGTTTATTGTTGTTTTGTTCTTTCATTGTTTGTTATTCTTAATGAACATTATTTGCACCAGTTTTTTTAGTTTATACAAGAGTAAAACTTTTGTTTAGTGTTTCAAATAATTTTAAAATATTGATTAAAAAATATTGAAGGGTTAAGATAGTATAACTTAGCTAATATATTTTACTAGAAAAGCTGTACAATTTTATTTAAATTTAGATTAAGGAAGATAGCCATTTATGTACATATGTTGAAAATTAGCTTACTTATTTTACGATAAAAGTTATTAAATGTTTGTTTAATTTAAAATTAAATATAATCAGCACATATTTGTGAAAGCCACCTTCTCTGAACAAGTTCAACCGCTTTGAACCAGTTATATCCACGAGAATATTCTTTTAAAAAGCAAAAAAAAAAATAATATTGTATAGCTTTTAGTTCCACATATTGAAAATTGCATTTCGTAGCATTTCCGGAAATTTGCATCCTTTTTTTTGTTTTAAAAAAGCTAAAGAAGGTCAGAAATCTAAACAAGAGTTAGAAGATTACCTTTTTCAATTGAATTAGTTTTTAATTGTATTAATTTTATATTAATTTAACCATTTAAATCAACTCATACACCACTGTGCCAGAGCAACCTTCAACCCCTCGAAAATTTATACTTGCCATTTTGGCAGTGCCAAATATTGGCCGACGAAATATGGTATTGTGTCAATAATGTTTGTTTATTTACATGACATCAACACAAAAGGAAAAGTTCGTTACACCAGCCCCTGGGGAAAATTCAACGGAGAAAAAACAAATGAAATGCCGGCTTGACAGTAGGAAATGCTCCTGACAATTGCGCGGGTGGGAAGCATTTTTGCATAGAATAAAATTGAGTGAGAGCAAGGCGACTAATTAGGGGAAAATGCCAATTGAGCCATGACAAGATTTATTATTGTCGTGCCGCTGTCATTCGATAATTTATCAGCAAGAGAATGTTGCAGTTTTTGGCAAGAGGAAAATATATATTGTGGCCACTCAATTAGAGCATGAGGCTCGTTTCGGTTCTATTTTTGATCATTTCTGCACCACTGTGGCGAAGACGTCATTGCTAAAAGTCAGAGAAAGAACAAAGAACGAGATTGAAAATCGAAAAATTGTGAAAATGTGTGAAAATCATGTGACGACAACAACGAAACAGAATTAGTATCTGGGAATCCGAATCGTAATCGCACTCAACGTGATTGTGGACATGTGCAGATCAAAGGTTTTTCTTCTTTTCACGGGTTGCTGTTCTGCCTCAAATAGAACAAACCTGAACAAGTCCGAAAAAAAGAGGAAAAATCGAAATGAAACGCGGAAAGAAAACAAGAATTCTCAAGACAAACAATTCCCCAGTGATGCAATTGATGAAATTGAAATTGAATAATTAAGAACACGTACCTCCAGCAACGGGGACTGGTTTTCCAGAGGCACTAACGGTCGTTCCGGCACGGGTCTCGTTGCAAAGTAATACGCAACACTTGCTGCCAGGCTGCTGAGGGTTAAGGTGCCAAAAGTACCGCCCAGGTAGTACAGATAGCCATCGATCTCGTCCCCTGTGAAAAATATAATACAATTATGAGTAAGAAAAATATGTATATTAAAGGAATTTACTAAGAAGAAGAAAGGTTTTCTTGATAATTCAATTTAAAGGATAATATTTACTTAAAAAAAAATTGCAAAAATACTTAAAATGAATTTAAGTTCCTTCTTGGGAAATAAACATTCAATATAATTATTTATAATTTAATATGTGTGAGCAATATTTCCATTAATTTAAAAACAAGCATCTTTTGAGTAGATGTTGGAAATATCTTCTACTAAATTTTGTATAACAAATATTATATTGAAACCCAATACTTTGTAATGTTTAAGAAATTTTTAAGCAAATTTCAATTCTAATGTACAAAAATTAAATACAAATTGAAGTTGGAATTCAACTTTAAATTTGATGTACGTTATGTGAAGTTAACAAATAAATTAGCTAAATATATTAATATTAATATTAATCTCCATCAAAACTAATTAATCATAAAATATGAGTAATTATTTTCAATGCCTCGCCAATTAACTCAATATTTTGACATTAAAATTGCTAAACAAAATAATTAAGGCTATTACTAATTAGAATTTCTATTGTTTTTGATATTTGCAAAGTACATTTTAATGTTGTCAATTAAATAAATAGTACCTATATATACTATTTAATTTCGCTCATTTTACCAACCATTATAAATATGTATATGTGAAATTAAATACAAGGTAAAAAAGAATACTTACAGAAATATGAAAAATTGCTGACTATCAAATGATTGACGTAGGCCATAACCGATTTCTCCGGCGTCATCGTTTTCTGTTCGTTCTTTTAAACTAATATTATTGTTGTTATATTGGTGTTGTTGTTGTTGCACTTGTAGTTGTTGTAGTTATTCTTTGCTACCTGAGTGAATGTTACGTGTTTAGCTTAATGATTGCCCGCAAAAGATAGCCTGGAAAATAATCAATAAAAGTGCAAACATCAGTTTTTTGTTGTTGTTCTGTATTTATATTACACAAGTAAATATAGATTTTTATAATTGTATGTTTTTTGAGAAACAATGCACTTGTCGTAGGTGGAGTTTTGTTTGTGTAAATATTTCTCAGTTCCCATGCTGAAAGAATGCAATCAAGCTGAACCATAGGCCAAAACCACAAAGTATACCCTCAATTTTCTGCCTAATTAGAGAGGTTATCCATATGCACATATAAATACATGATATATGTATCTTTATCGATAGATAATTGCCACTGGGTCCCTTGACAAGTCAAGTGACAACAATTAAATTGCCTTCACTGTAGGATGATTATTTAAATTGGTTTACATATTTAGGGTAGATTGAACGTTTGAGATATGAGAAGTAATGTATTCAACGAAAATCATTTGTCAAAGTCCGCTGATCATTTTCTATATAGAATTTAGAATCTGATGAAATATATGTATATATAAGTACATATATGTATACTAATATTTTTGACAGGCAGACAGACATCAGTTATTATGGCTTTATCTGCTATGTTTTAAAGGCGTCTTATCAGCCACTTGCAAAAACACCAACTGAGAACTGCAACTGAAAACCAAGCAATAAAAACAGATTAAGGTTGGCACTCACGAAGTTTTTATGCGCTCTAATTTTTAATTGTTTACTTAGCTGTATTTAAATATAAGCTTTAGTTAATATTTTTTATATTTGTCACGAGCTTTATTAACCAGTCAACCTTATTTTCATACGCGTCGAAGTTCAAATGTACACCTTAAGTAACTAAAATATAAAAGACCATAGTATATGTTTAACAAGCTAGACTTTAAACTCACTCACTAAACTCACTTATTTTCAAGTATACCTTTTATTTCGCATTGACTTTTAAATTATGGAATCAAGTCTCTTCCGTCAGCTGGCTGACTTTGATTTGTAATTTTACATTACCTCAAGCACGAGCACTTGCACTATAAACTACATTCTTTGGGTACTCAACTGGTTTCCTAACATTGAATAATTAATTTTAGAATTTCCCATTTAGAAATGGGTACACATGGCTTTTGTTTTTGAACCAAAAGCTGTCAGGGAATTTCCCGGAGAGTATACAAAACTGGTTTTCAATTGCTTGAGAATATTCTCTTTCTATATAAGGAAATTGTAATGATAAAAATTATTATAAGCAAGTTTTGTTCAATGACAAATACGCAAAGTCGTGTTTAATTTTTTCTCCCTGTTTCTCCCTGCATAAAGAAATTGTTGTTGGGGATCATTCATATAGAGCTACTATTTTATGCAAATATCTGTTAATTTATGTTTTTATTATGTGTTCTATGTTACCATAGAAACTTTAACTTGTAAATATTAATATTCCTCATATCGATATATTAAGGGCATATCTTTTCTGACTTAAAGTGAAGAAAATATTATTTACATCACTGATGGTTCCTAATCCGATTTGTTTTTCCACTTCTGCGTTTTCCCGACTGCACTTGTGGAAAGCCAAACAATGTCCAGCCACCGAGCAGACCGACCCACTTCACCCACATGTACAAGAGGCCAGTGGAGCGCATCCACAGAGCTTTTGGATGGCTGATAAGACTTGGGCAGCGGCGCAGATGAAGAGGCAACAAGAACAGGGAAGCCTTTATCAGGCCGGGAGTGTAACTTTGCACCCAGACATCAGTTCGAGGCCGTCGCCGTCTCCCTAAGCAGATTATTATTCCACTGGACAATGCAGACGGACGACCCAAAAAGTTACCCGACTTTTAAATATCCGGTCATTTGTAGGGTTTATGGTAAAATCGTTGCATACTTCTTTGCGTTATTCTTAGTGTTTATATCGGTTTCTTAATCGGTTTATATCGGTTTCAGCTTAATGAGCTGAAATATGACAAGATTGTTCTTTAAGTTATAATTAAATAAAAAATTATTACGTTTTTTAAAATTCTTATCACTTAATGCCGTCATCCACACGTGAAAGATAAAAAGTAGTTGGGGCTTGTTGAAACGTTCTCGCATTATCTTATTCGTGTGCCCTAAGCAAACATAGTTTGTATAAATAAGTAAATTTAGGTCCACAGCATCCATTTTAGTAGTAACATCAAAGTAGACGATAGAATTCTCAAATAGTTCTACCATAAAATAGGGTATCAACATCTTTGGAAAGTCCTGCTTCCTTGCCTTATTTTTCAGTGAACAAGTTTTTTAATTTTAAAAGAAAAATCACAGTTCAAGGTGATTTTCAGCTTTTCATCATATGCCGTCTGGTTTTTTTGGGTAGCCTAATTTTAAGGGTCAGAAAAAATCGAAATATAAGTAAATTTAGCTCCTTTGTGTAGGTCCCCAAAATAAGAAACGTGCTTACATTATGCAACAATATAAGTGAGTTTAGGCCATATATTGATTTTATAGACAGTTTTCTTTTTTGCCGGGTCAAATCAGGTTTGCCCAAATGAGAAGAGGAAAAAGAAGAGAACGAGGTGACGATAAAGGAGACCAAGGAGGAGGCGGAGGAGGATGGGGCAGCGAAAGGGGCATAGTAAAAGAGCGAGAGAATCAAAATGAAGCCTACGGAGGTCAAGGCGGGCACACATGCATTTTTTTAGTCATTGATTTTTGCCACTTATATATCTTACCACAAAATCTGGACTACTTGTAGATGAAACACATTTGTCGGGGGTGCGTGTATTTATTTATACTTTAGGCACTTGGCCATATATCCATACACTTAAATTAGCCTGGGAAAATCAATGAAAAGTTTACGTTTCGGCACTCGCGGGTTCCTCTTCTCTTGTTTTTTTTTTTACCGGGTCGTTTTGGGGGGGCGGCCGCGGACAGATGGGGGGTGGGCGCGAGGAGAGAGAGGAAAAGTCTTAGAACCGAGCACGGAATACCAAAAAACCGAAAACTGAAAAAATTACTCTAAACGTTGCGGACGAACGTTCAAAACAGAACTGAGACTGCCAGCGGAGGAACTTGGAAACAAAGTCCAGTCCGTTAGCATTTGAGTCTCCGTTTTGAGCATGCGTGCAACAACAATAACAACAAAAATAACAACAACAGCTATCGCATGAATGAAGCCATGCAGAGAGCCCAGGGCAATGCAAAAGAGAGCTAGAGAGTTTTCTATAGTACAGTTGAAGAAAGATATATTACTAAACATTGTAATAATATTAAATTTTAACAAGAAAGGAAGTTAACTTCGATATTGCTGTTATATTTAAATATCTGCTAGTAGAATAATTATAAGACATTGTTCAGACTTTTCGATTTTCGAATGTTATTGTAAAACCCTTGCTAGGGTATTAAAATGTTGCATACGAAATACAGAAGTTTGCGAACAAATTAAATGAATTGATATATATATATTCCTATGGCAGCTATATGATATAGTGATCCGATTTGAATAAAATGAAACCAGAAATTCTGGAATAATAAAAAATGGCCATGTATTAAATTATATGAAAATATATTGAAAATTGGCATAGTACAAATTTTTTCTCAAAAATTCCCGAGTCGTTCCTATGGCAGCTATATGATATAATCGTCCGATCCGTCCCGTTCCGACATATATAGTAGTGGAGCATATGAAGACTATCTGCAAAGTTTCATTCAGAAAGCATCAAAACTGAGGGACTCAGTTTTGACGCTATAAACGGACGGACAGTTTGAACATGCTAGATCGACTCGGCTGTTGATGCTGATCAAGAATATATATACTTTATAGGTCGGAAATTCCGTCACGCGTTGCAAACTTTGACTAAAATTATAATACCCTGCCAGGTATAAAAAGTTGATACAGGGGCATCGGAAAAATGTGGTTTTGATTTCGCAAAAAGGCATTTCCGCTAAACCAATTTTTCGGTGCCATACAATTTTCGAATAATTTTGTGTTTTTAGTTTTTTCACAAAGTTTTGAAATGTGGCAGGGTTGCCTTGATGAAATTTCCCATGTGTTTTACAAACATTTTTTTTAAATGACTGTAAAATGGTGGTTTTGGGTTATTTTATTCTTTAAATAATGTGATTTAACCTATTTTGTTAATTAATTTAGTTTTTTTTACTTTTATTTAAACAAAAGTTTAAAATGTTGGCGCGAAAATAAATAAAACTAGCTAGACAGCTCTATTAAACTCGACTTTAAAAATTCGAATCTATTGATGTGGTAGGCATCGAAATTGCTCAAGTTGTGTGTTTTCAAAGACCCGAAAATATTTGAGGAAGTGCTGTGGCACCGAGAAATCATTTTTCAGGGTTTCTTGCTTCGTTTTTCTGGCACCCCTGATATTGCTGTTATATTTAAAGATCTCAAATAATTATTAAAATTGTATTTCATTTTAATTATTTTACACATTTCCATTTTAATAACTTTTTCTTTGAGTGTGCAAGAGCTCCACCGAGAGAGCGCCATGTGGGAGAGAGTGCCAGTGCCAGCTCCAGTCATAACAAACAACGGCCGAAATGGCAAACAAACTACACGTGCTATATAAATCTGCCGTGGTAGAGGGGGCGGTGGAGCGAGGGTGTGGCGGAGAGCGCAAGGTGCTCGCCACGGCCCAGAGCCGGCTGCTGAGAGAGAGAGAGCCAGCGTGGGAGCCTGCAATTGTGTCTGGTTGGTTGGTCTTATGGCGGTTTGAGGGGAGGGTGGAGCCAGGGAACTTGGAAAGCGGTAGACAAACGGCTGACTTTTTACGGCCAGGAGCAAGGATGAGGATGGGGAGTGGGGGAGGGACAAGTTGTTTGCCTCGCGTGACGCACTTGCTCCATAAGGTCCTGCAATGCGACATGTTTTGCGAGGGAAGATCAAAGATTTTAAAGGATCTCAGCCCGTAAAGCCACTTTGAGGCATTTTAGTTAAATAGAAATTATTAATTATAAAATTATTTTTAGTATTAATTTCCTATATATTTTAGATAGTAGAATTTAATTTTTTCAAGAAATATCCATGGAGAATTGTGTAGTTATTTATCAATTTTAATTAATGTAAGCAATTTCTCATTAACAAAAATGGTTAAATTCGAAAGCCAGTGAATTTTCTATATTATAAATTATATAAAAAAATATATAACAAAATATAATTTATAATATAGAGAATTCACTCTTAACAAATGTAATATAATTTAAAATAACAAGGAAAGCCACAGAAACTTTAAGAGATTTGAAATCAATTGAATTGGTGTCCTAGAAAATTAAACATTTAAACATAAATTTATGGTTGGTTTTAATTTGATACTACTTTTTATTTAATATTTTTTTTTAATATTTTAAAATCATTTTCAATCAAATTTGTAATAATTTTTAAAGCTACCCTCGCTCTTTTGAAGGAGCAAAGGACTGCCATATTATTTGTGTCCGAACGACAGCTGTCTGTCGAGCTAAAAAGTTTATTGTCGAAGAATCTATAATTACTTGTAAAAGGTTAACTCGATTTCACTGTCCATTTAAAAAAAAAGTCCTTTGAACTTAAAATGAAGGAGGAGCAATGAAGAGTGGGATACAAGTAATTAGGTGAATCAGCTAAAAGTGACTGCAAATTGTCGTTACACAAGGGTTTGTGTGGGGTCCTGTTTATTCAGGTTTTGTGGCTTTTTTATGAGTTGCCATAAAGAGCATAAAGTCAAAGGTTAACCAAACAAAACGGAGTGAAAACTCTTCAAAATTTAATGTAAACTCAAATATTCATTTTACACACAACACTTGGAGCGTATTCTTTTAAATTTTCATGAAGCATACTATGAGGCGACCTGATTTAGTGGGTATCTCAACCGGCAGATACTTTTCGGGTCAGCTGTTGCCCCAGTTTTTTAAGGGGCTGCCTTGTCCAGTGGGGTCAGTGTCATTCTTTCTTTTTTTTATCGGATTTTGTCAACCACAAACCGCAAAAGTTTAAATGTTTACTTAAAAACATGAAAAGCTTTTTGCATTCTTCAAAAGAATAATACTTTAAGTGCTTATTGTTTGGTGAGCACTCGAACTATGGACAGCCGTGAGGTGAAAATATCTTTGGAGGATTCCCCCAGCTCCGAGGGAAGCTTCGCCAGTACCACCAGTGGACCATGCTGTGGTTTAGGAAGCGATTTGGAAGTGGAGATACCTGGAGTGGAGGAGCATAAGCCACAGGAACACATGGCACTGAAAAGCCCCAGTGATTTGCAGACAACCAAGAATACAAAGAAGAAATGTTCCAGCCAACTTTCGGGGGGAAATAGTTATGCCACAAATAAAAATGTGGCTGAAGGTACAAGAATCATATAAAATACCTTAATTTTATCTATAATCTAATACTACTTCCCTGCAGGTCTCATGGATATAGCTTTACTATCAGCCAATGCAAATCAGTTGCGCTTTTTGATAACCTACAACGACAAGGCCTCCACTTACATATACAGCATGATTATGGTGATACTTTCCCTGGTGCTGCAGCTTCTAGTTGGCATAATGCTGATCTTTAAGGTAAGAGATAATCCCTATTAGAGATTTGATCAATTGATACATAAAACCTGCCCAACAGAGACGCCTTAAGAGGATCCAGAGCCAAAGCTACGAAAGAACAAATGATCTTTTAGTGATGGGAGTTTTCATGATCACAGTGATTAACATAATGCTGGCCGCCTTTACCACAACCGATGGCAATGCCCATTAAAGGATCAAATAATAATAATATTCAAAGTATATTTATACGTACATATTTAAAATTGTATTTGATACAATATAACAGAAAGAACTATGTGGTAAATGCTAAGGTAACACGGAGAGAACCTTCAATGGACGACACAACGGCCGTTCAAATTCTTTCAGCGGCTCTCACACATAAATGCACTTGACGTATCTGACGTACGATATCTCAGCTTGTGTGGGGGTCTTGGATGTGTTTGGGGGTATTACTATTCCTAACCCGAGTAGTCCTTCTTGACGCACTTGGCAATGGTGCTCAGCTGCATGTTGGTGGTGCCCTCATAGATGGCTCCGATCTTCACGTCACGGTAGTACTTCTCCTGGGGGAAATCGCGGGTGAAGCCCACACCTCCCATCCAGTCGACGCACTTGATGGCCGCCCTCTGAGCCACCTCGGAGGCATAGTACTTGGCCATGGCGGCCTCCTTGAGGAAGGGAACACCCTGTTCCTGCAGACGAGCAGCATTGTAGGTCATCAGGCGGGCAGCCTCGATTTCTGTGGCCACGGTGGCGATCTGGTGCTGCATCGACTGGAAGTTGTAGATGGCCTCGCCGAACTGCTTGCGCTCCAGCAGATACGGGATGGTGGCATCGAAGGTGCCCTGGGCCAGGCCCACCATCTGGGCGGCAATGCCAATGCGTCCCTCATTCAGGAAGCCAGCGGCATACTTGTAGCCATGTCCGAAGGTACCCAGGATATTCTCTTCAGGGACACGGACATTGTCAAAGGTGAGCATGCAGGTGCCAGAGGCGCGGATGCCCAGCTTATCCTCCGGCTTGTTCACAATCAGACCGGGGGTCTCGCGATCCACAATGAAGGTGGTGATGCCGCGGTATTTCTGAAATAAATTTTAGAAAAAAAAAACAATTAGGAAAGGAAAAATCAAAGATTCAATATTTCTTTTTCTAGATTTGGTTGCTACATTTGCACACTTAGCAATCTATGGATTGAACTTTGATCTGATAGCGATAAGATGGCAATTATTTAAACACACATAAAGATTAGCTATGGAAAATATTATAAGATCGATAAGGTGCTGTGGAAAAGTGAAAACTAGGCTCAGAAAAATAATAGGAGCAGCTTAATCTGATTTAAGATGGGTTTACAGATGACCTTCAGCTATTGAAATCATTAATATTTAAATAATATTCTTTGCTACTTACATCCTCTGGCTTGGCATTGGCAAAGACCAGGAATACTCCAGCCACATCAGAGTTGGAGATCCACATCTTGGTGCCATTGATCACGTAGTGGTTTCCATCCTTCTTGGCCACCGTCTTCAGGGAGAAGGCATCCGATCCTGCTCCGGGCTCGGTGAGGGCAAAGCTACCAGCGTATTCCTGGGCCAACTTGGGCAAATACTTGGCCTTCTGCTCGGCATTGCCGAACTTGATCATCAGCGAGTTGACCAGCGTATTGTGGATGTCCACAAAGGCGGCCACGGCGGGATCGATCTTGGACAGCTCCTCAACCACAATGATGTTGGTCATGAAGTTGCAGCCACTGCCGCCCAGCTCAGTGTCGATTTCAATGCCCATCAGGCCATTCTCGAAGACGGCCTTAATCACAGAGGGATCGAACTTGTGCTCAAAGTCCATTTTCTTGACCAGGGGCTGGATCTGATCCTGGGCCAGTTTGGCAACTGAAATGGGAAGGGAAAATATTTAAATTTTGGGTTAAATACGTAAGAAAATTATTTGAAAATTTAAATAATACAAGTATAAAGCTTTTTTTTCAAAATCATAAAAAAGTTCTCTTGGTAAAATCAACATCATGATCATTAAGTAAAAGCTTCAGTTAAAGTTTTTATAAAGCTTTAAAGAACTTTTAACTGCACGTTTTCTGGACTAGAAATTAGTAAAAAAAAACAAGTCTAAAGCTTTTTTTTATTTATTTTTTACTCTGTTCTGCCTTTTTTTCTTCTAAGGGGCTTGATGTCTTGGCTGTGGGGGTTCTGTTTGTATAAGTTGGGGTATGTCTCTATATAAACATGTTCCTATGTAGCCTTATATATTGGATACAAATTCTATGTGTGGGTCTTGAGCGTGTGTCTTTTTATCAGCAGATTCCCCTCTGAGTTATTCTCTGATCGCGTGGGGCTCTCTCAGTCACTTTTTTCTTTCAGTTTCTATTACTCTCGCAGCGCGTTTATTATTGATCTTTTTTAAGCATTTATTTTTTCTTCAGTTTGTTTTGTTGTCTGTTCAAAAGACCACCAACTGGCACACCCACTAAATTTCCTACACACCTCCTGTTCCTTTTTTTCCTATATGTATTTATTAAACTTTCCGCTTTTTGCATTCGTTCTATATTTTCCTTGCACCATGGGAAGTATTTAAATAATTTACTCAGTTAATATATTCATTTAGTTTTCCTCACCATATGTGCGCTGGAAATGGAAATTTTCGAACAGGTGTGATGTGTCCCAAGGGGCACGAATGGACAATTTATTTGTCCTACCTTTGGCAAAAAGGAAAAGTCCTTGCTTTATCTACAAGAAAGTCCAGCTGGATCTTTAAGTTAATTTTTGTTTGTTAATTTCTTAACATTTTATTAGCCTTTGAAAGGCTGTACTAGTTAATGGAATATTTTGTGGAAACTGTACAAGTAAATGGCATGCTTTTTAGACAACTGTACCAGTTTTAGGTGCTATAAATAATTTTTTAGTTATCTGAATTTAAAATTCTTGTAAAATTGTTTAAATGTAATTCCCTATTTGTTCTGTACTGTACTTGTACTTAAAAGTGTTTTGAAAAATATATATATGAAAACCAGTTAAACTTTATGCACTTAGCCACTTTGCATTCAGCTCAGATTACGCAACCATCGAACCATATAGACACACACACTCGCACCGGAGAATATTTCTATACATGGGAAACCATATAGATTGAGACCAACTTAATGATTGATAAGCGGGGGACATGGGAATATTTATTTGCCGGAATAATAATATGATAAAATTAGGACAAAATGTAACCTTCCCAACTAGGAATTGGCTGGTTTGCAACAAGGAGGTGAGTCCTTATCGCTCAGCCAATTCAACTCTCTAGGGAAGGGCGCCACCAAGAGCCACGCCCCCGGTTGCCCGGCGTGATCACTAGAACAGTGACCACAGGTGGGCGGAGGGCGTGAAACAGTGGCATTTAATTGCTCTATCACAAGTGTAACGCTTTTCGGTTGACGTTTGGAAAACCAAAACCGAACCGCTGACTTAATTGTGAAAAATCGGAAAGGGCATTAAATTAGTTAAATATTTTTTAAAATTTTTTAAGGATTAAGAGAGGCTTTAGCCGAAATTCGAACTCGCGATTTGGAAAGTATTTCTTATTTTCTTCATTTTACCGGCAGCTCAACGAGGAACGCCAACGCCGACCAAGCATAAGCAGCAACGAAAATCGTGGTTGAGCGGTGGCGGCAGTGGAAATCTATTTTTAGACCACGTGTGTGAGCTCGCTTTTGTAAGTGTGTGCACGCGCCACCCCACCCCCTTTTTTGAACGAATTTTATTTTATGGAAACAATTTTTATTCTGATTTTAAAACTGCCTAATAAAATATTAAATTGGAAAAACATTAAATAAAGCAGTGGAAAAATTTTGGTCTCCAAAAAAATCGAATGTTCAAGTTAGACCTTGAACTTGCCAAGTTGGCAGCAATTTAAGGTGATAATTATAAAGCTTTTAAAGACCATAAAATGTCCTTAAAAACGTAGCCAGAAGCCAATGATTTTTTATAAAATATTTTTGATCACAATTTAGCCCTTTTCACTGCTATTTTTATGAATTGTTTTCACACTTAAAAAATGCACACATCTTTAATAAATAACTTATTAAGATATCCTTTATATTTTATACAAGATGGAAATTCTGTTTAGGGTAAAATACAAAATATTTTCACTCTCTCAAGGATCTCAAGGATATTATATTATATATAAATATATACATTTAAAAATACACATTTCCCAATATTTAGTTAAAAGGATAACATTATCCTTAAGGCCTAGGGTCAGCCCAATTTTGTTATACATGCATTGTGTCTGTATACGTAAACATTATAAATTATATAATTTTTGCGCAGCCCATGGGCAAGTTAATTCAATTAACTTCTTGCCCACAATAGACTCAAATCAAAAAAGGGCAAATAATAAAGAAAATCATATGCAAGTAACAAAGAAAAATTCCAGAAAATAATATATGAACCAATATCAGCAAGAAAATCCTCCAAACCTGCCGGGACTGATATTAAATGGCATTTTACTTCCACTATCAAAATAAAAATGTGCTTATCTGGCAAGCAAACTGCCCCTCCACTCTCCGTTCCCCTAACTAAACACACTTTATCAGCAGAAAAAAGGAAGAATAAATACTCGACAAATGTTATTACTGCCTACTTTATATTAATGCAGCCCAGCTTATAGGGGAAAATCGAAAAGAAAAATAAATAACAACAGGGGCAGCATCAATGTGCGATGCTCGGAGTTACGTAACTCAAGCAAGACAAACTAAACACCATAAAAATATATAAAACATAAAATACGTTTATCAAATTGCTGTTGTAGTAAAGGGATATCAGGGATCTGAACAATTCAAAGCGTAACTCACCGGTCTCCTTCATCATCTTCTCGTCGTCGGTGAGGAAGGTGAGCGGCGGGGGAAGGCCAGTCGCAGAGGACATTGCTGCATTTTGCTGACGTGCCGCAGCATTAACCAGCTAATACAAAAAAAAATTAAAATAAAATAAAAACCACAAGTTAATATAATTAAAGCCAAAGAGTCTCCTTAGGGGGGCGTGGCACACACTTACCATGCGCACTGGCAGTTTCTTCAGGCTGTTCATCATCTTGATTGTGTGGTGGAAATATTAATTTAATCAAGTGGCCAAACTGGACTTCGCTTTGGTTTTTAGGACCGGATCCACTAAACAACCAGTTGCTCAAACGCGACTGAATTTCCATTCTCCAGCAGCAGCGGCGATCACCGAAGAGCAAGAAGATTTTCAAACATGAGCTTTTCACCACACCATTTAAGTTCAACACAGTAAGTAGCTTATGGCTTTTTTTGTAGCTTTTTACTTAGTCTTAAACTAGGCATAAATCAAACAAAACAAAAAATAAACAGAGCAGAGAGTATTTTCCTATATTTAATAATATTGTATAATTAAGTATTATTTTTAAATATTTAAAAAGTAAAAAACACTGTACCCATGCATTTAAAAAAATACATACCAAAGATTTAAATTTAAATAAAAAACTGTTGAAAAGCATTTGCAAACTGATTTGACATTTCTAATTGGAATCAAGTGTTGGTTAATAATATTTTTATCGATATTAATCGGAATGCAAAAACATAACAAAATAAAAACCAACATTTGTAAGCCTAGTTGGAAAATTCTAAAACTTATTCAAAAAAGGTTCATAAAAACTTAATTCTAAACTAACCAAATGGATAAAAAACAATAATTTAGGCAAGTAATCACCACACAAAGTCCGCCGATGACAGCTCCCAACTATCGCGTCTAGTGTTACCTCCAACACTGCCCTTTTCCCATCGCTAACCGCGACCCATCTGTCAAATTTCTTTCTTTTCGTTGTTTTTACGACGGTAAGTGCGTTTTCGTGGTTAATTTCGTTTTTGGCCTGCCATCCCTACATATTATTGCATATAAACAATGAAAAACGGGACGCAAGGCAGGGCCAGACTCGATAAAGTAAATATTTCGAATTTCCGAGAAACCCAAACTAACGCAGTGCACCCATTTTGTTTACAGTCCGCAGCACAAGCAAGATGAAACTGAACAAGTTCGTGTCGTCGTCGCGCAGGAAGAACCGCAAGCGCCACTTCCAGGCTCCCTCCCACATCCGTCGTCGGCTCATGTCCGCCCCGCTGTCCAAGGAGCTGCGCCAGAAGTACAACGTGCGTTCCATGCCCATTCGTCGCGACGATGAGGTCCAGGTGATCCGCGGCCACTTCAAGGGTAACCAGGTTGGCAAGGTTGTCCAGTCCTACCGCAAGAAGTTCGTCGTCTACATTGAGAAGATCCAGCGCGAGAACGCCAACGGCACCAACGTCTACGTCGGCATCCACCCCAGCAAGGTGCTGATTGTCAAGCTGAAGCTCGACAAGGACCGCAAGGCCATCCTGGAGCGCCGCGGCAAGGGACGTCTGGCTGCTCTCGGCAAGGACAAGGGCAAGTACACCGAGGAGACCGCCGCTGCCCAGCCTATGGAGACCGCGTAAATTACCGGCAAACAGTCTGGATCGCAATCGCCTCTGTGACGTCACTGTTTACTGTTTTTACCGTAACGATTAGTGTAAAAAACAAAAACAACTAAAAAATCGCGTGTGAAAATGGCGCCATTCTTTACAATAAAGAACAGTTGATTTTTCGCAAAAATTGACAATGTTTCGTTTCCTTCTTAATTGATCAAATGTTTATTTATCTGTATAAAATCTGGTTTAGCGAGCAGGATTTCAGTTTACTTCGGATTTATTTAGTTTAATTTTTTATAAGCATGTGCCTAGACTGTCAATACATTAAACCCACAGTTAAAGTGTAAAACTTCAGGCAGAATTAACTTCGAATTTAAGAGTTTCCTGAACAAGGATTAACTTTATTAGGAAAATTAACTTACATTTATTGTTAGCTTAATATGAGGTTGTATTTGGACAGTTGAGACTCTTGTTTTTTATATGTATTTTTGAAATACATATGTATAAGACACTTCAATGGCTTTGGTTTTTTTCTTTTGGTATTTGTAAGATTGAATATTCTTATTCTCAGTGACGGCGCCCTGGGCCCTGCTTGTTGGAATTGTACGGAGCGTGACGATTCTCCTCGCGGTTCTTGCTCTTCGAAGGTTTTGGTTCCTCTTCGTAGTCCTCGCCCAACTTGCGCTTGGTTTCTTCCTTGATGAATGCCTTTCGCTGCGATGGGAACATTCCAGTGGGCTCCCTCACTATGTTGGCGCTGGCACAATAGGCCCGCGGATCGTAGTCGGGTGTGTCGTCGTCATCCCAGTTCTCGTCGCACTCGATCTTGGCGTGCTTGGTGTCTTCGCTCAGAACAGCAGCCGCACTGGTCTGATACTGGACTATAATCTTGCGATCGTCACAGATTTTGAGGTGTGACTATTGAAATATTCGGTTTTAGGAGCAGCATACTTAATATTTCGGGTATAACTTACATAGTATTCTGGTTCTGGGATCAAATGCGCCTTATTGAAGGGGCAGACCATTAGATTTATCTGGTCCTTGTAGAGCTCACGGCATTTTATAATGTGCTGCTGAAGTTTCTTGCGCAGCATTTTGTGCTCCTTGTTGTACGGGCAGTATACCATATCTGACTCATCACAATCCATGGCTAATAATTGAAAAAAATTCAGCAGAGTCTCGAGTTTTAGATTTTTTGTTTATGCCTCGCGCTCGCAGATAAAGTGTTGGTAAGCGTCAGGAACTTGGCGAGCCAGTGCTATTAAAATGTAATATCCGTCCGATAGTTGTCACGAGTGAAACAACTAGTTTTGTGTGGGGCACACATTCGATTAATAATTATTTGTTGTTAGGTTTTCTCTCCACTTGATCATAATGGATCTATTCTTAATTAAATTCTTTTTTAGATAATTTTTTATTGAACGATATTATCAGAAGTATCGTATACAAAATTGTGACGTGCTCATTTCTAGTTTTCCCAATTTTGACACTTCCAACACTGCTTTTAATCCGTAAACAACGCAGCTGTGAAAAATATTTATAAAAAAGCGGAATATATAGTTTTTGTTTAATTATAGTAGTTTTATAAGAACAGCAGCAAGATGGGCAAGGGATTCAACAACTACATGTGCAAGAAATTCTTTCACCCCGCCTCCAGGGACAATCTGAAAAGAGTACGTACTGATTCCTCTGATGAAATAGATATTTTCTGGGAGGAATTTTCAATTAAATGATACGGAATCATCTTGCAGGTATGGATGGCAGAGCAACAGGCGGAGGCGTACAAGAAGAAGCAGGAAGAGCTGCGTAATCAGTACGAAAAGGAGCAGAATCTGCACGAGAACAAGGCGATGCTCAGCAAGGACAGCAAGGATAAGCTGAGTGTCAACTTCATGTACGAGCCGCCTCCAGGAGTGCGAAAAGAGCGTGAGAAGGACGACAACGAGCCGGAGTACAAGTTCGAGTGGCAGCGCAAATACAATGCCCCACGAGAGTCATACTGCAAGGGTGACA
This sequence comes from Drosophila aff. chauvacae BK-2020, assembly GCA_018903765.1. NCBI lineage: Eukaryota > Metazoa > Arthropoda > Insecta > Diptera > Drosophilidae > Drosophila > Drosophila aff. chauvacae BK-2020. Next base: position 18,984,381 of record JAEIGO010000058.1, read on the forward strand.
CTGAGATCCGGGACCAGCCCTTCGGTATCCAAGTGCGCAACGTTCGTTGCCTGAAGTGCCACAAATGGGGCCACATCAACACAGACAAGGAGTGCAGCATGTACAGCATCTCGATGAGCGAGGCCCGAAAACTACACGCAGAAAGCGAGGCCACCGACATAATGTCCAAGAACGTCCTCGAAGAGCAGATGAAAGAGGATGGTTTCATGATGAAGCGATCGGCAATGGAGCTGCAGAGCATTCACTCTATCCGTCAGCAGCATCAACTAGTGCCCAGCGATGGCGAGGAAGAGGCAACCAGCTCTCACCCACAGAACCCAGAGCTTCTCTTCCTTAAATCGCTGTCCAAGAAGCAGAAACTGAAGCTCCTAAAAAAGCTGGAGAAGATTGAACGCATGAAGCGTAAGGGGGATCAAGCCATCAAGAAATCTTCCAAGAAAAAGGCCAAAAAGCAAAAGGATGAGAAGGATGGCAGGAAAAGGAAATCGAAGAGCGAAAAATCAGGGAAAAAGGAGCGAAAATCTTCAGTCGGCGACAGTAGTTCATCATCATCATCGTCTTCCTCATCTTCGGATAGTGATGATGACAATCGCAGAAGTAATCACAAAGATGAAAAGAGAAGCGGTCAACATAGATCAAGGGATGCTGAGGACCATCACCACCGCCGAAGGGATGAGCAGCAGAGAAATCGCAGAGATCGTTCTCGGTCCAGACAACGCTCCGTCAGCAGAGATAGGAGGAGGGAGAGAGAGCGCCGGGATTATCATGCCAGGCGATAAGACTTTCTTTGTGAAACCAATCCACCAATAAACAATATCAATCATTTTTATATCTTCTTCAAAACAGACACGTATTTTATAAATTTTTTTGGTCACGAAATTAGATCCTGGCCAGCTGAGCTGTTGTTGAGGATCCAGCGGAGACGCAGAGCTCGGCGCCATGATTGCTTCCGCCCTCGCGCGAGATGCTCTTCACATGAATGTGGCTCTTGAGCATGGCAGCCCGTAGAATGAGCATCCTGGCGTGACGCTGATACTGCTTGCCCATAATCAGAGCCCGCTCGAAGGTGCTGTTCCTTTGGTCCGCCTCCTTGGCGTACAGTATCTTGTTGTGCGAATCGATGCGCGCCTGGATCTGCCCGTCCAATATAAGCTGCATGACCTCGTTCTCCAGATCCCCAACCGAGGAATTAAAGGCCATGGCCATTTTGTGCATGTCCGCGGACATATAGGGACTAAAGTATTGGATCAGCGCCCGATTACGTATCTTGGTGTAGAGAGTGGTGACATGCGGCGCTATATACATGTCCACCAGCAGGTTGTCTCGGATTTCGTCTAGCAAAGTCAAGCAGGAGGCATACTTGCTTTCGTAGAACTTGAATATAATATCCCGCAGCTGCGGCTCCAGTTCCAAGAAAAGTTTAAACGATGTGGAGGCAATGACCAAGCGCTTCAGCTCCGGGCGATCGAAGGTGGCCAAGGCGCAAAGTCCACCGTAGACTGCAACATTGCTGGTGGAAATCATTTCGGGGAAATCGCAGTGATCAAAGTTGGCGTTGAGGAAGTGCTTGGCGGCCACCTTGTACTTCTTCTGCTGCAACTCCGCCAGTCCGGCAGCGCACTCCATACGCGTGTGCACCTGGGCGTTGGCCTCCTTGGAACCCTCGGCGAAATCGGGAGTGCTCTCCGCCTTGGAAATGTAGCTCATGACGTGGGACCAGTTCTGAAGATAGAGCGACACCTTGATGACGTTCAGGCACATGTTAACCACATGCTTGCCACTGGTGCAGTAGTCCCTGGCCCGGGAGTAGCACTTGAGGGCGTTGGTGAGGTCGCCGCAGCTAAGATAATGATCGGCCAGGTCATCGTGACCGCGACGAATGCTCTCCTTGATCGAATTGGACTTGTAGTTCTTCAGATCGGAGTCCAGTTTCTCCAGCTTCAGGGCAGCCTTCTTCATCTTAGTGTCCACCCAGACGGCGTCATAGGCAAAGGCATCCTTCTCGCCGGCGGGCTGAGCCTGTCCCTGGGCCTGGGCCGCCGGCTGAGCGGCTATGTCCGGCAAGGGAGCAGCGGCCGGAGCACCGGGAACAGCAGCCGCAGCTGCCTGATCTCCGACAGCCGGCGGAGCGGGTGCATTGCCGGCATTCAGATCGGCCAATCGCTTGTGCAGCACCTGGTAGAGAGTGACGTTGTAGGTGCTCTGGACATAGGTAATGGCCATCTTCAGGGCCTCCACTGCCAGGACTGGGCAAACGTCCGCAACATAGATCAGACGATGAAGCCGCACGATTCCGGAATATTGATTGGCGTAAACCTCCAAATCGATGCTCGGGTTCTCCACCACAATCTGCTGCTCCTCATTGTTCTCGTTGTCCTCGTTGGGCGGCGCATCCACTTGCATCGGCTCCACGGCGTTCTTTTGTTTGCAAAAAAACACAATCATCATTAAAGGCTACGGCGTACGGCGTAGTTTGATGATTACACTCACCTGCATCAGTGGCGGAATCGGCAGGACGGGCATCTTGCGGCGATTTGCTTATAATAATTTTCACTAAAGTTCTGAATCCGTCAATTTATTGTTTCGATTTGCAAAAGATTCCAGTTTTTCGCATCGATACCGGCACGAATTGGAGATGGCACAATTAGAGTCACGAAAATATATAAATTAAATTCTCATATAGAATTATAGTTCCATCTTCATTTGATTTACCTCTAAAATCCATTAAATTTAAGTCTATAAAAGACTTTGAATTAAAACTCTAAAAATTGTATCAAATAAAATCAATATTACAAAAATAAGAAAAGAAGAGCGCACAAAATCACAGTTTTTATCACTGTGACTTTGCGGTGCTCACCTCTAGCTGAGTGCATCGATATCTGCCAGCACTTTCCAACACTGTTTTCCCAGAGACCAGAAGAAGAAGCGCACCACGCAGTTTCAGTTGTTTGTGAAATTAACTAAATAAAACCGAAAGAGCAAGTAAATAAATCCAAATCAATATGTCGAACATAACGGCAGCGGTAATAGCAAACCGCAATAAGAAGCATTTCCTCGGCGTTCCGGCTCCCTTGGGCTATGTGGCCGGTGTTGGTCGCGGGTAAGTGCCGAAAATTGTGCATTTCTCACCAAACAACTATTCTAATGGTGTTTCTATGTAATTTCAGAGCCACTGGCTTCACCACCCGTTCGGATATTGGTCCAGCCCGTGATGCCAACGATGTGTCCGACGATCGGCATGCTCCGCCGGCCACCAAACGTAAGAAAAAAGACGAAGAAGAAGAGGAGGACGAAGACTTGAACGACTCAAACTATGACGAGTTTAGTGGTTACAGCGGCTCCCTGTTCTCCAAGGATCCGTACGACAAGGATGACGAGGAGGCGGATGCCATTTACGATTCGATAGACAAGCGCATGGACGAGAAGCGTAAGGAGTATCGTGACAGGAGGCTGCGTGAGGATCTGGAGCGTTATCGCCAGGAGCGACCAAAGATCCAGCAGCAGTTCAGTGACCTCAAACGCTCCCTGGCCAGCGTCACATCGGAGGAATGGTCCACCATACCGGAGGTGGGCGATAGTCGCAACAGAAAGCAAAGGAATCCTCGGGCGGAGAAGTTCACTCCCTTGCCGGACAGTGTGCTATCGAGGAGTCTGGGCGGCGAGTCAAGCTCCACGTTGGATCCCTCGTCTGGCTTGGCCTCTATGGTACCTGGAGTGGCCACACCTGGCATGCTGACACCCACGGGAGATTTGGATTTGCGAAAGATTGGCCAGGCTCGTAATACCCTGATGAATGTTAAGCTATCTCAGGTTTCCGACTCGGTAACAGGTCAAACGGTGGTGGATCCCAAGGGCTACCTCACCGACCTGCAGAGCATGATTCCCACCTATGGCGGCGATATCAATGACATCAAGAAAGCCCGCTTGCTGCTGAAAAGTGTGCGGGAAACGAATCCCAACCATCCACCCGCCTGGATAGCCTCTGCCCGGTTGGAGGAGGTCACCGGCAAGGTTCAAATGGCCAGAAATCTAATAATGCGCGGTTGCGAGATGAATCCCCAGTCGGAGGATCTTTGGCTGGAGGCAGCACGCCTCCAACCGCCGGATACAGCAAAGGCAGTCATTGCACAGGCTGCTCGTCATATTCCAACGTCTGTTAGGATCTGGATAAAGGCTGCCGACTTGGAGACAGAAACAAAAGCCAAACGTCGCGTTTTCCGCAAAGCTTTGGAGCACATTCCGAACTCTGTGCGTCTGTGGAAAGCCGCCGTGGAGCTGGAGAATCCAGATGATGCCCGCATCCTGCTCTCCCGAGCTGTGGAATGCTGCAACACCAGCGTGGAACTGTGGTTGGCCCTTGCCCGCTTGGAAACCTACGAAAATGCCCGAAAGGTTTTGAACAAAGCTCGCGAGAATATACCAACGGATCGCCAGATTTGGACAACAGCTGCCAAGCTCGAGGAAGCCAATGGCAACATACACATGGTGGAGAAGATCATTGATCGTTCGCTGACCTCGCTGACCGTCAACGGGGTGGAGATCAATCGCGATCACTGGTTCCAGGAGGCCATCGAATCGGAGAAATCGGGAGCTGTCAACTGCTGTCAGGCCATTGTAAAGGCAGTCATTGGAATCGGCGTCGAGGAAGAGGATCGTAAGCAGACTTGGATTGATGATGCGGACTTTCGTAAGTAGAAATATCACATATCCTATATCCTAAATAACAAAATTTATCCACTTTCTAGTGTGCCAAGGAGAATGCTTTTGAGTGTGCCCGCGCCGTCTTCGCTCATGCCCTCCAGGTGTTCCCCTCCAAGAAGAGCATTTGGCTACGAGCTGCATACTTCGAGAAGAACCACGGGACACGCGAATCTTTGGAAGCCTTGCTGCAACGTGCCGTTGCCCATTGTCCCAAATCGGAGATTCTGTGGCTGATGGGCGCAAAATCCAAGTGGATGGCCGGAGATGTGCCTGCGGCCAGAGGAATTCTATCGTTGGCCTTCCAGGCTAATCCCAATTCCGAGGACATTTGGTTGGCTGCCGTTAAGCTGGAATCGGAGAATTCGGAATACGAACGGGCGCGGCGCTTGCTGGCCAAGGCCCGAGGATCGGCTCCCACGCCGAGGGTAATGATGAAGTCAGCCCGTTTGGAATGGGCGTTGGAGCGATTTGACGAAGCACTGCGGTTGCTTGAAGAGGCCGTGGAAGTATTTCCCGATTTCCCGAAACTCTGGATGATGAAGGGTCAAATTGAGGAGCAACAGCGGCGAACGGATGATGCGGCCGCCACATACACGCTGGGCCTGAAGAAGTGCCCAACATCAATTCCGCTGTGGATTCTGTCCGCGAATTTGGAGGAGCGCAAAGGAGTGCTGACCAAGGCGCGTTCCATCCTCGAGCGAGGTCGTCTGCGTAATCCCAAGGTGGCTGTTCTATGGCTGGAGGCCATACGGGTGGAGCTGCGAGCGGGTCTCAAGGAGATAGCCAGCACCATGATGGCCCGAGCCCTGCAGGAATGCCCCAATGCCGGCGAACTCTGGGCAGAGGCCATCTTTATGGAAACGAAACCACAGCGCAAGACCAAGTCTGTGGATGCGCTCAAGAAGTGTGAGCACGATCCCCATGTGCTGTTGGCTGTGTCGAAGCTTTTCTGGTCAGAGCACAAGTTCTCAAAGTGCAGGGATTGGTTCAATCGAACGGTTAGTATCGCTATATAGTTTCTTATTAACTCAAACTCAAGCTAACCTCTGGTTTATTGCAGGTTAAGATCGATCCCGATCTGGGCGATGCTTGGGCGTATTTCTACAAGTTTGAATTGCTTCACGGCACGGAGCAGCAACAAAAGGAGGTCATTGATCGTTGTATTGCCGCGGAACCAACGCACGGCGAGTCCTGGTGTCGCGTCAGCAAGAACATCCAAAATTGGCAGTTCAAAACACCCGAAACGCTGCGCGCCGTTGTCCGGGAATTGTCGATACCTATTTAAGCTAAGTTTCTTTACTATTTTATAAAATAAATATTGTCTTGTGCAGTCCTAGCGCTGCATCTCTCGATATCCTTTAACAATGCCATAGACTAGCTTAAAGTGTTTGAAGATGAACTCGCAGAGAAAGAGGCCAAAGCTGGCGGCAGCTCCACAGCCAAAGATGCCCAAAGCATAGCGGCATTCGGTGATGCCAATAGAGACAAAGCCGCCGACTCCACCTTCGCATTTGGGCTTCTGGGGTATCCATTTGCGTTCCTCGCGATTCACCAGGCTCACCTCCCGTTGCCAACGTAATCTGGGGAGAGGAAAAAATGCGTCACTTAGGCTGTGTCTTAAGTAAGTGACTCTACTTACTGTCTTCGTATGAGTTCCTTGTAGGGAAAATTCTTCCGGGTGGGAATGGCCAACATGGGCAGCTGAAATGGTTCCAGCTCCATCAGGCCGCACTTTTCCGGCTCACTGAAGGTGTCGCTGACGATCTGATAGCCCGCCTGCAGTTCAACCTGGTATGCGAATAGGGCAGTCCGCATTCTTTCCATACCCAAAACCGGACGCATATAGACATTGTCACCCTTGGAGGCAATTTTCTTGTGATACAAATTCTTGGTCACAGGATCCGTGGACTCCGTGAAATAAATCTTATTATACTGCGTATCCTGAACACCTATCTCAAGGGGCGACTGGCCCAGATCAGCCAGCGATCTAATCGCATCCGAGGGACTCTGAAGCAAAGCGACTATATTGGCCGAAAAGGAGGTGAACAAAAATAGGGCAGCCACAAATGTGGTGAAGACAATGATCCTTGCCGAACGATTCCGAACCTCTACATAAAATCCCTGCTGGCACATGGCACCCCACACAAAGTTCAGCGTATCCATGTAGGCCATGTCATGCGTGTGGGGCGAGAAGAGTAGTTCGAGCACCAAGACAATCGTAGTTATGATCAGTAGCATCAGGATCGAGATCCACACATCGTTCTCGAAGGGCATAGCGAATATGTTGGCCACTGCGGATAGAGGCGGTTGCCGGAACATAATTCCAGCTCGGACGCGATATGTTTCAGCCACAAAATCGACCAAAGCAATCCGATCCAATCTCATAAAGATCGCCAGCTGGGCAAAGTCCAGTTCGTAGCGCTGGAAACGACCCATCAAGCCATCAAAGGAACCATTTGGCTGTCGCCAACCATAGTTGACAGTTTGATAAGTATTGTAACTGGAAGTGAGAAGATTAATATATATAATTTATAATTATAAGTGCTCCCACCTCATATTCAACCTGTTGGCCAGTTCCAGCATCAATCGATGATTAACCTTGGATATAGTATCAATATGTCGAAGCGACAAGTCCTCAATGTTGGTGAAGAGATCAGGAAAGGCAATAACTATGGCCGAATTGAAGACAATCCCCTCCAGATTTTGCCTGTAAGTAATCGCCGAACCAAAATGCTGCAGGGCATGGATAATATGCCTCCGATTTCGCATATTCTTTCCCACCAGTGTTCTCTTCAGGGGCTTCCAGGCAGCCACCTTATATAGATCAATCAGGCTTGTGGAAAAGTTACTATCCAATGCCTCGTAGTGGAGCACCCTTAATTCGCTATCCGGCGGAATGAATATTTCAGGATCCTCTAGTAATTCCACGTCTTCCGCATCCTCACTGAGGAGTAACCAAAAACGATTGGTGGTGAAGTAATTGTGTTCCGATGCCGCTGACCAACGGAGCAGATTCAAGGCACACTCGCTGCGAAATTCCAGCAAAAGGATACCCAATTTGTAGGACGACTTGGGCAGTACAAACGATGTGGCCCAGTGGGTGGAGTTGTTGGCATGGAAAGTCTGGGGCGGTGAAGCCTCCTTTTCCTCATCCAGGACATCGACATATTGCAGGTCCCTCAACGATGTCTCCGTACTGACCTGCACATAAAAATCATTCAGGTTGAAGTGCTGCCACAGCGTCCAAAGGCGAGCATCCGCTGAGAAAGGGAAAATAGGAAAATAGAGAGAAAAACTTTGACAAAACTTTGAACAAAACTCTCAAGAGTATCCAAAAATAATCTGATTTCTCTCCGTGCATTGTTGGGTCATAAATTTGTGCGAAAAGCACATTGCATGCAGAGGGTTAATTCACCAATGTCCGTGTGACAAACGACCAGCATCAGACTGTGAACGCCGTGGTGGCGATAGTAAGCGACTAGCATATCCGGCAACTGATTGCCCCACGGGTTTGGATCCGGATCCTCTGGGGAATATTCGCTCCGCCAGCTGCCAGTGACACGTGGCCCCGCCGCACTGACAGCGACGGCGAAAAATAACAGAGGTAGCCAGAGCCAGAGGATAACTTGAACTTTCATCACTCCGAATATTAACGAGGTGCTGTCCCTTCGCTTTTGCATTTGCCCGGCACGGAGGACTCGTATTTTTTTTCGCTATGGTTGCTGTTCTGGCTTTTATAGCCAAAAGACATTCTGCCTGTAATTGCATTCAAGAAATTGCATTAAAATTATGCATTGATTACGGTTCACTGGACACTGTTCGGTGCTGGAGGACAGGACATCCAATCCGTCCCCCCCATCTGCTGTCATTACGCTGGGGCAATCTTTGCGAGCAATTTCGCGACAACTGCAATTGGTCATCGATGGCGTTTAATTGGTCCAAGCAAGTGGCGCACACAAATTGTCCTCGTGGAAAGTGCGGACAAAGTCAATTACGTGTCAACGACAACCGGAATGGAGAAAGTTGGCAGAGAGTTTCAGGACTTGGTTTGGCTTTCGGATAATCACCTACTCGCAACTTTCACGGTCGCCAGGTTGGATGTGTCTTGGATTTGGAAAGTTGCTCTCCGTTTCCCTTTCGGTTTAAATTTTATTATATAAAAATAGAGTTTACTTAACTTATAAAAATAAAGTTTACAATGTTACTTTTAAACCAACCAAATTGAATCATTTATTTAACTACCCATTTCTCCTCGCTGCAAAATATTTTCAACTATGCTTTCACAGCATAAACTACTTTTAAACAAACTCTCTCTCTTTTCGTGTTAAATTGTGCTTGCAAAATCTTCTTTCCGGCTTAAAAACCAACTTAAAATAAGCTGAAGAAAATCAGTTAAAGAGCAAAGTTTCAGCCCAAGAGCACAAGCATTAAGAAGCAATTAAGAAAATTGAATAGGAAAAAAGAGAACAAAAAAAGTAAGCAAATTTGACCAAACTTGGGGGGAAAGACAACAACATATGTGTAAACCCACACATTATGCCGGCAAATAGGAACTGGTATTAGCCTGATGTCACAGGGACAATAACAAAAACAATGCTAGGCTAGGACACGGATGGCCCACACACACACACGACATTAACACAATTACAATCTGAACATGTGTTAGTCTCCCTAAGACATGCGTTGACTATAAAGAAAAATCCAATTAAAAGTGATAAAAGTTATTGAAGCGTTGCGCAGCCAGAAGGAAAAACCGTCGTAGAATAACAACAGGAAAAACAAATGGCCGAAAAGCGGAAAGGAAGGGACACGGACAAGGAAGGCAGACCGGAAAGGAAGGCCTACAAAATGGCCGTACAAAGTGGCTGCCATTAGTGGCATTGGTCCCGGACTATATGTAGCGCTGATTGCAACACCAGATTATCGCACACAGATTTCGGCGAGTGGCGAGACATGCCAAGGACGAATCAAGATTTAGCCACCTTGCCACGGGCTGGCGGGCTGGCCGCCCAGCTATAATCATTCATCCGCCGAAAACGAGCAGGAAGAAGCTAATTTTCCACTCTGACAACATTTTCCGGATCAATTAAAGTTTGAAAAGGAAAATGAAGATAATTTAGAAGAGGGTTGCTGCATTTTATATTGCTTAACTAATTGGGTCGAGGAAATTTGTGTTATGTAAGTTATATTAGAGAAATAATTGAATTGGGTCTGAAAAATACATAAGAAAATATATAAAAGAGGAAATCCCTTTATTACATTTTCAAAATATTATATAATTGGAATAATTGTCTGAATTTTTAAGAATTATATTTTATATTCAACGTTATTAGTTTGTATAAATTTCATTATCTTTGTTAAATTGTGCAAATATTTTCCCAAGGCTTAAGGTACCTTTTACTTTAAATGGAAGCCTATTAATTGCGTTATTTTTATTTTGCAAGTAATTTATTTAAAACGAATAATTGAAAAAGTATTTTATTTTAAAAAACATTTCAAACTCATGTCAGTAAATTAATTTTTGAATGAACTTGAGACTTATTAAAAGATTTAATTGAAAACAAATAATTAAAATCACTTAACATTTAACACCACTTACTTACTTTATACTTTATTTCTTAACTTCTGTATTTTTTAAAGATATTCTTTGGCGCTAAAACTTACCTAAACTTGAACACAATGAACATTCTTTCAACTTTGCAGTGAGTAATTTGCCGTTGTTAGATGATGGCCCGGCCATTAATCATTTTGTTCATGTTTTTGGACGTGCGCCTGTCATGTTGAACTACTTTTATAATTTTCACGCTGGCCAGTTAATTTTTTATTACTTTACTCGCTGTACACTGGCTGGTTTGGTACTCGTGTAATCCATATGGGGATGAAAAAGTTTATGATTGCTCCTCTCTCACATGGAGTGAGTTTCGCTTTCATCCTGTACTTGAAATTTCTGTTTGTCGGGTTTATTGGGCGTAAATGAATGCAAATCTGAAGGTAGAGTGGAAGCGAGCGCGAGAGAGAGTGAGGGTTTGGGTGACCCATTTTCCCCATTGGGTTTATCCTTTGAAGGCATTGCAATTATCGGAGATCTTTCGCTTGACTGCACAAGTTTGCGGCGGGTTATGTGTGATTTGCATAAGGTACAAAATACCGAAAAACCTTTGACAATTAGTGTGTGTATTTATAGAGGCTTTTCTCGTAACCTTTGCTACCCTTTTGTCGGCATCCCTTAGGCGTCCTGTTTGTTATCCTTGTTGTGTTGTATTTTGTGTAGCCCTTGGCTAAGCTAAATTGAAGTATGCTTGATGTTTATTATGCAACCACAATGTGCTACTTTGTGCTACCTTTTGGCTTTCACGCCTTTGAAATACATTTAATCCATCATTGCACAGACACACGTGCAGAATGTGGAATAGGATGGACCTTCTGGGGTTCATTTAGAAGAGGAAATATTGTAGATTACATAAATATTACGTATACGCTACGTTGGCCGTGTTAATTATATGTTTATTTCTAAAATAAGTTATATAAAGAATACAAAATAAAGATAAATATCTAGAAATAGTTTCAAATTTATATACCCTTTTGTTAAACCTATATAAAAATTCAAATTTTATTTATTTTGAATCATATTTAACATAATAAATTGACACACACATTGATAACCCTTTAAATATTTAATGAAAATTCGAGCACGTGTAGCAAATCTCGTTTAGCCACCCTAATGTAACATATATCCATTCAAAAGGATCCCGGCCTAGCCCTTGGCCATGTCTGACTGTCTACAGCTTTATTGACTCCCCGTTTTCAATTTGCCTGAACATAAGAGCGCCCCGAGAAACCTGTTGAAAAGGTGCAAAATCGCTCATTCATTCGTTAGCTCGTCCTCGTTTACCCTCAGCCCTGTGCCCGCCCTTTCCCTTCCTTGTTGAGCAAACACGCTTAGGCAGCCTTATCAATCAAAGGTATCTCAGTATATGGACTCGAGAACACACCCACAGAGGATACAGAGATACAGGACACGCCCACACATATGTTATTAATATGGGTGCCATTTATCAAGGGCCGGGACCCTTGAATCCTTGAATGGCGCGAAGGGAAGCTCTTCAATGCAATGTGTCTGATCAAGTCAAATTCGGATTAAATTGTGCGCCTCCTGTTCATTTTTATTTTTTGTAACGATTTCTCCACGATATTTATTTAAGTATTTTATGGTCGTTTGTCGTGCTAGGCGGAGGTCGTGAGTGTGGTGAAAACGATTTAAGTTAAATCGTTTCTCGAGGCGTGTCAGGTGGCTAATGAAATGGGCTGCGATGTATATCACAGGCAATTAATATTGATTGGCAACTCATAAATTTGGCGGGATAATTTATGGCGTGCGGAAATGAAGATAAATATATTGGTATCCATGGTATCCTTTGATTGAGACTGGTATGTACTTTTGAGTGAATTGGTAAAGGAATTGCTGGGCTTGTATGAGAGTTTAAGGAGTGGAAGGTGAGGACATAAGATATATGTGACTGTAAAGAATTGATTTAATATTTATAATTTAATTATTAAAAAATTTAATAAATATTTAACAAATAGTACAGGCACTTCAAGCTCAAAATATCTCATAAAAATATTTATAACAAAAGTAAAAGCTTGATCCTCTTTGAAAAGAGGGTCACAAATGACCCAAAAATACATATTTATATATGTAATTCTATTGATTTCCAACAACCCATAATACTTGCCTAACTTAGCTAACGCGCCATTAGATTAAACCACAAAATGTCCTTTTTTTTTGTAATATAAAGTAAAGCTCAATATGTCAAAGTTCGTCTTCCATTGACATTAATTAATGGAATGTGAAATGAACAGCGGCGGACGGACAGCAGCAGGAAAAGCAGCGTGAGCAGATAGTCGGGCAATTAGGTCGGAAGCTCAAAGGAGAAGGATCTCAGCCGGATACGGCAGCTTCGACGGATGCCAAGGACACCGAGCGAGCCACCGGCGGGGTGGCGATGGCTATCGCGTATAATTTGTGAAAATTGATGATTTGTTTAGATTTACGAATGAGCGAACAAAACGAACCAAATTGGCACGTAGCGAAGGACGAAAAAGGAAATCCGAACAAAGGTGAAGGAAGCAAGGTGTTTCCATGCCGTTTTCCCCTCAGTTATTTTCCGCCAACGAAGGCCTCAAGGTGTTTGCTAATTGATTCGATATAGATAAATGACCCCAAAGGGCGAGCGAACACCGCTAGATAAATGATTAATGAGCCTTTTCTATGGGTTTCAGCGGACACGAGCCTCCTGGCCCCGGCCATTTCCGGGCATTCTATTTCATACTTTCTAATTACTGCCGGTGTCCAAGGCAGAGACTGAACTCAACTCCAATCGCCACTAGAAATTTGAATCCTGCTGCGGCCATAAGCCTTAATTACTTGTTGATTATAAATTATAGTCTGCTTCGAGCGGCGATGGGCGGCCACTCGACTAGGCAGCTGATTAAATAACTCAATTAGACGGCAGGCAGGCTGGCTGGCAGGCTGGCTGTCTGCGAAGCTCATCAACTACTAGTTTGGATGGGAAATATACACAAATGAGTGTTGATTGAAGGAGAGGAAGGGCAGGGAGAGCTGTCTAGGCATTCATGATGGGTCTATGAATTTAAGAGTAGATACTACGTTGGCCAAGAATATGAAAAGAGAGGCTATCTAGGATGGTCCAAAAATGGGTCTGGGTTTGTAAAACCCTCAAAATTAAAATTAAATTAACCTACCGAATATAGCGTAAAGAGTTAATTTACGCTGCAAAATTGTATAGCTTTATATTGGACAATTTTTAAGAGTTCTTAGAGTCCCCAGAGATTTCTTAAGCAATTAAGTAGGATTAAGAAAAAATCTTTTTAATTATTTAATTCATAAAGCAAAATAAAATGTATCCTGTTAAATTATGTTTTTAGAAATAACTACATGAAACGACATAAGAAAAAAACTAAAATAAAACCCTTTAATCTTGAAACATGTCCGGATAAGATACGATTGTTTCTACCATAAGTGAGCTAAAGATACATTATTCGGATAAACTATGGCAAACACATTCTATTTTTGTTGAACAGAATTATCGCCTGGCCTGGGTAATTCCCGTATATTTCCCACTCGTCCACAAAACAATCTAAACGAAGTGCCTCGGAACCAATTAAGATCGAATGAATTATCATTCTCACGTAAGACGACTTGGAATCCGCACACTTCGCCACTCCACGTAAATAGATAAGGTGCCCCCTGATACTTAATTGTTGCGACAAAGATAATGGCCAGATTCAGTTTTCTTTATGAACGTATTTTTTCATTAATTTCGCGCGATATGGCCGCGGGGACTATTTAAAGATGCCTCTGGAGCATTTGGGGTGTTAAAACTGAAATGAAGTGCGTCCGATTGCCATTGCTCCTGCTCATTGCCCTCCTGGCAGCTCCGGCTGCCTGGGGCCGTGTACCCTATCCCATGGAGGTGGAGTTACCGCCACTTGTCCAAGAGGATCAGATCATCGAGCAACCCATCATTGCTGCTCCCCAACCCGTTGGTCGTGCAGGAGGTGAGTTTTTAGGTTACGGGTAACGGAAAAAACTCCTTTTCACCTCGATCCTTTATAGCCTGCAGCGTGACGATTCGCGGAGGCCTTCCCAGTCCCCAGCCCGTGTACCTGAAGACCGACTCCGAGGACTTCTATCCCTTCTCCGATGTCGGTGCCATGGAGTTCGAGTCGGGTGGCACCCTTCAGCTGTGGTGTGCCTCGGGCTTCAACACTCACTCCGAGACCCTGCTCACGGCCAGCTGCGTGAGTGGCACTACCTTCAGCGTGGGCGGATCGCACTTTGAGTTCAAGGATCTGTACTGCAAGTCCTGGCCGGGCTTCAAGGCTGTCAAGAGCGGTGCCACCTGCAACGGTGGCATTGTGATCCGCGTTGGCTTCGAGATCACTTCATCCCGCTTCGCAGAACAGATGCAGATTTGCTTCAACGAGGAGGAGGAGGTGACCCGCTACACTCGCCACACTCTGGAGCCGGGCAGCAACTACTATGAGACTGGCGTCGCCAGGATCACCTTCCAGACCGCCGGTTATTTCGATGGCAAGAATGTGGACAAGCTGTACACCCAGGTCACCCAGCTGGAGACGATCAACAATGATCTTGGCGGCGATGCCGAGAAGTACTTTGACAGTGCCACCAATGTCTACCTGGCACGCGGCCACCTGGGTGCCAAGGCTGACTTCGACTACGCCCCCGAGCAGAGGGCCACCTTCCTGTTCATCAATGCCGCTCCCCAGTGGCAGACCTTCAATGCCGGCAACTGGGCCCGTGTGGAGGACGGTCTGAGGGCCTGGGTGTCCAAGAACAAGATCAACGTGAACTGCTACACCGGTGTCTATGGTGTGACCACGCTGCCCAACAAGCAGGGCGTTGAGACTCCCCTGTATTTGGCCAAGGATGGCAACAACAATGGCCTGATCCCCGTGCCCAAGATCTACTTCCGTGTGGTCATCGAGCCCACCAGCCACAAGGGCATTGTGTTTGTGGGTGTCAATAATCCCCATCTCACCGAGGAGCAGATCAAGCGGGACTACATCGTGTGCACGGATGTGAGCGACCAGGTCGACTACATCAACTGGAAGAAGACGGACATCAAGGCCGGATGGTCGTATGCCTGCGAGGTTGCCGACTTCCTGAAGACCGTCAAGCATTTGCCCGCTCTGACCGCCAAGGGAGGACTCCTCGTCTAAGTGGTGATCAAATAAAGTGCAATAATCTTTCAGAATTTTATTTCCCATGAGCAAGCCAATGGCGATTATCAGGAGGTAGGGGAGTACCAGGGATGTCAGCTGATTCGCTCCATTCTTGTCCATAACACTTTTGATCCAATCCAAGTGCATCGAAACGTTGGTGAACACCGAGGGCAGGACTTCGGATCCGCAACCGATCCTATAGCTCACCACACCGTAGACAGTGTTATTGAAAATCAGGGGACTCCCCGTGTCGCCAGCACAAGCATTCTCATCCGTACCATCGTTTCCAGCACACATCATCTCCTCCACGTAAGTGTTTAGCTTCTCTTTGCAGCTCTCTTTGCTCAGTAGCTCCACGTCGATGCTCATTATTTGGGCGGCCATGAAACCGTCCTGCAAACAAGGATTACATATATTACTAATTAAATTTAATTGGGAGCTAAGTGTGAGAACTCACCTTCAGCATCCGGCCCCAGCCCAGAACCGTGTAGTTGAGACCCGGTTCCGGTTCTGCGGTTGGCAGACCTATAACGCCCACATTCGGATTGTCGCTGGGCAGTTTTTTGGTCAGCTTTATTAAGGCAATGTTGTGGGTGTTGAAAGCCGTAAAACCATTCGGCACGAAGATCCCATTCACAGTCATGTTGACAACGTTCTGATTCCTGAAATCCAGACGATTGAAGCCACCAGCTACAATGACCAAGAACCGATTGCGATGCAAGATCTTGCGTGCGCTTTGTGTTTGGACCAGAAGAGAGTTTGGAATAAGTAAATCCATTTTAGAGGCTTTTCAGAGAGTGCTATACCTACTCCATAACGCAGTGCGCGGAGGTCAGGACGAAGATCGGCGAGACAATAACACCGCCGCAGTAGTGGTTGTCTCCGAAGCAGAGGCTGGGTGTACGGGACCGAAGAGAGACCACATATTTGGCTAGTTCCATGGTTTTCTCGTTAAGCGACGGGCTGGAGAGGCGCTTCGCCCGCCGAAGGAGGATAGGACTGCCAGCATCGGAGGTCGGCAGTAGGAGCAAAACGAGGAGCAGGAGCAATCTTCTAAAGTTTCCAAATACATCATTGTTAATTTGTACCATTATACAGAACTTAAATAATTTGACAGCTTACGCTTTCGGTAAGTTTAAGCTATGTTTTTGGCTTAAACTTATTTTTAAAGTTAGCTGGTTTCACTGAAGGATCTCTTGAAGGTTGTCCAAGGATTCGATTAAAAATGAGAACCAAAAAAACATCTCAAATAGAACTCAAATCAGTTGACACGATTGTTGTACAAGTATTTACTTTAATTTATATATTTTAAATATTTCAAAACCATTTATAAATTAGATAATAACATTATTGGCTTGACGTTAATTGGTTAACAAGAAATTTAATGCCACGGCAAAGTAAAATAATAATAGTGAAACGTGCCAAACATTGCCACTATTCATTATTACCCTTCGGATCCAGCGAATGCTCTGGAACACATCGGTGTACACAGATGGCAAATGGTAGGCTTGGCATTCCTCGAGGAAACTCACGATCCCCATGATCGTGTCACCATACATCAAGGGAGCACCACGGTCACCGCCGCACGGTTGCTGGGCCGTCCTCTCGCCTTCGTCCAGGGCGCACAGCAAATCCTTTTTGTGGATACCCAGCATTCCGGCACAATCCTCGGAGCCTATTATCTTGATGTCGATTTGAAGGATTTTGGCGCTCATCGGCCCGTTCTGTAATCAAAAGCTCGATGGTATACAGCAGATCCTTAAGTTCGGAGCGCGATCGATCTACTTACTTTGTACATTCGTCCCCAGCCCGCGACAGTGCACCAGGCACCCACTTGGGGTGGGCTGTAGGGCAATCTGGCGATGTCGATGCGGTCGCTATTTCTGGGAAATGGAATCTTTATGAAGAGGACTGCGATATCCTGCTCATTGCGGAGCGTAAAGTTATCCGGTAGAAAAACGCTCTCTACCTGCGAGTGGAAACTCGTCCCCGACTGGTACCTAAGCCTATCGGGTGTCCCGGCCACAACTAGCAGTATATTGGCGGGGTAAGGGACTCTCGTCCGCCTGGAAACACAGCAGTGTGAGGATGTCAGAACAAATCGTGGGCCAATGATGACGCCGCAACAGAAGTGATTTTCTCCGTAGAAATAGTGAACGGTTCTGGTCCTTATGGACACCATGAATTTGGCCAGGTGAAGAGTTTCCTCGTTGATCTGGCCATCGGACAGGCGCCGGGTTCGGTTAAGAGATAAACCGGTTTCATTCTGAATGCGTTTAGCTGCGCAGGTGACTATCAAAAGGAGTACAAAGCTTACGATATTTATATGTGTCATGGCAGCCAATGCAAATAATATTTTCTGACAAGCAGGTGTACAATTTCAGGTATTTATTTTCTATGCCGAAGCGATGATACTCAGACCAGTAGGCCACTGACCGAGAACTGGGGCAGGTGAGTCACCTTCTTGCGGAACTCGGACACCTCGCAGGCGTAGGAATAGCCGGCGGTGATGTCGGTCTTCTTCCAGCTGATCCAGGTGATCTTGTCACTGACATCCGTGCAGAGGATGTAGTCACGCTTGATCTCCTCCAGACTCAGATGCGGGTTGTTCACGCCGATCAGGACGATGCCCTTCTTCGACGACGGCTCGATGACAACGCGGAAGTAGAGCTTGGGCACGGGAATTAACCCATTGCCGTTGCTATCGTGAGACAGATACAGGCCCCTCTGTTCTCCATTCTTGTTGGCCAGCGTAGTCACGCCCCAGACTCCAGTCCAGCACTCCACATGCTTATTCTCCTTGGCCACCCAGGCACGAACACCGTCCTCCACACGGGCCCAGTTGCCGGCATTGAAGGTTTGCCACTGGGGAGCGGCGTTGATGAACAGGAAGGTTGCCCTCTGCTCGGGAGCGAACACGAAGTCAGCCTTGGCACCCATGTGACCGCGGGCCAGGAAGACGTTCTTTGCCGAGTCGAAGTAGCGGGAAGAATCCATGTCCAGCTCCTTGTCAATGGTCTCCTTCTGGACAGCCTGCGTGTACAGCTTGTCGACGTTCTTGCCCGCAAAGTAGCCTCCGGCACCGAACGTAATCCTGTCCACTCCGGTGGCATAGTAGTTGTTACCGGGGTCAAGGCGATGGTACACGTACCGGGTCACCTCCTCATCCTCGTTGAAGCACACATCGTACTGCTTGGCAAAGCGGGAGCCGGAGAGCTCGAAGCCCACGTTGATCAGAGTGGTGCCGCCGTTGCAGCTGGAACCGGACTTCTTGCCCACAAAGGCTGGCCAGGATGTGCACTTAATGGCAGACAGATCGTGCTCCTTGCCATCGATCTTGAAGGTGGTGCCGCCCACACACTTGGCGGTCACCGATTTGCCGGACAGGGGCGAGGCCAGGCTGCTGGTGCAGTGGAACTCAAGGTCCTTGTCGTTGGCCACATCCACGTAGCCGGAGTCGGAGAAGCCAATGATCTCAGAGGTTCCGGTCTTGATCAGCAGCGGCTGGGGATCCTTCAGCTCAGAGCTACGGATCTTGATCGTGCAGCCAGCTAAGAAGGGCACAAATCTCGTTAGGAGCCCTCAGAGTTACTCCTTGACAACTCACCTGCTTTGGGTTCAATCACATTAACCTCTTCCGGAACTTCGGGCAACTCCCAGAGGACAGCATCCTCCTCCTGCGGCAGAATCCTGGCCTGGACACTGGCCAAGAACAGGCCGCTCAAGGCAATCAACACTAGACCCTTCATGTTTTGCAACTGCTTGGCCCCATCCGGAGGGCCAGTGCTTTTAAACCCCTCCGATTTCTGATTAGATTCCCCTGATTGCGGCCATGTTAGCGGTGGTCGGTACTTGGCACTTGTTGATGCTTTGATTGCCTCACGTGTCCCCTCCCAGTTTCGGCTGCCTGCTCCGTTCCCAGCATTATCATTTAATTAGTTTTTTGGCCAGCCGTGATTAGACTCTGGTCCCGTGGAGTGCCAAATTAAGTACTCGGCATCCGGATGGAGCACTTCTTCCTCCTTCACGTGCCAGGCACGTTTCGTTATCTTAAAAATGATTACTTTCTGTCTTTTTTTATTTTCTCACAAATATCAATTGTTTATTATTATTATTATTATTATTATATTGTTTTTGTGGTAAGGTATACATCGAACTCACATTTATTGATTACTTTTTAACTGGCTGGTTTTCGGGTGTTGTTTGTTTTTGGCGCAACTGTACTTAAGATTACCTACTATATGTACACATACAACATTTATAGATATGGTTATTGTTTTCTATTCATTTTTTGCATTTATATTTACGTCACCGCTATCAACATGAGTTGGCTGGAAGTATTTACAAAGTAATTTCCTAAGCACTTGATAAACATTCTAAACGTTTATTGGTAAGCATTTTTTTGTGCCATTTTTTATTGTTGTTTTATTGTTGGTATGACATTTTTGGGCTCTTACTTTGGTTAGACAAGCGATTTATTTCTTATTTATTTGTTTTACTTATTTTAAAGCTTATTTTTTGGGTTTTGGAACACAAAATTCTTGCTTCTAAACTCTTTGAGAGCTACTTTTGTATGGCTTATGTTTTGGAGAGAAAGAAGCAATATTTTTAATAGGTTTTACATTTAGATTTATTGCTATTATTGTTCTTATTGGTACTGAAATTTTGTTTTAATTAGTTGGCCGATTTTAAACATTTTATAAAACAATTTGTAGAAAACAAAGAATAAATTATAATAAAACTAAAATGGGTTTAAAATTATATTGTTTTCAAGGCAAAGTGACAATTTAATAGATATTTCGAAATTAAATTTAGTTCATTTATAGACAGAATATTTTAAACGTTTTGTTTGATATTTGAGTGGTGATATGAGTTGGCTTACATGAAGAAGTAGCTAAAGCCTTAAAGAATCTATTTTTTTGTTCTATTTTTTGCAGTATAATTTGCTGTTTGTTAAATTTTAATTCTCGGTATTTTATGTACATTTAAAGCTGTTATTTTTTGCTGGCATTTGTGAAGTTGTTTCGGAATTTTCGGTTTCTAAAAAATACATTCGCTTGGCCTTGGCGGAACCCCGGTTTCGTGTAAGAGATCTACAGGAATATGGCGATCTGTGCGTATATCTCCACGGCCACAAGGAGGCCCATTATGGATAGATTCACAGCGCAGTAGACGCGTCGCAGTGGACGTCGGCGTTGACGCTGACCACAACACTTCGTCCACTTTGGTTCCAGATGCTGGCTCTCGTCAGGATCGCCGTCGTCGTCGTCCGCGTCGTCGTTGGTGTTGCCGTCACTTCCGCTTCCGCTGGCATGGCTGTCGCAGTTGCAGTTGCAGTGGCTGCCACCACCATCACCACTGGACTTATCACTTTTTCCGGCAGCCGCAATGGCTGCATTTCCATTTCCGGCTCCCGATTTGCATGGCGGCCAATGTCAAACCGACGCTAGCGACGAACTACTGTCATAGGCCACCAAAAGTGAGTCGTTCTCATCGCTGCCACTCCCCGCACTCCGCTCCGACTCGTTGATGACCTCCAGCTGGGTTTGGGGCCTCGCGATTTTGTATTTATTGTGGCGCTTATTGATCAGCACGCTGCGGATGTTGTTATTATGACGGCCACTGCGTCCACTACCCGACCGCTGACCCTTGACCTTGACCACCGCCGATCGGGGCTTCGGCCGGGACTTGGAGGTCTTTGGCGCACCCAACATGCTGCAATCCGCATCATCCTGCTGCCCACCCAGCTGCTGCTGCTCCGTCAGCTCGTCATCATCGTAATAATCATAGTAGTCATCATAATCGTAGCCCACTTCGTCCTCCGTGTCCAAGCCATCGCCGAAGGCAGCCTCATCGTCGTCATCATCGTCGTTATCATCATCGTACTCGAAGTCGAAGTCGAAGATGGCGCAACATCCGCCGGAAGTGGAATCAATGCTATGGCGACGCCTTGACCTCTTGCTGTACGTGTAAGTGTGCGGCTTGTGGGCACTAACACTCTTGTACATGGGCGCAAAAATGGCGGTTTTGGCCTGGAGGTGGATGAGGGGAGAAGGTATTTAATTAATACATTTTATTGATGTTCCTAATGCCCATATTAATCAAGGGGAATTAAGTAATTATGTGCGAAATATCTATGAATTTTTTTGGGGAAGGAAACTCTGGACAGTTGCCACTAATAACTCTTAAGACTTCTGTTACCTAAAATTATTTAAACTTTAGGTATTAATTAATATAAAATCCTATTGCTTAGACAGCTTAATTTTAGATATTTGGCAATGTATAAAATTGCACAGTTTTCTCAGGGCATTGTACTTTTTTTGAATTGTTATTTAAAAGCATTTTAGAGTTTTTGCAATAAAAATAAATCTAATAAAACTACTCTTAAATTTCAGGCTTTGTTTGTAATGTTTTCTATGCAATTTTTAGCCCGGATCAAACTAAAATAAATCATAATTCCCATTAGCAGTCCCCACTCGGCCATAAGGTGATGATTAATTGACTTACCTCTGGTCCGCGCCATGTAATGCCCGAACGAACCAAATTGTAGAAGCGGAGGACTCCCCACATGGCCAGCACCTGTTCAAGTATGGAGAAAAAAAATGGGAGAATCATAAATTTCCATTAGATAGAATGCCACTCCGCACACACACTCGTATATATTCGCACACGTTGGCAGTTCTTTTCTATAGAAACAAGAGCTAACATTTTTATGCTGCGTAAAGGGACTAATGGACTTAGCTAGTAATTAAATTATTTATTACATGTATCGATTAGGCCCTCGGCGGGCTGGGATGTGCGAAAACCCAATTAGCCTCGATTGAGGCTAAAAGCTGAACAGGCTCACAGCTTCTTAGCTCTTATAATCAAATTGTGACAAATAGGTTTCGATATTATTTCTAAAATTGAAAGTATATTTGAGATAATTTTATTTTATATCTAAGACGTTTTTGTAATAAGTAAATGTAGACATGTTTAAGGTAATACCAATAGAGACCCGTTTGTGTGAGCTAGGAAGTTCCTATGATATTATAGCAGATGGCTGCGGCATCAAAAAGGAAGACAGTATCTTTCTGGAGTTCAGACTGCAATTGAGTAAACTCTGGCGCGGTAATGCCGATCCCTATGTTTACCTATGGATCGTCCTGTTAATTGGAATATTTGGAATGGTAAGTCATGAAAATTGTGGCAAGCTAATTATTAATAATAATAATAATAATAATGATAATTTCTTGCTCTTGCCCTAGATGTACAATTTATATAAATTCAAGTTGTTATACTTTTCGAAAGAGATAAATCCACCTTCCCGATGGAACATTGTTAGCTTCCTATCAGTGCCACCGCCATTGGTTAAAAAGTTAGATTTGCTGAAGCGTTTCCTGCAGATCAGTGCCTGGGCTCTTTTACTGTATGCAGCAATATTCGTAAGTTGTTTTATAATTATCAAATTATTCTAATTATTTTAGGGATATGAAATTAACAAAGATGGACTTTCTTTGTTGGATTCAAATACCTTTAAAATATAAAAATATACAAAACTCTTTAGGTGTTTTGAAACCATTGAATTCCATTTTTTAACCCTACATTTTTAAGGGTTCTAAGAATCCTATTAATTTATGTGATATCATTACATAAACTATACTAATAAAAGTATCCCAATTTTCATAGAAATCTCCACTCCACATGTATCCCTGGCTGTTGGTCCAAGTGTTTGTTATAATTTTAAAAGTGATTGCTGTCACCGTAAACTACATTTCAAGATCATCGACTGGCCGAAGATGTTGGACCACGTTGAATCTGTCCTTCCATGCTCTAAGCACCTGGATTGTTTATAAGGCCTTGGAAAGATCATCTTTCCGATTATTTGGAGATACCACTTAATGTCAATAATTAAATTATGTTGTACTATTGTACAAACTTGTAAAATTGAGTTCCAAAGAGACCAGTAAAATAGAAACATTGTTTTTTATTTAAAATATATATTTAAATAAAACTTACATTAATCAAAGCTCGTGCGATAAAGAAAGCCACCTCGGCCTTGCACATGGCATCGAATTGCTGAAAATAAACAAATTAGAAATGCATTGTTTTTGTTATTATTTAAATATGAATTATCCTTAAATTATTTTCACGAGTTGTTGGCCAGCAAAGCCAAACAAACAACTACTAATAAAGTTGGTAAATTGTTAGCTGCCTTCTGTTTTGGAAAGCAATTTGCCAGTGTGGAGGGAAAGTTTTTCAGCAGGAAAATGGAAAGTTTGACTTGGAAGCGAACCAGATTGAATTAATTCAGGCGGTTTACCCAGGGTCACGAGTTAAATTAGATTTTCTGTAGAAGCCTTCTGAGCTATTTTTAATTGTTAATCAATTAACTTGGCTTTTTTAAAAAACAATAATCAAAAAGTTATTTAAAAGAAAAAGGAATTCAAATAAAAATTTTACCATATATTCAACTCAAACGATTTGGAGGCGTCGCCAAAATTAGTAAAAATCTCCTTACCAAAGCACAGCACAAAAGTTTTTGAAGCCCATCAAAAAAAAAATAGAAAAGAAAAATGAATTTTTTACCTTCTGAATTGCAATAAATTATGCATGAGGTGACAATTTTCCGGGAGGAAAAAAAAGCAGTCGTTCGTTGTTTCATGTCCCCCGGCTAAGGGCGGAAAAACAAACGGAACAAAACAAAAGCTTGGAAAAGCAGAAACACGTTCGTAATAGAAAAGGCAAAGCAACGACATAGACAAATGTAAAATTCTAGGGGAAAATGGTGCAGAAAAATGCCCAACTCATTGCATATGTGCAGACGAACTAGAGCCCCCTATAGCCCCATATCCCCGCCTAAATGTAGATGTGTGTATGTCTGGTCTTTGAGTTTTCCGATTCAGCCCACTTTTCCGTACTCTTGTTTTCCCTCCTGGACCGCTGCCCTTTGTGGCGCTTTGACTTTGTCGCTTGTTTTTGAGTGCGTGTGTGCAGTGGGCCCTTGTCTGGTCCTGGCTGTCTGTGTGTCCTGTGAGCCCCTCGCTGTTTATATCCTTCGTTTTCTATTTCCCTTTTTTTTTGTAGCCTGGGCTTTCTGCGCTTCATTTGTTTGAAGAAGGCACTTTGGTTGCGGCAGGATTGGGTTAAAAAAGGAGTTAGCGAGTCAAGAGCAAGGCTCGAGGGGTCTTAAAGGTAAGCACGGGTGAGGGAAATATGTACATATATTTTCAGGAGTTTTTTGTTTAATTAAAGTATTAGGAAAGCTAATACGATATTATCAAGGTAAAGTTTATTAAATATTCAGAAAATTAGGCTAAAACTATGTAAAGATTCGGACAGAAAATCTCTTGAATTTAAATTCCCTTTAAATTAGTTTATTACAAGTGTTAAATATTAATAGTTATCTTTTATATCTGCAACTATTGTTTAAATATATGTATTCAATTTCAAAATTTTTATTCAAAACCTAAAATCCCTAAAAGTTGCCTGTGCCTGTACATAACCAACTTTTTAATCAACGCTTTTTCTTTTGATATTTTTTTCCTAAATTAAACATCTGTGGTTCGTTGTGTAATCATTATTCCCCCTCCGGAACCTTAGACCCTGTGCTTTTCTTTCTTTTTACTCTCCCCCAGACCCCACTTAAATTCCCAGCCTGTTGCACGTCGCCTCCTTTTTACGTTTACTTGGCAACTCCACTCATTGTTCCCGCCGGCAGGGATGGCAATGCATCCAACTGTCGCCAACTTCCGACCATGGCAGCCGCACACACAACCTACTATTTTTGTTTGATTTTAGCATAAAGGAAGGCTGAAGCAACTTTTTACATATGTAACGGATTCAGTCTGATTTGTTGTCGTCGAAGGCTTTTTTGTAATTTATTTGTTTGTCGTTGTTGGCGATGCCCATTGATTTATGCCGAGCGGCGGCACAATTGATATGCCGTTGATATTCCACAAGGACTCCCCTCCCGCCCGGAATCCTTTGTGTATGCGATGTTTTTCATTAAACAAATGGTTTCCCACAGCAGATCGAAGTGGAACAATCTTAAATATGCATTAAAAACACTTTGCCCCGACATCAGGGATCCCATAGAGAAACCCATGGGAAGGGCACATGATACTCACCTTATTAACGTGATCTCGCAAAACATTGGAGTAGACCATGGCGACAGCTTCCAGGGCCATAAATGTTATATAGCCAATTATCCAGGGTACAATTAAACCGGGGTTCTCCTGCGGAAAATGCATAAACAAAATTCCACCATTAGAGAATGAAGGGAAAAGGGCCGCGAATTGCGAATTGCGAATTGAAGCTATTGATTTCATGGTCGTACTATAAAATATGTGAGGTGTGTGGACAGGTGGCGAGTGTGTGGAGGTGTGAGGTGTGCGGTGTAATTTATCTCGCCATGGTGGTAAAACCTCTGATTGGATTTTTTGCTTGCCAACAAAAAAAAAAAAGAAGTAAACTGTGTGCTGAGCGCACGTTGGGAATTCCTGATGTGCAGCTGACAGTTTTTGGCCGCAGCGTTTTGCATGGCAATTTCCCTGTGGAGGCCATGGAAAATGTATTTTCCACCGCGGATTACATTTTAATTTGGGCTATGATGCTTGTCTAGTTTATGAAAATTTATATAATCGCATAGTAAACATTTTATTTCGGGAAAATAAATATCTCCTATCAAATTGTACTCAATTTTGCGGGGGAGATTATTAAATATATACAACTAATAATATTTTATGACAGGCTATTATTATTATTTTGCCTCGATTAAGCACCATTAGCTATTAATATTAAAATGCCAAAATAGATACAAACTAATTTGTATATTTATAGATAAAACAATGAAATGTGTTTATCTGTTATATATGTAAGACATCAATCTCAATTGCTGCCTCTGACTTTCGCATGTTTTCCCACACAGAGACACACATTTGTTGTCTAAATACTCGTTTAGCCTAATTAAGAACCAATGCTCTATGCATTATTTAAGGGACACCAGCTGCCTGCGCTCTCAGCTCGAGGAGCAGCCCAGCCAAGGATGGAGGCGACGACTATTAGCGCAAGTGCAATTAATTTGACCAACACAAGGAGACTCGGAAACATTTCCATTTACCCAGCAGAGTGCGGAGCGGGGAAAATTCTCCTAGCATTCATTCGCAGGGAAATCGCGTTTCAGTTTGTGGAAATTAAAAAATTCCACAAAATGTAGCTGGAACCGCTGGCACAATTGCTCAGCAACATAAACCCGAATTGTATTTTGGCTTTGTAATCCTCGGCATGTGTCCTGGCAGCTCTCTCCAGTTCCAGTTTAGTCAGTTTAGACCGCCATACATTGCTTTCGCTTTGGGGTTCCCAATTGTGTGACAAATTGTCTACATTTTTATACCGCTGTCAATAGGGTTTGTTTTTTTTTGTAAGAGGGGTTTAGAGTGGTTGAGAGCTGTGGCGAAGTCTCTTTCATATGTTGGAGATATGCTAGAGTAATATACAAATAGACTATGGCAAGTCGGGGTTTTTATACTCTTCTTAGGTGCTGAAATTTTATTAAACAAATTTACAAATACATATTTACAAATGCTGGATAAAGAAATTTACACTAAATTTGGTTGCTCAAAAGTTGCACTGCTTACATTTAGACATCTTTTTAAGGTTTTTTTAAGTCCTAGGGATTTTTGGAGCGTCCTAGATTATTTAGTATCGTATACCTTCTCTTAAGTATTTAATTTATTTTGAAGCTTTAAATAATATTTAAATAAGTTATTATTTACTACAGACAAAAAGAGGACCTCACTGAATGAGGCAACGTAAGCTACATGTGCTCTGTCTTGTTTATTTTATAGAATTTGTTTTATAATAATAAAAAAATAAATTATGTAAGGAAAATATAAATTCTATTTCTTTTTAAAAGTAATTAAAATTAATAAATGTATATTTTTATCTTAATACAATACTACAAAAGTGTATTCATATTTGTTTCATGTTTTCTTAGTACTTATTCTGTCATGGTTTTTCTTTTTATGTCTAACAACAACTCTGCATAGAGTACATTTGTTATCTTCACGTGTCAAATTTCGCACTCATAAACAGTATATGAATTTGTATGTATATTTTTGGAATTTGCAGGAGCAAACCACGCGGTATGAGCGCTTTGCGTAATTTACATTTGAATGTGCTTTGTTTGGCTTGCTCCGTAAACATTTCCGGTGCTCAGAGGCGCAGGCACAATGCGCATAATTTGCAGATATTTGACTTTGAATGGTTCGATTCCGGGTATGTGAGTGTGTGGTGGAGGGAGGGGAGATAAACTTGCTTAATATTGCTAAATGCGTTGAGACTTTAGTCAAACAGGAAAACTCACCCGACATATTCCAAATATTAACACAATGCTCAGCAATATCATGGACATTTGAGTGCCGATTATGGCAAAATAGGCTATTTGTACACCTGCAATATGTAAAGAGTATTTGAGATTAAAATTTCCTACTAATAAAAGGAAGGTATAATCAATTTTGCGAGAAATTTAAATGTATGTCAGATTTCTAAATAATTAATGTTTTGATTTGTTTACATTTATTATGTGAATGTGTATCAACATTCAAAATACATTTTAATTAAAATGAAAAGCTTAAGGCTTACGTTTCATGAAAATCATGACTATACTTAGTTGCCATTTAATATTAAAATTTATGATATAAGCCAGGTAATTAAAACTGTAATTTGGTTTCAAAATAAAGCCCCTTAGAGTTAAACTCTGATCTCATTAATCAAATATATAAAGTGTTAAGCTTCCGTTGCAGTCAAAATTCAGGCAAACAGAGCTCATACCTCCTCATATAAAGTACATATGAGATTCAAGTTAATTCCTCTGTGGGTGGCTCCATCCTCATCTACATTTAATTTATTTATTAAAATGGCTTTATTTATTATGTGGCTGCTTGTCGCTTTGGGTTTCCTGGTTTTCGGTTTCATTGCCGCTTTGGGTTTTAGCTCGATGTGTGGGTGAGTTTAATTAGCAGCCAAAATTGGCCTGAACTTTGAACTTACCGTAGTAGACATCCTGCAGGTCGGCCGACTTGTGCATATTGACATTGATGCGCCACGAGTATATCAGGACGATTAAAAGCGATATATTCTACGAGTGACATGGGGATTGAAAAATAAATGAGATAAAATGAGCCACCAGAGGGATATGGGAAGTGTACATAACACGCATACGCAGTGTGCACCCGTATATTAACTCGTTGAGGGGTCATCATTCACATCCATTTCCGCCCTCATGTTTCTGCCTTTCCTTTTATGACCAACTCTTTACCCTTTCCTTTTTCCCTTTATTTTTTGTACAACACGTTTTTACTTTTAAACGGGCCTGAGAACTCAATTTGATTTTAGGGTCTGAGGTGTTGGCTGGGGATTTTTGTTGCTAATTAATCCGTGAAAATGTTTTCGTGTCGGTTGTCGTTTCGCTGCTCTGCGGAAATGGGTATTAAGCTCGGGAAATTCGTTATCCATTTAATGACTTGTTTAAGGTAATACAGAAATTAAAACACAGGTTTGATTTTATAAATCAGTTTTTTAAAGCAGAGAAAATAAACTAAAATAATGTTATTAAACCTCTGCTTATTTATTTAATAAAGTCAGCAATTTTGAACATAACTTTGCTCTAGGAAAGCTTGTGTAATACTGAGACAGCAATTTCTAGCAGAGCATTTCCCTTAGGTAGTTGGCAAATAAGCAACAACGACGTTAAACAAATGCAAAATGGCGTGCTTTTAAGATACATCCATTATGTGTCGTGACTGCACTCCCAGGTGTAAGTTCCTCAAGCTCCATGAGCCCCAATCCCAATCCCAACCCCTCTATGTTAGCCAGTTCAGGTCAGACCTTATGCTAAACACGTAAGTTTTAGCTGGCTGAGAGAGAAAAGGGTGGGAAATCTCTCTCCCGCAGCTGCCATAAAATGTGGCACTAATTGCAGAAGCCAAACACTTAAGTTCGCGTCCTTAAACAAAAACTAATTTACTTGCCACAAGTTAGTAACGGACATAATGTGTCTATTGTTTTGCCACCAAGTTGCATTGCATTATGTACTTCTTGTACTCGTAATTGTCCTCAGCCCTGCATTGTCCTGATAAATTGTACAAAATTGTACAAAAAA
The DNA here is from genome assembly GCA_018903765.1 of Drosophila aff. chauvacae BK-2020. NCBI lineage: Eukaryota > Metazoa > Arthropoda > Insecta > Diptera > Drosophilidae > Drosophila > Drosophila aff. chauvacae BK-2020. Next base: position 19,013,992 of record JAEIGO010000058.1, read on the forward strand.
AAAAAACCCCGAGCACGATTTTGCCATTAACATAAATTAAAAGCCATAACGAGCATCATGTAATTGCAATTTATACATGCCACAAGTCGCGAGATGAGAGGAACGAGTGCAAGTCGTTCTCGGTTTGTCTATCCATTTGGCAAGGCTTCTTGGGGTTGGCGAAATTGTAAGAGGGTTGATTGAGAAATTTCTTAGAAAATTATTAAAGCAAGAATAGGTTAGTTCGCTTAATTTATTTATTTATATATATAGCAATGCGATTTTCAATCTCTTCGTTACGATAAGGGAGAGCTGCAGGTGCTCCTCTTAATAGGAGGAATGTGAAGTCGATGGCGAGTGCATATCCAAAGCAGAAAATAAAGATTCCACTGGCACATTTAATTCAGAAGGATCTACTTTAACTTCTGATAGGGAAGACTCAAACTGACACTCCATTCGTTCTTCCCCCGCTTCATCTAGACCCAGAATATCAAAGATTTCTTCAAAGGAGACTGGACCCTGCACCAGGCCCAAAATGCCAGGCACTTCAACATCTTGGAGACGCATACTGATGGCATTGATAGTCTGCAAGCGCAAGTCCACATCTTCGGGCGGAATCTTTTTAGTGTCCGCCTTGCAGATCTGCCGCACATTTCTCGTATGCCAGATGGTCTCAGTCTTCTTTCCAGGCAGCCTTGAAGTTCCGTCACAATGAAACCCTAATGGCTTAACCCCTTTGAAGGGCAGAGCCGGGAACCTCTTCAGAGGTTCATCGGGAACCTTTGCTGAATTGGTCATTAGCTTCTTCCGTTGCTTGGCTGAGGATCCACGCACCTTTTCGGAGCTTTCTTTACTGACCCGCCGGCTAGTTGCCCGTTTTTGCACAACCGGTTGCCCCTCTTTCTTGACTTGCATTTTCTGTAGGAATGGAGTTCAATAATGCCAGTTTTTAAATGTTTTGGTTGTAGCAGGTTCAAGGATCTTACCATTTCCCTTGCTTTACTTGATTTTCCTTATTTTATTTGATGATTTCTCAAGAAAAATCACTTTAATTTCAATGAAAAGAAGCTCTCAAAATATTAATTAAACTAGTTCGCTTGACATTAAGAAGCACAGGGTTGCCAAACTTCAAAGAAATTTGTTCTTCTAACTAAAACCAAGAAGAGAAGAGTTGTCAACATTCTTCATAAATGTGTTTATGATTGCAAAAAGAAAAGGAAAGTCTTGTTTGAAAAAAGAAATATTGGAATGATTAATTTATCTATCAATTCTGTGCCATATAGAACATTATATAGGTTTGTTATATTTATTTACTTGTATTTATTTAATGACAGTTTTTAAAGCTTTTTTAAATAGTCCTGCCAACTTGCATGAAATAATTAATAATGAAAATAATTTTCGAAACCAGAGCTGCCAACTTTGCCTACAAAAACTTCCTAGTCATGACGAAGCACATTAAGAAGACAAAAATACTTAAACCTTAATAATTTTAAATCAAATAATGAAACAATTTAAGTGTCTGTGAATTTCCAAAACTCTCTGAATACACCTCGCTGAAAAGGGGGACTTTTTGTGGTTGCCTCCCCCTCTGCACGTCCTTCATTACAATAATGAGGTTGAGAGGTATGCCATGGCCCATTCAGGACAGACTGCAGAAAAACTCTCGCCAACGACACTTGTCTATTAATTATGCCACAATTAACAGGCGAATATAATAACCCGGCCCAACTACTGAATTCGTGCTGTTGTATTTATTCCTTCTCGTTCTTTTACTCTCTTTTCCATTTTTTTTTTTGGGGGGGCTTTCCAGCTAACGAGAACAAAATTATATACTTGTCCACATTGCGTATACGCCCCTTGCGACCGCCGCTTATAACCGCAAAAACACTTACAATTGTGTAAATTGCACTTGTTATGGCCAAATTTTTGGCATGCAACATGCGACAGCAACGTGTGCCGCCGGTCAGCGGTCCATAAGGATATAGGATGACAGACTTCATTTTATGTTCCCAATTTTATAAAATTGTGTTTTTTTTTCTCGGCTGGTTTTCCGCTCAGCAATGGCACGACAACTTTTTGGGTGTCGTTTTCATTACGTTGACAACATGGTGGCGATCATGATGATGTCGAGGCTGCTGCTGTTGCTCCTGCTTCCCCCGGGCTGGTTATTATTATTGCGGCTCTGGAGGCTTCCATTAAAAAATAGTCCGCCTGAAAAAATAGCCAGATAAATTGAACATTTTAAAAGTCATTCGCATAAATTGAGTGGGCGATATTTTCGCATGCAGCAAAGCTTTAATTTATTCTCCGCTTTTCCCCCAAAAATGCAATCAGTCGTAAAATATTGAGCACTTATTTTTTTCCATATTATTTTATTTCTGCATTTTATGTGTGACAATTTGCTCGACTTGAATGGCTGTGGCAGTGTAAATATCTCATGATTGCATGCAAAGGACTTTGAGTTCGTTTCAGAGCAAAAAAAGTGGGTTGAATGTGGCATGCAAAAAGCGTTAAGCTGAGCAAGTTTGTATTTAAGGGAATATTTTAAACGAAAAATAGTTTTGCGAGAAGAAAATTAAATTTAAAACATAAAGAGAACGCAGATTTTAAGGAAAAACAAGATTTTGTGGGTAAAAAATTAAATGGAAGGAATACAAACTTCACCAACATTGCCCGCACATAATATACAACCATCGATCAAGCTTGGAAATAAATCTTAGGGCCCCCAAGCAAACTGCTCCGCCAGCTGCCATACATTTCAGACTTTACACTCTGTACCCTATACTATATATACTTGTAGCATAACCACTTTAAAGCAATCTTCTCAATCATCAGACTATTGATTTTTATGCATTTTTCCTCTTCTCAAAAAACCCGTACAATAGCACTTACATACATTTTTTTTATTTGTAGCAAAGTTTTCACCATTTCCAGCAAATGTTTTCGTGTTCGCCAGACTAGCGAGTGATTCGCCGCCATCACTTGTCCAATGAAACTGACAGGCCAAACGCGTGAAACTCAAGCCATTCTCGTCGAGCATTTTGGGTAATTAATGATGGAAAAGGAAGACACGCAGGGTAATGCCACGGTATTGTCAGTTCTTGGACAAATATCACTTGATGGCCTGTCCGAAATCTCACTTAATCAACGCCAAAACAAATCTCTAAGATGTTTTCAATTAGTGGCTGCTTAACTAATTACACGAAACACGCAAGAGAAAAGAAGAAAGACAAGAACTATGATTGATAGTTGGCTGCAAGGTCCCTGAAAAGGCTACCAAGCCTCTTTTAATTGACCTCAAAAAAAAAGAAAAAAACTGAGAACAATTTTCACTTTTTCACCCGCATTTCACTCCGTGTAAGCACCCATTCCGAATGCGGGGAAAAGGACTTGCAAGGACACAGCGCCATAGAAACATGTAATGCTCTGCTGAGCATATTGAATGGATGACTAGCACACACAGACCCCAGCTCACAGCCAGCAGTGTACCAACTAGAAGTCATTCCACGGAAACTGAGTTCGTATTGCAAAATGTTTACAGTGTCATAAAATATCAGTAACAAATGCGAAACCACTGCCACACACACAGAGGTCACGCATAAAAGTCGAAAAAAGCTAAGAAAACAGGCCAACAGAAATGCTTGCCAAACAAAACAATACAAGAACAATGCAGGGGGAGATGCGCTTTCTTTCTTGCGTTTTGGGAAGAGTTGGAAAGATCTTTGTTTTGTTTGGAATACAAATACCTCAAGTCAACATTGCACAATAATGTTTCGTATTTTTCTGCAAAAAGGTTTTACTTCCCATAATAATTTTTAAAGTAATACTATTGTAACACAAGACGTATAATGTTTTTAATATTTGTTAAAAACTTAATAAAAATCAATAACAGATTATTTTCTGATCAAATTTCTGCTTTGATTAATTTGTAACCTATTACTCTTATGATTTTCCAAAATGTACAGCATTTATTATAATTTTATAATATAGGTATAATTATAATTTTTAATATCATATTTACTGACTTCATTTTGAATTGGATTAAATTCTAAAGATTTTCCAAATTTTAAAACGATCTTTGCTAAAATTGCCTCACAAAAAATCTTAATTTGAATAGCCTAATAAAAATGGCCCTTATCTACGCTTCTTGGCTTTATGGCCAGATCCAGTTATTACACTTTTTGAAGCCACTTATTTATGGAACTGGATGCGCAGGACCTTGCAATTTAAAAGCTTTTTGCATTTTGCATTTGAAAGGCATTGGCTCGTAGTCAAGTGGGCACGCATATTGCCAACATCAAGTGCTTTTCATATTGGCACCGCCGGGAAACCCCCCCGCGAAAACCTGCCACCGCCCAAGGGAGACACAGACACACAATGAATGAAAATCAATAAAAAATATCGCATTACTTTGCCGCGCTTTGTTTCGGTTGAATTTTTGTTGTATTTATTTTTTGTTTTGTTTTTGGTTTTGTTTGCCCATATTGTTTGTGTCGATTTTGGCGTATGATTGATTTCGGGACTCACGCAACGCAACGTCCTTCTAGGCAGGAAAATTGTTGCATAACTACACGGAACACAGCCAGTACAAAAAATACAACAAACAAAAAAAATACACACACTCGGGTTGCAGTGTGCGACAGCAGCTGTGACAGCGTTGAAGGATTTTTGTGGTGGGTAGAGCCGCTCTACAGAGTTCTAGTCAACAAATTCGATTCAATAAGCGTCTCACATCATATTTACTTTTTTTTCCCTCCCCAATTTGAAAAATAAAACGAGTAGTCTCGTTTTTGGCATTTCAGTGGAAATGGGAGAGGGAGAAGGTGGAGGTATATAAGCCTCTCAGGCGAAGCCTATATGCATAGAAATGACTCGACTCTGCCGGTTGTTGGCTTCCCTTTAAGCGCATTACAATCTCCATATGTGTGGGAGATGTTTCGATTTCAATGGGTTTTATTTGGTTTTTTTTTTTTTTTGTGGGGTTTAGGGTTTGGGGTTTGAGCTGGCAAAGATCTATTGCAGTCGGTCCATATGCTGTTCATAAAATGCCCATAAATTAGGAATAATTGAGAGATTGTGTGCGACACACGAAATTGGTTTTGCATTTCTGACATTTTATTCAGCCGTTGTTTGTGGTGTCTAATGTGTGTTGTGTTGGTTTCATTTGGCATTTAATTGCTATTTGATTGAAGGGATTGTCTATTATGTGATTTTGTAGGTAGCCTGTGATAGAGGAAAAATTCGGATTTAGGTTGTAATTTATATTGGGAAATATTTTGTAGCTCATTGAATGGGATTTAATACGAACAAAGAACATAGAAACAATAAAGAGTAGAATTTAATGTTACAATAGCTTTATTGTCACATTTTATTAAAAAGCACTAAATACTTTATTAATAAAATGTATCAGGGCTTGGAATGTACCACATAACGCAGGAGCAGGATCAAACGAATCTCTAAACTAAAAACATCTTTCGCTTACGAAATAATATATAAACTCTTGTGTTTATTATTATTTTAGTATATAATACATTTACTAGTATATATAATATTTTTCCAACCCAACTTGACCTCTAAGCCTCTCAAAATTTTGGGTGTTACCCGCAGCCAAACTCTTTCTGAAAAACCCCCGTCGATATACAGACTCGCTCCCATTCCCTCTCATATTCCCTGTCGTAAATCTCTGGCCATATATTTCCTTGTGTGTCATATTCGGGAATGGATGTAGGCCTAAGGCCCATTGACATCGGGATGCCACAGTTAATTGCACATTGGGCCTGGGTTATGTTCAGATAATCGTCACATAAAGACGTTTCATTGTTGTCAGGGGCTGGGCAGCAGCAGCAACAGCAAATACTACGTGTGGGACCATAACCGGAGGGGCTAACTTCTAATAGGATCCCGTTCCACGGGCCGAAATATGGGAGGGGGGTATAATATTTGCTTAACAAACATTAAAGTTGTTGTGAGCGCCCCTTTTGTTTCATTTCTGTTTATTTGGCTAATTTATGCTACGCCTTATTGCTTACTTTGCCGTCACGCCATTATGTTACGACTTGGCCGCAGCTTAGCTCAGCTTTCTTAGCCGACTTTTGTTTGGCTTTCTCCCTGGGAGTGCGTACAACAGGGCGTATGATTGTATGAATGTTGATTTCTTGGGGGTCCTTTGTCTTACAGCCGGCCAGCGTCGAGCACTCATTATGATTCATTGTCGGTTGCAAAGGAGTCAAAAGGTAGAACGACTCAAAAGATTTATTGCCACCGGGCCCAATAATGAAGTTCTTTAGTTGAGTTAATGTTTCAGCATTTAGACATGGCATGTCCGAGCCAAAGGTTTGCCTCTTAGCCCGGCTTTGAAAAGATAAAGAAGGGAGTATAATGGAACAGATTGGCAAGTCTTTGGACTTGTAATCCGGACAGGCAACGGAATTCCATGGCAAAGGATTAACGTAGTTTAAGTGGGATGGTTGGGGAGGCCATAAGCCTGGTTGTGAAACCACTTAAAGAGAGGCTTTTATTTAACTAAGAAACAATTATTTTGGGTCACTTACATCAGCATTAATTCATAAATTTAATGAAGCAAAGACTTGAATTTTCTATTTTAATAATTTGTATTTCCCCTCGCTTTAACTCAATTTTGTCATTCGTTTCTCTCTGTGTTTCTTTTCCCCCCTTAAAAATTATGTCTCCCCGGCCTGAAATGAAAGTTCTCATTTATTGAGATGCCCACATTTTCCCCCCTTCGTTGTTGCTTTCAATTTTCCAGCCATTTCTGTGTCCTGTAATTGAAGTTTTCTGTTTGTTTTTCTTGCGCACAGAGCTGCGCTCAAAGAACTGTCATAAGAAACCTTTTCCGTTGCTCTCCCCAAGAACTTGATTATTACTTATGGACTTTGCAGACCCGGCAGGGAATGTAATCACTGGACACACTGGAAAGCTGACGATGACCCTCTGAAAATTACTATTTGAAAGCCAAAGGCGATAGGCAAACATCAGAGGGGCAGAAGCAAATGTGAGAAAAATCTCATTTGCTGCTCAGCCTTAAAATGGCAAACAAAAATTTCACCCAAATACACAAAAACCGAGATAGTCTCTCTCGGAGTCCAGACCCCAAAGCCAAATCCAAAATAGCCGCAGATAGTTGGACAAACATTGGCCAAATGCCAGATAAAGTGAGCTACGGCCTTGATTATTTCCTTCTTCTGATGTTATTAGCTTCATTTTGATGCGACTGTATACAGGATAATTCCTTTAAAATTGAAGAAAAATTAAATTGGAGAAGACGACGTAATGGAAATGAAATAAGCTGCTGCTGGTTTAAGGGAAACCATAAAAAGCTTTGGGGCTTAGATAAGGGAATAAGGCTAAGATGAATTGTTTAAAAATTGAAAGAGAGATTTAATTAAGTCAAGTTGCTTAAGAGAAAAGAAGTATGCTTATTAGATAATTTTTAATTAACAGGAAATAAGTCAAGGATATATTTGTTAAAGAAAATTGCTGACAAATTCCTATTTAATTTGCTTAAATTTACCCTGACTGCTCACTTAATTTGTGTAAAATGTAATTGCCAGACTCTGAGCGAGCATCAAAGTTTTAAGACCCATTAAGAGCCAACTCTGGGCTATAACCTATTATACAGATGAGCCAAAAATACTTTTCATCAAGCTTTAATGCTGATTTATGTCAACCGCAGACGCACGAACCAAAATCCCTAACCGAAAAAAAGGGCCAAAAGTTTATCCAAAGCAAAACCTCGGATCATCAACAGTCATGGAAGTTTCCTTGCGGTTGCCAGCCAGTTTGCCCGCCGTCATCTTAGATAAACAGGCATAAATCCTAGGATGCGTGCTCCATAAAGGCCCTTTGATTAAATGAAACCATTTATTAGGCAAGGTAAAGACAATGTCATGACACCTCTCTGCCACGAGTGAGCCCCCAGCCGTGCAGGAGGTTAATGTGGCCGCCATCCGCGGCTTTTTGGAAGAAAACAATTTCTTTAAAAGTCCTGGGACACGAGTGCTGGGCTGCCTGAGTTATGACGAGACGGGGAGGGCTCCTCTCTCTCTCTCTCCAGACAGAAGCCGCAGCCCCCAAACAGGACGCCCCGACAAGGGCAAGTAAACACAAACAAATTTTTAAATTTGTAAACACGGCAAACGAGTGAAAGTTAACAAAATGAAGCCAACAGTCGGTAGCTGACGCAGCTCGTCGCTGCCCTCCGCTGCCGGTTGCCATTTAACATTCGCCGTTTGCCATTCGCCATTCGCCATTTTGCGATTTGCCGTCGCACGCACACTCGATTAGGTGAGGGCCCAACCGGGGGGTGTGGGAGTGCTGAAAGGTCGGACGGAGTCACGGGGTGTAGGTAACAGGAAATCCGGCAATTTTTGAATTTTTTCGCAAACAGCCAAACAAAATAAACAACGTGGGACATGAATACTATCCTTCGAAAGCGGGGAAAATGCCAAAGGATAATTTGCTGGCGCGAAGGAAGCAGATTTTGAGAGATAAATAAATTAAATGTTCTATGCTAAATGGGAAAATGGTTGCATAAATGAAAGTGTAAAGAACATTTTAATTCCATGAGTTAAAAGGTAGTAGAAAAAAGGCGGAAAAGGTTAGTGTACATAGCAATGAAATTAATTAATAAATTTCGATATTGAGAGTTAGAAAAAAATAGCGATTGTTTTGGGAATTTAAAGTATTTGCATATTGCAAATACATATTTCATTTATTAGAATTTTAAATTGTTTCCTAATTGAATTGAAAACAAATATATTTTGTTTACACTTCACAGATTTGTGGTAAGCGTGGAAAACATATACACAAATAAGTCTTTAGGTTAATGATGGTAAAAACCAATTAAACATGTTTATTATTCTTAAACACAAAATCTAGGATTCTTTGGATTGTGAATTAATAATAGTAATTCCCGAGTAATTAAATAAGTAAAAGATAAATATAACCTAGCTCAGATGAAACCGAAATAAATATGAAAAGTAGGTATTATCCACACCTTTCTTCTTCAAATAAATTAATTTAAAGCTTTTAAAAACTCAAGTTGATTGCTCGGTAAATGAAAAAAGACTCCTCACATCCAAAATGTGTGCAATTTCTTGTACCATTCTTGAGAGCAATTGCGATTAGGCACGCCCTAACCTGGGCCGCCGGGTATCTCACACCGCTCCTCGTGGGCGTTTAATGGCACACTCGGCGTATGCGTAATATTCCTTGCTCATATGCCACGATGTTCGTAAGACAGCATTTGCATAATTCGCCGGCGAGCCAAGCACATTGCTATCATTTAGGCCAGCCAGGCTGTCTGAGTTAGTAAATTGCGCATACGCCACATAAGCCGCATGCCTTGTGCAATATATGTGTGTGTTGTGTGTGTTGGCAAAATAAGAAAATAAGGTGAAGGAAGGAAGAAAAGGTAAGAAGGTAAGCGGTATTGTTGACAAATTGAGCTCGGCTGGAATGGGTAAGCCCAAGAGTAAAATTGGTAATAGCAACAGGTAGAGGGGGATGGGCTTGCAGTGATCTGAGGAAATTACTTCTGACGAAAGTAAGCTATTGGCTTGCGTTCTGGCGGCTGCTCCTGTCCTGGACAGCTCCTGATTAGGATCGGTCTCCTGTTCATGGTGGCAGCTCTGGCCATACCCATTTACACCGAAGGCAGCGCCACTCAGTGATTGCGGTAAGTGCAAAAACAACTATTTGTTTATATAAAGCTAACAATTGGTTATAAACTGAAAGCAAACTTATTTATTAAGAACATTAGCTGCTACCGCTTAACTGGGTAGTTACATTTTGAACTTATGGACTCCATTTTGTGTATCAGAGTGGTATTGTGGACGAAGGAGAGGATTTTATTTGAGTTACCCACCCCAACGCGGGTGGCTGATCAACAAAGTAGTATATTGTTGCTCTCCGAAACTTACTTTAGGCTTTCCAATTTTATTTTATTCTATTTTTACTAAAGATTAATCAAACAGAATTCCAGTTGCAGTGCCATATTTAAAAGAAACCCCTTAGGACAAGGGTCTTAGTATTAACTTAACCATTAAGTTGATACCTTTTTCGGCAACCCAATAAGCCATTAGCTTCTTAATCCAACACAGACTGACCCTACAAAATCTAATTAAATTTGTTGAGACAGTTTTTGCACAAGAAGCTGGACAAAAATCACCTGCCTCATCATCTTCAAATCAAATTCAGCCCCAACTTAAGCCGCAAATTTATGTACTTGAGCACGGCAGGAGAGAAAAGAAAAGGGCAAGAAAAACTAAAAAATAAGAAAGAAAGAACTCTGAGACAACACAAAAAGTTGGGCCTAAGCAGAGCCAAAATAATTTGCCACAAAACTAGAGGATGACAAGGACGCGCCGGCTCATGAAACTGTCAACCGATGTTTTCAGCCCCTGCAGCCTTAACCCTCTGTGTTCCTGTGCCTGCCAACTTTTCCGGGGCCAAATGCAAAGTTGAGCTTAGTCAGTCGAGTTGAGTTGAGTTGAGTTCTGGGGAACTTTTCGTTAGCCGCAAAAATGACTTGAAGCGCTTTTTCCCCAGAACTGACATATTAAAGTCCACTTAGACTAATTGCAAAAGCATAAAACCGTCGTATAAAAAACCGAGCCAGGACCTAATTCTGCATAAATTTGGATTATGCTTTAATTTATGCACCGCCAACATCTGAATCTCTGAGAGCTAAAGGCAATTAAAGTTGCTCGCCGTCAGCTGCTGCCCTTCGTGGCGGGAAAATTTGACTGATTAAGTGCGATGGTGGCGAGTCAAGTGGGTGAGTATTTGATTTCTCTTCTTTACGATCCTAGGACCCTCACAGATATACTTGTATAGAATATATGTACGAGTAACTCTGCCCTGCCTTGCGCTGCAGCTGCAGGCAATTGTCGTCTACCCGAAAGTTTTGCTCAGCTTTTGGCTCAAAGTTTTGTTGTTTTTATGTAGGCCACGTGTTGTTCAGTTGCCTGTTTTTAGCCTCGTTGCTTTTATTGTTACTTTTGCTTGATGTTTTGATACCCCCGATACTCTGAAACTAAGACATTTTGGGGCTTATGCTGCCTAAAACTTGAATGCCTTTATCTTAGTTTTGTGAATTCTAAATGTATTGTGCTGAAATTATTTTTAATTAGGTGACTAACATTTGTCTTAACACATTTTCGTATGAATGGGCTTTGAGCTCTCAGCTTTTTGGTTTCTAGTTGTCAGAGGCAACAAATTAATAACATAAAAAAGTCTTTAAACTAGATATTTTGTATATATTTTTAAGGTTCTTTAAAGTACAAGTAACATACATATTTAATTAAATAAATCTCTTGATAACTTATAAACCTTTCTCTCCATTTCATTATTTAAATCTCAAAAAGTAAACATTACTTGTTCGTTTTTAAAACCAAAATTCGGCTACAAAATCTTCTCTAAAGACAAAGAGCATTTTAGCCATCGGTCACCCAAGTTGGCCATCTTTTCCGTTGCCATTTTTGTTGCTGTTTCCGTTTCTGTTTCGGCTGCTGAAGACATTTCGGTGTATTTGACGTCTTCTTTTGATGTTGCCGTGAAACAATTGCGGCGTATTTTCCTTTTTTTTAGTCTTGTTTGTTTTGCGGGTCCGGCGTCTGATTTGATGACCTTGTCGGAGAAATGGGTTTGTTTTATGAGCGGCCCGCAGAAAATCCGGCAGGATGAGATGCCTGCCTAGATTTTGTCGGCTTTTGAAATGGAAATGCTTTGCATCTGTTGGTGGAAATTTTTCGGCAGCAAAATTGAATTATTTCCGCATACGTAATGGGCGTAATGCTTATTGGATTTCCAGCGAAGAGCAATGTCATCGATTCATCAGCGGTTCGATGGGATTTCAATGGAAATTTCCTTTGATTGGAAGTTGGAAATAAAAAATATACCAGGAAAAAGGGTTTCATTTTATAGAATTCTATATTTGTGACTATTTCTTGGAAAATGAGACAAAGAGAATGCAAATTTGAGGGTTTCAAGTGATTGATTTCGTTAGCACTTAAAATCCCCTTTCGATTTTTGAGTAGCCCATAATCTTGACCTTTTCTCGTCTGGATCTCTCCAGTGATTCTTAATTAATCCCAAAACTCTTCAACTGGCACATCCTTCCACATTTGAGACCTTCTCAATCCTCTCCAGCTGAAGAGCCACTCAATCCTGGACGGAGGCTCGTCTCGTCTTCCGATTGAGTGCGGCCGAGCACCAACAACCCAAAAAAAAAAGAAGGAGGGGAATTTGCATATTTTATTAAATTCCCGCACAAATATCCAATCAATAATGTAGTATGCCATTCGGCGTATCCGGCTATCCACGTTTTCCGCTACCTCCTGCTGCTGCCTGAGTGAGCCCCTCGTCCTTTGAGCATGGACCAGAGGCAAAGCCGTGGCAAATTAAGTATGCATACGTATTCAAATGGCTCACAAGCCGAAATATACACAGAGATATTGAAAGTCGGGCAGGCGGTATGCCCAAGAGAGAGATTTTTGGTTTTTTCCAGTTCCACACCTCCCAACACCGCCGTTGTCCTCCAGCTCTTCTTTGTGGGCAAAGGCAAATCATTAAAGACGTCGATTTCCTTCTCACATCTCCTCATGGACTCGTTAGGGCACAGAGAAAAATATTTCACGAAAGTTATCAGTTCGATCATAAATATTATCGTCTGCTTAGTTATCGTAAATCAGTTTGAGCCACAACATGCCGATAAGACTGTAATTAGTGTATTCATTAGTCCTGATAAGGAAATGAAGGTACTAATGTTGAAAGTACGTAAAAAAAGATATTTTTTGCAATATTATATATGAGGCTTAAATATTATAATACATTTTATGTTTGAGTTAATGTTAAACACTTTGTTAAATATTATTTGAAATCTATAAACCACAATGTTATATTTTTGTTTGAACCTTCCCATTTTACAGCTTAATATTACTGCTTTTTAATACATATTCAACTTATTTAATTTATTTTTTATGTAGGGTAACCTAGTTTTCAGTGTACCTTTGGCCCTTCGTTTGCCTTTTGTTTTTGTTTCTCTGGTTTGTCGCCACGCAAGATATTTGGCACACTATCGATGGGGTGGTGTGTGTGGCATACGCAGCCCTTGGGGGCAGAGAGTTGGGTGGAAGATGCAAATGAATACAAACAAAATACCGCAAGCAGAAAAGATTATGCCTGGCATAAAAATAAATTAATGGCCATGGCGTGCGTGTGTGTGTGTGTGTGTTTGAGTGTGATTGTGATTGTGAGGAGCACAAGGACAAAGTAATGCCTCGCTTCGCCTCGCCTCGCCTTAGGGGGTGTTGTAATAAGCCCCGACCCACGGACCACTTCCCCTTTGGGCAGCGTTTTCCTTTTTGTTTTTCTCTCTTTATAATTTACTATGCGTAATTTCCTCGACTGCTTTCATACGTAAATATTTAATTTCCTTAATTTTGGAGGACTCTATTCGAGGGGGGTACTCCCTTCCCGTTCCCCCCTTTTCCTTTGGCTCCTTGGCTAGCTTTTTATTTCATTATTTATTGTTTTGCATTTCATCGCCAGGGCTTTTATGTTTATTGCTTCTTGTGCTCCCTAGTTGGGCACACGCGGCGTATGCGCAACGTTCTTAGCACTGCCCGAGTTTGGGGGCAAAGTTAAGTGTGCAAAGTGCTGTCAAAAGTTGAGATCCCGACACTTTCGCTCCATAGATTGCTGCTGCAGTGCTTTTTTTATAGTTTCTTTCTGCTATTTTTTCTCAGGAATATAAAGATAAGGCAAGGGTATAAAAAAGCAATGCAGATAAATCTATGGAGTTTGTTTGAAGTGGAGCAAAGTAAGGTATTTCAATATCAATAAGGATATAAATTCCTGATTAGATATACATTTCATAGTGCTAAAAAAACATATTAATTGCACTATCCACATTCCAATACACATTTAATATCATCTTACTCCTTGCTTAGTACTCCTTAGCCTTAGCTCATTCTTTCCATTTTTTGGCTCAATCTCGTTTACTCTTTCCCTGCCAAGGATTCTCCAATCCCATTACATTGTTTCTGGCTGCTGTGAGACCTCCGAATAAGATTTGCACTCCAGTGCAAGGCTCTGCAGTAGATGAAACTTTTCCCCGCTATTTTTATTAGTGGCCCAAAGTGGGAAAAGTAAAGTTGGAAGTGCGCTGAGCATTTTTCTTGATTTCCATTTTCTGTGCAGTTTTGCCTTGCTCTTTATTTTTTTTTAAACAGAACTGAACTGAACTTAAACTTTAACTTAAACGCATTGGCATCCGTTTCTGGTCGCAAGCGGTTTATGGCAAAAAAAAAAACTTAAATAAAGTGGAATTACTTGTTTCAGGAGCAGAACCAGCTGCCTAGACAAGGGGGAGAAGGTAATGGCAAGGACTTGCCAAGAGTTGACAGTCGAGTCTATTCCAAAGGAGCATTTTGCATATTCATTCAGCGCTACTTTGTCGCCACTTGAAAATTGCGATTGACGGGCAAAACTCTTGAGTTGATGGAAAAGTTTTCGGTCCAAGGACCCCGAGCGCTAACCCTTCTCGGTGAAAATAGTTGGCAAGCCATCGACTCGCATTCAATTAATATTCTGCCTTAATAAGAGTTCATTGCGGAAGTTGTAGTAATATCTGGCCCTGAATAATTCAATAAATATTTTCATTTCCAATTATGGCAAATGGCGTAGATTTTCTGGGGATTTGCCTGGCCATTAAAGTTTTCCGCGCCCCCGAGTTAATTGCCCCTAAAAGTTCCAGCAAACGAAAATATTATTTTATGTCTTATTATTATTTTTTTTGTACTCGTCGGCAGCCAACGTTGATATTAGGAAAAGTTTGCTCTAGAGGCGTGGCATTTGGTGGGCTGCTCCACTAATGAGCCTATTGTTTGGCAGATAAAACGTGGCCAAGTTCTGGGGGAAGGCCCAGAGGAACCGGAAATAGCTGTTGTTGCTGCCGATGTTGTTGGCATTGGGGAAGGGTTCAGCCCCCGAGGGCTGGAAAAGTTTTGGGGGCGGGGAGTGTACGTGGGACGATTGAGAAGTTACAGGCATTTGAATGAAATTAGAATTAGTCATGAGCTTAAGCTGGGGTAGGGAGTGGAAATTGGGCTACTGGACACTTTTCCAGGAAATATATTCCTTATTTTATTAGCTTTCAGTCTTTGCTGTAGGAAATCCTTTTACTTACACCCCAGTTTGAATTTTTGAGACGATCAGTAGCCACCTTCCCAAGTGCATTTTGGTCCTTCGAGAGGAATACTGTTCTATTTAGTTATTAATTTCCACGAGTAAGCCAGTTTGTTTATTGAACCACAATCAATATAGGTAAAAAAATATACATTATTTAGATAAAATACGGTTGTATTTAAAGAAATATGGAGAAATACCCATAACATAGCTTTCTTGTTAGTTAAAATAAATATAAATAATATATTTATAATACATACATTCCATCTTTAAATTCAAACTGTAATTTCCACGCATAAACTATTTTTCTATTCTCCTAAAATTCAATTTTGAGCTTAAATTTTTCATCTCATAAATGCAGTTAATTGTTTTCGCTCTAAATTAATATTAGTTTTCTATAAAGTTTGCCCAACAGCTGGCAAAACAATTTCTCCCTTCCTTATGTGCCCCCTCTTTGCTGGTCGTCCTCTTATCCCATTTTATATCCCCTAGACTCTCTTTTCTCGTGTTTCAGTCGTCTCTCCTTTAAAATGAAACTGAAATTGTAATTAAATTTCTGCCAATTCGTTTAATTGAGTTTTAAGCCGCAACTTTTGAATGCCCGAAATTGAAAGTCGTCTCCAACCACTCGGCCATCTCTTTGGCGTTTGGCGAGCGAACTGCTTAAATATATAAATATATATTTTTTGCCTGAGGCTGGTTCGGCTGTGGCCCTTATTATATTTTTTGTGCATATTTTACGAGCGCTCTCCTTGTGACTGTTTGCGCTGTAATTAAGTGCGTCTAATTTGTGTTAAGCGCTGTGCCACTTGAGCATCGCTTTTATTTTTCTTCTTCTGAAATTCTGCTTTCTTTTCCTTCCTTTTTTATACTTTTTTCAACCCGACGTTGCTCCTGTGTATGCTTAACCTAAGCCCAGACGTTCCACAAACTCAGAGTAGGTGGAAAATTCGAACGACTAATTTTTGGGTGGGCGAAAAGCAGTCTGTAACAGGGCTTTAAAGGTTGTCTGGGTACAAACTGCCACTAAATGGCCACAGCCCTCGGGAGTTTCGTGGGCTTCTCATATATATATATATATATATATATATATATTTTTTTTTTTTTGTCAAGCAGCACAGACGAAATAAAACATTTTTGAGTGATTTCAGCGGCTGTGTGTGTCTGGTGTGCTTCGCAGATTTTTGAAGGTGAATCAAGGGTTGGATTCCGTGAAGGCAATAATATTGGCATTTAAATGAAACAGGTATTTGATATAATAAATAAATAAAATAAAAATGACACGAGAGCGATGTCCTGGAAATTTGAAAAAGGCTGGAGGAGATGGTGTTGAAGTACTTTATGGGAGTAGAATAATATAGGAAGTTCTGAATTTCCTTTTAGATATTTGAGGGGTTTCTAAGACTATTATTTGTGCATTAAAACATTAATTTATAAAAAAATTAATATGTATGTTTAAAAGTAAATAAAAAGCAACAGTCTTAGTTATGTAAATGTGATTAAAGGTATAAGGTTTGAACTAAAGATCGTAAATAATATTAATATAAAAGAAAAGCTGTTAAAGATAATGTAATTCTAAAGATAAATTTTTCTTTCGCAGACCTATATTAATGCACATAATTCTTAACTAAATTTTAAAAAATTCCACAAGCTTTCACGTTCTTTGTTTACCTTTAAAGGCACCATCTGTTTGATTTTATCTCAATGTGCTGCATTAAAACTTTTCTCCTTTGTTGCTGCCATCATTAAATTAAACCTTTTGCAATTAGCCTTTTTCGTAAGCTAATTTTTTGTTGTTGCCTTATTCCCTTTAATCCCTAACTGTCTGTATTAATTACAGTTCTTAAGTACACTCTGCTCTTACCTTATGCCTTGGCTTTTAATTTATTAATTCATCAATTACAAAGTTTGTTTGCGTTTCACACTTTTCACTGGGAAAACACCTTTCCGTTTGCTAGCACTTTTTTATTTTCTCCTTGGGTTTTTCTTGCACACAAATGACTATATTCGCTATTTGTTTATTCGCACACTTTGCCGGCAATTTTCGTGTCTTCTCTCAAGTGTTATTTTCCTGCGTTTGTTATTGTTGTTATTGGTATTGTTGTGCTTGGATTTTGGCCACGTTAGCAGCTATCGCATTTGGCTGCTATCGTTACGCGTCCGGAACGGTAACTGTCGAGGTTTTATCAGTGCGTTGCGTTTATAAGGAAAACCCGAGCAAAGCTTTTCCCGTCAAAGCTTTTCCGCGGTGAGCGAAGGAAAATGTGCAAAAGAGAGCCACATTTCGACCAGTTTCATGTGAGTTTCGACCAATTGGACTAAGTCCTTTGCCTCTCAGTATCCCTCACAGTTTGCTGTCAATTGTTTTAAGTGCCATATATCGAAGCCAACGGCAAACACAAACATTTCACATTCTTGCCAGTTTGAGGTTCCGGTCTCATCCTGCAGGATGCGAAGGGAAAGAAGAGAAAAGTCTAGGAAGGCAAACACAAGAAGCAAAGGTGCAAGAAAAACTGCATGCAAATCATTTCCCGCTCATAAATTATGCAGCGGAGACGAGGAAGCGTTGTGTGGCAACAACAGCAGCAGGAAAAGCGGGGGAAAAGCTGGAAAAACTGCAGTAGCCAGCAGCAGTCAGGCAAATCAACTTCAATTTATCTCGACGTGAGTTTTGGTTTTTTGGCTGTTCTTTATTGGTAGCTGCGATGGCGTTTGAGCCGCGAAAGGATTTTTTTTCACTACTTGAAGGGGATTTGGATTTTTTTAAAAAAGAAAAGTGTTACAAAATTAAAGTTATATAAAAATAAAATTTTGTGGTAGCTAAACTGTCTTTCGGACATGGCTAGATCGATTCGGCTGTTGATGTTGATCAAGAATTTATGTATATGGCTTATAGGCTCGGAAATGACTACTTCACTGAGCAAAATTATAAATACCACGCAAAGGTGGAAATAAACTGTAAAAACCCTTAACCCGATGATCATAAAACCTTACTTTTTACTCAAAAAGCTTAGGTTTATTTTTGTTCATATGAAATAGTTAAAGTTGCAACGTTCATATATTACAAATTATTTAAGTGGCATTTCAGTGTGCATTCGAAGCGGAAACGGAAATGCCCGGCAGTCGCAATGCCCACTGCAAAAAGTAAACCGACATGATGGAAGAGGCCAGCGTGTTTTGCCACTGGCCATATCGCTTCGTTTCGGCCTGGCTACCGATGTTCCTACTTCCCTTCGTTTTGTTTGCCCACTATGCCTGTGTCATATGCAAATTCCAATTCACGGAAAATAAGAAAAAAATAGAAAAAAGAAGAAACTAAGGTAAAAAACAAGAGGAGCAGGGAATATTAGTATCGATTGGTTAATATCAAACTAGCTGACAGGCTGACAAGGACCTCAAGGCGGCATTGAACTTGTCTAGCCGAGAGGAGGACAGGGCGAGTGTTTCCGGCCAATTCTCGCTGCCTTACACCAACACACTTTTACAACAACCTTTGCATGATTTAATTATTTGTAGCATACTTTTGTGCGCCGGCCAAAAACTTAACACCTGAATGCACAGCAGAGAGGGGCCTCTGGCCGGGGGCCCCTCGAGTGGTGCAAAAACTTTTGCCACTTTTGCATTCAGTGCGGTGCAGAGCCCCAAAAGTTGTTGCCAAAGGACAGACTGACGGGCAGACCAACCGACCGACCAACGCGTCGACCTCTGCGGTTTTGGGAGGGCTACGGGGGCCATGAAACCGAATCCTGTCTCTCCTATGCGAGCACTGAATGTCTCAATTCATTTTACGCCACACTGCGCCTCAAGTGGAGCGCGCCATGCAAAAAAGGGCTGCCAATGCGGGTTTCGGGTCATGGGTTTGGGTAGGTCGGTATGCTTAAGGGTACAAGAGCTTGATATTTTGCTAGGAAGGTAATCATATTTCTTTAAGTCCCGAATAGAAGTCTAAAACTATTCAGTATTATAGATGAGACAAGGAAAACGTTTATTTTTCTCAAAAGCAATTAAAAATATTGTCTTAAAGTGAGCTGCAAAAATTGCAAGTGATGTATAACCTACAAGATTTTTTAAAGATTTAAAATCAAAAACTACATTCTTGGAAATTCCATCTGACTGCTAAAAAAGCTGAGCGTGTAGATTTTAATAAATATTTTTGAGTAAGCTGTAAGATGCTGTGATTACCGGGTATCTCCCAGTCGAATCTTTCAATCCTATCATCCTTCTTGATCTGAATGGGTTTTGGGTCCGCCGTTTGGGACAAACAAAAAAAAATAAAACAAAGCAAAAATTGTGTGTGCTTTAAGGGATGGGGCGGTGTAAAAGTGCAAGCAGCGCAGAAAAGGACTTTGGCATCATTACAATTTGTTGATTTGCTTCGTTAAACAGCAAACAACGCTGGCGAAAGGCGGCGGGATGAAGGCGCCGACTGGAATTGAAACAACAGCGACAGTTGAATGAATCAGGACAGCATAAAAGACCCAAGAAATGAACGCTAAGTCAGCCCTGGGCCACGTCCTTTTCGCCTTGCTCCTTACTGCCATCCTCGTATTCAAATGACGGCTGCATTGTTGCTTATTTGGAGGAAGGCGAAAGCGCGAAAAAATGAGCAAAATAAGAAAACATAAAAACACCAAAGGCGGCGAATAAACAGTGGCGAGAAAATGAGAACAGACAGGGGAAAACCACCGGCAAGGCGCTGAATTCGCGACGTTGCCTTCAAAGGCGGCATCACCCTCGGGCGTCCGACAAAATTTTTATCTTTCCTTTTTTTTTTTGAAAAAGCAAGGGGAGGTGGCTTAGCCGCTGGCCTCCATTTCAAAAGGAGGCTGGATTCAAGGAGACCGGCTTTGGGGAGACCTGGAGGTTTGCAGCTGAGCTTGCAGGTAAAGAACAAGCAATCATCACTGTCAGAAGCAAATAAGGAGTTCAATGTGGGGTTTTCTTTTAGGTCTCTCATGAAACTCATAAAGATTTGGGATATTTGCATATTAAATCCAGTGCAGTGTGTTTTTTATTTGCTTTCTGGCTTATAATTTCTCTGAATGTAAATGAAAGAGGGGAAATTAAATAAAATATTCTACATATATATAATTAATAGGAATATATTTTAAATAAATATATTTAATAAAACCCATTCACAGTTTTCCCCTACCTCTTAAGTGAATGCAACAATTATTACCCTTTGTTTACTGCCATAACTTTCAACTTGTTACATTAAACCAGTTGGCAAACTTTGCCTCTTTTGGTTTTCTCTGCCTTTTTCTCCTCTTTTTTTTCATTTATCATTCTTTCCCGTTGCCCTTCAATATTCCCCTCTCTAATTGGCCTTATCACTTCTGACCCTCTTTACACAATTAGATTTATTTGCAAATTATAAGTTGGATTGCAGGGCGGCCGCGGTTGGGAGGGAGGATGCCGGCCGTCATAATTTCTTTTTATGGCCGCACCGCCGCAGCTTATGCAATAAAAACGTACCAACTTGGCAGCTCGCACTCGAGCCATAATTTATTGCATAATTTTTGGGTTGAATAATTAGCATTTAATTTTAAATTGCTTCCAAAGAAGATAGCGAAACCACCGAAAACCCCACAAAAAAGGGTTCATTGAGCCGCTCATTAAATTAGTGAGCGGATGTGCCTTAGATTTACGTTTTTTGATATGTACTCGGTCCGCGGGGTTCGGTATTCGTCTCGGATTCTGAAGGCGACTCGACAAAATGGAATTTTTAATGAGTTTTAATTTGAATATCAAATTACATGTGGAAATTTTGTGTTTGATTAGCTTAATCGCTAAAGTTATGCGCTCGGGGGCGTACAAATTAAAACTTGATTGATGAGCACTTGTAATAATACTCCCTGACTTATAGTCTCTGGGGATTGTGTGTTGGAAATTGGCAGCGGTAAATTATCCCCTGGCTTAGACATGTTAATTGGTTTTTTGCTATAGAACCCATAAGTCTTGGACTTTCCAATAAACTGATGGAAGTTCTCAAATTAGCTTTTAGACTAAGTGCCTGGTCTAAAAGGCAATGAAAATTGGGTTGGTCAAGCCGGAAGATAGGATTGTAATTTTCTCAATTGCACAGTGGCTGAAGGGAAATAGAAAGTAGTTTTTATTGGATTTACCAGTGCCTAAAAAATAAAGTTAGGCGAAAGAATTGTATGTAAGACATAGAAAGGTAATTACTTAAGTGCTTAAACATTGAAAGGTAATAATTTCAGTGTTAATACATTTGAAGAGCTTTTAATAATATATTATATTCCTACAAAAGGGGAAGTAAATTTTATCTTTATCAAATAATATATTCTTCTATATCTATAACTATAACTAGGGGCACATTGTGGTAAAATTACCCTAATAATTTGAAGCACTTTGAAAACATCTTAAGTATAATAATATTAACTTTTGCAATATAAAACTGTAAATCAATTTATGTCTTAGTTTATTAATGATGAATATATAATAGCTGGTAAATAAATTACTGGTCATAAATTGTGTTATCTCTTTTTTTAATATATTTTTTGTGCAAACAAAGCATATATTTCTTCGAATTGTAGCTCTTAAATTCATTCATAATATTTTCTTAATGATTTCCGAACTCTTTTACCACTGTGCTTGCAGGACAAGACCACCTCTGTATCTCTCTCTCTGTTTCTTGTTTCAATTGACCATAGTAATCACTTTTGATCGGCAAATACAAGCTAACCGACTTCCGCAAAGGCCAAGCAAAATGAAAAACTTTTCCCGGCGACGGCGCTTGAAATCGACAAATGACGATTAGCACATCGAATCGTCAGCTGCTTTTTGCTATTGCTACTGCTATTTTCAGTTTGGGCCAACACACAGAGACACACACACAAGCACCTGTGCACACTTGGATATATGGCAGACCTAAAGCCATATAGCCTGAGATGGGCGCATTCACGTTCGTGATCGGCATGGGCACTACAATATTTTGAGTTTTGGTTTCAGTTGCTGAACGGAGCGCGAACGAATAAGACACTCGCGGTTAAAAAGTGCACAAAATATTGCGAAAAAATACAAAAACACAGAGAATACTTAACTGAGAGAGAGTGAGTGAGACGGAGAGCGAGTGAAAAGTGTAAGCAACTAATGAAAAGCCAAGAGAAAAGTGCAAAAATAAATTAAGCTATTCAAGTGCAGTGCCTAAGCATTACCCCTTGATTTCTAACCCTTAATGTGCTTAACTCGTGATCGAACATTTTGAATTATACAATAACCAATACAATATCTATCTAGTGGCAGTGTGGACATCTAATGAATAATTACTCGTATTGGTATTTGTTGATGTCCAAGCAATCAAAAGGAATTAAATAAATGAAATGCATATGACTTTAATTGAAATGCTTACAAACTACTACTCAGTCAAGTGCAAGGCCAAGGCCAAGTAAATAAGTATTTCTGGTTGCAGTTTATAAAAGAGATTTAATCAAACATTTTTTTGTTTTATTAAAAAACGATACAAATTTAATTAGTGTACTCTTCCGTAATTAAACACACATTGAGATCGCGCTAAGCTGACTGATAAATATTGAACTTTCCTCAGGCTTATCTAACTCTTATTTGACATGTTCCATCAGATATTAATTCAACCTTAATGGACTTTAAACTGTCTTTCAAAGGCTTACATTGTTTTGGTTCAATCCATCTCAAAAATATGTGATAATTAAGAGTTGAACCTTGATATCGTACAGGGAAATTAATTAAACTTTTATCTAGTTAGCTGGCATTCCAAAATGTCTTGTTTTGTAGCTCTTGTTGACACATTCTCTAATGAATTGCTTGCTATCTTGAGCGAAGAAAATTCTTTGAATCTGCACAGCTCACTTTCGTGCGAATTCCTCTTCTCTCTGGGAATTTCTCGGATAAGAAATGATTTTCTATGTTCGACCAGAAAAGCAAATTACATTTTGCGGTCCCAGACATTGCACTCGGATTTACATTTGCTTATCGCTGTTATTTTATTTTATTTTTGCTCTTGCAAGCATTTTCCGCTTTTACTCAATATGTTTGCATTGCGTAAGGTCGGGTCTTTTGCCGAAATATTTAAATTTTGTTAGCCGCAAAAAAGCTTGGAAATAACTTGGCAGACGTATTTATCGAAGAGTCAGGGCCGTTCGAACGATGACTGGGCAGCTGTTGTGACAAAGTCTGCAGAAAAAAAACCCCAACCAAAAATATGAATGAAAGAAAATACGAAAAAAAAGTAACAACAACATTTAACATTGTTTCCACATGAAAATAAAAAATGTGCCAACAGCAAAATGCACAATTTGGTTCACTTTTAGCCAATGTTTACATTTCATTTCGGCAAGTCTTTGTGGCAATTTCAGTGGGAGAGGAGTTGAAACGAATTATTATTTTTAGCAGCTTTATTGTGAGTCAATAAAAAATACAAAAATGTTTAAATTAAGCGGGAAATACTCTGCCTTACTAAATATATTTATTTTGCTTTAGCCTTCAAAGCTTTCTCACCTATATTTAGTATAACTTTCGTGATATTTCAATACCTTCAACCTGATACTTAAGATTCCGCTCCAAATTCTCTCACAGCACGTTTGAACTGTTCTTAATAATTTGAAGCTATTTGCCTTTATTTTTGTATATTTTTTATAACGTGCTTAACCCATTTGCGAGCTGTTAAAAAATCAAGCCAAAAGGCAGGAATATGCTGCATGCTGATTCGTTTATAATATTTATGACGCTTATTGTCGCGGTTTGTTTTACGCACCTTAAAATGTGCTAAACACCTAAAGCGAATCCGCGAATGTGCTGCTAATTACTGGAATGGAAATGGATTCTGGCGCTTTTGTAAATGAATTATGAATGTGCTCTCCTCTGATGAAATCGGATCGGCGAATGGTGAATTTGTGATCTCTGGCTTTTCTGGTGATAAGACATGCTCGAGTACGGGTTTTACTTCGGAAGTACTCTACAGTCGGAGACTTAATTGAGGTCAGAGACTCTGGGGGACTTTGACACGTTTTCGGAGCAGATCTGAAGGTCGACGTTGGCGCTAAGAGATGTGGAATCATGTTTATAGTACATACCTTTTACAGGCACTTGCAACATACGACATTACGGTGCAAAAATATATATCCGAAACTGGTTTGGGAATAAACAATAACAAAGAGCTTACATAATGAAATGCAATGAGGCAAGCTACCCGTAAAATGTGCTTTAGTATGGCCGGTCGGTAGTCAGTCTGTTACCTGTCTATGCTTTCGAAAACCAGTTTTTTATTTGGGAACCACCACCTCCGTCGCTTTGCATTTAAAAATACTGAAAACTGGCCAAGCTCTCTTCAGTCGCCTAAGGCCTCAGTCACGTGCTCGTCTCCTCCGACTCGTTGCGAACCCTTAAGTTGGTTTTGGTTGGATTTTGGTTTTTAGCCAACGATTTTCCTATGCTCTTTCTGTTGCTCTGAGTGAAGCGTAATTTGTTGGGTAATTTCATAATGATTTTTGCCATAATTGCAGATAATAGTTTAAATAAGTGGACAGAAACGAAGCGAAACAGGTGAAGCAAAACTAAATAATGGGTTAGTTGGAAAAATAAAAAGTTAAGCAACAAATATAACAAATAAACTTTATAGTGACCTAATTTTGCAAGTATGAAATTGAAGGTATTTTATATAAATAAATAATAAGGTAAATAATACAGTTAAGACACATTTTACTACAGTTTTCTTTAAACAAAACTTAGTTATTTCGGCTGACGTATTACTTATATTATATTTTTTTCCAGAAGCTCTTGATTATTTCCTTTATTTAGCGCAAAGTTAAAATATTTACTTAATGATCAGAGCATTCAATATCCAATATAAAATAAGATTTCTTCGTATCTCATCTTGTGTTTTTACTTTTTGTATGAATTATTCATGCCCCGCAGATCGGTGACTGTCTGTGTCGGTGTCCCATAGTTGTTCATTTTAATATTGTCTACGAACTACGAATTATATGATTGGGCATTTTTTTTTATTGGTTTGATTGGGTTTGCTGTCACGTGAGTGCTTTGATACTGATATAAAAATCAAGTGAAACGCCTTGCTCTTCTCAGTTAGCTTGGAGACTTCCGAGTTGATTATCCCTCGAGTAAAAATGGCTTGAAAGATGTCTCTTCAAAGTTGCCTTTCTCCAGTAATTAGTTAACGGATCCCTGTGATCGTGCTTCAGGGTACTTAACACTTTGTCTAGACTTTTAGTTAGCATGCATTAAGTTAATTTAAAACACTTATTGCTTCAAACGAGCCGCCACAAATCGAAGCTGGTCAAGTGAATTGCCTTTAAAAAAAATTAAAAGAAGTTTCTAACTACGAAATATAAGAAAAAACACTGCACACCTCTCGCACTTTCACCTGACTCGGTAAATAATGCCTCTCCCTATGTCCCTCGACAGCACCACCTGCGGAGATACGTGTAACTGCTTTAGCAAACTTTAAGATACATTTATGAGTGCTAATAAACTGCAAAGTCTGTTAACTGGCACAGTTTGAACAGTGATAAAGATGTGAAGTGAAAAATAGCGTAATAGCGGAGGAAACCAGGAAGTATTGCACCAACTTGCCCCCCAGTTTGAATTTATCACCTTAAGTACTCTAAAAGACGCATCATGAATGCCAACGAGGTCTATTTATCCATGGATACGACGGAGGAGATATCACAGATCCTGGATCTGGAGAAGAACAACACAATGAACCAGCGGACCTTCCCCACTGTGACGGAGTATTATGAAAGTGAGTATACTGAAAATGTTAAGAATAACATTTTTATAATCTTTAAACATGTTTGTAAATAATTTCAATTTTTTTATGGATTAACCCCTTTGTATATTTCACAACGAAAGGTGTACTTACTTATGACAACAGATGGTGTTACCTAAATTAATTAACACCTCCATATTAACTAGCACACCTTACACTAGAGACTGTAAATAATTTGTATGAAGAGCAGCAGAGATTCATATTCAGTTTCTTCCCACATTTTTATTGCAGCTTTTATCAAATTTATATTTTACCTTAAAGCCCAAATTGAAGTTCCTGTAACTCGTTTCCCACTAATGATATTTTTTTACCAACTCTCTCCCGCAGACATGACTGCCTTCCTCAGCCTGGCCATTTTCGTGGCCAGCCTGCTGACCCTCCTCAACATCGCCATCTTCTCGACAACACTTTCCCGGCTGCGGCGACACCTGAACAAGCCGCTGCTTTTCCCCTCAATTATAATGGTGTCGCTGTATCCCATTATCTCGGTGGCCGCTCTGGTGACCATTCTGGTGCCGTACTCCTGGTTCATCTGCCACACGGTCATGCACGTGATGTTCATGGTGGGCGGACCTGTGTTCCGCACGCTGCTCTTCCGCTACGTGATCTCCGAGCAGAATTACGTGAAGGAGACGAGCATGGAGGCGGTGCAGCTGAATACGCCGCCCTGCTGCTGCTGCTGCCTGTGCCTGCCGATGGTGATTCCCACCAAGGCGAAGCTCTGCATCTCGCGGTACATGGTCTGGCAGATGCCCTTCTGGCAGGGTTCCATCATGCTGGTGATGAATATCCTGTATTACCGGGACATTCAGCTGTACAGGCAGGTGATGTACTTCTTCATCCCGTTCATCATCTGTTCGATTGTTTTGGGCGCGTGGTCGCTGCAGATCACGGTGAGGATGATCTCCAAGCTGCGAGGGGATTACCAGCTGCGCAAGAAGATGTTCTGCCTCCAGCTGGTGGTGATGCTGTGCAAGCTGCAGTACCTCGTCCTCTACGATCAGCTGGATGGCATCAAGATGGGCGGCGAGTATCCCATCAATCACACTGTTTACAAGCAAAGTGAGTGGTCTCTAGCTACAGTATCTTATAGATATTATAATATTGTGTTTTAATGGTTGTTTATTTGCTTAACTTAGCTGTCATCAACATCCTGATACTGGTAGAAATGGTCATGGTTTCGATGATGGTTCAGAGTGCCTACCGCGTGCCCATTCAGGTTCAAGTCGATGAGGTCAACAAAGAGAAGGAAATCACTCGCATTTGAGTGACCGTGCGAAGTTTTAGTAGCAAAGAATTGTGATAAATTTAATAAAGAAAATGTAGTTAAATTTATAAAGTAATATGTTACAAGAATTTAAGAAAATTGTAAGTTAAAGGAACGTAAGTATTTGTTTTTAGAGTTTAAAGTAATTTTGTCTAAATCAAACTTAAAGACAAAGTAAATCTCACTCGATTTGCAGGCTTAACAAAAGCATCCACAAATCAAGCCTGGTCAGTTGAGTGGGCCAAGAACAGCACCCAGTTTTACACACTCTTACCCACTTTCAACCACTTCCTTCTCCCTTAGCAATGCGTGTCGCGTTTAGCTCATAATTCTCCCTGCGGCCTTGCAGAGGGCCGAGATCCGTTTTACATTTTTCAACAGGACAAACAAAATGCTGGGCGGCTTAGGCCAAATGCCCAAGTGCCATAAAAATACAATAAATATAATGTGAAATATCTATACGCATATACATCTTCCACTCTGTTTAGATAGCCTTTTTTTGGATAACTCAATTGCTGTCACAAGGCGGACATAGACCCAACAAAAAAACACAGGAAAATCTGGGAGTATGGGTGAAGTATGGGGGTAGTATCTGGGGCATCCCTCCAACACGAACAACAATTGTTTACTGCAAGGCAGTGCGTTGAAATTTATGATTTATTTGAAACGAAAGTACATTGTGCTCTGCCAAAATAAATCACACTAAAGATGCTGGCAGGCAGCTCAGAAACCAAACCAAGCTGGAGGAGGTGCCCAGAGATGAGGAGCAGAACGAGCTGGTGGAGCTGGAAACGGAGCAGGACTTACAGCAGGCGATGAATGGCGGAGGAGGAGTCAGTTTTTGTTTGCTTGGTGCTGGTGGGCCAAGGCCGTTGGGCAATGAAAATCAAATATAGAGCTACGTGAAAGAGCCAAACTAAACTGGAGATACTCTTTGTTCGTAGTTGGAATTTTATAAAAATTAATAATGCCAATGAAAAACGAATTCTATAATATTGTGAGCATATATAAGAGTATTGAAAAGCGCTTAAAAGGTTAACTAAATCGACATTTAAGCTGTTGCTCTGTTTCGCCTTTAATATTTATTAAAGGTAGCAAGATGACTATTTCATTTAAACTTAAGCCTTGCTATTACTTAATTAAACAACCTCAATTAGGGCCTGCAAATATAGAGTATCTAAACGCTGTCTGAGTCTGCTGGGAGGACATCGGGCACTGAGGGCTTTGGAGCAGTCAAGTGCCACGGTCGGTCGTCGCTGGGTATGGTTATCTTATCGCACTTTTATGATGTACACAACGCCGCAGAACGCCAGCAATGAGAAGCCTGTGGCAGCCAAAGTCCCGGGACCCTGCCACCAGCTCCTGCTCCGAAACCACTCCTCCTGCTCCGCTCCTGCTCCAGCTCTCGCTCCTGCTCCATTTTCTACCTCATCCTCCCAGGGCCATTCCTCTTGGCCTGGCCGAGATGTCGCCTTTTATGAAGACGCTTGTTTGCTCGGTTTGCCAGAGCTTCAGCTGCCATCCTGTTGGCTCTGACTCGACTCGACTGAGGCAAGTAAATCAGATTAAGTATCCGCTGCTCATTTTGATGAGTCGGGACGACGAACAGCCAACGAGCCATAGGGCCATTCATTGCGGACTCTTGATTTCATATTATTCCCTTTTTCGCAGCCTCTAAAAAAGTGGAAGAAATGTGTAATTAAAATTTCTAGTAAGAGTCTATATTTTCCAAGAATATTTTAAATTGTGGGGTACTTGACAAGTGCTAAAAAGATTTTAATAAAATTCTAGAGAAGCTATACAATGTGATAATTACTTTAAGAAACTTTAAAGTAAAAGAGATAATCTGTATAAAAATATGAAGCAACTAAGATTTGCTTGGATTATTTACCTTTTCCTTATTCATTTGAATAGATTGTAAAACTGAAATGAACTTCAGATTAGATTTAACGCTGAGCAAGTAATAATTCACTCCGTTAGACTTTAAAGTCTTTGCCCAAGGGAATTGGTTGAATGATGATGACAAATAAAATATTTCGTGACACCAACTATTCTTAGCATTTATTATCACTTAGGTGGCAATCTGATGGAGAATCAATTCCATTTAGTGCTTCAGCCTGGGGGTTGGCCACCGTTTTGTGGCGCAACCGAATTTTGCCATTTTGATTTTGGCCGAAACATCTCCAGTTTCGTGTAGCACACTTCTCGGGCTGTATATAAAATTCATAAAGCTTTTGCGGAGGGGAAAGTGTCGTCGAGCCAGAAAATTAAAGAAAACCATTGTGCCACCCACTTGACGCCGCTTTGTGTCGGCCATTGTCTACGCTGCTTGGAGATGTCCAAACACGTTAGGCCATCTCGGCCAAGTTGGCACTGCTGAGGGCAGCAGGCGCTGGTAAGAGGGATTGGGCTGAAAGCTGTCTGAGCCCGGCTGTCAGTCTGTGTCTTATGTCACTGTCCATTAGACGCCGTTGGAGGCCTTTAAGATCTCTCCTGTTTTCTTATAATTTTTTTACAGCATTTATTTGTGTTTAAATCGTAAGAACAGCATGAATTTCATGGCTTCTTTATGGCGACGACACTTAGACAAATTAAATAATGCGCATACGCAATGTGGTGCCGCCGCTTAATTTTCTTAATAGAAATTATAACACAATATTTGTCATTCACAGGCAATTTAACAAATTCCCACAGCAGCTCATCGCCTGGAATCTCATTTCTCATCGGTTTTCCTTTCTCCTATTTAGTACATTTTCTCTTGAGTTTCTCCCCATCACTTTCCACGGTTTTTATGATTATTGACAGCCCCATTTTCTTTTGACTTGACTTTGCTTTCCTCTGGTTTTCTTCAGTTCCTTTGCTTTTTCCTTACTTGGTTTTATGCAGCATTCGCTTTATGTCCGCCTTTTGTTTAAGGACGAGACTCGACTTCTGCAAGGACCATTTTGCTGGTGCTAAGTAAATAAGTTTTATGACATTTCTTTTGTTGTTATTTTTTCCGTTGTTTCTGATGCCGTTCCGATGCTCGTAAAATCGCAAACGTCTGCTCCTCATACTTGATTGATTTCAATGGGTGGAAGTTGACGGCTGATTTGCGCCACTTATTGATGTTGGAGCACAGGGATCAACATAGGGAATAATTCATAGGCTGGTTGGGCACAAAAAATCCTTAACGCGTAGCAGACGCAAAGCCACTTGAGTTCAAGTAGAAGAAGCAAATAATAAAATTATAGAAATATAGAACTGGGAAACGGAAATACATCTTAAGAAAAATATGGTAAAATATTTATTTTTTCAGCGATCATTTCTCTTTTTAATTTCCTATATTTTTAGTTTTTTTAATTTTCTGTTTCCTTGGCAACAAATTATTCCTTATGAAATTAGGCAAATATACTTTGTATAATTAAAAACTTTGGCGTTGACTTTTCCGGTCCCAAGTCACCAGGCCAAATATTCACACACACACTTGAGTCCCTTCTAAGCTGAGAATTAATTAATGTGAAGCGGCCATAAGGAAAATATTTGCGCATGTTCTGGCATAATTAAAAGGGTTTGCCAACTGTTCCCCTCTGTCTTTTTTCCGGTCGAGAAAACCCAAAAAGAAAAGGGAAAAGAAAAATATGCCTAAGCACTTTTGGTCGAATTTTGATTCTTTTTTTTAATCCAATTTGTCATTAAGAGACATTTAAGGTTCGACTTTGCAGATATCCTATAAAAAATGATGTGTATTTAATTTCTAAATATGTTTTTAGTTAAAGTTGGATTTCATGTTCGTGTAAGAACTACAGTAAATACAGATTGTTGCGCTTTATATATTAATTTTTTATATGGTATCTATATCCCCTAAAACGCTCCCCAGTCCTAATCTCTTCCGTGGCCCACCTTTGAGCACACATCCCCAAAGAGCCCGAAACCAGAGCAGAGCAGAGCTGCGCGGGCGGAGCTCAGCTTTAACGAGTATCCTGCTGGTCGTCCGGCGGTCGTCAGGGAGTCGCAGCCTTATGCTGAGCACTCAGTTTAACAATGGCAAACAAGTAAAACGCTACGAAATCCGCTTAAAGAGCATTTGTATGTAATGGCAAGAAAACGAGCAAAGAAATATAAAAAAAGAAGGAAGCGAAAAGCAGCAACAGCATCCTGGCTGCATTGCCATGCTCGTCGGCCCCAGCTTTTCGTTTTTTGTTGTTTTTCTTACACCTCGGCCTGCCTCCATTAGGGGATTTTGCATAAGTGACAAGGCTGGCAAAGGCCCTCCGACTTTTCCAGCTTTTCCAGGCTGGCCTTCTTCTTCGGGTATCTCACACTCGACATCAGCATACTACACATATGTGTCTCGGGGTGAGTGGCTCGGATAAAGCCTGGCTAATGCAGCACAGAGAGAGCGACAGGCATAAGGCGCTGCCACACGACACGCTTGTCAAATGCTCCCCAGTCGAGGTCGATGGACATGGCCAGAGATACGGGTGCACTGGTAGAAAAATATTAAATTCAATTTGAGTAATCATATATTTATGAATAGTTTTTCTTAGAAAGAAATTAATTATTAAATAATAAAACAAAATATAGTACCTAAGAAGATATCGATGAAGGAGGACTTTGTATTTAATTTCTCTGTCGTTTAACTTTAATGTATTTTATGTCCTGTTTTCCTTGATTAAATTGTTAACCTTATTTTCCTCCAGTGCTCTAGTTAAACGGACTCAGTTCCAATGTGGCTCAATTGCATTAAGGCGATGGACAAAGTCGCAGCATCAGCAGAAACTACTTTAATTGAATGGGGACGAAAGTCAGTGGGTTCTCCAACCACTCCCTCAGTATCTTAACAATTGCTATGTCCATTGACTGTGATTGGATAAATGATTAAGTAGTTTGCAATTAGCCAGAAAGAAACTTTGCAAAGCTAAAGTTAATAAGTTTTTTGATTTAATTGGTTAAAATTTCATCTAGCAGGTGACAAAATAAATGAAATTAAGAGGAAACAGTTGAATATCTCAGAACCTATAATTAACTTTCTATAATTAAGTAAGGATTAGTAGAACCATCGTAAGTCAAGGAATTCTGGGAAATATATTGCCATATTCAGTTGAGCATTTACTGCCATATATATTCCCTGCCAATTTACTTAATCACAGCCCCAGGGAGTCGCCGTCACCTTGCCGCGACTCGTTCCGCTTATGTGATTACTTTTACTATTAGCAAAATGAGCCGATTCGCGTCCAGGTCTTCTTGTTTATTCCATCCTGGCCACCTCTAGAGATATATACGTAGATGTATAGCATATATTGGGAGTAATAAACCATCAGTCAACGGCCGGGCAGGGAGACCGAGCAAACATGGGAATAAATAAATAGATTGGCGGCGCAGGCAACTGACCAACTGGAGGCCACTGCCACTTTCGAGGTGTTTGCCGACTCCTGACGCTCCTCTCACTCCTGTCCACTCCTGGAGCGCAGCTGATCAGGGCTAATCAATTAAGTTCCACAAAAGCAATTTATTACAATGCCGCAGTCAGCAGGGAAGGATGCGGCGTAATCGATGGAAAAGGTTGTTGGCCAAGCAAACATATGGCCAAAGAAAATAAAAAACCATGCATTGTTTATATATTTAATCACATTCTAGAGATGTGCTGGAAGAGTTGGCCCCTTGTGGGAAATTTAAAATAAAATATTTAACATAAGATTAAGAGAGGAAGCCAGCTTCAGCAGGCAAAAGCTTATAAGTCCTTACAAATTACTTTTCGAGAAAGAAAATCTATCATAACTAATCCAAAAATTGCATGAAAGTGTTTGCAATTTTAGTATATAAAATAATTGTAAATATTCGACACTCTTGAAAACTTTGGAAATTTGTTGTTCATATTTTATAACAAATTTATTAGGATCAAAATATAGAATCAAAATATATACGACTTGAACCTATCACTGACTTTTTGGGCATATTATGCATTCAAGAGCACCTGAAATATTATAATTCTTTAAATCGATTTTTATATGACAATTTTTGGGGGGAATTTAAGCTTACAAATATCATAACTTGGCCAAAAAATGATTTAATTCAATTTGGAAATATGTTCTGTGCTATTTTTTTATTAGGTTAATAAAACTGCATACTGAATTTGAAGTTTTAAAAAATAGAAATTTTTAAACAATTTTGGAAATATTAATGATGTAACCCCTTACAAAATTTTGAAAAAATGGCAAAAACAAAATTTGTTACCAAACATATCTAGAACGACTCGGCTGTTGATGCTGATCAAAAATATATACGATACATAGGGTCGGAAATGACTTCTTCACCTGCAAAATTTAAAAATTACATTTAGGAAATTGTCACAGTACAAAGTACATATGTACAAAGTATATATATGTCCCATTAATATCTAAATAATCATAAATATTCAACACAAAATGGCACTTTCTCCCACCACTGCCAACTGAGCTTGTCTCCCAGAGATTTAATGTGTATTTGGCCAATTTGGCCGACCCTTAACCCTTTGCAACGAAAGCCATTCCAGCTGGCCGCAGTCTGATGAAGACCATTCGGTTTCATGTGACCACAAAACTTTCGCTTTGGCGGCGACCACGAGGAGGACACAATTGCCAGCTGAAGTGCGCAACATGGTCATAAAAATTTAAAACTACAAAAAGAGTCCACGCGAAACAAGGACGGAGGAGAGTTAAGTGGACTGGGTAGTGCCATTAAAGCACTCGAGGATGCGGCGCGTGTGCTCCGAGATCAGCATCATTAACACTATTTTCCCTAGGCGGTGCTTCAAAATGACGATGCCAGGGGGGCCAGCGGGCGGAGAAGCTTACTTTTGGGGGTGGCATTGCCCGGGGTTAACCCAACGATGACACTGACAACTGACTTCCAGTCAAGTCAAGTCGAGTTGAGTTGAGTCGAGTCGAGTTGGGTTGGGTTTAGTTTAGTTCAGTTCAGTTTAGCAAGCTGAACTTGCCACAATCATTACGAACACTTAAGAACCAGGCCCCAGGATACATACCCCTAGTATACATAGCTCTGTTGCTGGCATAGGGTTTTTCTGCGGCAGAAACACTCGAAAAAATGGGGCACAAACTGTACTATACTACGAGTATATGTCACCGCACTCTAACCCTCAACCACCCCCATCCCCCACACGGTAGGAAGTGCCGGAAAGTGGTTGAGTGTTTGGCCAGAGAGGCAGACATCAAGTAGTTGGCTCACCCTGACTGCGAAGCCAAATAGAAATCCATTTAATTTTCAAATAGTGAAATGTTTGCCCACGCACACGCATGCATGCATGGTGGGGAATGTCCTGAATGTCCTGACCCCAGCCACATTTCGCACGGCGATGTTAAATTCAACACCCGCCTGCCTCCGCCTTCTTTATTTATGCAAAGGTGGGTCCCATTGTTCGCATTGTTTGCCGGACATTACTTGCATTCCCCAGGTGTTCTGGGGAACCCAAACTCAACTGCAGGCCAGTGAGCATTTTTGAATAAACAAGCTCTTGCCAAGGTCCATAAATGAATAAATGAAAACTCAGGAGACAGGCAGGTTGACTTGAGGTTGAGCGCTGTTTCCACCATAATTATTTCATGGCCACAGGGATGGTGTAAAGAGTTATTAATATTTTAAAAAGGGAAATCTTTAAGTGGGAAGGTAAGGATGAGGGAAAGGTTAAAGAAATTATTGCGTTTATTAATAATAATAGAAAATAATAATAGTAAATCAGTTTTGTAAAGAGTTATTTATATTTTTAAAGGGAAATTATTAAATGGGAAGCTAAGAAACAGTGAAAGGTTAAGAAATTACTGTTTTATATACACTAAAAATAATAATAAATTATTACTAACAACAAAATAAGAATTTAAAAACGGCTAGGTTATCCCAGGAATTTAAATACTTTCCCCTTACCTGCTTACTAATTAAAAACTTAAGAAAATGTAACGATTAACAACCTTGGAACAGCTAATCGATTTTCATATCTGCTCCCAGCAGGTTCATTAATTATGGGTGTTAATACAAAGATCAAGACCCGCCACTCCCGCCATCGCTGTGGGCCAACAGCGTTGGCTTTCCAATTGCATTATGGACAAACCAATTTCACAGGCCTTCGAGCAGAAGGAGGCGGACGGTTGGGTTGGAAAACCCGCTTACACATTCACGCGGCCAGAGCTCAGTAGTTCAGGGAGGTATCGTTTATGTGTGTATATATGCGTGTGTATATTGATGTGCTTATTTTGCATAATTGACTGTAAATGGAGGACTTCGAGGGGTGTGCGGGCGAGCGGCAGCTTGCGGTTGTTTAATTACCATTCGGCATATCAGGCCGGCCACGTTGCGTATGCGTAATGTTCGCGAGGCTTTAAACATTGCTAATTGCACGCCGAAATGGAGAACGCAATAAATGTGCTAGAAAAGGCGGCGACGGGGCCAAATAACGCACTTTTGAGGGTCCTGTCATATACACACGAGCATGTTGAGCACATTAGCAAACAACTTTGGGGGTAAAGTACCCACAACAACAGTGAAAACAGCAAAAACAACAAAAAGCTACAAACCATAAAAATTGTATTAATGGCCTGAGCAAAAAGGCGCCAACGAAATTCTATAGAGGCACTGAACTGCAGGATATTGAAATGATTTATAAAATGAATTCCCTTAAATTAATTAAATTTTTTAAATATATTTTTAATAGCTTTTGAAATAGGGATATGAAGTCATTCATCAATAATCATAGCCTTCAGTTAAACACCTTTTGTTTTTCGGGCAGTTTTGATTCTAGTTCCTAAATGTGTAAGATAGAAAGGTGTAAGGGTTTTATTTTTATTTTTGCAGCTTGCAACACATTATTATAATAATAAGTTTAATCTTTGAATTCCGTTCACCTCGAATTTTAATTTTCATTTAAAGAATTATTGTTTATTTGTTAATGTTTAATGAGACTTGTTATTTCAAGGCGTACTGTAATTTTACAAACAGTTTAAATATTTATCCTATTTCAACTTAAAATTGAATAGAAATGCACAAGTTTTTAGAAAAAGAAACTATGGAAATAAAACCAAGTTACTTTATGCAAAAACTTAAATATATCACTTGTAAGTTAAACTATGAAATTAATAGAATAACAAATGATTACCTAGTTATCAATATTATTTACGTTTTTACTATTCAAGATTAATTTGAAGTATTAAGTTTGATGGATGGGTATTTGACGCTTCCATTTCAGTTCAATCTGGTTAAGTACCTTCTTGATTTCCAAATATTTTTTATTTTTCTGAATATTTAAATCGAATTTAAGTCGAATTCCAAATATTTAAATATTTCTTAAAATCAATCAAATACCGAATCACCTGCTGTCCAGTGTAATGTGCGCTTGCTAAAATAAACACAAACACATGACAAATGGAATGGTTCGCTGGTATGTATGCCTAACAATTCCAGTCGCACACTCCACACACGCCCCTTTCCGCCCCTTTAGCCTCCTTCCACGCCCACCATCTTAGCTGTAAAGGTCAGTCTGGGTCCGATGTTTGTTGTTTTTGCCGCTGGCATTTTTGGGTTTTTGGTTTTAGTGGCATTCGCTGTTGTTGTCCGTCTCCTTGCGGGTGTCAATGTCGAACAGGACATGGTGGGCGTTGGGCGTTGGGAGGCGTGGCAGGGCCAAAAGCACACTCACGTAGCACATACGTGTCGGGCTGATTGCACATAAATTTCGGGGAGTGTGCGTACATATGTGCCTTGGCGCCCATAGAAGACGAATCTGTCCCCTTCGATTTTTGGTGGGTAAGTGGGCGCTGTTTCCGTTAATACAACGCATTTTGTTTACAACTTTTCACTTTCTGATTTCAGCTTACACCGAGAGCTGCTTTCAGCTTTCAGCTTTCCGCTTTTTATTTGCCTTTCAGCTTGCAGCTCCACATGTTGCCTGGGCTGAGGAATCATTCTATTTTTACGGGGTATTTTTTATACCATGCCCTGGCCCTAGCCCTGTTTGTTTATTTATTTGCTTCTTTATTTGCAGTTCTTGGAATTTATTTGTTAAGCTGTTTGGTTATTCATTTGACATTTGGCGTCAATGGATATTCGCTTTCAGCCAACTGCCAGATGGGGCCAACAAGAAATGGTACACAGAAGGGAAATATTTATTGGTTTTGATATAATTAATAATTGGAAGAAATTTTATTTAGGTTATAGAGGTTCAATCAAGACAAAATAGTTAAAAACATATTATATATTTATTGGGAAATAAATTGTAATAATTGTTAGAGTTATGTGCTCAACATATGTGTTTCAATATATATGTTTTGAATATCTTCCATTGTTTAAATAGTATAATACTCTTTGCTTTAGTTAAAATTATTATTAATATTTTTAAGAGATTAAAAACATCAATTCTTAAAGAGAATGATTTACACATGTTCAATATAAAGTAAATAAGTGATCTAAATCTAAAAACAGGCTAAATAATATCTAAAATCAATTTTTATATGTCATTAAGATTTTTTTTTAAATTTCTTTACTGTGTAAATTCTGAAAAAATATTTCGTTGTGGGTTTTAAAATCCTTCCTAGTAAAATACATTTTTTTAATATTTATCTTTGTATTTATTTAAATTGACGTTATTTTGGCAACGAGAAAGTAGAGGCAAAACCTGGGAAAGCCTCAACTAAAATCAATATTTTACATGCAACCCATTAATGTCACTTATATTGCCTCTGACACATTCACACTTCCACGTAGCGACAGT
Source organism: Drosophila aff. chauvacae BK-2020 (assembly GCA_018903765.1). Taxonomy (NCBI): domain Eukaryota; kingdom Metazoa; phylum Arthropoda; class Insecta; order Diptera; family Drosophilidae; genus Drosophila; species Drosophila aff. chauvacae BK-2020. Next base: position 19,051,966 of record JAEIGO010000058.1, read on the forward strand.
TACATGCTCCGAGATCGCACATCAGTTTGATTTACTATTGCAGAATTTTAATTACGTGGCAACGAGGCCTTAATACGTCGCATATATCAAGTGGGCACGGTACTGGTGCCATTAATTTATGCCAAACGGCAGCCGAAGGTAATTGCAACGAATTGAAACGACCGCAAGTACAGGTCGGAAGGGGAGTAATGGTCTCCCAAGGATTCAGGGAATCGAGAGCCATTATGCATGACTGGGTCCTGGTCGGTCACATGCTAAGCAGGCATCTCGGCATCCTGGCCGAGCCAGCCAGCGCCACAGCACCATTAGGTTTCTCTGTGCAACGAGAAACTAGCCCAGCTACTCGGTGGCACGTGTTGTTCGCCGACAAGGAGAATCGCAGGGATTGCAAGGATACATACCGCTCACAGATGCACTCACACCCAGACAGATGCCAAGTGCAAGGCTGCCACTCACACATCAATGTCCCGGCCGAGTTGAATTACAAATGAGCCCCTGTCGAGACTCTGCCAATGTCCTCTTCACATCACGAGTGAGCGGCTCCTGAGGTTTATCATTGTTTGGCTATTGCCATTGAGTGGCTGAATCTGGAATCTACACGCGGAAAAAAAGGGAAGAGAAAATTCTAATTTCGCCATTAATCAATATATTTTAACCTACTTTGTGATAAGGTAATTTCTTATGACTCTTCACTCTGGCCAGTACAAATTAATTCAATTTAGAAAGCTTCTTATAAATAATTCTTTTTGGAACTTAACTAGTGGTTTATCAAATTTTAAATACCACCAGTGCGTATACGTTATTTTTTAGGACTTTGCTGTAAAAGCCAGAACTAAAATATAAAAATAATCTTTAGAATGAGTATTTTTGACGTGTTCTCGGAAACTATTTCGCGGCTCAAAAGCGAAGTATTTTATTACGAACTTTGCATCCGCTCTAAGTTCAGCACAAAAGTATGCTACGTATTGGCACTTCCGCCTGATGCTAATTAATAAAGTTAAAAATGTATGACATTCTCCATTTATATTTTTAAAATTTAGGTATTTTCTTAAGTGTAACATTTCCAAACTGCAAGAGACTTATGGCCACTGTCACCTGATGGCAAAGTTCTCGACACTGACGCTGCAACACAAATATCAAGTATACGTAGCAGTTGAAAGCAAAAGTTTCGCAACTCTCGCTGAGCTTCCCCGCTGAGCTGGCTGGGTAGATGCATTCTTACTGCTTTTTATCTGTACCGAAGCAGACATTGGAATTCCCATCTTCTGTGTGCCAGTGTCTGTGTGCCTCTGTCGCATGCATAATTAATAATTTTTTGCAATATTAATCTTTGCGCTCCCCTACAATGCAATTCTTTTGTCGGGAAATATGTCTTTTGTTTGGCCTGACCCAATGGCAGTGGCAATCAATGAAAGTGTAGGGCTCAGTCTGTGAATAATGTTCGCCTGGCATGTGCATGCGGTAATTGTTTTTAAAAGAAATTTTTCCCAGCTCCATTGTTCTTTAAGAAGCTCCCGGGAGATAGCTTTTCCTAAAAATCTCCATAATTTCATATAACTTGATGAGGCTCCATTAAAGGCTCAGCCAATAAATAAAGCGCCCAGGTAACTAGAAAGAACATCTTAATTTCATTCCAGGAAAGAGCACAATATTGATTCCAGGAATTTGCCATGAAATAATATTCAGGAAATAGCACAACAAAAGGTTGGCCTACCCTGACCTGGCCCATATGGTATTTCTAATGCCATCACTTACGTAACAATTTTTCAATAAATAATACTCTGGCAAACAGGAACGAACAAATTTGCATATTTATTCGACTTGTTTTTGTTGCCATTCATCGCCGTTTTGGGCGCGTAACTCAAGACGGAAAAACCAAATTAAAAAGTAATTTGAAAACCTTTAAACGCAAACGAAAGTAAATTATGCAAACATTATGGTTGAGGAGGGTCCTGGGTCCTATCCTCCCAAACAAAGCAGCAAAAAACAAGAGACACGTCCAGGAAGGACAGCTGGGACCCCGCAGGGGGAAAAGCTCGAAGAGCCGGGGCGCCGAGGGAAAACTTAACCAAGGTCACATGCGACATGGTTGCCATGCTTCATTTTCTCCGTCCATTTCCTCCCTTTGGCCTAAATGCCACTTTATGAGAAATTCTGAATTCCCATTTCACTTTCGGTTGTTTTTTTCTTCTTTTCGGGCTTCTCCCAGGCTACAAATGACACTAATAATTTCCATTTAAATGAAGTCATGAATAAAAATCAAGTGCAAGTATTTGTTTTTCTTTCGCTGGTCATACTTATAAAGAATGGCAAATGGTTTTTATATTGGGTTCGCCACCTCAAGCCGAGGGGAGCGCAAAAAATTTGGGCCAGCGAGGGTGACTTTTTGAACTAGTCAGAGAAAACACATTCGTGTGGAAAATGCAAAATAAGCAAAATAAATTGATGAAGAAAATGTCATTGTTTAAACGCATTAAAAAGGGATGACTTGAGCGAAGGAAAAATTAATGAATGGAAAAGTTCAAATAAGATGATGAATTCACATAACAAAAAACGAAAAAGTATTTGATGATTCAAATTATCAAATCTAAGTCATTTTATTTGGTAAATAATTTAAAAAGTAATATTTTAATTTAAGTCTTTGTTAGTTTCTTGAAAAACTTAAATAGCATTTTAAGCAAATTCTTCAAAATGTTCATTTATTATTGACTTCATATATTATTATTCTACAACTACTAACGACACGTACTTCGGAAAATATATCCATGTATAGCAGGTAAGATTTCCAATTAGCTAGAATAATTCCTTAATGAAACTTTAGCTTAGCAATTCCACCCCAAATGCGAGAGAGAGAGTAAACCTGTTGTCCCACCTGACTTCTGGTCGATCAACAACTCAACGCCGGTGGCAAGAAAAGAAATTAGAAATGCAAATGCAATGCATATTGAAAGGCGTTTCTAACGATAACTAACGTTTCCCACAAGGCGCTTTCAGCTAAATGAACGCCAGAACGGCAGTGGGATGTTGTTTCCAAGATATGCAATCAGGGGAAACGGCAGTAGTTAGAGTGTCCTGGGAAAATCAGGCAAAGCTGCTGGAGGAAAGCCAACGGGGGGAGAGACCTGTGCGGCAGAATACATCAAGAAACAGTTGCCAAGGTAAGCCAAAATGTGTCAACATCCAGGTGGGGAGTGAATGTTATAGAAGGTGACACAGTGCCTGTTGTGGACCCAGGTCTTCGGGCTGAGTCCCAGCTCCAACGAGAATTTAAATATGCAACTAAATATTTCCACAAACTTGACAACGTTGGAAATCTATTAACACGTTTTGACACTTGCAGGCATCGGCAGTGCAGGAGAGTGTGCGATCTCACACACATCAACAACTAAATGTCAATTTATTTTACATCAAACAGGAGACACTACGCAAAAGACACAACAAGCTGGGCGAGCAGGAGTTGCAGATGCGAACCCACATCCTCCGGCAACGCAGGCAACTTTTCGCCCAAGTTTTGGCTTTCCATTTTGCAAATGAGGTGACAGGAGACATGTGCGAAAGAAGTTTGTGTGCGATAGCAGCACCCAGGTGAGTGTGTGTTTGTTTTGTTTACAAGTTAACTGATTTACGTCCGTGATTTTGGTTCCGGGAAACTTTTCATTTCACACGTATCTACGCAAAACAAAGGAAGGTGGCGCAACTTTGTCCTGGCCACGACGAGTAACGAGATGTTTGAAAAGGAGATGCTTAACTCAAATAGTGCTAAGCAAATTGTGGCTTGTCTGTCTTTAAGAGCTATCAGTTGTTGTTGACAAGGCCAATTTTACCTGTCTCTTGGAATTGTTTGTGGGGAAATAAGATAAATTCGAACTATTCAATGAAAAGCTGGCAAAGTTGCTTTGCGGTTTTAAGGCAGCTTAAGATATCTGTGAATAATACAAAGGGTTTACAGTTTATTCATAGGACTTCTCAACTATTTGTAAGTCTTTAAAATATGCTCCTTTGCTGTCACACAATTGCCTTGACTACATCCTATTTAAATACTATTTTCAACTCAACTCAAGCTCAACTTTTCTTTAAAATATTTCACACGGTTTATTTACAAACCTGATTCTATACCATTATCTTTACCTTAACGTAGCTTAATTATTCAACATGTTATCCCGTCACTGGCAATGAAAGAGTTTCCTTAGAAACCAATCCGTACATCCTCCCCCAACATGTTAATCCAATTAAAAACAGATCCAATTAGCATCACAGACAGCTTGCATCCTGTCCCTCATATCCAAGAGTCCTTTCTAATTCCATTACGGTGAAAAAAGTGCAATCTCCTTTGCCGTACCGCTCAGGCTGCTTTGTTGGTATTATTGCCAACTCGTGGCAATGGAACACCTGGCCAAGGTTGCGGGGTTGCCCAACTACTTTCGCCTAATAACCATCAACAGCCTAATGTGCAGGTGCTTAGCATAAAAAGCAAACGCGAAGGCAAAGGCGAAGGCATTGGCAGCATCAAAGTGTTGCTGGCGCACTTAGCATAATGGGGAAAGCCACCAGCGAGATTTCTCAGCCGAAAAACTGGTCGAAAAAGTGACTCTCTTTGAGCCCAGCTAAGAGAGTGAGCGGATAAGAGAGAAAGCTTTTGGCCAGGAATATGCAACAGGCCGTCGTCGCTGTCCTGGTGACAAATGTGTTTTGATTTCGCCACTAGAAAACCAAGGAAACTTGCTCCTTTCCTTAGAAACAAACAGACAACAGAAATTAACTTTAATGCGACAACAATTCAGAACAGAAATTTACGATAATTGCGGCAATTACATTTCGCAAATGATGCTGCAAACACGGCCGAGATTCCACGGTACATTTCTTGCCTTGCAAAATAGTTTACGGCTACTCCCTCCGCGGGTCTCGTAAAACCAAATTGAAGCCATTGACGCGGCAGAATCATCCCGCATTTGGCTTGCTGCCTGTCTGCTGCCAAGGCTTTGCCCTCGTCCTGCCGCTGTCTTGGCCATTTTATAAATTTCAATTTCTCAAATGCTTAGCATACTTCGGGGAGCTGTTCCACGCATAGTTCACACAGAAGCAGCAGCAGGAACGGCATGAGAACGTAGCGAACGCGATAAGTCCAACAGCGTAATCGCAATCAGTGACATTACCTGGAGCTTGTCTCCAACCAGGATTTAGGTGGGGAGTAAGCAGCATTGTAGCTGTGGACTGGGTGCGTCCTCTAGGACTAATTAGGTGCAGGGTAGCTGAGAGTATTATAAGATACAAGTAGGATTAGGGATTAAGGTTAATGCTTTCATTAGATTAGAAACTAAGGTTAAGGATTAAGTTTAATACTTTCATTATTCGTTGAGATTAGATAAAAGACTATGAATTACATTTTTTTAATTTTATAAATACTCCACATTAATAAGCCAACTATATTTAAATGCCAAAAGGTAATACTTTGTTACAAATAATTTATACATTATATTCTATATATATTCTATATTTATATTTATATTCTTCTACTTAATTATAATTTTATTTTCCATTTTTCCTAGTTTACATGACTATGATTTTTTCCAGGATATCCGGATAATCCACATCACATTTTGCTCTATCATTTCTATTTATTCTGGCTTTGCTTGTTTATGGCGAACATCATGCTCATTATCATTGCTCATTATTATTATCATCAGCAAGCGTTGGCAAATTCAATTAACGTTTTCAACTCATCCTGACACTCTCTCTATATTCCTCTATATATCTAGCTCTCTCTCTTTCTCTATCTCTATCTCCCTCTCCCTTTTGTCTCTTTGGAAATATAATTCAACTCGTGCGTGACATTTTTATTGCTTATACGCCACGTTGTGCATGCAAATATTTCCACCAGTATGAATATTCAATTTGGCACATTGACTTTCGCTAATTGTTGATGGTGGGTGGGCGGTTGGCTTGGCCACGCCCCCTTAACGTGCTCATAACACACATTCACAATCATTTCTATTAAATTCTCCTTATCGCAGATCGATTTTAATTGACGTGCATATCGTAAAAATTGCGCATACGACACGTGGAACCGCCAATTACCGAAATTGCGCTGCAAATGCAAATTATTTGCACAAACAATAATAAAAACAAATAGAGTTGAATAATATAATGCAATTTGCACAGTAGCAATGCGCAAAATGTTATAATTCGATTTTATTACGAAACCCAAATATTGCTGTCAAAGCGTTTTATTTTTTCCCTCTGGTTTAGTTTCTTTCCTAGGTTTGTTTTTATTTTTATTTTTTTGTTGCGGTTTTGCTGTGCAAATTGTCAAACCACAGCAATTTATCAGCAATCCCGACAATTGCATTATTAATGGCAGGCGCTTAGAGACCACACATGCTGTGGACAACGCTCCTGGCTCCTGGAATCGGTATACTATGCCATATATCCCAGGCGCACCCCAGTGCGGTTGTGTAGTTTGTCCCTTTAAGGGCTTAGCACCCCTCTCTCTCTGACTCTTTTTCTAGGACAACGGGGGCCAGTTCCAACGCCACAACAATAAACCAATTTAAAGAAACCTTATGTAAACAGTTTTATAATGGATTATATATGTATTCGTGTGCGAGCACACAGATCTCGGGCTGTGGGTGTGCTTGGTGGTGCCAGCAGGAGCAATCGAAGGACTAGCCTCCAACTGGACAGGAAATGAATGAAACAGTGGGAGCGAGCTGCGTCCGAGGACTGCTTTGAGCGCTCACAAAGCTAAACGTCCTTTTGATGATAAACCCAAGGACAGAGTCGTTGGAGTCATAAAATCTGCAGGGTTTTGAGAATTTTATATTGTATTTTCACTGATTTAAAATTGGGTAGTTCTTAATAAAAGAACTCTCAGAAATTTCCATCATAAATTCAATAAATATATATATTTTGCTTTTCTTAAAAGTCTCTTTTAATTAATTCGCACGCCCCTCGTCAAGTGAACTTTAAAATTATATAAAATAATGTCTTAGAAGTGCTTCAAAATCCCCCTTTCAACCCGCACATTCCAATCCATCTCCCATATATCGATGATACCCACATCTGTGCACACATTATATCCCCTAAGCCCTTGGCATTGCCAGCTTATTTAAGAGTGCTTTACAATGAATTTTCATTTGCGAGACTTTGTGGCCGAACATTTTGTTAACCACAGAATCTAATCTGTTACCATGGTAAGTAATGCCAGGATGCAGCCGGTCCACACAAGGACACGCGCGTGAGGGTGGACGGGAAAATGTTTGCAATGCCATTTGTTTGTCATGCACAATGGCAGCAGAAATGAGCTGAACTCCAATGCACAGGACCGAACTGTTCCGAGGGTGTGTGCCATATATGCATCGCCGAATGGAATGGCGAATCCGGGAAACCGGTGCCAGAATCAAACACATCATCCTACAAAATGGAACCACAGCCGGCGCAAAGGCCCGCATCTAGTAGCCAGCATGCTGGATCCTCCATTCACAGTCCCCCCCTTTTTCCATTCGACCGATTCGCCCCGTCCAGCAGCATCGCGCAGCATCTCGGGCATCTCTGATGGAATAAACTGCAGCACAATTTGCTCTGTGGTCAGTGGCAGGCACAAGCGACCCATTACCGCTACTTCCACAGAGCTCAGAATTCACCCACCCACCCAATTGCACTGGGAAAAGGTTTATGAATTTTCTATAGATGGTTTCTAAGTACATGCTAAACTTTGCCTAAATTGTGTCCTCCAAGAAAGTTCTAATTTTTCCTTTTCCAATTTGTTAGGAGAAACTTGTAGGTTTTTTTTTTAAATTTGTTCTGAATCAAAACCCTCTCTTAACCTCTTATTTTTCCCAGTGCTTGCACAATTGGCTGGCATTGTCAACGAGGCGCCGCATACCGCACTCACTCACGCTCAAGCTCACGTGCAGGACAGTTTGGTCGAAGTCGGGTCAGGGGATTTGCATGCGTTACACGCTCCGAGGATGCGGCCCGATGATGGGGCAGTTAAGCCCGGAACGAGGCGAGTGCCCAGTCACAGGTTAGTGCCTCAGTTTAGGGGGTCTCGCAAATATGAGTTCAAACAAATTAATGCCGGGGACTCCTGATGCAATCTAGATTGCGCAACTCCTTGGTGCATGCTTCTGGGCCCCGTCCGGGGAACTGCAGCACTTAAGTTGCAGCTGCAAAAGTATCTCGGTTGCCCCATGCTGCCAGCAATTGTTATTTCAATTTAAAAGATTTGCCCCAAGTGGCCAGCACTGAAGAGAGCAATTTTCAAGGAGACTCAAGCAAAGTTTAAGCACTCACAAGCTCTGAAATTCTATACTTTTCATTTGTGTGTCTAATTTGAATTGTTTTTGCAGGGGAAATGTTGTGTGTACAATAATTTCTAAACGCTAATGATAAAGAAAGATAAGATAATATAGAAGACAAAACAACATTTATTATATTATAAATGTATAAGAATATCTTTAAGTACGAACTCATAAGTATAGATAACCAGATTATAATAACCCAAAACAAATCCCGCACGATTTCGTTCACAGCTTTAAAGCCTATTTAATAATCCACCAACTTGAGTGTCTTTGCCTTGGGTGAATAAAAATATGAGCTTATATTAAAATTGCGTCTAGCATTGGCAAGGACATTGACTGTCAGGCCCTCGCGCGTTCAAACACATTCGAATCACGCATACGCCGCGTGTGCATTGCATATTAGGCGAGCTGTCAACGCGCTGTCACGCTCGTCTGTCCCTCTAACCAGTGCGGGTTTTCTTGCTTTCCTTTTTTTTCGCTTCTTTGAAAACACTCACATAATTATGCAGGCGCTGCAGGCGAATCAATTAAACCGAATTCTGCGTGGAAATTGATGGTGGCTCGATGAGGATACCACTTCTCCTCCTGCTCTCTCTGAAACATTCCCCAGCCTAAGAAGATGCTGTCGGGGCTAAGCTCGTACACGCACTTCTCGTTTCCCCTGGAGATTTGTCTGCTTTTGCGAAGAGGGTTCTCGAGGGTTTGATCTGGGACGGAGGCGGCTTCGTTAAACGAATCCGTTTTTTCGATTCCACATTTTTTTCCGCTTCGCCATTTGTTTGCAGCATATGCACGCAAGGCTGGTGGGTGCCATTGTGTTTGGCCACCTCGAAAAAGGTATGCCAGGTAAAGGGAAGTGGCAACTGCTGCAGCCGTTTCAAGTGATTTCCGGTTCGAAGTGCCAAATCCGTAGCATGCGGCACCTCCTCATCCACATACCAATGAGCCAGAAGGCTCACGCGGAATTGTCTGCTCACTGGGGCAGGTCCTGTCACTTCGGCTTTCACGCAATCCGAATTTTAAGTAGAATTTAAAGAGACGACGCCACTGCCAACGGCTGAAAGATTATGAAAAGCCGCTGAGTGGTTGTCAGATGAGCAGTGCGTGGCTGTCATTGGTTTTAAATAAAATATGTGCTACTTGAACAGAGAGAATCTTGTGTAAAATCTCCATGTTCCTAAGGTGATTTTCGAACAACCAATTTATCACATTAAAAAGTTCACTTAAATAAGCAAAATCAAACGAAAATTTGTGACTTTAAAGTCTCCTTGAAAAGTTCCTAAGACATTCTTAAAGTTTTCTTCTCTCCTAGCCAACTCACATTAAACTTATTATATACATCGTCAAGAGCCCACAGCGGCACAATCGGAGCAATCAGGCTCAGATTCGCTTCTTTAACGTGATATGTGGCCCAAGAACATCCGACCGCTTTTCCGACCCTTTGCCTAATGGCAAGGAAGAGCCATAACAGATTTCCACAAGATGAAAAAATTACAAAATAAAATAAAAATAAAAGGAAAGGAAAGCAACAATTTTCCAATGCCGCCGTCGCTGCCGCTGCCGCTCGACTTTGCCTCAATTAATTTGCGCTTTATGTTTCATATGGGCGGCTTTTTGCCTTTTTGGGCTCCTCTTAAATTTACATGGGGAGCCGTGTGTGTGTGTGTCCCCGGGCATAAGCAATAAATCATGACCGGGAGCAGCGGCAGCAACGTGGCGGGGAGATGGAGCCCGGCGACATACAATATTTTCACTAATGAAGTCATTTCACAGTTCGATGCCATGGCCCTGGCAGAGGATGTATCTCTGGCCGGCTATGTATCTTTATATCTTCATCTTTGCCGGCCACGCGCCTCAAGGAGAGCGAACGGATGGCGGATGGATCCTTTGGCTCCGTGTCTTATTGGCAAATCAGATTTAGTCACGTTTCCGATGCCCTTATCGTGATTACTTTTTGCCCTTCTCGCTCCCCTCCCATTTCCCTTTTGCAGCAAAAAACATTTCTGTAAGGGAAATTTACTCAATATAGTAGAAGTTGGCAGCATCGTGTTGCATGTGTATCCATGGCTGCCCCATTATTAATTAAAGCCAGTCAGCTGCAGTCAGCTGCAGTCAGCTGCTGGCCAGCTGTGTAACCCGGGGCGGATGCGTAATGCGCAATGGATTTTTGCAACATTCTCTGCAGACACCCGCAAAACTCTTTATGCATAGGTATAATCGTAAAATGGAAATAAAAAATAACAGGGAAAAAATGAAGAAAAAATGCTGACAACCCGGTTTTTTTGTTGTATCCTGCGAGTTCTTTTTTTTTTGGGGAATGTGGCAAGGTGCGGGCATTTTTTTATGCACATGCAGATGATGAGCACACGATGCTCGCCCACACACATCTAGGGGGATGACGAGGATGCGGTGGCATATTTTAGTTGCTTTGTTGGCTGAACTGGAATAACCTTCCGCTCTCCCCCGTGCCCCGCATCGGATGAGCCATAAAAGCATGAAGCATATTTTTATAGCGCATAAATGTCATCATGCCATGCGGTATTTCCGCTCTCCTTTTCCCCCTTTCCCCTTTGGGTTCTTTTTTATTTAATATTTCCTCCTCTTTTTATTTGTGCCGCATTGCTGCTCAACTGATTTGGTTTTGGTGGTATATAGAAGGCAAAGCCAAAGGCAAGTAATTGATCTTGAGAATTATGTAAATTGGGGAATTAGTTAAGACATTGAATTGAAGCAGAAGTCTTTGAACTTTGATATTTATTTTAAATATATAAAAGCAAGCTTAATATTATTTTCATTAATTTATTATATATGTATGTAAAGCTAGGTAAGAGTAAAAAACTAATGGGGATCCCATTATTCAATCGATATTTATTGATTTTTAAATACGATAATTTTGTTGACACATCAAAGTTTAAAAAATTCATAACTAAGTAAAATAGGTATTAATTGCTGATCAAGAATATATAATTTATAGGGTCTGAAATGACTCCTTCACTTAGTGGCAAGCTTTTAAATAAAATTGTATTTCCCTGGAAGGAGGTTTTAATACGAAATAAAATGCAGTTTCCCCATGAAATTGTTGTAGTTTAAAAGACAATTTTCAAAAGTATTTATTGAATTTATATTGGTTGTAAGTATTAATTCTAGATTTATTGAAAAACGTATGCAAATTGCTTTAAAATTATTAATGAAAGTTAATTAATAATGTTGGATACTCTCTTTGTTTTCAGTAAAATCATAAAGTCATCAACAAAGGATATATACAGTTATAATTATTATTTTGCTTAAATACTAATAATTACCTTAAAATTGAGTATTCTTTATTTAATTCATTATTTCCCGTACAGCATTTGCTTTTTGCTTTCAATTCTGGTCTCCCTGCCTAAATAAATATTCATTAATTTTGCATTACGAGCATTATTAACTGCGGAATGGCGTTGAAAAAGTTAAACCATTTCTGCAACTAACCACTTTTTGTTTCACCATTTTTTCTACAATAAACCTTGTTGGCTTAACTTTAATGAAACTCTTTTTCCTTGGCAGAAAAGTGTGAATGAATGCAGAGAGGAGCTGGACATGGGGATGGTGGTCTGGTGTTGAGCAAGTGCAATGGGCGCATGAAAATCGAAACCTAATCAAGCAAATTGGCCATAAAAATAAATCGCATTAGCCGGCGGATATGTGCGGGCATGTGTGTGTTTGGCACACCTCTCTAAGCCTTTAAGTTTCCAGCTCGTGTGTGCTTTGCCTCCCTCGTCAGGCACACATACATCTGCTTATATGAGGACACTGGAAAAAGGGGAAAACTAAGTTTACATAAGCATATATATGGTTTATAAAAGGTAAAAGCTAAATTCAACCTTTCAAGTTTAATAATTACAACGATTATAATTTTTGTAAATTTTTAATAGACGTTAGTAGATCTTCCTCTATTTTATTACTGTGTTTGTCCATCGGAACATATGCGGAAAATGCAGGGAAACTGCAGGGTGGAATGGGGCCTCAGGGTTGCTGAAGGCTACCATTGGGGAACGCACATGCTCAGCCGCTGGTGGCAAATAGCATTTAACTTTGTTTGCTTAGTGTAGCGTAGTAGAGTGTAGTGGGCGTGGCCGAGGGTCAGTGGAGTGCATATCAAAGCGAACTAATGAATAAATTCATTGAATCCATAGTTCAGTTCGATGTTTGCCCAGCATTCGAAACGAATTCCGGGCTTTGGCTTTGCCGACTCGCTTTTCAAGTCAAGTGGGAGTGAAAGTGAAAGTTAGGATTGGGTAAATTCTCACAAATTTCCAGCAAGACATTCGCCGACATTCGAAGGGTTATGGACAGCTGCTGTTTGGTAAAAAGGATCCGCCGGCTCAAAATTTATGCACCTGCTATGGCCCGACCCTTTGGCTTATTTATGGGCATTACTCAGGCATAACATGAAAGCGAAAGTGTTTTTAATGCTCTTTACCGGCTCCCTCAATGAGCTGCTAATTTGCACAAGGTCCCATAAACACAACGGCGAAAGGGTTAGGGTCTGGGGGATACAAGGGGTTGACGCACCTGTGGCTGCCATTAAAACGGCGGGACCGACTTCATTTGTCAATTAATCAAGTCCCGGCTTCGGTTCAATTAAAATTTTATACGGCAAGCCAGAAGGCATTCCCCAATTGCCAAGGGCCTATCAAATTTTAATTGGTTTTAGGTATACGAGCTGGTAACAGGTGACTTGGAGGAGGGATAAATATAAATTACACATGCAGAGATTTCTTGTCTGTATCCTTATTAAGTCCAGGTATCGTAAATCCTTATGAACTGGCCCTGGGCTCTCTGCAATCTGTGTTCCTATCTCTGGGGTCAAGTGACTCCTAAGGAGCCGTAATCACACTTCAAGGAGTTAAGGCAAATTTAAATAAATATATATCACGTTGACCCATATCACCGTGTGAAAAGCATATTCTGTGGAACATTATGCACATAAATCTCTTCTATTTGATTACATTAACCCTTTATGGGAGCTCACTGGCGCGGTGCAGTTAAAAATACCCAAATCAAAAGTGTTAAACGAAAAAGAAACAAAAGTCAAATTCAATTTAAAAACGAGTCAGTTTTGCCTCTTTTACACATTGTTACTTTTAGTTTGAGGGGCGGCGATGTGGATCTTTTTGGGGTGCTTTGAACTAATAATTTAGTCATAATATATTTATATTTCACAATCATAATTTATTCAGAAAATTAGCTTAATTAAAAATTAGCTGAACAAATTGTCTGAAAATTGGTAAGAAGACTTTAAAACGTTTCTTCATATCTTATCCGATTTATTTTATTTAAATTTCTTTTAGGCAATAATTTTGCTTATCCTGAACATTGTGGTTGCCTTTGTTGATTGTTATTGTCTATCTTAAAAAAGGGATTCCCCATCTTATTGTCATGCCCATGGTTTCAGTGATTCTCTGGCATTTTTTGTACCCCTTTTCCCCCTTCTCTGTTTGCATTTGTTTCGACTTTTACGAGCGTTTTCATTGTGCATTGCTTCTGGCCTTGTCTCACTTTAGCTGGCAATTTGTTCTGCTTTTTTTTGTTTTGTTTTTTTTTTTGTTCTAGAATTGCGTGAAGCAGACCACTGACTCTTTATGGGAAGGTCCCTTTTCACCAGGACCTCGTTGATTGTTTTCGCTGGCAATGGCGTTGACGGTGGCCATCATCGCGCTGCTCTTGGCATTTTTTTGCGCCACCAAGCAAGTCCAGGAGCTTGCATAGATTTGCGACGTTTTTCATCTGCCCCAAGGGATGCGAGATATATACTATATATATATATATATATATATATCTACTTGTATATATATATATACTACAGAGAGAGAGAGTTGAATATTTCGTTATGGCATTACTTTTTGCGTCCGTTTTTCTGTGCTCGTTTCATTTATTAAATCACCCTCGTCAATCAAGTTCGTTGACATGGTTCTTTCAGTTTCAGCTTTGCTTATTTTTCGGGATTTTTTCCACCATGACACGAGATTATTGTGTTTAATAAAAAATTAAGTGCTGGGTTCAAAGTTGAAACATGCGCCATAAGCTTTAACTGAATGCGAGGCAACATAAAATCACTCATACGCAACGTTGTCCCCAGCCATTGCCAATGCGTGTCACGTTTCAATTGTTTCAATATCAGAGTGTGTGTGTGTGTGTTATGGTATGGGTGCCAGGTTGTGTGTGTGAGTGGGTGTGTGCTTGCCCCTTGTATTTCACATCGCGTGTGTGCAAGCAAACATGTAGAAAAATAAATATTAAGATATACCTCGTCCTCATAGAACAAAAGAACAATATACGGATAAATATGTATATATATATATATAGTATGTATCAATATATTTATCAGTATATCGGCAATGGATTAGGGGGCATTGGGTGGTGTGGCACCAAGGGACCAACGGTCACGACAAGGACAAATTCCAACAAGTGTGCGGACATAAATGTCGTTATCATTAGGTTGGCAAACACTTGAGCTGGCAAGGACAATGTCGGGGAGGTGAGGCGGTGGCAAAAGTAGGGCAAATTAAATATTGAATGCAGCAATAAATCATTAAGTGCAAACTCAGCTATAGAATTTCTATTGACTTGCAGGATTTAGTGCAAATTTAGCTCTCTCCACTTTCAGCTTTAAGAAATTAACTGAAGCTTTAATTACAAAGTATTTGCTGTTTAATCAACTCTTAGAGCTTATTTCAGCTTTAAATTAATTATTTTTTAATAAAGTATCCTGTTTCTTGGAACAATTAATCATTTCTAAACCCAACAACATGAGAAACTATTTGCGCCTGCCAACAAAATCCAAAATCAGCAAGCACTTAACAACTACTTACACCTGCAGGCGCCGGGAACTATCATCAGCAACTGCAGTGAACGTTAAAGCTGGCAAATAAAAAACGCATTGTTGATCCATCTCTCAAGTGGAGAGGGGCAGGAGGATCTACCAATCCAACCCTTTCTCCCTCGAGGAGTTTACAACTACTCATTGCCATGTTGGGCACCAAAAAAAAGGCAACTTTTGGAGAGCAGGAAGCAAAGTTGAGGAAGCACAAAAAAAAAAAATAGAAAAAGTTCGAGTGTTGGGCAAATAGAAAAACATGCTGGGCTACGAGGGAAATGAAAAATGTTTTCCCGCTGTGGAGGAGAACCTGGCCTGGCCACTCTCATGCCGCCTATCAACTTTCAAATTATCAGAACCCACAAATTTACAAAGTTGGACCGAAGACGCAGGAGGAACCGAAGGAGGCATAAAGTTTTATGCCTGGCGTCAACTTAATTATTGAATGCCCCTCGCCTTTATTTTTTGTTGTACGCTTTCTTTTTTTTTTACCCGCATCGCAAGGTTACGGTCGGTTATGGCTGTGGATCTGGGAACAGGTGTGCCGAGCCGAGCGTTTTGTATATTAAATATCAGGGACTAAGTCGGCAAATGTTTGAGAAATTTTAAATTGAAAAACTTTTGACCAGCACACAAATTAAAAAATAAACCGAGCATAAACTTCTTCTTTTGTGCGAGTCTCTGGGAAATGAGCAGCGGTAGGGTAGAGTGGGTGCCAGCCAGGGAAGTCATTAAAAAATAAATCCCTCCGTCGGATTTAAGAGGCTTCAAGTGCGATTGCCAATATCTATGGCCTGCCACAGCAACAGCCGCACGGCGCAAGTTCAAAAGTCACGTGCTGCACAAATTGATTGCAGCGGAAATGCAATCCGTGCAACAAAAAAAGCAGACAACTGGCCTCAAATGAAAATACAAAAACATAAATACAAAAAGAAGCCAATGAGAAATCAAAACAAATATTTATGAATTACTTTCGCCCGCTGTGCATTTCAATTGTGAAAGAGCGCTCCTATCTCTACCCCCAAACTGCTTACCATTTTAACTTTTGAAATATCGTAAGCTGATTGTAAATCACGGCCCGTGTATGCAAATTAATTTTAATTTATGCCTACCGATGAAAAGCAAACAAATAAGCTTTATTAATTGGCGGTAAATGTGACAGAGTCCGCTGAAGGGATTTCCTAGTTTTTATTAAAACAAATTTAACGGAAATTGCCACGATGAAAAACTATAAATTTTTTTGCTTGAAACAATTAACTAGTAAGTGTAAAAAAACTGTTTATTTATATTGAAATATATTTGTTTTATGCTAATTATGCTTTAAATGAAAGAGAAATGGGAATTACATGTGTGTAATATTAATAAACATGGAATTGGCAATCACAATAATTATTTAATTTGTTGAATTAATGTACAGTATTTTATATTTAATAATATTTAGTCATGTTTTTCAACTTTTTTTATTAGAGTGAATAACTTTATCTTCTCTTAATCATAAATATCAACAAGATTTCTTAAATTCATTAGGCAACTTATATTTTGTACCATTTTATTATTTTGTTTTAAAGCTAGCACCCTCTTTAACTGATTTCCATTAAAGGGCCAACCCTTTTAGCCTTACCAATTTAAGCCAACCAATTTCTTGACATTTTATACGGGCTCTCGTTGCTTGTTTAGGATGTCAAACAATTACCAATTTTGCTTGCCCAGCGAAAGCCACAGAATAAGAGCGTTCCGTCATTACGAGGCTGGCCTTCCTCTTTTAACGCACCTTAAATTCAGGACTTTAAGTTAACCTTTCCCTTAAAGAGATGTGAACCTCGCATCAGTAATCATCTGCCTAACCAAACTACATCTTTATGTGGCATTCACTTAAGGTCACGTCCACGTCCCAGGGAACTCTAAACTTTAAGTTTATGGAGGCTCCTTTAATTTGGGCAACTGGTCAGTCACTTATTTATACGTCTGGCGCTTGTCCATTTAACTGCTCGGCTTACACCTGTCTTCTGGCCCTCGTTTTATGGGCTGCAAATAAAAATTTCATGGCTACAACTCAATTTGGTGTTAAGCAAGGGGGAAAGTGTGAAGCGTTTAATGGCAGGCAGCGACTTTGATGTAATCAGGCAGCTGAACCGGAGCAGAAGATACTAGTAATTCAGCACTGCTCTGACTTTCTATGCCAAAAGGGGATGTTGGGCTCTACAATTTGGCATATAATTTGCCTTATTTAAATTCAACCCACTCGTTTTCGTAGTTAAATCGCTGTTGCACTAAGGGAAATAGCTGTGTTCATCCGAAGTTTAAATCAACTTTAAGAGGTACGTTTTGCATAAGTTAGGTTAACTTAATAGCTTGTTCCTTTAATGAAATAATATTTTTAATATACAAAAATTAACTAGACATAAAATCTGTTAAGTTTTCTCAGTTATTAAATCCCTTTCTCAGTGTACTTGAGAGAACTTAAGGCCCATGATTGCAGCCGTCGCTTCTGTAGGCAAGGCCAAGTTAATGCCGCCCAGTGTTCGTCGCTGGTTTTTCGTTTTTTGGCCCAAAGTATTAAAAAGTTTTATTCTCCGTTCTTTTATTCCCACTTTCTGGGTGCCTTTGAGCTGCCAACGATGTGGGCCAGACTCCCGGGCCAGGCTCATTGCAATGCAGCTCCGTCTGTGTTTTCCATTCCCCATTCCTTCGTTAGTTCAATTTCCCATTTCCCAAAGCCCGGCACTGTTGCTTAACTGGCGCGAAAATGGTGGATTTCAGTCGTATTAATTTTTAAATAGTCTTGTGGCAGTGCAATCGCATATCGAACATGGCCATAGATCCGGAATGCCACGACGAGTGCTGCCGGCATGTGCCGTGCCCCATATGTTCCACGCGCGCCATGTGGCAGCTGCTCCCTCCTTACTGCCGGCTTTTCCCGCTCTCCCCCCATTTTTTGGACTGAAACTCGCAGAAATTAAAAGCTTTTTGCAAGTGCAGCTCCCTTCCGGCAAAAACAATAGCCATCTGGCAATCGGTATAGTGGAAAATACACCCGGATAAAAGGGCAATCTGAACCCTCTTAAATAAAAGTTATAAGGCAAACATTAAGTTTATGAAAGGCAAAGAGCCACACAGAGGGAAAAATAAGTGGGTTTGATTACAAATTTATAAAAAACCTGCTATTATTGAGCGTATCTACTAGATACTATCTGGTTACTTAAAGGTTTATGTTATTATTATTTTAGACATAAAAAAAAGTTGAAGGAGGAAGTATAATAAATTACTAAAGCTCCCTTTAAATGTAAATTTACTTTTTAAATTCTTAATAAATTGTTTTGTGAATGATGAGATAAAGTTAAACAGCAAAAGTAAAGTTTTTATAAAGCTTTACTATGTCCTTTTAAATAGGTAATTTTTTGTGGAGCTTCCTGAAAGTTTCCCCACCGATCCCCGGCATTAGCATAAATCATTCATCCGATCGGCCATACTTCATGGCGGCTAAGCCTCATCACACAATTTATGATTCCCGCTGGGCAGACAAAACGGCCCACACGCTAAGCCGACAACTTGTTGGACCCTTAGGCCATACTCCCATTCCCATTCCCATACCCATTCCCGTTGCTGCCTCCCCCTTTGATTTGTGGCCAAAAAGCTGGCATTATTAGGGCCTCAAGGTGGGGTGGGTGGGGTGCGGTGGTTCCGGATAAGGACCTTGGGGCTGCTCCGGGTGGTGCCGGCGATTTGGTGCCCCATTTGTATGCAAGCTCACGAAGCGCGAGAACGAAAAACTTATAACCCAACCGTGTTGTAAGTTTAGTTTAATAGTTGCTCGAGCTGCGCTGAGTTTTGCCAACTCCAGTCGCGTCGCGTTTTAATGCAAATTAAAACGTTGCCGGCGCCAAAAACTGGTCCGTGCTCCATCATTTTTGGCGCGTCAAAGATTAAATTGAGGCAGCAGGGACCTAGCGTGAGAGACCCCCCAGAAAAGGTCATGTATATGGACGCATTAAGTCACTGACGGACAAATGGTTCTTAGCAGGACTGAGAGAGAGGGTTCTGGCATTTTTGTCACCCGGTTTTTGGCACTTTGTAGCCCCCCAAAAAAAACAAAAGGCGTCGAGAGGGAGTTGAGTTGGCTTAAAGGGTCGACCATAAACCCGATGGCCTTTGTCTGGGGAATAAGCCATTAAAGCTTAATTAGACGCACTAAAGCGGTCGAAATAAGATCGTATCACACTAAAACTATACTCATATATTTGATAATTTAATTGTGCCATTAATAATTGCCATTCAATTTAAGAGCTTTATGAATCTGCATTTATAATCTCAGCCACAAGTATTATTTAACTTTGGTTTATACATTTTCCCCCTTTTGTAATCCTCTAATTAGATTTTAATTAACCATTATGTCATAAAGTATTTACAATAATAATAGTAAATAGTAAATAGTAAACAGTAAGTAGATTGTGGCTTATTAAATTTAAATCAATTTTATTCTGTTTGTTTTGTTTTTTTCCCCCACTTTTTTGCTATACTTTTTTTTCAATTTCCACATATGCACACAATTTTGTTGTCGTGCTTTCACAGTTTTTCATTTAGCCTCAATCAACTTTTGATTTAAATGCAATAAAACGCTGCGCAAATTCAATTTCCTATTCAATTTCCTCTCTCTCTTTCGCCCTTTTAAATACAATCACATGCAATTCCAATCAATTGAAAAATATGTAAAAATTATTTTCTCGCTTCGAGCGTTTTCAACTTTATTTCCATTTGTAAGCATTTGTTTGTTTGGTGCTAGTTTAGTTTGAAATGTAGTTAATAAAGTTGATTAATAATAAAATATTTAGAATAACCAGTTTTATTTTAGTTTCTTTTCTTGTTTTAAATCACTTTAAGATACAGATGCATCTTAAAATCGTAGCTTACTTTTTGCTTTCCTGCAGCCCCTTGTCTTTGTCAAAATCTACTTAGAATTTCAGCTGGTTGTGGTTATTTTTCAAAAGGGGTATTTGCATTAGCCGTCTTTGACTTTGGCTTTGGCTTTTGCTTTGAATTTGGCTTTGGCTTTGGCCCGACACGGTGGTTTTGTGTGGAAATGCCTTGGCTTTTGTGGCTGCCTGCGGTTTGTCTTCTCACTTTGGCAGCTTCCTCTTGTTGTTGTCTACTGTTCGTGAGCAATTTAATTGAATTATTTGTACTGGCTTGGCTTTCGTCCTGGCATCCGACCCTTCTTCATCTGTGACAGCTGCTCTAATTAGTTGGGCAAAGGCATTGCCATTGCCATTGCCATCTCCATCGACATCGGCACCGTCACCGGCAAAGGCGTTTAATTAGCTCGCCTTGACTGGGAAATTGAGGTGAACCGCGGTAGGGTTAAGCTGCTTAGCTAGTCGTCGGCCCAAAAAGGACCTACCTTTAGCCATCTATTACGACCGAATTGAATTGCTAACAAGCTAAGCGACGGCAGGCGACGACGACGACGACAACAAATGTCATTCATCCGCAATCAGAGCATTTAAATTAATTTCACGTGCCGCCTTTGCCCATATTTTTCTGTAGCCAAGCTCTGCCTGGATATGCTGTACAATTTAATGATTCAGCGAATCCTGTCGGCATTGTCTAGTCCAGCCTCCGTATCTTTGCCCTTAGCTATTCATCCTGCGTGCCGCCAAAGCTGTCTTGCTGCTATCCCCGAGGAATGTTTCTGTTAGAGATGATCTCGGCAGTGACTGGAGGCCGCGAGGGAAGCAATTGAAAAGGCATTTAAATTTATATAGAAAATAATAGGAATTCCTATGTATTAGATATTTTTGAATAGATTTTTAAATGCTTTATTTAACAAGCAATTATTCCTCTCCTTACTTTTTTAGCCACAACCTAAGCTTTAATATATCTAAGAACTTCAAGAAGTCACGTGGCTAAATCACGGCCAGTCACTTGGCCAATCACGGTCTGAGCTATATTCGTTTTTTATCTGGAAAATTTCTATCTTAGCAGCTTGTTATTGAGTTGGCTTGTTAGGCAGCGGCAGCTGCTGTCTGTCGTGTCATTTATCCGAAAAATCTGCCATAAACACGTCGCACACGTATGCGCCATTTTAAAAATGGCGTCAGCTTCACTTCCGCTAAATGCTGTCGTTGATTCTGTCTGCGTGGGTTTTTCTTTTTTTTTTGTTGGTTGTTCCCTCTCTACTTGCCTGCTGCATTTGAATTCAATTGGATGAGATGCTTATGAAGTCGTTAAGGCCGCTGCTCCTCCTCTTCGAGATTCTGCTATCTCTGGTCCTGTGAATCCTGACTGCCGGCAATATTGTCACATCGTCGAAAATAATTGCCGGAAATACAAAAGGAAGGCGGCGCCCCGAAACGAAACCAAATGGAATCTAGGAAGAGAATGGGCGCAATCGGAATGGGAATAGATTTCCAATTTTCTCGGCACTCTGGCACTCGGGGAGGAAGCACCGCAGGGCGTCCTTGTCATTGCGGCTTACGTGGCGTATACTCAACTATAATTAATTACGCCCTATTGTGACCGCGGGAGCGGTGTGGCTGGAGCAGCGTTCTCCGGGATTTCTCCCGATGCTTGGATGCTCCGATGCCGGATGTCGGATGCTTCCTCCTTGAGTGGCTTCCTTTCAATTTCAATTGTTGAGTCATTGACTGTCCGCCGGACGCTGGGTCGCTCTATAAAAGCACGGCGGCATGGCAGGCACAGCCACATTCGTAGAAGCTAGCCGGTACAAGAGAGGAGTACTTCAGGAGGATTCCAGTTGTTGGACTCTGTTGGTAGAATGGCCCCACTGCATCTGCTGCTCCACTGTGCCACCACTCTGCTGATTGCCAACGCTTTGCTGACTCCCCAGCTGCCGGTCACAGAAAGCGATGGCAAATCCAAGGGTGGATTTCCCTTTGCCCTCGACGAGGACGTAGACGGCGTGGAGCTGCCCTTGGAGGTGGACCAGGACATGAGCAGCGATCTGCCATCGGCCAGGACTCAGCACTCGATGCCGCCCGCCTGGCTGACCTTCGATCCCGAGCCCGCTCCGCCCGCCACCAAGCACCGGAGCAGCGGCCACAAGCCGCAGACCATTATCAAGCATCCGACCAGCAGTGGATTCCACAAGCTCTCGTCCCACGGACACCGATCCTGCCACGTGGAGGTCGTCAAGGAGGTGCAGGGCATCTGCCAGTCGATGCCCATTGGCAGTGCCTGTGTCACCGACGACTACATGGCCGTCTACACCGATGCCAACTGCTCTGCTCAATAAAAAGGCTTACCTCCATCATTCCGCACTGTTTGATTGATTGATTGATTGAATGTCCCCCCGTGTATGTGTGTGTGTGCGAGTCTATATTTTGAGGGATAACGAGAACTTACGACTACCTGATGCGCGATGCTGAAAAGCACAACTTGTCTAAATAAATCAATTAAATATATTTTTACATTATTACATTTTCTATATCTTTATTATGAGATCGTTCTTAGGGCTTTACAGCTAAGTGATTATTTTAATTTCTTTAAGGCGTAATTATGTATATTATGAAATTGATTATATGTTTGGATTGTTTACGTTTTTTGAAAGAACCTTCTACTTAACTTACTTTACTTAACTTTATAGTTCCATCAAGATTTCTATGTATATTTCTACAGCCAACCCAAAGCTCTGACTAGAAGCACTTATTTACATTAAATTTTCTATTACAAAGTTGAGGAAATTAATATTTGAATCCCTGAAAATTGGTTAGGTTTTTATAGAAATTTTGCTCAAATATAAATATACTTTAAACTGACTTCTTTAAATAGTTTTAATAAGATCTGTTAACGTTCTTCTTTTATATTTAAAAAATTAACTCCACACATGTATATTTTGCGAAAAGTAAAGATATTACGATCATTCAATACTGATCCAAGATTTTGGGTAATTTTTTTTTCATATTTACCAAATAATTTCTAAGCTCACCTCTCATTACATTTTATAATTTTCCTAGTCTTACCCCTAAATTCTCACATTATTATTTATAGTATTCTTAGTTTTATTCCTACATTTACATTATCCTTTATAATTTTCTACTCTTACCCCAACACTATCTCAGCTTTGGCCATATGGTTGGCTTGGCAGGCTTCACGCCCGGAATTGTGGTTGAGTTTCCACTCGCCACGCACTGAGCTCCGAACAATTCCAGCAGCTGGGGAGCTCGGAAGAATGCGGATCTCTTCCAGGCCGATGGACCCACTCGGTCCATGTGATCGTAGATGAGCCCGGTTACATCCAGGGCCCGGAATTGCTCCAGAAGATGGACATTCTGCAGATCGTTGCCCCACAAGAAGAGCACTTGTTGCAGGTCCAATCCCAGCTCGACCAACTGATGTTTGCTCTGGAAGTTCTCCACATGCAGGGCTGTGCCCAGGATCTCGGCAGACTGGACAAAGTTCACGGCCTGCTGGTAGCTCTGCGTCCTGAGATCCATATAGGGATCCCAGATATTTGATTTACCTATGCTCATCAGGATCACGGGAAAGACGTGCTGCTTGAGCCGGAGCATGGTGCATATGTCTGCATCGAAGCTGGCAAAGATCAGGGGACGCCCACACCCATAATGAATCGTTGTCTGTATAATCCTGTCCACATAGTTGTTTTTATTCAAACTCTGTGTGGACTCCAATACGCCCGAGGCCATCAGCTGTGGCCACTTGATCTCCACTAGGAGTCCCAGAGTTTTGGGCAGATCTTCATAGACCTCAGAGAGTTTGGGAAATATCCTCTGCCTCTGACTCCGATCCCTCACATTGAGGTGGGTGTACTCCTTGACGGTCCAACGTTTCAGTATGAATACCCTACTTGCCTTGAGTTCCGAGTAGGTGAGCTCTCTTATGAGCACAAATCGCAGGTCGAAGCGATCTTTTATTGCTCGATCCCTCTCCGAGGTGTAGAATCCAAAGCCATGCCACACAATTGGAACATAATCCTTGGTCAGCTGCACATCCAGCTGGACCATGTCGCCCTTGGCCTTCTCCACCGCCAGGAAACTTTCGATTGTGTTCTCTGTGAGACTGGTCGAAGATTGAAAGTAGCTAGCTCCCAGCCCCCGATAGCCCACGTCCAGTGTGGGCCAATTATCCGGCCAGTAGTGATGGAAACTCGCTCGAAGATTTCCCGCCTCCACTTTGGGCATGGGTTGGACCACCAAATAGGGCAGGGTCACTTCCCCAATGGCCACGTTCTGAAGGCTAGCAAAGATGGGAAGCTGCAGGATGCCGCGACTGCCCTTAATCTGCTCGGGAAATATGTAGGCCTCGCCCACGGCCAACTTGACCTCCCTGGTCCCTTGATATATGTTCAGGCGAAAGGCATTGTAGGTGTCCAGCGATTGGTATATGCGAAAGATCACAACGGAGCCTGGGAAGTACCTCACCCCCGGTTGGCTCTGAGCTCGAAAGGCTGAGTGATTGTAGGCGTATCTGGAGACCTCAATGCGGGTGTCGTCCATCACATTGAGAGGCGTCAAAGTCAGACGATACTTGGCACTGGCAGGCAGGCCAGATATCACAAAATGATCCTGCCACACCAGCTTCAGCTCGATGACGTACTCGTGCTGCAGCCAACCGCGCTCCAGGTGAAAGCCACCACCCACCGAAGTGGGATAGGCCTCGCCGTAAATATCCAAGCCAGGAGAGCGATACATCTCGTAGGTCTGCAGCATGCGGGCCACCTTCTGACCCTCCCAGCTCCTCAGAATACGCTTGCCCTGGGCATTCTTGGAGTAGACCAAGTACCGATAATAGAATCTCTGACTGGCGCATATCCACAGCCGCAGATACCACTTGGTACGGGCCTTATCCTGCTCCTTGAGTGGCATGGCCTTGTCCAACTGCCAGGAGCCCAGAGCGGGATGGTCCCCGCTCACAGCCACATACTCATCGGCGGCCAGGTGGATATTCTGGCCCAGCTCCAGGCTGAAGATCCGAAATAAGGGAACGCAGATGAAGCTGCGACCCGAGATCTGGCCAGCGGGCTGCTGCTCATCGTCGAAGATCTTGAAGGCCTGCAGCTTCTCGGGCCCAAACACAGACGTTTCATTCACAAAGGTCCCGCCGCACAATAGCAGAAGCTGCAGCCGAACATAGAGTATGCTAATTGATTTTAACACATTCAACCGCTCGCGAGACCGATACATTTTTCCTCATTCCAAACAGCCAACCCCACCACCATCTTCGCGCCACCGAAACGAGTTTTCTCTTTCGGCCAAAAAATATATAAATCGAATCCAGATGCCAAGAAAGCGAACACGAAAATGAAAACGATGAGCAGCGCGGCGCGGATCGGATCGGATCCGGTGGCAACTTGACCCGACGATGACAAACAACCGAATGAAAGAATTTCTTGAAGCTCACCTCCGTTTTGTTTTCGTCGAAATTGGAGTCCGGAATCGGATGCCGTCGCATCACCAGCGATCGCAGATCGAAGATACCCTCCCTCTCTGACTTATTGACTTATAGCTTGCTAATTGAGTTGATATTCCCGCTCGGTTCTAGCGATGACAGCGTGATCGAGCCTAAGGTTTGGAGCTAATTAAAACGTGATCGAGAGATTATCGAAGAATTTTAATTGGGGGCCCACCTTTCACTGCATAAATTAGTTCATTCCCGCTGCTTAAGCACCCATCTTTGGGTTCATTAAAATGTTACTCATAATTTCTCATAGTTTGGGTGATTTTTATTGCTCTGTAGAGCATTTCAGGGTCGGTCTTCTCTAGAGACATTCGCATATCTGTACCAAATTTGGCATATGTAAATTTTGCTGGTAAAGAAAGTTGGAGCCAGCTGGGCGAGAGAGAAGAAAGAGTGGCTCAGATATTGGGATTCTGTGCCAAGGGCCTGACATAATGCGGATTGTAATTGAGGCAATTGTAGCTGGACAAGTGCCAGGTCTGCAGTCCTTCGACTGCTTGATAAGAATAAACTGATCTCTTGAGAGACGGACACTCTGCAGGTAGGCATCTATCTTTTGGAGGGTATTCTCTGAAGAGATTTTGTCACTGCAATGTAGTTCCATATCGTGGCTAGTGTAGTCCGTCTGGGTGATCCGCGTCCAGTAGGAATTAACTAGGAAGAAGACTAGAGTCTTAATAGAAATTCAAAGGAAATGAAACTCTTTTTAAAACTTACAATTTTTAAAATGGGGATCGTCTCCAAATGTGTTCCATAAACATACCAGCCGCCTTTCATCTGAAAATAAAATCAAATCATGTTCCTGTAGGAATTTTACCTCCCATTTCCTGCCTTTTCAGGATCCAAGTTAAAATCTTCGTACAAACAACAAAACCAGGAGACATTCGCACTTGGCCATTTCCCTGGCAAGATGCAAATGAGTTGCTCTCTAATTGACCATAAAGCGAATGGGATGTAGGCCTGACTTACGGCCAAACCTTTTTTATGGCCCACTCTCCGCTTTTTTTGTTTATGGGTCGTCGTGTTTTGTGTTTGTGGGCTCAGGGCATTTTCATGGCTGCCTTTTTACATTCGTCACGGGGCCATCAAATGTAAGCGGATCGAATTTTACATACAACTTTGGACAGGGCACCCAGTGAATTCCATTTCTTTTTTGTTAGAGTAAAACACGTCATTCGATTGGGTTTGCTGTTGTTGAAAATATTATGAAAATATTTTGTGTGACTTTATTTTTATACGATTTGATTCAATCACTTTTGCTTTTGCTTCGCGTGCCTATCGTTGTTATTATTGATTTTAAATAGGAATAAAAATATCAAATGGCTGGTTAGTTTCTTTACTTGGAGCAAGCGACTTCTTAAATACAGATTTTTCATAGTTATAGTTTTGATCCGTAAAAGAAAGACATTAGACACACGGTTGAAATCAAGTTTACAACATTTATATATAAAAAATATTTCTCTAATTTGTATAAACTAGTTCCCCTTGCACAAATCGCAAGAGAGTGTGTTACATAAAATCATTTTAAACGTACATCTCCTCTGTGTGTTGATTATTTCTCTTGTAATTAAGTTTGTATTAGCTTATTAGTACTTTTTGCTTCTTTTTCTCTTGAGGTATAGATAGATTATTAGCAGGTAATGTAGGTGTATGTGTTTTTGTAATTTTCAGCTCTTCGCTTTCTTCCCATTGTCTTTTTTCTGGTGCTACTTAATTTTTTGTGGGGGATTCCTCATATGTTTATCTTATGCTTTTTTTTTGCATTTCTAATTATGCCAAATGACGGCTGCTTGATTTGTAGGTTTCTGTTTCTGTTTCGGTTTCCGTTTGAAACTAGAAATTGTTCAACCAAATCACTTTAAAGCTTCTCACGCGTTTCTCTTTCAGCCCAGTTGCTGTGTTTAAATAAATATACAAACTAACTTTACAAGCTTAAGGATTATAATTATGGCTTAGATTTACCCGCCCGTTTCACTTATATCATTTCATTTGTTGTATTTCTTTAGGTTTTAGATCCGGCATTGGGCCGCAAACTCGGCCATCAGGGCCGGGGATTTGAAGAAGGCATCCTGCTTGGCCGGCGGCATGTAGAGATCGCTGCGATCGTAGCACGTGGCGGTGGCCCCGATCCGGGTGAAGTACTCCACCCGCTCCTTGGAGTTGCAGTCGTCGCCCCAGATCACGGCTATCTGTCCGAGATCCTTGGCCTTTTGCAGCATCTCCGGAGCGTTGTCGCCGAGGAAGTCCTCGGCATGCGGCGCTGTGCCGGCCAACTCGAAGGCCTGGGCATTGTTCACGGCCGCCACGAAGTTGCGCGTTCGCAGGTCCAGGAAGGGCTGCCACTTCTTCGTCTCGCCCTGGGTGAGGAACATGACCGGGAAGATGTTCTGCTTGAAGCGCAGCATCGTACACATGTCGGCATCGAAGCTGGAGAAGATGATGGGCCGGCCACAGCCGTTCTGGATCACCTGATGGAGTACCTTGTCGGCGAAGAAGTTCTTGTCGATGGTCTGCTCTGCCTCGGATCCTCCGCCCTGCCGGCGCTGCGGCCACTTGATCTCCACATCGATGCCCAGGGACTTGGGCAGCTGGACGAGCACCTCCACTAGCGTGGGGAAGATGCGATGCTCGGGCCGGGGCTCGGCGTTGTGCGAGGGATACTCCACCACCTTGCCGGCGATCACAGAGAAGATGCGCAGGCGCTTCAGCAGACCGTAGTTGATGTCCTTGATCAGCACGTATTCCAGTTGGTCCGGCCGGCTGATCTGCTTGCCGGGCGGAGCCGTGCGCAGTCCAAAGTCGTGGTAGATCACGGGCACCCCATCGGCCGTCAGGTGGACGTCCAACTCAATCATATCCGCGTGGTGTTCGTGGGCACTCAGGAAGGAGGCGATGGTGTTCTCCCTCTCAGCCGGGGCATCCGCAATGTAGCTCTTGCCATTGCCACGATGGCCCACGTCCAGACTGGGCCAACTCTTGGGCCAGTAGTGGGCATAGGTGGTCTTGAAGTCCAGCGGGGAGTAGCGATAGGGTTGCACCACCACATAGGGAAGCCTCAGCCGGGCCAGAGTCTCCTCGGCATCCTTGGCCGACTTGATGGGCAGGTGGAGCAGCCCCTCGCTGCCGGTAAGATCGGCGCTGAGCAGGCTGGCGCTGCCCAGGAGCTCGTTGCTCATGCTGTAGCACTCCAGGCGGAAGTGCTGATGCATCATTCGCTCCAGCGGCAGGGTGATGTGGAAGATGATGATGTCCCCCTTGGTGTACGGCACCCCGAAGGTGGGCTGCTGGTCCAGCTGACTCTTGCCATACTCCTGCTTCGTGAACTCCACTTGGAGGCCGGCGGTCTGCTCCACGGGCACGATCTTCAGCTGCACATGCTGCGGGTCAAAGGTCTCAATGTCGTGGACCTGGAACATCTTCTCGCCGTTGAACTTGAGCTGCAGGATCACCTCGTGGTTGAGCCAGCCGCGATGCACTTGCGGCTTCAGGTCGGAGTTATCGGCGGTGATGCCGAACACATCCAACTGGCTGCACTGCAGCTCGGAGCAGGGTCCCAAAGACCTGGGCTTGAAGTGCGTCTCCCAGCGACGAATCTGCTTGTAGCCAGAGCGATCCTCGACGTAGACAAAGTAGCGATACTCCAGCTGCCGGCACGACTGCAGCGGCACAGTGGTCTGCCAGTTGAGCTCGTCCAGTGATTCCAGCGGCACGCTCCGCGAGAGCTGCCACTCGCCAAGGGCCTTGGCATCGCCGGTCAGGCCCATACGCTCCTCGGGGCCCAGCGGCACCTCCAGACGCACATTGAACTCCCGCAAGGTGGGCTTGCAGGCGGCGGCGGCGGACTCCAGCTCATTGCCCGTTCCATAGGCGAGGGCGGCTCCGTCCGCGAAGGCGGCACACTGCAAGGAGAACAAGGCAACAGCCAGGAATATTAGTACAGTGCGAGACATGGCCCTGGCTTCGTTCTGCACTGGAGGCCAGACACCGACTGAAAGCGCCGCTGCCGGTGCCGATCGTTAATAAATAGACTCGCGTTGACTTCCCTGCTGTGCCAGCGCAACTAATCTCCCTGACCCCTTGCGGATTCGGCTTCGGATTTGGACTCGGTTTCGCCCTGATAAAGTTTCTCTAGGCGTTGCCAGTGCACGCCCCCCACCCGGCCAGCCTGGTTGGTTCCTCTTCGAACCGCTGCTTCCCCTATGGCTCCCGATTTCTCAAATTAGAATTCAAAACAGGTTCGCGCGATAAGCACGCGTTTAAAGACGCGTCCCCGTGCCGATGAATCTCGGAGGCACAAATAAGATCACGTGTTGGACCAAGACTCGGCTACAGATCAGTGCTTCGATTATCAGCTCGACGGCGGGCTATTAAAAATGAGTTATATTGGAGCTCAGCCCCAAGTAATCGTTCTATTTGCCCGTTGAGCTGAGTTCAACTGACGTCCAGCAATTTGTTTTATTTTTGAGTAATTTCGCTGAGACTTCGAATCACTACACTACACTATATATATGTATTATTTGCGTAATATTTGTACTGGGAACACAAACATATTTAACAGCTACTGTCATATAGATAACCCCGGAAGGCAAATATAAACTTAGCTTCTTGTTTCCTCTTAAAACGTGTTAGTTGTTGTTTTAAAACAGAGTCAACAAAGTATTTATAAATGTTGTGAACTATAAAAAGTAGTTCTTGATAAGTTTAAGAGGTGCGAGAGAGGAAAATAAATGAAACAACAATTCAATACAATTCTTGAAGGAGGAAATTAAAAATCAAAATAAAAATTCAATAATTTAAGCCTTTCTTTCATGAAAAATATAAGAGAAATGAGGGAGATTCATTTAGGTCTTTCTTTAATGGAAAAAAAAATACTAATAAGAATATGTAATATATTATTTCTAATGAAATTTTAAATTAAAAAAAATCATTTTCAATATTGAAACAACTCAAATTCCGTCACGACCTTATTTTTAAGAGCTTTACAAAAATATGCACTTAACAGCACGCGTTTGAAACCGCTCGATATCGAGCGGTTTACCTTTGAACGAACCGCTAGCAAGTCGCTGGGAGGCAACTGCAGGTGTAAAGATCGCTGGTACCGCTGCCATTTCAGGTGCTTCCGATCGATGATGATGCAATGACTGCTGATGGGCCTACAGCTGCCGACGAGCCCCTGACAGCCCGGTGCTAAACACTGTCGCAATGGCCATAGTTTATAGTATAAGGAGAGCGAACCCATATAATTTAATAATCAAAACAAAAATTTAATAACGAAATAATTGGCACGTGTCGACGGAGCTCACTAGATTTGTGTGTTCTGGGCGGTGGAGAGCAACAGAGCAACAGTCTCCTCCGCCTTGGCAACATTTCAAATTGCAACTACGAAAAGTCGCGTGTTGTTGCCATCTTCGCCTACTCAAAACTACTGTGCGATTTTCTATTTATTATAGTTTCCCTGGGTAAGTGTGTGTGCACGAGGTATAAGCTTTTCCGCATTTATTTTATTTTCGACTGACTTGCGTCAGCCGGTGCGTTTGTTGTGCGATTTCCTAGCGATTCCATTCCACGTTCTTGGCACAATTAGCATAGCCTTGTGATTTTCTGCGGGGGAGGGAACTATCCGTTTTGAATCGATTCAAAATCGCGCCTCAACATGGAAAAGCTTTTTCTGTTGAATTTTAATGTTCAC
Source organism: Drosophila aff. chauvacae BK-2020 (assembly GCA_018903765.1). Taxonomy (NCBI): domain Eukaryota; kingdom Metazoa; phylum Arthropoda; class Insecta; order Diptera; family Drosophilidae; genus Drosophila; species Drosophila aff. chauvacae BK-2020. Next base: position 19,083,242 of record JAEIGO010000058.1, read on the forward strand.
TCCGAATTTGGTTTTTAAACTGAATATTTCTCAACTCTATGCTAATTTCTGTGTGCCAGATGGAGCTTTGCCTCGATTTCGAAATACAAGTAGTAGTTCACGTGTTTTCAACGCAGGCGCTGTGTTTCCTGGCTCTCTCTCTCTGTGCCGCCTCGCCCAGATGTTTTTTGTTTTGGGAAATTTCAGACTCGAAAAGCTTTGGCATGTTTTTTGTGGGGTTACTTCTTGGCGTGCGTTTTATTTATAGTAAAAGCTCGCCATACATCTGGCTTCGTGGCCTTAGGAAAGCGGGTTCAGCTCCGACTTGTTATCAGTCGAAATAAGGTGTAATATCAGGTATCATATATTAGCCAGGTATTGTTTGCTTGCTCGAGGAGCTAATAAGCTGAAATCTAATCGAAAACATGAGCCACTTGAGAGCTGGGCAGAGAGAGTTGTGCCTCTTGAAAGCTTAACCCTCTGAAAAACAACCTTAAAACCGAAGTGGTTGAGTCACGTGAGTCGGCGGGGTAGAGTCCCCTCTTCTTTTTGCAACATGTGGCATTTGGGAAAGAGCTTATATATTAAAGGAAATAATTGAGTTTTGGTACAGGTTGGGTACTGAAAAATACCTTTCTAGAAAATGACATCATGAATATAAAAATAACAACCTGCTTCAGCTGAAATAACTTCTAAATAAATCAATTTTGTAATTGCCACAAAATAACACTTCTTAGTACAACATGTGCTTCAGAGTTTTCCCTAACCACTTGACTCCAAGCTGGCAATTATTTTTGTACCCAATACTCTATATACTTTAATAATATATCTGTACTTGAACTCCTTGACTCTCAACCCCTCGCTCTAGTATTGATTTTTTGTTAGATATACCCACAGAAATTGCATAAACAAAAACGGCGCAGAAGACAACACGCTAATGTCCGATGACAAACAGCATCGACCTTCAGACACCCCGAAAATGTCAAAACCCAGAGCCCATTACAACCGTCATAACATTCCACGTTGTACATATGAATTCGATTTTAAAAGGGTAATTACATTTTGCATGTGCTCATCCGGACTCTGGGCCTCCATGGGGGTCAGCAGCATGGGTACAGACATTTTGGCTGCTGATGATTCTTCTTCGGCTTCTTCTTTGTTTATAGCACACAAGTGTGTTGGGTTTCAGAGGTTTTTCTGGCTTTTTGGTGACCAACGAACAAAAATTCAACTTTTATCACAGTTAATTAATAAGTTTGCACTATGCGGCGTATGCGCAATATTTTAGTCTCTCTGGCTAGGCAAGCATTTTGTACTTGTTTGGTTTTTTGTTTCTTGGTTTTATGTTTGTAGTTTATTTTGATTATATATTTTGGTATCCTTGGGGGAGGAGGGGCTGTGTGTCTGCCTGATGAATTCCTTGGGTAACTAGGACGCTGTGTGGACGGGTCCGTCGTCACAACTCGACGTTGCAGTCGCAACTGTTTCGGGCGCTCTTGTTGTGCGCGCAATTTAAACGATTTCTTTTTATCGAAATGAGTCGCCCGGCGAGCTTTTTCGCCACTCTGCTGCCCGTTTTCTTTGTGCGAGACTCAGAGACGGAGGCGGCGGCGACGTAGGAATAATATCCGACGACGATTTGTTTTGGTTTTCAGTCCGGTGGCGGTACAGTTGCGGCTTGGGCTTTTATTCGAAATGCTGTTGGCCTCTACCAACGGGCAACGAAACACACAAACAGAAAAACAAAAAAAAATAAACGGAAAACAGAGAAGCACACAGCAGATAATACAGAAAACATGGAGATTAATCGAATTAGCAATGCCCTCGATCGACAGGAGAGGAAAGCGGACAGCCGATTAATCAGCGGAAAATAATTAGCAAGAACTGGGATCCATCAATATTTTTTTTTACGTTTTAACTGCCTTTTGGGTGCTTTGAATTATAGGGTTTAAAAGGTGGGAAATTAACTTGATTATCATACAAATAAAAAATTATGCTTGCCTTTTGAACCTATAAAATATATAGACAAGAAATATAAATTATAGAATTATGTTTCCTGCTTTACTTAATATTTATTGCAATGCCTGTATTTATAGCCTTTATAAGGAATATATAAGAATATATTCAGGTTTTTATAAGGTTATCGACTTTATGGGGGGATAGTAAAAAAAAAATAGTCGGAGTAGAAATTAAATGTAATTTAGGGAGGTTAACCCGTGACGGTTTCAAAAATTAAACATTAAAATTAACAATATTTCAAGTAACAAAATGTAGAAGTAGTAGAAAAATGCTTCATAATTTACTAAGTAATACAAGTTTCTATGGGTAAACCCCCTTAACACATTTTTCAATTAAATATTTAACTTTCAGCAAAATATTTGTTGTTAAAAATATACAAGTGATGAAAAACATTCCAAATATATCCAAGAAATACCCATAACTATCCGCATACCAAATTCCAAACCTCAAACTCAAAGACTGCCCCAGTTACAGAAAGATGATCACTTCGTACATCTCCTTTTTTTGAGGGTATGTCAAACTATAAAAAACTCCTCTAACGCTCTGTGTAGTTTTGCGTTGCTCCGGCGAAACACGCAATCGAAAAGCTCCCAGTTGATGACAACACGAGAGATTCATGGGGAGCGGAGCAGACCCCAGGCCCATCCCCTGTCCCCACGGATCCCACCACTCGCATTTGCTCCGCTGAGAAAACGTGTTGGTCGTGTGCAGCTGTCGGCAGCGGCGATGTGGCGCACGTGAAAAGTTTTTTTTTCCTCAGTCTGCGTTTTGTGGGGCGTAGTCGTGGCCGGGCCCTCGCCACGCCACGGATGCCGCAGCCTCTCACCAAGAAGCCGAATGGGCATCCGGTCAGAAAGCTCTCCTCTCTCTGATTTAGCTCTCTCTCTTTGGGGGAAACTGGTTTGCGTCGGTTGGGGGATTGGGGCTGTTTTCCTCGTCGTTTGTTTACATCGCTTGATAAGAGCCAAGAACTATTCAAGCTTTCGGGCTTCGAAAGCAAAGCTCTTCGGTCAAGGTCTTGGGTGTGTGTGGGGTGCCCTATCGTCGATCGTAATCGTATAATTTTGGATGTTGCTAGGCGCAGTTCTTATAAATATATATGTATATATAAAAGAAAAAAATACAAATGTCTTTTGTTCACTTTCATTTTGCTTTGATTTATAAACACAGCGAGGCAAAGTTGCTTCTCATATTATTTGTGTTTTTATAATCATTTTGCTGTATAGACGAAAACGCCTCATTGGGTCCAAAGTTCAATCAAGTTGCTCTAAATGAATTTTGTGATTTGTTTTGCAAAAGCTTAATTCTTGTTTTCCACTATAGATAAAGATATACATATGTAGTATAGATATGTTGATGTTGACGCGCCCCTTCTAGGAAGTCAAGTCACACAGATATAATGCTCAAAGCGAACCCGAATTGTTGTTATCCAACATGATTTCGGTCACGTTTGCCTGCTTGTTGTTTTCTCTTTTACAAAACAATAATATTTTTGTATATTTTCTAGCTTATATTGCATTTTGTTTAGTGCTTTGTTTACATCACTGAGCAAAAGCTTCTACAGTAGACCTTGTTACCGGAAAACAACAGCAAAATAAGCAAAACGCGCAACAATTTGAGTTTAGGTAAACAAATTTCATTGAGCCACACAAACTGAACAATCAATCAGTCCAGGCTTTGTTCTATGGAATTGGAATGATACTCCCACAGTAAACCCCTTTAAATTTCCTTTTCTTTAGCAACAAATCAAGTTTAGATTTCATTTAATCGTAGGGAGGTTGTTGATAAGTTCCATATATCAAAAAGACTACATTTTCTACTCTTAAACATAGTAAACGTTCGAGCATCTCGTACCTGTTCGGACATGGTGATGATCAACGATCGCTTTCAGGGTCGCCCTTGAGGGGGCGTTGGACTTGCACTTGAAGCACCAGCAGCAGCAGCAGCTCCCAGGGATTGTGTCACGCGCTTTGATACACCTTTGCCGATAATATAGATTGCGATATCATCAGTGATTCTTATCACACAGAGGCACACCAGGCACCGCCTCCGGAGGCCAGCACAAAACTGATGTAGATGAGGATGGCAATTGATGTGTAAGATGTCGTCGAGTTTAACGGGGCTTCCAACTTAGAGTGTCTACAACGGCTAAATAGGAAGTCGCTTTTGTCGCTATTGTCGCTTCCTCCGCGTCGCACAGCGTAAATACAATTAAATCAATTTAAAACAATAAAATCCGAATCCGAACGGCCGCTGGCCGGACACAAAGAGAGAGCGGAACAATGATAGACGGCGCAGGGCAGCATGGCGGCAGATAAGCGGTAATGAGGCATCTTGGTGTTGGGCGCCGCCGACGAGTGACCTGAAAGATTACGAGATTATAAAAGTGGGCAAGAGAGAGAGTGAGATTGCAGTTGAGACTGTACCCTGCACTCCGGCCCCAAGCACGTCACGTTGTGGCTGAATTGTTTTCCTCGATAATTGCTTCTGTAGGTGCCTCTGGGGCTGCCTTCTCATCCGGCTTTGTCTTTTGCTCACGCTCAAACAGAATGACCAGCTCGGTGTGCGTGGTGTGGGGAAACATGTCCACGGCCACAGCGGATTTCGGATAGAAGGGTTCTCCCTTATATGCCTTCGACTCGGGCCGTGCCAGCTCTATAAAGTTGCGCTTGGCACTGTGCGGATTACAGGACACGTAGACCAGACGATTGATGGCACTCGCCGAACGGATGGCGGCTATCGAGCGATTATCTGTAAAGAGGAAAAAGGTAATGCTTACAAAAATCTGAACATTTTAGTGAAGATCCTCAAACTTACGCAACCCAGCTCTGGGTGGATCCACCACGGCTATGAGATCTACTGGCTTTCCTGGCTCCTGTTCGTAGAGAGCCTCCCGCACCATGCTCTTGATGAAATCATCTGCGTTTCCCGTGAAAAACTTGCAGTTCTTTATGCCATTCGCTTCCGCATTGAACTCGGCGTCTTTGATGGCATCCGGAACGATTTCCACACCCAAGACCTTCTTGCAATGCTTGGCAAAGGCCAGGGTAATGGTGCCGGTGCCGCAGCAAATGTCCAGCATGGTGGTGTCCTTCGTGGGGGCAGCCAAGTCAATAGCCTGCTGATACAGGACATTCGCTCCCTCCGTGTTGATTTGGAAAAAGGCCAGCGGACTGATCCTGAACTGAAGACCCTGAATCGTGTCTGTGATATGTGTGCTGCCCAGTATGTGATCCACGGGATTGACCATCTGCCCCGCTTCGCGATGCTTGACATCCTGATAATACAGCGAGGTGCATTTGTACGGAGCACTTTCGTTAACACTTTCGTAGTATGACTTGAGCTCCTCCTTTAGCTCCAGCTGTTCGGCTGCAGTCAGGTTGGAGGAGTATATGCCCGCCACCAGCATGAGTTCACCCGTGGCGCTCGAACAGCGCACCATCAGTTGTCGAAAGTGTCCCGCATTGCCATCCGGATTAAAGGGCAGGAATTTGGACTTTCTCACAAGCTCTTGAAAACTGCGAGCTGCCCACTTGGCTTGCTCTGGTAAATGTGGCAAATCCTGGACTTCGGCCACCTCCACAGAACCGTCGCTGTAGCAGCCCAGCCGGAAGCCCACAACGACTTCGCCCAGCGAGTTCTTGCCCACGGTGAACTCGTTCTTGTTCCTATAACCCTGGACGGTGGGCGAGGCCAGCACCTCCTGGAACTTGAACTTATCCAGATGTGGCTTGGCCCGCGGATTGATCTTCCTCAGCTCCTGGGTGTATTTCTTGAGAAGTGTGGCCATCTCGTCGGATTTCTGCTTCAGCTGCTGGTCATAGGGAAGCTCCGCCAGAGGACAAGTGGCTTCTACGGCCGTGCGTTGCCTTTTGGGCTTCCCTTCGACTCCCTGATCTTCGGCCGCTCGCTTTTTCTGGAGGGGATCAGCGGAAGCCTTGGCCGCCAGGGCCTTGAGCACTCTACCCTTCCATTTGTAGCCATTCAGTGTTTCCAGAGCTCTCTGCTGATCCTCTTGGGTGCGAAAGCAGACGAAGGCGAACTCTTTTCGGGTGGGCGACTTGATTTTGGTCATGTCCAGCTTCAGGGTGTTCTTTAAAAGCTTCTTGAACTCCTGGAAAGGTGCGTAACTTCAGTGTTAAAGTAATTAAGGGTACGAATCTACTTACACCAATACCAAAATATCCCATATTCTTCACTTCTATTTTGTATATTTCCGATGTGAATTCATTGCGCTCCAAATAGGCGAATTCGTCGCCGGCTTTCTCGGTTTCCTCCTTGCCAGTTTCTTCTGCTGCCAGTTTTTCCTGTTCCTGGATATTTTCTTTGATTTCCACGACTTCAGGTGTATCTTTGGTAGTTTCTGCTATTACTTCTGTGTTTTGGCACTCCATTTTTACTATATTTTAAATTTATTTTAGCAAAATTTAAAACATAAACAAGAACACGTGAAAAAACACAATTTAGTGTGACTGCCTTCTTTTTCACTAAAAATACCTAAACAATTCGACGTCACATGGTCACATTGAAAGCCAATCCATTGTGAATGGTTCTTAAAAGCGCGCGCAATTTGAATTTAAAACTAAAATGTATTTTTAGCAAACAATAGAAAAAGTTGTCTTTATTTTTAATCCTTGACCTCTTCAAAGCGTTCTAGGGCCGAGTTCAGTATTACTTGACGTTCTACGAGTAGTTGTTGCATTTCCGGTTCCTGTTTCATGATATTTCTGATTTCCCTAAGCAACTCCGCTGCCTGTCTGAGCTTCTCCTCGCACTCCTGTGGCTCTTCCGAGCGTAGAGCCTGTGCCACTAGAGCTTCCTCCATATCGATGAGGAGATTGCCGCGAAAAATACTCCAGCCACCGTCGAAAATGTCGGCCAACTTAAGGAGCTCCTCGCACAGTTGCACTTTTCTGGTGAGCGATTCTTCTGATAAATCTAAAGCATTATAATTTTAAAATATACTATGTATAAGTATGTATATATATTAATTATCTCACCCTCCATGGCGTATCCTGGAGCACTGCCGTACAGCTGAGTGAGGGCGTACTTGGCTTGCAGGATATGGGTGTTGGTCTCATGGAGATCCGCACGATGGCGATAGATGAAGTCCTCGAGGGCTGCAGGGGTGGTCTTGTCCAGGGATTCCAGTTCCTGTTGCAGTTCGTTATCCTTAGTGAGCACCTCCTTGGCAGACCTCTTGAGGTTACACAGCTGGCACTTCCAGTTGGCAGCGTTTTGTAAAGGATTCAAGGAGATGATCTATAAAATTATAATCATAATTATCAGTTTAGCTTAGTTTCTAAATAACTCCTTGCTCACCTTTCCTGCCTTGCACTTTAAGCACGTTTGTGCCCCGGCAAAGCTGCCCAGCTCCTCGGGATCCCTGCACCTGGCACAGGAGCAATCGAAGCACTTGGCCTGCCTTAGGTGCAGCCTGCGCTGAATGGTGCTCCTCAGCGGCTGGGTGTAGGATATGCTCAGGATCTCACCCTTGGCTATCTTTCGTTTGGCCAGGAACACTATGTTCAGGTCATCGTCGAACCGATGCCTCATATTGGGCACACAGTCGTGCGAGATCATGGCCGCTCCCGGGTAGAGGGCACGAATTTTCCTCCTCTCCCTGGGCTGCCGTACCTCGAAGGTGTTTGTGTCCAATATAGCCGCTATCCGCAGGATGTCCAGCTCCGACCAGTCCCTCAAGCCCAATACGGTCTTGATGAACGTAATGAGATTGGCTCGCAGCACCTGATACAGGGGAGTTTCCAGACGCTCCTTGAGGTGATCCTCAAGGGCGGAGAGTCGAGCGAAAGCCTCGGGATCCTTGCTCTTGAGTTCCATGCAACGCAGCAGCATGATCACGCAGTAAGCGGACTCCTTGCGCTCCTCCTCTCCCGGTGTGTAGTTAATTTTGGACTGGAAGTTGCTGCCCTTCATGAGGTGGCATTCAGATTGGTGATGTGGAGAATTCTCGCACTCCTTGCCGCACAGAGGCCAGCTGCAGGAGCTGCACTTGTAGTAGTTCCCTCTTGGATTGCCAGGAGCCAAGAGATTCCTGTGGCAGCCCAGGCACAGGGCAGCAGAGGCCACCTTGGGACCCAGAACCAGGGGAGCCTCCTTCAGAATTTGCTCACCAATCTTAATATCCCTGGTGGCTTGCAAATGTCGACCCAAAATCTCATTGGTGGCCACCTCATAGCACTTGCATTCTGACTTATGGCCCCTCTTCCAGTGCTCCTTCTGGTGCTCCCGACTGCAATAGACCACATTCCTGCAGGCGCCGCAAAGCTGGGAGGCTCTGGCCTGGCACAAGGCGCAGGATGTCAGCGAACTGGAAGAAGAAGCCATTGAAAAGATCTTCTCCTATAAATCTCCCTCTGTTTGCGTAATGCCCCGCGTTTGAAAATACACTGGGCAGAGTAGAGACGGGAAAACAAAATTTTCAGTGCTCTGTCTGCGGACTCTACTCGCGATCTGATTGCGAGAACATTTTCTTTTGTGTCTCCGTTGGCTGCCAAAAAATAAACGCTCGAGCGGATTCAGATCGCTCTGCACATCCACATCTCTGTCACATGGCGCACGACGATTTAAAATTAGATCTCTGTGTCGTGTTGTTTAAAAGCCAAGACAATGTCCAATTTGTTGCTTGCCGGCCACATATTTATGCTGACTAAATGTTTATCCAGATATACCAGATATCCAGATATATATTGCAGCGTGCCAGCATCAGGCAGCTTTTGCCAGCCACAGAATAGAGTCAGTCAGCTTTTGTCTGCTTTTTAACTCAAGAATTAAAGAGTTTCCAATTTACCCTTTACCCTTTCTTCACCCATTTAAATTAAAACATTTGAGCTTAGTTACCATTTTAGCAATTCAATAATTTATTTAGTATTTCTCATAAATTGTCTATATGTATTTATCAATATATTTACTTTTATTCATATGCAATTAATTAATATATATATATTGTTTAATTGGAAATCAGTCTTTTTTATTTAAATAAGAGTTAAATGCATTTTGTTTTTGTGCTTGTTTCGCTTGATTTGATTTGATTGATTGGATTGGATTGATTACTCTCGATTGGTTGACAGATGACGAATTAAAAACAAGTTTTTAAAATAATAATTGAACTACATTTTGTGAGTGTTTGCTGTTGGGTTTTAGTATTCAGTTGCATTGTTGCTTGTCTTGTGCTTGGTGTTAGTGTTAAGAACTAAAGGTGGTATTTAAATTAATTGGCTTAGTTAACATAAATATACACGATCGATATCGATAGCTATTAGCTAAAACCTAAAACTGGCGGCCAACGACGGTTGCTCTCTGTCTCCCTGCTCTCCCTCTAAACACTTAAAAAGCGGCGCATAAAATTTTATATCATAGACAACAATTTCATTTAATAATTTGCACTAAACAATAGTTTTTTTTTGTTTTTGTCCCCCATTTAGTTTGCAACATGCTGCCAGCTTCCGATAGTGTGATATGTGTGGCTGCAACATGTTGCTAGTGGATTAGCATAGCGAAGCGGCGATTCGATTGTTGCTAAGGCAAAAGGCGCATAAATTTTCATTTCTTTTCATTCTTGCATAAGCTTTGGAGGCTACATAATTGCCGGGTTCGTTGGATCTTACAGTGAGCTTTATCTTCAATGAGTTCAAGTGTTCCATTTGGTTCTGAAGATTTACCAAGCGAGAGAATGAAGCAATGAGTTTGGAATTGAGAAGATTTTCTAGAACAATCTGAGAAAGTATCTTGTGTCTAGAATCTGTTTTTCGAACTATCCTCAGTCTGAAAATAATGTTATTTGAATAATTTCAAGTAACATTTTATATGAATTCCAGGACTGTTCAAGGATAACCCTACTTTCGAACTCATTGCTCCACCCTCGCTCCCTGCGGCCCCTTAATATCGTTTTTCGAATATTATCTTGTCTTGTAGTTTGATAAGGGCTAACTTTAAATTACAATTGGCGCTACATTAATCAATAGACTGAAAACATAAGCAACATTCAAATAGTTTATAGTGTGTGCGTTTCCCTCTCTGCTTAGCCTAGACGTCCTGCTGCTCCTTGAAGTGGTGATAGTGATGGTGGATGTGCTCGTGCACATAGCGGTGGATCATCGAGCTGGAGGCACTGGTGTCCAGTTCCACCTCCTGCGCCTGGCCCTCCTCCGCCTCCAGCGACTGTTTGCCGCCCTCCGTGACCGCCTCCGCCACAGCCTCGCCCACGTCGTCGTTCAGGTCGATGAGGGTATCGGTGCTGACCACCTTGCTGGGTGTGCTGGTCAGCTGGGGACTGGGTGGCAGATCCTCCTCCTCGCTGGCCAACAGATGGGCACACTCCAGGGCATCGCCATAGATCTTGGAGCCACCGGAACTGGAGTTGGAGGTGGGTGGTCGCTGTTCCGCCTGCTCCGGCTCCCTGTGCTTCTCCTGCAACAGTTGGTTTTGTTGCTGCTGCTGCTTGTGTCGGTGGCGCCGCTGCTCCCGCTCCTTTTGCTGCAGCTGCTCACTCAGCTTGGCGTAGATGAGATTGCCATAGTTCCTGTAGTCCTTGCTGCCTCGCTGCTCCTTCTGTTCCTTCTGCTGGAGCTGCTGCTGCTGCTGGTCCAGTCGCTGGTAGCCCTGCAGCAGGTTCTTTTGATTCTTCTTGGGTATGGGCTGAACGGTGGCCACATTGCTGGGCGTGGGCGGTGGCGAGTGGGCGGCCGCTCCGCCACCGCAGATGGTGGCATGCAGGAAGGAATCGTAGCCACATAGATTCAGCTTGTTGTGGGCCGTATTGTGGGTTTGCTGGGCGGCCAAAACGGCTGGATTAATGGCCAGCTGTTGGTGGTAGATGGGGATGTGCGGTTGGGGATGCTCGTGGTGGCTGTGATGCTGCTGGTGCTGCTGCTGGTGTTGCTGTTGCTGCTGCTGATGGCCAGCGCTGACCTCGTTGGATGCTGGCGCCACTGGAATGCAGGTGGTGTCCGCCGTGGGTGGACTGCAGCTGAGCGGCGATTGCTGGGCGACCGGGCTGTGGTTGGCAATTAGTGTTGGTATTTTCGAGCCCGTATTGCAGCGTTGGCGTTGCTGTTGCTGTTGTGGTTGTTGTTGTGCTGCCGGTTGCCGTATGGGACTCACATTGGCTTGGGGTTTTCTGCAAAATCAGGAGAAGAACAAATTGGAAATCAATTAGTGTGATATTCAGGGGTTTAAAGAGAGCTTTTCTTAGCTGGAAGGGTTACAGGAATCGCCATAAGGTTGAAAATCATAAGGAAAGATAAATAATTGATGGTGGGAAGGTAAACAAAGATTCAATTTCATTTGATTAATTTGGAAACGAATTTTGAATTTTAAAGTACGTAAAAATTAAATTAATTTGCCTTGACATTAGCTGATATTTATCTATGATTAAATTAAATGCCAAGACATTAATTATTTAGTTCTAAAACAATTTCCAGACACCATCTAGGGGTGTCATTGCTCGGCCTGCTTTTTGGTTGACTTTTCTAGCCTCGTTCGACTTTGTTCCCCTCGTAATCATTGTGGAGTTTTTGGGGGTGGATTTCATCGCGGTTTTGGCTTACCCATTCAACTGAAAACACAGGCGATTCTTCTCCATGCTCTCCCTGATGATGCTAATTAAATCGTTGCGATTTAACGCTGATTTCCAGCACTCGGCAGACTTCCTTTGCTGTTGCTGCTGCTGCTGATGTTGCTGCTGCTGGTGGTGGTTGAGGGACTGGGGGCGTGGCTGCCGCAGCTGCACACCATCGAGCATTAGTTCGCCACCACCACCACCTGCACCACCACCCAGTGGTGGCGATACCGAGACACTCTTGTGGTTCAGCGGCGAAGCCTGCGCTGCCTGTGGTGGCTGCTGCTGTTGCAGATGACGATTCTGCCAGTTGGAATCGTTGCCCACCGAGAGGCTGCGCTGACGCGTTTCAAGGCAGTGATCCTGATACTGAGTGATGGCGATGATGAGTTAACCAAAAAAGCAAAGAAAATAAAATTAAATTATAAATCAAGAAAACAAATAAAGTATAAATGCAATGCATATAGTGAGCAACAAAAACAAAATCAAAAGGCGAAGGGTAAAGGGTTTGGTTGGGAGAACTGCTGCCAGAATAAACTCTGGATAGTTTTAAATAGTTTCAAGATTCAATTTTGAACTCTAAAATAATTTAGATTGAACAACTATTAGTTTTATTTATTTCTTTTTAATCCTGGCAGCAGTTTGATTTTAGTTTCGATTAATATTTGATTTGTTTTTGTTATGATTTTGCTCGTTACCTTGTGCCTACCTTTTGTTTGCGCGCCCGCCGCAACATCTTGACCCGCTGGGTGGCCTGCTTCATGTAGATGTCCTGCTGCCTTTGCTGCTGCTGCTGTTGCTGGTGGCTGTTCAGGTGGTGCTGGCGCTGTCCTGTGGGGCAATCCACGAGATCCCTGTCCTTGTCACTGCTCTCCGGCTTGCAGCATTTGAGATTCAGCATATTCTCGTAGGTATTGTGACCATTGTCCGGCGTGTGCTGCTCCGGACAGCACGGCTCCGGCCGGGCATTGTTCTTCTGATGGTACCGCGTCTGATGGTGATGGCCTCCTGTCTTGCCGCCCGCCTTTCCGCCACTGCCACTGGGCTGATGCTGCTGCTGCTGTTCCGTGGACGGCATGGCATCCTTCTCGCTGTTACTGTCATCGTCCTCGTCATCGGACTTAATCAGTTTGCGTGGTCGATAGCGATGCTGGCGGCGGCTGCCGGCGGATGTCGTTAGCGCAGTGGCACCGGCTCCTGCTCCAGCACTTCCCGTGCCCGCCACTGTTTTCGACATGGCCGCCAGACCCGTGGGCAATTTCTTCAGCTTGCTGGCACCGAATCCGGCCCCGACACCCACATTGGGCACTGGCTGGGCTTTCGATTTGCCCTCGGGACTGACGGTGAGGCGCACGTTGATTGTCTTGCTGCCGCAGTGGGGCACCACCACGCTCTTGCCAATGGACTCGTATATGGTGTACACAATGCCCACGATGTCGTCCTTTGTTATCTTGCCATGGTGGCCGTCCAGGTCGTAGAATGTGAATGAGAACTGCAGCGGCTGGGATGACTTGCCGCCCTCCACGGACACGTCGCAGGTGAATTCCTGGTTTGCGAATGAGAAAGAAAAAGGAAATTAGAGGTTTTCTTATAAATTTGAATTCAATAAGTATTATTCGAGGTTTTAGTTATTAAGTTTCGGTTAAATATATTAAAGATATTAATTAAAAATAAAGGAAAAGGTTCGAAGAAGAAGGTGCTTAAATATCATACAAAATTAATTCAAATCTTGGTAAAGCATTGGGCAATGATTTAAAATATATTATTACTACAAAAAAAATATTATAATAATATTCGAATAAGTAAATACAATAAAAGATTGGTAAATACTCGCTTCTAAATTTGATTTCAATACAAAATTATGTTTTCTGGATGCTAGAATAATTTATATCAATTTTAAAAGCAATATGCTAACTATCTATTACCAATTAATTAATTCTACCAACAAATTGTAAAGCAAAATTCCCTTTTAACATAAAATATATCTATAAACTTTTACGGTAATTAACCAAATACTATATTTTACTATACTATATTTACTATGCTTGGACAAATAAAAACTTATTTGTTTCCCTGTGTAATTTGCACAAATGTTCTCTCTAATAGCTTCTCCCCTTAAATGTTTTTCTATATAATTTTTAACGGCTTCATAAGCCTGATACAGAGGCAAAACTTACTTAATCTAACTAAAATAAACAAAAATGAGGAAAAGGAATAAAATGCTGCTAATAAAGTTTCCTGCACAAAAATTGCTGGCCAAATTTCTTGCCCGACCCGAAAGTATGCAACACTTTTTGCAGATGCAACATGTTGAACGAAGATTGGGATGCTGGCTGGAAAAAGGAGCTGAGCAGAAGCCACAGCCAGCTGCCACTAAAAACAACAATTAAGAGCAGCACAAGACCACTAAAACCAGTCGAAAATTGTGGCCATAATTTGACTAAATATTTAATTTGCGCTGCAGAAGCACCCAGAGAGCAGCAGCAGCAGCGGCAGCATCATCATCACGGGTGGCAGGAGCAGGAGTGGAACCTGAGGGGGGCAGCCATTACCATTGATAAAGTGGCAGTGCCCAGCATCCAACATTCAGCTCTGGGGTACTACTCCACTCCCTGATCTCCTGCCCCTGGTTCGCATATAAATAAATATAATTTCCTTTGCTGATGCTGCTACTGCCTCTGCTGCTGCTGCTGCTCTCTCTTGCTAGATTTTTAATTGCCCCTGAGTGCTTTTCGTGTTTGTTGTTTTGCTTTTAATGGTTTTTATTGAATTTTAATGTTTTGATATTTTCTCTTCTTTTTGTTTCTTTTTTTTTTGGCGAAACTGGCACAAGTAGGAACAGCATCCGAACACGGAATGCTCATCCGCAGTGGGTGGTAATGGAAAATTGCCGGCGCCCTTGTGTTAATGAAATATTTTTTCCCTCTTCTCTTGATTTTATTTTCATGGTTCCGTGGGTGGGTGTGGGTGTGGGTGTTTTTGGTGGATGTTGGAACAACAAATGAAGCTGAAGCCAGCAGTAGCCATTGAAATTTTAATTAAAAGCACATTGAAATGTTGAGTTTATGGTCGATGTGCGTTGTGCCCAGTGGGTCATGAATTATGGCCAGAAACGTTGGCCAGGCTAACACGATAATAACAGCCAGCACAGCGAGTTGATTAAACTTGACCAAACACCTGGCTGTGGGGGGGTCAGATGCCGGCAAATGGAAAAGCAAACATCATTTAATTTATCATTCTGTATTTATAAGCCAAGCGATGGGTTGGCTAATTGAAAATAAATCGAATGGGCGGAATGGGAATGCTCTTAGAGAAAGGTACAATAAATATTTGTACAGGGAAAATAAGAGAAATAATTTATAAAATAATTAAAATATTAAAAAACAAGTGTTGAAAATATTTTAAAATATTTTTGTTTTACTTTTTTAAGGCTTGAATGAACGAGCAATAATTTAGTTTCATTAACAAGCTTGGCATAATTTTAACCTATATTTTTATTTATCAGCCTAGTAATAGATTGCCTAAATGAAAACGCAGATTTGATTGAATATAGAAAAACAAGTGTTAAAAATATATAATAATATTTTTGTTGAATATTTTAAAAGCCATAACTAACGAAAAGTATTTTCGTTTTACTAACAAGCTTAGCATAATTTTTAACTACATTTTCTTAGCATAAAATTATGTATGACTTGATAAATAATCTACTAAAGAAGTGACTAGTTCTTTTTGTTTTATATTAATATATTAATAAATAAATTAAAAAGTTACTCAAAAAGCCTGTCCAAATGCATGCTACCTCTTGAAAGTGTATAAACAATTAATGGCTTCATAAATATTTGTGTTATGAAACGATGAAACCAAGACAAATCCAATCCATAAATTCATTAATAAATTAATGGAAATTGAAATCAGAATGGACTATAAAAAACAATTGTTTATGGGACATGATGGAATGGTAATGTTTTAGTAACTCATAAGGTAGTCCCTTGACTCACCTCCAATCGTATGCGCTCCTCCTTGTGGTGGTGCAGATGCCGTGAGTGGGTGGTGTGACCGCCATGTTGTTGCTGCTGCTGCTGCTGCGTCATCGCCGCTGCAGCATCCACCACGTCCTCGTCCTGTGGCTGCCCCTGTGGCATATTCGAGTACTTGCCGTGCCGACCATTGCTGCCGCTGCTGATGCGCAGGTGTTTGCTATGGCTGCCACCGCCGCTGCTCACATCCTGCGGATGTGGATTCCCCGCCTGCGGATGACGGCCAACATTCGAGTTGTGGTGGGGATGCGTGCTATGATGCTGGTTATGATGCTTCGATGCCGAAGCGGAGGCATTGCCCGGCGGCGTTGTGATTATATTCACCACCGGCGATCGCAGTTGTATATTATTGTCACGTTCGCTGACCAGCAGCAGGTCGGGCGGGGCGCTGCAGGAGGAGGAGGCGCGCACCTGGTGGTACATCAGCTCCTCGGAGTCTGTGGTGCATTCCTGGACTGCAAAACGACAAAGAAGAAAGGGAGGGTGAGTTAAAGAGGGGATGCTTTTAATTAAAATGCAAAGTGGCATGAAATTGGCGGCATCAAAACAGTTTCGAGCCCCCGCTCTTTGGCTATCTAAATCCAGCGCCGCTTTGTCGGCTTTTGCAGTGGAACACTGGGAGAAATATTAGGCATTATCTATATATATATATATTAAAGATAAAGGGAGAAAAATAATGCATTGAAAATTAAGAGAAAGTGAAATCTTGGCTTAGTTAAAAAGGTGCCTGTAAATATTTTATTTTTATTAATTGTATTGTCTTGGCAAACTTTTTCTTGGCTGGCTCAATATATTTTATTTTCCACATTTTATATACAAATTCCAACACTTTTTCTTCCTCTGCATGCCTGTCGTTGGCGTCTTGCAATTTATTTGCAATTTGCACAAAGCGCATTACAACAGCACAAAAGTTTATGCCTCGACGCCAACACAAAGCGATGGCGACCAGGCGGCCAATGCCGGCGCCCCCCTTTTTGCCCGCCAGCCCCGCCGACGGGTCCCTCAAGGCCGATCTCTTTGAATCCCCGCGAGACACTTGAAAGGCGACTGCTCGGAGAGCATTCCTAATTAATGACGTCGTCGACGGCGGCGGTACTCAAAAGTTTTCCTTTCTTTTCGGCTCATTTTTTTTCTCTTTGTTGGTCTCGGTTTCGGTTTGGTTTCTTTCGTTTTTAATTGAAATGGCTACAGTATTATCTGGGCGATGGTGACCACACTGGGTCGAGAGCCGTAAGCCGAGCCGGGAGATGAGCAGTCCACGGTCTGTGGTCGCTTTTGGCCCATTCATTACTCATTACTCATACGACGCGTGAACCGCACCAAAGCGTGGCGAATGCAGCTGTTTGATGTTCAGCATTTCAGTAAATTTGTAATTTAAATATTTTAAAAGGAGAAGCTATTTATAATTGAGTTTTCTGGGTGCAGAATTTCTCAAGAGATATGGAAAATAAACTTTAAAGCGTAAAGACTAGGTAAAAATATAAGGAGAATAATCAATCATTTAAATCAATTTACAATTTATTCTCATTCATATTTGTAGCCATTTAAAATTAGTTTCTAACACTTGTCTCTAGTGTCTTACCAAATTAACTTCTAGCGTTCCCTGAAAAAACCCTCCACCCAAGTAAATTTTCCCAAGGAAAACAAATGCAACGAAGAAAACCCCCCAAAGTGTTGCAGCATAAACCCCACTTGACACATAAATCCCATTTCCACTAGCCCCTTGCGACGCCCCTCTCTGCAGTAATTCACTTCACTTGCTCCACTCTAAGTCCTCCGGCCGCACTATCCATTGTATCTGCTTCATTTTAATTAATTAGCGCGCTTATAAAAAAAAGGGGGAGAAAAATGAAAATGAAGGGGGAACCAACGAGAATTTCCACTTCTCGCCTGCTGACCCAAATTTGCGGTTTAGCCCCGCTTTCTACGCCATTTCTCATTTTTCATTTCGCTTTTCATTTTTCATTTGTGTGAGCATTACGCCACGTCCTTGCCAAGGACCCCAGCCCCATTTCGGGCTGAGCCCAGGACATGGCTTTTAATTGCATGAACATTATGCAAGCAAAGCAGTCCCAAGTCTCCATTTTGTATACTTTGTTCATTGTTTTCCCGCCTGTTTTCGTTGCTTTTGTCATGTTCTTGCCCCTTCTACCTGCAGGACTTCGCAGGACTCAAGAGAGAGAGAAGGAGGATTGAGAAAAGAGTTGCTGAGGTGGCGACAATTGAAGACAATTAGCCAAAGTGCCTGGGAAATGAGCTAGTCGTTGAGTCCTGGCCAAGTACTGACATTGTTTACATTGCGGAGAGAGAAAGAGAGGGAGATGGATGTACACAAAAGTTGACCCAGTTAACAGCCGAAAATTGTGGAAAATATTTGAATACCAATAAGTCGGAAAAACTCCACAGATTCTTGTATATTTTATTTAAATATTCATAAGTTATACATGTGTCTCAATAATGTCTCAATTTTCTCCCACATTTCTTTACTAAAAATCACAAAACTTCATCAAAATGCCACCTGCTCTCAATGCTCTTAACATCTGTATATTTATTTTTCTCTTTCGTAAATTTGTGTTTTATTACGGACAATTTATAACGTTTTCATCAAATTTATGCGCATTTTTGATTTGCACTATAATGCCCAGTCACAAGCACACTAATTAATTATGCAAATCTTAGCTGGACAGACTTTTATCTACAGCATCTACAGCGACTTGATAACACAAAAATTACACATATCATAAAGTATATGGTTATATAGAGAGAAAAATGCATGGACCTGGGGACATACATATGCTAATGAACTGGGCCTAAAACGATCCAGAGAAGCCGCCACTTTAATTGAGCCAAAAACGAGGGGGGGAGCTCTCTCTACACACGCATTACTCATCCGCCACGTAGGCTGCATTCAATTTCGACTCTACGACTCTATGGAGCATGTTGTATTTCTTTTGATAGATAAGCCTTAGGCCGTGACGTTCCATTTATCATAGAAAATTCATGAGGCTGCGTTCAGAGCATTTCGACACTGCGACCTCACCTCTCAGGTAAGTCGAAGCCCTTGGGCACGGCCCCGGTTTCTTGTCTTTATATATCTATCTCTCTGTATATGTATATTGCGGTTGCCTGGGAGGGATTGGAGTGCTCCGGAGTGCTGGCCGAAGCTAATCATTTTCATTTCGTCTGCCCTGAGCACACATTACGCAAATGCACCAATTCAATTCATCAGGGCTTAGGGCTAGAGGTAAGACTTTGGGTGAGGGGATTTCTTAGGTTTTTTTTTCGGGGCGGTGCCGGGAACCAATGCGTCTTAAAATTATCTGAAGAGCACAGGCACAGCTTTCTCTAGGGGATAATAGAGATTTCTTGGTAAATGTTTACTCAAGGGTCTAGATTGGTAATGAAAACAGAAACCATATTTATAAATAACCTAAGAAATAAGTTCTATATTGAAAACTAACTAAAGAATCATTAGCACAGCACTCCCTTACACCTCAAATATTCTTCAATTATTTCTCATATAAATACTTCCAATATCAGGCAAATAAATGTAAATGAATATATATTACTCATTTTCCAGTAAATCCCCCTTTGTAGGTCATCGGCAAGTCATGTATGCCGTTTGGCCCCCCCGAGGCATGGGCATTCGCCTTTCCCCATTCGCCATTCAATTTGCGCCTATATCTGTTTGGAGTGGCTTAGGCCAAAGTTAATTTGCAAGGCGGCATGTTTCATATCAGACGCCAAAATGCTTTCTTGATGACTCAACAACAATAACAACAACAGCGAGTTGATTCCCATTGTGTCGGCCACTTGAGAGCAAAACATGTTCTTTTGGTTTATCTTGGCGCCACGATCGTCGGCAAAAAGGCCGCGGTATTTGCTCGAAAAAAATACAACAAAAAAGACGCTGAAAAAGGCCAAAAAGAAACACAAAGGCGATAATTAAACGCAAAACAAAGCGGCCAAGAACTGAAAAAATATATACTATATTCAGAGAGTCAGAGATCCCAGGCCCATCAAGTGGTCGACCTTTAATTAGAAAAAGTGTACAAGCCCAGCAACAAGAAAACTCAACATAAAGTATCTTAAATAAACCAAATAAGCTTAAGCCCAGTAGAATGAAATGAATGAAAGCCACAAAATACACCAGAAACTTAAGAAATGTATATACTTTCTAGAATATAAATTTACAAGATGCTAAGCCTAAAATACAGCGTTAAGCTCAAGCATACTTTACAAGTATTTATATTCATTATTTAAACTTGTAAAAAATGTAATCAAAAAACTCCAAAGTCAAACTCCAAGAGCCGCCTCTGCCTGGCAACATAATTTATTGGACAGATGATGTGCCAGCCAAGGAGCATTCGTTAAAGAAACGATATAAACCAAAGATAAAAACTTCATAATTGCGTTTGTGTGGCCAAGCAGAAAACTCGGGGAAAAGGCCGCCGGAATAAACCGAAAAAACAAAAAGTTGGCTGAGAGAGCACTGTGGCCGGGTAGTTGCTGGCCAGATATCTCGTATCTGGCATGTAAGTGTTAATGAAGTTAAGTGTTTTTGACGCGAACGACCGACCAACCGACCGGCAATAACAAAAGCAACAAGCAATTAATGAGAAGTCGCATACCAGCCGCACTAAGCGAGTGGCGAGAAAAACAAAATATGTTAGGAACTCTATGATAAAGATCAACAAATGCCAAAAAAATAGAGGGGAAAAACTGTGGGCATCCGGCAATAGAAGGAACTTTTATTGAAACGGTACAGATAGAAATTTTTTTAGGGGCCCAACACGTGTGGAATTTATACATTAACTCAAGTCCAAGTTAATTTATTTGTGTTTTGAGGAACTTGTAAATTAAAGAAAATTAAAAAGAAGGGCAGAATTAACATTAATAAGAAATATTTTACAATAAGTAAATTGAACTAATTATAATTAGCAAGATAACCGAGTATTAGTTCTAAAATAATTTTTCAAATACATTTTATACATTTCTAATTATTTTTAAATTGTAATTTAATCTTTAAATTAATTCTTCCTGCAATCAAGAATAAATAATCTTATTTTCAATGATCGAACCTGCTAATACATTAATAAAACTTTAGAAATAAATTCTGGCTCTGTTGTATAATTCTTATTAGCAAGTTAATAACACTTCGTACACTTACAATCATTTTTTAAATACTCATTTAGTCTTAATAGACTTCCCTTTAGTTCCTAAAGCTAAATTCCTTCCACCTTCTCTCTCCTTTAAGTTGAAGTACCGCCAACTTAATCATCCGCCTGATCACAATTCGATCACTGGATCAGACCAACTCAAGTGCTTTCTAATTTGTGCTTTATACTCCCCGTCTTCACTTTATTTTTATAATATTTTTTTGACACTTCACAATTTACAACCACAATTTGGCATGGCACTTATCGAGCCGGGGGCCAATAAGACCGGCGAAAATCAAACGAGTTCTAAAAAATTATGCACTATCAGCCAAAGAAATCTGCCTCAATTTTTTTGTTACCTACTTTTATTTTGTTGTTTTTTTTTCTACCTTTTTTACCGGCACCATTCACCGGGGCGAAATCTAATCAGGAGGGAGGAATGAGAATGCTTGCTAAATACCAGTAGCAATTATTTCGAGGGGAAGCCAAGAGTGGGCGGGCATTAAGGGGGCTGTTTGGGTCTTGGGGGAGCCGCCGGTCTGGTAACGTTTAATTAAACGCCGATAATCGATGCGCCAACCCAAACAGTTACACACAGTCCAAACTCGGACCGGAGACGGACGTAGGCTGCGGCTTTATCAGTATCTGAAGTTCAGGGCGAAATACTTGGAAAGGTACCGCGAGTTGCACATAGTGAAGGGTTTTGCCTGCTATTTGCGGATGGATAATGCATTTTGCCTTGATTTTTATGTTTTGTTTTTCTTTTTTGGTCCCGATCTGTCGGCATTTTAACAACTTTTCTTTAATGTCACAAATCAAGGGGGAAACAAATGCCGACAACGACGTCAGACCATCGAGCAGATCGAGCGTGCCTTTTGTCCGATATACTATATATATTTTTGTCCCTTAACCCCTCTCTGCCCTCATCTCTCGTCTGTCGTCTGTCGTCTCTTAATGTTAACCCATGCCATCCTGAGCTGGAGCTCAGCGCGTGTCGGTTGGGTTGGAGGCCTTCATCTCTGCCGCTCTGGGCAACGTGTTCGGAAAACGGGTTTGCCGGGCATTTGTATCTGTTGGATTTAATATCTCTATAAGCCAGAGATGGGCATACCAAATTACATATCAGATTGGTAAATATTTGAAATGAAAATCTTGTTCTTTAAAGGTTGTAAAGTATTGAAAATTAAATTAGATTTTCCAAATTTTAAAAAAATATTAATAGAAAACTAAAGAGAGTTTTAAAACAGGTGTTTTATTGTAGTTTTAGGATATTGCCAAATCAAAATCTATTTTTAAATTAAGTAATTCTATATTTCATTTAAGTAAAATATTTAAAATATATTAGTAAATAAATTTCTATATAATTTTATATTTCAAATGGCTTTTACCTTGATTTTAGTGCTTATAAAGTTCAGTTTAGAGCATGAACATATCGTGGTATCTTGGCCATATAGTTGTAAAATTAAGAGTATGTGTGTGAGTTGTTAACTTGGCTAACCCCTCTCTCTCTTTTTCTCTCTCTCTCTATATATATGTCTCTCCCTTTCTCCTTCTGTCTCTGTCCCCTGCTGTGGTTTATTTAAGTTTTGCGCCCAAGTTTGCTGCGGCTACACACAAACGGAAATTAATTACAAACAGCGCGCTTAAACTCGCCGCAACAACAAAAGCAAAAGCAACAAAAATTATAAGAACAATACAAAAATATAAAAACAACAATAATAAGTAAAACAACAAGAAAAACACTAATGAATGAGCGGCATATTAAAGCAATGGCTGTTATTTTTGTTGCTCTTTGGGCATTAACATTAAAGGCGTTAATTTCCAACATAAGCAAATTATTTGCAGCCTTCACTGCCACTGTGTATCTAATTCTCTTTCTTTTTGTATATTTTTGCTGGCGCCAATTTTCTGGAATTTTATCAACAATTTTTCGAATGTGTGTTGCCGGCACAAAAACAGTTTCCCCATTCCCATTCCCATGGCAGTTAGTTATGCGCGTATTCGCAGAGCCTTGTATTCGTTCTAGCTGCTCGTTGACTGTTTTTGTCAATCAAATGTCAATCAAACAATGCTCCAGTTTTCACGCTGTCATTCTCTCAGCCTGAGTTGTTGTTCTGGTTGTTATTGTTGTTGCTGCTGCCCAGTAATTTGATTGCTAAAGCGTAGAAGCTGCAGCGAATTGTGTAAATATGCATGTACTTTGTATCTGAACAAGGCTGGCGACACTCCAAGTGTTCGTGTGGAGCCCCAGAAAATTTTTCAGACAGATGATAAGATAGGGTAAGTGTCGCTTTTTTGGGGGGGTTTCTTTGGGGGAGGGGCGTTTTCAGGGGGCAGCATACAGACAACATGATGCTGCGAGGTTGGTTTTCAGAGTATGAGTTCTGGAAGGGTTGTAACTTGTAGAAGGTAAGACTGTAGCTCAAGTAAAAAGGATTTTTTCAATTTTGGAAAATTTTAAATATTACCAGAAACAATTAAACCATATTTATAATAATTAATAATAGTATTTTCCTTTAAAAACTATTTTTATGCAAGATATCCCTTTAAGTCTCAATGTCAGCCTGCCTTAATTCTATATAAAATATTCCCGTAACTTAACTTAAACCTTCTTAAGACCAAAAAAACATGAACATGGGCAACATAGCCATCACTCACTGCCCTCGTAGCCCCTGTGCCACTTCCTCAAAGACTGCTCACTCCCCAGAAAAAGGCCCTCAAATATCACATATCACATATGCCTAGGCATTTACGTAAATTATTGTGCTGTTTTTTGTTTTTGTTTTTTAGTGTTTTTTGTTGTTGTGGGTTTTTTTTTTTTTTGGTATGACTGTTGACTGTATTTGTAGCTGTGGAGCTGTTGACTGTTGGCCCTTTTTATGGTCATGTAAAAAATTGCGCGCGACACACGGAAAGGGAAAAAACTGAGACTGAGACACATCTCAAGTTTTATGCGCTTTTATTATTACAAAGGGCGGCCTCTTTATGACCACCTGCAATGCCAAAAGCAAGATAAGAGATAAAATTTGTATAAATAATTTAGTAAGAATTTTACGCAGCAAAAGGTCATAAAATTGTACAAATTATGAACTTGAGGCGTGTCCCAAATGAAACGGAAAGGGAAACTGGAGCTGGAAGTGGAAGTGGAAACTCTCGCTTTCTGCCAGTGACATACATGCACTCGAAGAGAGAAACTCAAGAAAATACTTGAAATATTACAGATATGTATTGTAATTGTATTCCCACACCCACATGGTATCCACGGAGTGACTTCAAAAGCTTTTCGTAGCATTGTAATAATAAAATATACACACAGAACAGAATTATTATGCTTCTTTCAACTTTTGCGCCTAATTCACACTTTGTCCGCCGCTTCCACAACGTTCTCTGGTTGTGTGTGAAAATTTTATGTATTGCCTTTAGCAGCATCATCAAAAAAAAAGGAAGAAAAAAATAAATACAGCGCCAGTTGGGAGAGGGCTTCTTTCCCATCTTCCAAAAGAAGACATCAATATGAAATTTTTGTCACGTTTTCTAATGTGAAGAGGGGTTCTGGGGGAGGCGGTTGTAGGGAAGCCATGATGCGTAGCCCCCGCTGGGCCCTCGGGCAGTGGCGTAGCTTAAAAGGGACAGATCTCTTGGTTACCCCTCCGGCAATCCCTAATTTTGGTGTGAAAATTGAAAATGATTCTGGGACATTTTTTTTCTTTTTTTTAGGAGGAGTGGGAGAAATACATTTGTACGCCTTTAGGGCATATAAATTTATACAAAATTTGTCTAATGGAATGTATTATAAAATGGCATAGATAAATTTAAAAAACAAAAAAGGAAATTAATTAATTAACAAAAATTCTGTTTTGTATAAATATTTTTGGGTGCAATTTATTCAAAATTTAAATTAATATTTGATTCTTGAAATATTTCGAAACTCTTTGCCATTTTCTTATAATTTTAAGTCAAACAGTTTTATCTGTAGGTTGATCGAAAGATACTATTGTATATATCTTTTTTACTGTGAAAAGATTGTCTTAAAAAATCATTCAAATTATGTTTAATATAAATTCTATTATACTTCAATAACATTAATAAATGTTCTTTTATTAAAATTAACTTACAAAACAAGTTCAGAATTTTTTAAAATAATAATGTATCTTTTTTCTTTAACACAAGATATTTTTTAATATTCCCCTACTCCGTCAGCACTTCACTTGCACTTCATCTGTCGCCCATCGCTCATCTGGCCCGCATAATATTATTTTCTATCATATATCAATAAGAACATCAATCATCGCTCTCCCTTCCCCCTCTGGATCGCCGCCACTGGGCGCAGGGCTCTCTATCATTTGCAGCCATCAATGTTTTTATGTTATGTTGTATGCCATGTGCTATTACTTTAGCATTGGCGAACGAAGAACGAACACATCCTTCTGAAGTCCCCACTTGCACCGCCCCCTTTAGCACCTCCGACAAGCCATTAAACGGACACACTCACAGATACATCTCACCGATACGGATACAAATTCCGAGATACATTCTCATCCCAATCTCACACAGCCACGCATGACTATAAAGTATATTTTAGCATGTCAAGCGTTGCGCATCCGCTTTGATGTTTATTTGACAGTTTTTATAGCGGCTTTTATCTGCCAACTACTTGGCCAAATCCCCTCCTCTCGGACCCCTTGGCTCCTCCCTACTGCCACCCTTCATTCCGTTTAGCTGATGCTTTAAGTTAGTTGGCTAAAAACAACAATTTCGATGCTGCTTCTATTTTGCTTTTGGTTTCTCGCCCGCCAACCCAAGAATGCTTTTGAAGATTTATATTTTGTTTTTGTTTGCGTTTTGTTGTTGTTTCGGCTTTGACTTTGAGAGCCGAGAATGCGTCACACGCATAAATTGTTAATTCATTTTCGGCTTAGGCTCTTTGGGAACAACAACTCGATGGCCCACGCAGTCGGCCAACTCATTCAGTAATTTCTCGGTTGTATCTGCTGGCCGGAAAGTGCATCTCAAGTGCATGCGGCCTAGATACACGAGAACAGAGACCGTGTGTGCTCTTTGTATCTGCGAGATACTTTTTGTCGGCATGTGTGAGCTCTTTTGAGAGGTTTATTATTCTCAGGGTATAGGTTTTATTTTGGGATTTTCTTGGTTAGCATCAGAGAAATTAATAAACCATTTTGTATTTTTTTACAAGTTTATGAAGTGTAATTGTTTAGACAAGTTTTATTTAAACGGGTTCCAAATTTTCACTATCTAATTTATTTCTTAATTAGTTTCTTTAATTTACTTTGCTATCTATAACAAACTGAATATATAAATAAAATAATTGCATATAAACGAAGTATATAAAAAATTTTCCTGCTTATTTTTACCAACTTTCAACTTAATTACCAAACTCTTACTAAAAACAAATATTTTCCCAAGTAGTTCCCCAATATTTCTGGCACTTAACTAAAGTATTTCACATATTTTCCCACTCTTTATGGTTGCTTTTATGGCTACTGTGCCAAGAACGAATGCGACGCCTTGGCTGCGGCGACAAATTCCGTGTTTTTGCCCGCCTTCGCATTTGATTCTGGAGTTTGCTGTTGTTGGCCAACTGTGGGCGGTCGGTCCCCTTCTGCCACAATTTGTTTGCACAATTACCTCAAAAGCAAACAGACAGACACCCAAGCACACAGAGCCCCAAAAATGCGAGCCATTTTTGTGCAAACGGCGGCAAATTAAGTTTCTTCGCATAAAGTCGAGAATGGATATTGGATTCATCTACCGCCCAGCCCCCTTTGGGCCAAAACCAAAAATAAAAAAAATACGTAACGAAACGTAACGAAACTGGCGACCATTTGGCTAAATATTTAATGAAAATATGCGCATTTCCCAGGCATACGACTTTGGCTTTGTCTTTCGATTGCAATTACATTACGCCGGCCCGGCCAGGGCAACAATAACAGAAATTGCGTATACGCCACGGATACCAGCGCACTTTGGCCGTTTGTGGATTATTCATGCAATGGCCAGGACGAGTTCTTTCTTTTTGTAAATCAACAAGGATTTGCATAAGCTGATTGCAGTCACACCCCTGCCCTTGCCACAAATTTATTATTAATATTCTTTAAGCAAACACAAAACTTTTATTAAATCCAGTTCGTATTTATTTCGGGCGAAACTTTGGCACATAAAATAGTTTTTATTGCTTTGGTTCTCTGGAATTGTCGCCGCCGCGATTCCTTTTGTAAGCCACTTGCCACCATAATTAACTATTTTTCGTCAGTGCCACAAAACCATCTTGAGCCGGAGGGTCTTAAGTGGGATCCGTGGGTCCTGAGAAGTTCAGACGTGTGCAACGCTCGCGAGAGTTAATGTGGAGTTTTGTCGAGTGTCGCCAACTATGTGACAAAGTTGGAATGACACAGGGCAGGTGGGGTTACATTTTGAAAGGGGATAACTAGTATTTCAGAGGTTCAGAAATATTTTATAATAAATAATAAATGATAAATAATTACAACATGCTAAAGAGTAGTCTAATATATTTATTTTACTCAAGTTGCGGCACTCCCCTCCTTAAACTAATGGTTTATCCCATCCCTCCTAAGGCTTACGCCTCTGACTCTCCTTCTTGCCGCCCATAATTTGCCTCTCACTCGACTTCAAGCCTGGTTGACTTGACTTGGCCTGGCCTGGCCTGTGTGGGCCTGGACTTTTGTTGCCTTTTGCCTGTCGTTTGTTTACTTTTCATATGACAAAGTCAACCGACATCGTTGTCGGCAACTTCTTGGTAACTTTTTGTTTTTCTCTTCTCGTTCTCTTTTTTCTGGTTTATTTTTTATTTCAAACAACAAATACTCCGCACGCAGCACGTTCTGCCAGTCGGTTGTCGCTGCACGTAGCATATTTAAAAAATAAGGAAAAATAAAAAAGACCAGCGAGCGAGGAGTCGAAAAGAAGGAAACAAAAAAGCCTCCGATTTACGTACTGAAAAACTTGCAACTTGGCAGCCGAGACTCTGACTGAGATTCGACTTTTAGGGGCAAGAGGAGGAGGAGCAGGAAAGGGGCTTTGGAGAGTCAGAATCATATGTGGGCTCTGACAAGGGGCTACTGTTTGGCCGCTGGAGGTTTTCTTTTTATTTTTTTCTGTTTGTGCTTGTCGGCACACACACACAAAAAAAAACCAGTAGCCAAGAGGCAGCAGCCACAGAACAGCCCAAAAACTTGCAGGCCCCAGGCTCCAGGCCACGTTGCACTCGAGTGAATGCCAAAAAGTTGAGGTTTGTTACTCGTTATACTCTGTCACTTGACGGGGTCTATCAATTATGGAAGGGTGAAAAAGGTAAAGGCTCTAAGGAAGCAGAAGATCCTTAACAACTTGAAGAGATTTCAAAAGGTGTATATATTCATGGCAGAAATATTCTTAAATTCCTTGTTAGGTATGTATGAATATTTACCCGTTTTTAAGGGTATCTAGGCTTCGTTTTTTAGCACCAACACATGACTTTATTTAATTTCGTTATTCTTTTATGTAGCAAATGGGGGGAAACCAACTGCAGATTGTTGTTGTCGCTGACCCCCCTGCTGGAGGCCAAAATTAAACTGGCTTTTGGCCTGGCCGGCAAATATTTGCGGTTCGACCCAAGCCCAAACTCAAACGGAGACTCTGAAAGAGTAACCCCGTGCAGCCGGATTCTTCTCCAGTACAATTTGATTGCATTTTAACAAGGGGTTCGTTGGTCCGTTCGTTGGCTGGCCAATTTCCTCATCGTCTTTTGCGGGAAAAACAATAAGCAGCATTTGAAAATTCAATTGTTATTGCTGGCTTTTCTTTCATCTCCTCAACGTGGCCCGTCTCCTTCTAAATTGTTTTCCATTATTTTTCTGACTCAGCAGCACCAGGGAAACGAAACCAACGAAGAGGCGGCTCTTCATCAGCTTTTGATTGCTGTCCAGCTGGCTCTTCGTATTTTTTTCTGATTTGTCATTATATTTATGAGTTACAACTGCTGTCGCCGGTTGACGTCCATCCCCAAGAGCGTTGGCCATAACATGATTTCCGTTTTAGGACCGCGCCAGACTCTGCGGGCAAGCAATTAAGCGAAGCGAACAACATCTTGAGCGGAAGTCATTTGGCTCCGCTCCTCAAGCCACTCTCAAGTGGGGTTTTGTAATTGATTTTTCTTCTTGTTCCAACCATTTAATTGCCCCTCGTACACAGGCCGCAAAAACGCGCCAAAGTTCCATGCAAATAGTAACCATTTCCTAGGCCCATATCCACCGGCCGCCACGTCCATGTCCCAGCGTTCATGCCTTATTGGCACATTACTTGACCCACTTTCTGGGCGTGCCTCGGGTCATTATGAAAAGTAAAATACAAAAACAAAAAAAAAAAAGTAGAAAAAGAAAACTTCAGTCGAGACTTTTCGCAAGAGAGACATACTTTACCGACTTTAGCAAGGCCTTGCGAGGTTGCTAGCCAGCAGCTGTTGCAGTTTTCAGATATCTCAAATACTTGACGTTACTCTTGGTCCAGTTAGAGAAACTTAAGGGAACTTAAGGGAACTTAAAGGAACTCTATTGACTCTGGAAAAGTTTTTAAGCTGTTTTTCTTATAATAATTATTAGCTGTAGCTCTCTCTGAAGTATTAAAGTGTTTGCAAGATGCTCTTTTTTGTAGGAAAGTTATTTGCCAGGTTTAAGCAGTTTGTCTATTAAAACAATTTTAAAAAGAGTTTTCTCAATAAATTGACTTATGTAAAATAATATCTTACTTCGTTTTCTGTCATTCTAATACATTTTAAAATATTTTTATTCACTTTAAATAGGTACTAATGATAAACTTCCTGTTCATACCCAAACTTAGTGTCATTCTTAAATTTCCACTCTTAGTTTTTACCCAATTTAAGTGACTGTTTACTCATTCCCCTACAGCTTAGCTCCCTCTGCGTCTCCAGAAGTCAGAAAACGTGACAAAAACTCGACAGAAATTTGCACTCACTAAACCACACACTTACTTAAACATTCTGACCCAGGGCCAATCATCTCTCTGCCCTCCCGGCTAAACTTTGGCTTAAAGAGTGTGTGTCCTTTGTGCCGGGCTTTAAGCTTGATTGAAAATTGTGAGAAGGACATGGCCCAAGCACAACAACAACGAAAGAAAAAAGGAGCAAGTAAATGTGGTTGCCCAGATCCCAGTGATAAAGCACTGCCAAAAAAAAAAAAAAATTGAAGGAAAAAGTTTTTTTTAAATACACTTAAGCTATGCTGGCTGGCCAGGTTTTGGAGGAGCGGCGAGTCCTGGTCAAATCGGCCACGACTTTCAGTCAAAAGTCCAGAGCTGCTTTGAACTTAGTCGACACCGAACACTCCCCCTGAATCCTTGGCCGCCCACTTCCTTTCGCTTTGGCAACAAAGTTAACTTGATTGAACTTTGTTTGGCTTTGCCTTTAGCTGCTTTTCTTGTTCTCGTTTTCCACGACCCACCAATGTTTTTCTTGTTCCCTGCCTTTCTTCTTTCTCTCTTGTTGTATGTTGTTTGCGCTTTATAAAACTAAATGGAAAATAAATTTTGTTTGCACTTTGTATGGCGAAAAAAAAAATAGGGAGTGAAAAATTTTGTGCCGAAGAAAGGAAATGGCAACTTGAGAGTGTGAAGCAAAAAGTTTTTCAAATGCCCAGGGACGTTATCCCATGAGGGTGGTTCCACTCCTCAAAGAGTGTGTTGGATGTGAGTGTATGGGGAAATCCCTGGCTTAATTGTGGCGCATTTCCTGGAACCCTTTTCATTATTTGATGCATTGTATCATCAGCAGACAATAAACTGCAGAATTCGAGA
This sequence comes from Drosophila aff. chauvacae BK-2020, assembly GCA_018903765.1. Classification (NCBI taxonomy): domain Eukaryota; kingdom Metazoa; phylum Arthropoda; class Insecta; order Diptera; family Drosophilidae; genus Drosophila; species Drosophila aff. chauvacae BK-2020. The sequence continues at coordinate 19,113,844 of JAEIGO010000058.1, forward strand.
AAGGAACTCCCGAAGTCAGTAAAATCCAGGCCATCAAGGGAGTAAGACTTGGAAGTACACCGAGACTTAATACGAGATTTTTGGGAATATAAAAGAGAGTTGAATAATATACAAGAATTGCTTTTTAAAATTATTAACTAGAAATAGGAAATATATATTTTATTTTTATTAGAGAACCATTTCTAACTTAAAACCAATCTGCTTCTCTCCCTACTTCTTACACCATCAACTTTTAATTTTTTCCGACCTCTAAATAGAGTTTTTGGGGTTGTATTTTATCCGTAGAATATTTCTCCAAGTGCTATGCCATTTCCTGGTTTTTTTGGGGGTGGCTTCCGTTGCAGCAAACGGCCGCCGCCTGCAATCCGGGCGATAGCAATCCCAATCCCTGGCTCTTGTCATATTTCCTGACGCTGACGCTGTGTGTGTCTGGGCTGCTTTCGGGCTCTGGCTCTTCTAATTTGGGGGCGTTTAAGCCGGTTTTATTTCACTGGAGTTGGAGTGGCAAAATAGCAACGAGGGGAGTGTGGGTGGGGTCTAAGGGTTGCTTTAAAGCAGCAGGGAACGTGACTCTGGGTTTTGGGGTTTTTTCGGGGGCTGTCAAAAGTCACCCTTGGTTTTTTTGACTGAAACTAAATAGCCAAAACTGCTGACTGCCTATCGATTTTGGTCATTTATCGCTCTAATGCGATTATAATGCTTAAAATATTCTCAAGCTAAGTTCTAACCAACTGAGATTCCGATTCGGCAGCAGTTTGTCAAAGCGTGAAAAGTACAACACACCCCGAAAAGAAAAAAAAAATACAGAATATATTGGTAACTCACAACGCCTCTAAGGGTTGACTTCTTTTGGGCTCGAAGTTGGTTTTGGTACACACCTGCAAGAAAAGAGAATAAGGGTTGCATTAGTCGAGGAAGTCGTGAGTGGGGGAGGCAGGATAAGAGGACCGAGGACCCGTTGAAGGCATCAATCAGGCATGCCATCAATCAGTTTATTTAATCAACTAGAACGTGAAGGAGTTGACATGTAAACACTGAGCTATGCCCCCAGGAGAGTCCGGGTCTAGATTATGTTTTCGCTTTTCCAGGGGGGGTTTCTGTTTATTCTGATGGATATATTATGGTTCGATGCATCCTAACAGTTTCCTTTGTGAAATTGAACTAGCTCTGCGGAATTAGCTTTCTTTCATCTTTCTTTTTTTTTTGGGTAGTTTTCTTGTTTTTCCAGTGCTTTCCTTTTCTGACATTTCTTGGTGTATTTCCGCTACGTGATTGAATTTCATTGTATCTTGGCTTTTCTCTTCAACTGATTAGGGGGAGGAAATTAGATGCTATGGCGGGGGTTATTTATTTTTACAGAGATCTGAGTGTTAATATAAAGTTTAAAAAATATAGATCTAACAAAATAATATGCATTTATAAAATATTCTATATTTATTTCTGGTGGTAACTAGATTTTAGTCGACGAATTTTTCTCGTCAAGATTTGGCTAAAGAAAATCTATTTATTTAATAACTTCTTTAGAAATATTATATAAAAAAGAGTAGTTAAATTTTTTAATGTCTAGCTTAGTTGTAAGGCCTTCAATTTGTTTAGCTTTAAATCCAATTTGCTTTATTTTTTCTTTATTATTTTTATGTATTGTTCCTACTTGTTTGCTGCACTTTTCTCATCCCTTGTGTAACTCCTGATCATACTTGGTTTTCTCAAACATTTATAACAATTTCCCGTGCCCCTTTAAGGAGCTTCCTCTCCCTCTTCCCCTAACCGACATCGTATGTTATGCCCATTAGGCCTAATATGCGTTAATGCTATAAATAAAGCCTCGTCGCCATACGATTATGGCATACTAACAAACTTCGTTTTGTTTTCGTTCAGGATCCCTCTTCTTTTCTCCTCCTGCTTTTTTTTTTTTTGCACATTGTAGGGTAAGTCGAGGGGGGCTTTTCCCACTCCCACCCCTGATTTTCCACGCTAATATGAAATGTAATTTACAGTTGCCGGAGAGCAGAGACAACCAACGCCAAACGTGGCGTTGACAACACAAGAGGGCCAAGAGGGCCGGGAGTCTTTAACGTCTTTAATCCAATTTCCCAGCGACATGAGACAGCAGAGACCGAGAATGAATACAAATGTGGCCCATGTACGTGTTAAATTTTCCCAATTAAATGGGTTGACAGAGAGTTATTTTCCCCGTCATTTGCAGCTCGTCCCCTAATCGATATTTATATTTTGTTTGGGCCATTGACTTAATTCCTTATTCTCTGCTTTCTGCACAAAAACACAAATTATGCAATTCAAATTAATGCTGCCATTATCGGAGAGACAGGCCTTCCTATTGTTGTCTCTCTTGTGAAGATTTTCTTTTCTTTTCAGTAGAGTATTTTTTTTTTTTCGTTTTGGTTTTTGGTAAAATGAAATTAATCCAGCTTGGCAAATGCCAGGCACGTAGCAATGTGGATGTGGATGTGGATGAGTCTCCATTTCTGCTGTGTTTGTCTTTTGTCTTCGCTTGGCTTTCCCCCCCGGGCAGCTCCATATATGATTTTTCAATAGCTTTTCCCGCTGCTTGCTAGAACCAATCCAAGAGGCATAGACATAGAACAAAAGGCCTACGGAGTTGCCTTAATTCTGTGTGCTTTGAAATCGAATTAGGGTACTACACAGATACGTATATTTGGCTGTAAGTGTGTACGTGTGAGATGACCCTTCTACACAGAGGGAAATGATGGGTGTAATTCTTTATTTAGTTGAGGAAATATATTCCTTGAAATATTTATAAATATTTTTTAAAAGAGTTTTTATAGCCTAAGGTTTCTTGCTAAATTCCAGCATACAAAACCCTTTTTGGCACTATTTTGTCCCATTTCATTTCGATTGTTGGTGTTTTTCTGTTTTTCGCAATTTTAGGTGAGGCCTTTGGTAAGGGAAAAGTGGGTCTTGGGGGTCTGAATTTATGCCTACTCCGCCCCCTTTGCCACTTTCACACACGTAACCTGGTTGACAGCTGTTGCCCAGAGCAAAATGCGGCTTGGTAGCTGAAGTCACAGGGCGAGGGACAGGAGATGCTGCTGCTGCCATGGCAGAGATAACAACGAAAAGGCAAAATAAGCAAAAATATACATAAGTATATATCGTACCACGGGACATTTATATATATAGATACATATATATATATATTTAGGGGAGTGGCGCCATTTGTAGGCTTTGCATTGTTAGCAGTTGGCAGTTACCTTTCGTTTAAGTCGGTCCTGGTCGGCTCTGAGACATGGCATAATTGGGCTACATTGGCATTTCACTTTTGCCAAAGAAGACAGAAGACGACTGAGAGGAAGAGGGTTCATAACAGGAATAAGTTGAGAGGGAATAACACAAATGTAAATGCCACACAAATGGCATTGAATTGACCCAGTTTCTTGGTAAGAAAAAATCAGTAAAGGCGACAAAAGTCACACAAATGGTTTTTGTCTTACCAAAAGCTAAGGAAAGGGTATCTTTTTAGAAGGGTTTAATTTTAAGTAAAGGGTTTTAAATATAAAAAACAATAAAATGCCTTGAAATTAAGTTCTTAATTAATGTGCTTTGAGACTCTTAAATATATTGAAACATTGTTCATATGCTAATAATTATAATCAAACCTTTATTCACTTTGGATTTTATTTCCCATTTTATAAATATTAATGTGTTTGTTCTGAACACCTTATCAATTTCCATTTAATTCCCTCGGTTATTGCCACGTCTAAATTGCTTATTGGCTCGGTAAATCTACATCAACTAGACATTTCCCCTTCCATATTTTCCTCGCGTTTATTTTTCCGTTCATGCCCTTTGTTTTTCCCGACATCTTTGTCACCTGAACACATCCTTCCTTCCGCTTCCTCCCTGAGGTATCCTATTCCATTACAGATTACGCAGGGCACACACACAAGGATCCTACAGAGAGGGAAAAACCTATCTCCCCTGCTGTTTGTTTGTGCTTGGAAATGGCCTGCCCCATCCCTTAAATTGGTCATGATGTCTGCTGTCTTAACGGAAATCTTTGCCGCCAAAAAAAAGAAAGAAAAACACTTTCTACTTCCTACTACTTTAGACAATCCCTTGAAATACCTTCATTATAGGGAGCCCAGAAATTGGTATAGGAATAGGAATCGGAATCGGCTACGGAATCACAAACGCCATCAGAACGTGGCATCAAAATGCCCTCCAGAGCATAAGCGTCTTTTATTTTATTGTTTTGTCAACGCTTAAAAGAAATGTTTTCCATTTAGTTGAACACTTATGAGTATCGTGCTCTCCGGATGCGGATACGTTTTTGGGATTTGAAAAAGGGGGGCGGCGAAAATATGGAAGTGGAAAATGTTGGCTGGGAGCTTATGTGTCGGCGGTGTTTGTGTGCCATTGACGACTTTTCACACCACATCAAAAGGCGACGAGGCGAGTGCACTCAAGTGTATAAACAATGGCGTTAAGTGTTTAAGTGCACGGAAATATCAGAGCCATGGATTGGCCTCGAACTCGAACTCTCAACACTCCTAGTTTTCAGCTTTAATTTCATTTTATGGCATTGGCAATTTAAGAAAAGCAAAAAAATATATAAAACTGTTTGAAAAAGGAACGCGCAGATAGAAGCAGACACAAAGTTTAATTGCTGGCAACAGCTTGGAAATAGTTACAGATAGAGCAGCGGTGGCAGTATAAAAAACCGCACTGGGACTGGTCCTGGTTCTGGTACAAATAAAAAAGGGGAAAAACCCAGGACCAGCTATAACATACATATATATAGGAGCAGGGAAGAAGATAGTCCAATAGAGACATTGGTGTATAATTTTATTGGCGCTCTGCGGATGCCAGATGGCGCCCCCTAAGGCAGCTTCATTTCTCCTTTGCAGGTGGAGTTCGAGGTTGGAAGATGGAGAGAGGGTACTGGCAAGGCCAGTTGGCTTAATTCAATGAAGCGGCTTAAGGCCAACATCAGCTGTGGCCAGCTTAAGTTAACAGTTTAAGCCGAAGCGTAAGTAACTAGAGCTGGTCTTTGCCCCGATTAGCTTAATTAAGAGAACGTGTGCGAATAGCTGTGTGTGAGTGTGAGGCAAGTGTATATGTACAGGAGTCTATGTATATGTTGGCCAAACAAAATCCCCCTGGGAAGCCAGTTGGTAATTAATAACCCAGGGCAGGGGTGGAGGGTATATGAAAAAACTTGTTGATGGATTGACCAGTTGATCGATGAACTTGATTCAGTTTTAATTCAAATTTTTAGACATTTAATAGAAGGAAAGATGATAAATTACATGGAGTAGTGGAATTCTGATGAAGTTTTACTATGATAAAGTGATGTAATGGAGCAATGTTAGCTGCATAATTAAAAGGAGTAAATATAACACAAGCTTGTTGGCATCAAAAACAGAATTAATTGCCTGTCAACATTCCATATATTTTCTAAGTGAAAATTAAGTGAAGAAAGCATATAAAATCTATTTTAAATACAATTAATAAAGTCTCCTTCAGAATAACACCTTCTAAGCGCTTTAAAAAATTAAGAAAACTTATGTTAAACTTAAAAAAGCTTTAGCTTTAATGGCTCTTCCGGGGTCTGCTAACTTTGCGCGGTTTTAATGGGTTGGAAAATGCCAACGTAAGTAACAGTTAATTGCTTTTAAGCAGCCATACCAGAGCATGTGTACCCAACTGATCCAAGCCAACCTTCCTCCCCCTTTGCAGTAAATAGTTTCGACGGTTTATTCCACTTGGCCTTTTTGCTGCTCATAATTAGATGCATGACTTGGCAGGGTCTTTTTATGTGCGGTTCGCTAGCCATTTCCTCTAGCCGGAGTTTGCCGGTGACGGTGTCGGTTCCTGCTGCCTGATGCCAGCTACTCAATTAGCCAGAAAAGACATTAAACTTTCGCCCGGGGGCAGCTGCAGAAGTTCAAGACTGCCAGACTGACGTCTGTCCATGCCTAATGAAGTTAGTGCAGCAGCAAAGAGACCTTAAAAACTTAATGCCAGCAAAGAGTAAAAAAATGCAACAAACATTTTGTAGCGCCACTGAAATTGAAAATCAACTTGAATTCCCTTCGCCACCTTTTGGCGCTGCTAAACGTCAGCCATAAATAAAATGCTAAAATTTTATTTTTCTATTTTTCTCCCCCAAACCAAAATAAAATTGCTTTTTGGGGGAGGCGTGACTGCAGCCAGCTGTGGGTGTGAAAATTACCCCCACTGCACTTGCCCGTGGCTTTTCCACACTACGTGACTGGTTATACCAAATAGCACAGCTCCGTTCCCCCCACCAAACCTCATCTGCAGGCCTCCCTTTTCCATGGGAAAGCCCTTCCTGTTGCTGCAACAACATATTTTGCGTATCAAATTTTGTGCAAAATACTCGCCGCTCGATGAAATTCTATTGGGAAATATTTTTCACCAGAGCGCTCTCTCTCACAGGAGAAAAAAAAGGGTATGGCAAAGGCAGGCCAGGAATTTTGGCTATGTGATGGTGTCTGGTATGCAAGAGGAATTTGTAAAACAAGTAAGACAAAGTCTTTGGTAGGTAATGAAAAATAAAACAAAGCATTTAATTTTACTTCAAAGATAGAATTAAGAATTAGGTTTTATATTACTTTCATTCAGGGAATCATTTTATAGTTGCTTAAAGGAGAGATTATTTGTAAAGATATTTTATAAATCATTCCCTACCTTTTATCTTTCATTACCTCATTACATATTTAATTTTCCCTCAAAACCTATAATTTATAATAATAATCCAAGCATTAAAACCCAAGTAAATCCTCTTGAATTTCAATAAAACCTTGCTAAGCTAGCTTAATAAATTTCTAAACTTAAAACCACTTCACCGAAATAAATCTCCTCCATTAAAAAGAGCATCCCCTGGGTTACCTTAACACCCTCGGCAACATTTCCGCATCAATTTTTCAGCGGCTCTCGCCGTAAATCTACCACTTGGTGTGGATTCTGGTAGTGGATCTATGTAGGTGGTTAAGTTCTCACTGCTAAACTGCATGGGCCAACCATTAAAAATGAATTGGCCGGGCCGGGCAGGGCATATTTTATAAAACGTATATAATTTTCAGCAGAATCTGCTGTTGAAATAACAACCAGAGGCGGCATCGGCAACGGCATCGGCGGCAACTATTAATAACAAAGTGTAGAGAAGCGTGTAGACCCCGCTCTATACTCCCCTAATACAATCATATAAATTACACTGCCAGAGCAATCAATCAATGTCAGAGTCAGACTGAGTTGCGCTTATAGGCCCAGGGTCGTCAAAAAAAAAAAAGAAAACAAAAAACACTGAGATGGGGTTCGGGGTTCGAGGTAGATTTAAGCTAAGCTGCCACGTACTTGCCCGCTCATCAATTTCAATAAGCCAGAGGAGCAGCGGAGTCCAGTATTCCGGACCACCAGCGGACGAACCATTAGCACCTAGCCCCACTGGCAGCGGCATTTGTCAAAGTGCCAGGGGAAAGGCCAGATATGCCAGAAGATACCCCAGACATCCTCGCCTGTGTTTTGCATTTTAAATTGTGGCACAAATGAAATTGAAAATGGCTGCTAAATATGTGCAACTATGCGGCAACATTGCTCAATTGCCAGCTCCTTTGTCTTGCTGTTATTTCTATCCCTATCTGTAGATGTATCTGTAGCTGTAGCTGTATCTGTGTCTCTATCTGTGTCTGAGCTCTTTCTTTAGCTGCGTGTGTGGTGTCAACAATGGCAGAACACTTTGGGTGGCATTTCATTGACAGCAAGTCATAAATTTTACAAATGACAGCCGGCAAGTGGTGACTGACAGTGGAGACAAAGACACAGACAGACAGAGATCCAAGAGATACATAGTTTTTTGCCGTATGCAAATTGCATTAGTATGCAGTTTGGCCTGGGTTAGAGGTTAAACCAAAAGGATAACCAAGTCAAAGGAAACCCAGAACTGAATATATTAGTTTGGGGAGCAAAATATGCTTTTCCACAGATAAAGATTCAACTTAAAGTTAAATGTATAAGAGATAGTTCCGTCTTGACTTTCATTTCGTTAATTATAACCATTCCCAACCACTTTCATGTACAACTCTCCTTTGATCCCACTCAAACTTGTCTTCTATTCTCTAAAAAACCAACCACAAGGCACCTACATGAATTCTTTTATGCGCAAACAATAGTTATAGACTCTCTTCATGGATATATGTACCACTTTTGTCTTCCTCAATGATTTCTTTCTTAATCACTCTCAAACTCCAGTTCCAGTTCCAGTCACCTTCAATCAATCAATCAATTTCACAATGAGCTCTACTGGAGGAGAAAGACAATCACTTCGGAGAACCTTTCTCTAATGACAGGCGGGGCACTTAAAGCGGTCTGTGGCATCTGGGGAATGGGCTTAATCGGACCCGTACACTTCGAATTGAAATGTATGTGGCTCGTTTTTATTGGAAAGACCTCACTAGGAGACCACATAACGGCAACACCTGCCTGTCATTCGAGTGTGTGCGTGTGTGGACCGGAAGTGCATAGAAGCAGAGCTAATGGCAGAGGCTGAGAGACAGGATCTCGAAGAGAGGGAGAGGATGGAGGCAACAAAATCGTCGGCGCCGCATTTTGGGGCAGCTGTGGATGCGGTTTATTCCCCGGCTGAGGCTGCAGCGGAAGTTTTAACAACCGCACACACACACTCTCAGCGACACTGAGAAAAATTTAAAATTAAATTTCATTTTAAAATTAATAACAAATTTAAAGAGAGTAGAGTAAGAATTTATATAGTTTTCCGACTTTAACTGTAGCTATTTAAAATTTTATATTTATTTCCTAGACTCTAGTTTAGCATAAAAGTTTTTCTCTCAGTTTAGCTGCTGTGCGGTGGCGACACACATGGAAATTAAAATCAATTGCCAGTGGAGTGGGTTGCCCAGAAGAGGAATCTTCACCCGAAGACACACACGACGCCATGCGACGCTCCCATCATTAGCTGCAATCCCAGTTCCCTGAGTTCCCTGTTCCCTCTGAATGTGTCATGCTGTTCGGTTTGCTATGAAAATCCCTGAAAGAAGACTCTCTGTGCCCCGCCATGTGTCCTGTGTGCCGGCCTATCCGACCAGGCTGATCTCCTTGACGTTTTTATAGCTGCTAACAATGTGTCTGGTTTTCCAGGAACTCCGTTTTCGGGTTTCAGCTTATCCCTCCGTTCGTTCGGGTTTATTCTCTGGCCTCTGGTGCGGATAATTAGGCAAATGTCTTTCTGCCTGGAAGTTTGAATGAAATTCCCACTGACTGGATGAGTAAGCGTCCAAATATTTGTGGCAGAAATACGCTAGATCTGCGATATACCAGAGGGTTCAAGTCCAACTCTTGGTGATGTACGGTTTGGACATTATCTCAGTTATTTCACGAAGATCTGTAGAGGAAGTTGTAGGTAAGGTTGCCTGGAATGCAAATGGTGGCATCTCCAAATAAGACACAAGAATGTTGTATCTTTGAGATACATTCGTGAAGATACAAAAAGGTTACAAATGCTTGTAGGGTGTGGGAGATGATGACTCTATAGGAAAGATATTTCGGGCATTTAAAAGAAAGTAAGGGGTCTTGCCAAGTATTTTATTTTAATAAAAAAAAGTAAAGAGAGGAATATTAACTTGTTTGAAAATTCCTTCATTTTTATGAAGATTTTTTTTATTTTCTCTCTAAATTTTTGCCCATAAATTCCCTATATATTTTTCTATAAATCCCCCCATCACCTCCGAGGCTAGTTTAAGCCTCTTCAGCTGTTTTCATTCATTATAACTCAAGACTTTTGCCCCATCTTCATCTTTTTATAGCACCTCAAGGAGCATACCGAGAGCACTAGCATTGCATTTCCTCAGATCCAATCCCCTGGGCACCTCCTCACGCTCTCACTTTCTCTAGCATCCCCCGATTTTATGCATATTTTTGGCATCCTCGGGTACCCTATTTTTATTATCGGAATGGGGGCCACACAAATTATGCGTAAATATGCGTACCCGTACCCCAATCCCCCTGGCTTATGCCGGCGTATTTCTTGTTTATCGCTTTGCGAAAAGTCAATTTTTATAACACACTGAACAGAGCAGAGCCAACGATGGGGGCCCCCAGATAAACCGATCCCTGTATATATACACAGACGTTGTATATAAGCACAAAATGATTTGTGGCTGGCTGAAATTGGCGCAACATTGCCAGGAAGGTGGAAATATGTAACAAATTTGTAATTTGAACGCTACAAATCATAATTTTGCATAATGATCAATTCATAAACGTCAAAGTCTTGCCCCCCTGAGAAGTGAATTATGTTGGTGCTTTTTGTTTTTGTGAAAATTTCGACTTGCTTGCAATTGCGTAGCGGAAATGTATACATATATCCAACAGACACATAATACTCTGGCCATGGAAACCAAACAAACAAACAGGGAAACTTCCTACGAAAACTAATTAAATAAATTGCATTAAATGCTGGCAAGTTGGTGTAGGGCCAAAACAGATATTGGATTACTAGAGGGGCATAGAAAGTTGCTTGTGGCACTTTTAGAAATTATGAAATTACGTGAGGTTAGGTTTATAGGTATACAGAATAAGGAAGTTGCTATGAAGCCTTAAAAATTAGTTACAAAAACTCTTATCCTGTGTTTCCTAGGGATTACGATTTTTAAGCTTAGCTTTAAGTAAAATCTCTTACAGCAAACCCAAAACTCATCCTTTAAAGTCCTAAATTCCTTGTTTAAATTATTCAACAGCGAAATTCATCAAACGACCCGAAAAAGTAATGCCATCTAGAGCAGAATTTGCCATAACTCCAACTGACAGATGGCTCCTTCTCGCTGCTCGCTTCCTGTTCCCCAAGTTGCTCCCTGTTTCCCCCTCTATAACATCCTCCTCCTCCTCCTCCCCTCGATACCTTCTTGGCCAGGCCTGCAGCATATCAAATTAACACAGACACGACGTCGAGGACCCGGGACTGTTTGCTGCCCATTAACTGTAGCACTTTTGGGGCACGATGGCACCCCCTTAGAGTTACTCCCCCTTGAGCCTAGCAGCTTCAATTTGTTGGTCAGGTTTTGTACATACACAGAGAGAAATTATGTTTGTATAGTTGAAAAGTTAACAGATTAAATGATGGTTTAAAAAATATATAAACTATAAAATATACCAGATTTAAGTCCCTGTTTAGTGATCAGACTTTTCCCTCAGTGTCTGCGTGTATATACGTGGCTTTTTAATGAGCATCGTGGTCGCATCGGGGGAGCTTTGCGGCTGAGTCCCCAACTGACTGGGTGACTTGAGCGATTCCGAGACCGAGAGTCGTCGCCGTCCCGGCCATGGCAAATTGCAGGTTCCCTGGGCCCTTCTCCTTCGAGCCGAGCCGAGCCTGGCCACAAAGTGTTGCGTTGCACTCATATTTTGCCGTGTGCACCTTAATTATATGGCCGCCGACAGAAATTCAAGTGAAAAACGTTTCTCCGGTGATGAAAACGAAGCAGCAGCAGCAGCAGCAAAAGCAGCTGAATCAGAGAAGAGGTAGCAGCGGCAATAGTGGCCGAAACCTAAGCCTATTTCGTGCCGCTGTTTAAGCCATGAAAATTTAATGCCAGCTTACAGCGAACGAACAATGCCCAGTGGAATGCTGAGAGGGGTCAGAGGAGGGAGGGTCAGCTGGGAGATAGGGATTCGGAGAATTTTTAGGACCGCATTTCCGCCCGCACCAAGTATTAATTATGTACGCATAAAATATCTTTTGAGACCCTTTGAACCGCTCTCAGTCTCTCTGTAGCTCTGTGTAGCTCAACCCTTTCACGTCTTTCGTCGGGTCCAGCCAACATCAATGGGATGCAAATTAACTGTACAAACATAAATAACACTTAAAATTCCCAGGAAAAAACAGAGAAGATATATACCTCTTGTGTATATATATATATATCCGACCTGCTCTGGGCATTTGTCAAAGCAATAAAAATTGTTGGGCTTCTGTTTGATAAGAGGTTTTTTATCATCTTTGATGCTACGGTCGTTGTCCCTTCATTAATTCACAGGCATGCCGCAGTCCCTTTTTTGTTTTATATACTATATATAGTTCCCTTACCCTTGCTCATTACCCTAGATACACGCGACTTTTCCGCATCTGTTTCTTTTTTGTGAAGCTATCTTGAAGCTCAACTTGTTGCTCTCACATCTCGCTGGCGGCTTTAATGAATTGGAATTGACAGTTTGTGTACTTTTTATATGTACCAAAATGTAAATGTACATATATAGTATATACATTTATGCGGCTCATTTTTAATGTATCTGCAAGATGCATCATCAATTATTCAATAGACTGCACTGCAATGCAGCCAAATGAAAACTTTTCCCTGCTGCTCGAAACGAGAACGCCTGCCGCCGCCCCATCTGCCACTTCTGCTGGAAAAGTGATTAATTGGCGCTACAAATTTATGACGTTGTACGGCCGATAGCGAGGTTGAATGTATGATAAAGCCCGGAAAATGGATAGGAGCCCACCCTCTCCTCTCTGTCCCCCTCCGCCGAGGCGATTAAAACTTTTCGTCAGTCGGGCTAACTTCAACTTTGGTAAATACTCCGCCGCACATTAAAGTATCCGCATGTGTACGTGTTCCAGTTGTTTGCCTGTGTTTTGTTTGTTGATTTGTTTGTTTGTTTGCTGGTTGTTGTTACTGTTCCTGGTCCCATCATTATGTTTATTGTTATGGTTTTTCTTCTCCCCAATAAATATAATATAAATCATATAAAAATAATTTATAAAGCCACATTGACTCGGCGGAGAAGCGAGGCAAAGTTTTAACGAGGTTTCCATAAGATGCCTTTTGGGTTATTTGCGGTAATGGCAGAATGTGATATATGATCTTAAGTATACTTTTTATTGAGGTAGATATATTAGGCAAGTTTTTTTCTAGATATTAACGCTAATTATTAACCCAATACTTTCTCTTGAATGTTAATAAAAGACTCTTGCTTTTGCTTGCTTTTTCTCCCCTTTTTTTTGTTTCATTTTTATACAGACTTTAAGTACTTGCTTTTGGGCATTTTTCAGGCCATAATTTAACGCTTTTTTATGCCACTCTGACCACACCCACAACGGCAATAATAACAACAAAGCACAACGAAACCCTCTTCATTTCCCCCCTCCCACATTTTCTCAGTTGGTCAGCAGTACCGAAAATCTTTCCAGGGCAATGAGGGTCCATTGTTATTATGATTATTTGTAATGTATGTATGTGAGAGGAGGGGAGAACACGGGTGAAAGGTGGGGGAAAAGTGGGGGGAAAACCCCAAGCTCAGTTCAATGCTTTTAGGCTCTCCCTCTCTCCCTCGAAACTGATTGCTTTCCTCCGGGATTGTGTTAATCATGCTACATTGCAGCCGCCGCTCCACAATAATAATCATAATAATCGAGAGTGGAGAGTACAGCAAACAACATCATTATTTTAGATATTTATGATATTTATGTAAGTGGGAGGGGGAATACATATATACTATATAGATGATTGTTGTTGCCATGGCTCTTGATAAAAATTTAATGTAGCATGTTAACAAGCGACCCGTTATGATTATCCCAAGCGCCCACAATACCAAACCAATTCCGACAATAGCCCCAAACTCAGCGGGGAAAGGGCATAAAAACTATTGTACAAAATACAACACAATCCCAGCAATTCCAATACGAAAATTCTGCAGTCCAATTTACCATGATGACGACGATGATGATGATGATGATGTTGGCTCCACAGACGACTCAACTTAACCCCTGGCGAATGGGGGAGCTCTGTTGTGGCAGAGGGGCCGAGTGGGTTAAGCAATCCCAATCCCATTCCCATTCCCAATTCCGAATCGAAATGTAGGTGCGCCCGAGCCAAGCTCAAAATAAAGTTGGGAACCTGAAAAGCTTGGGCCCAAAGCCGTCGGCCGTTGGCACAGGAAATGAATAATCAATAATCACAATTGGAAATTTTCTATAAATTGGCAAATGCCGGCAACATAACAGTTTAATTTTTTTTTTTTTCGTCTGCAGACGATTTTGTGGGGAAATGGTTTTATTTTCTTGTCACAGAGTGTGGGTAGGTTTATTTGAAGTTAAAGGAATTATGTGTTTCCTTTGACAAGTTTCCTTTTGAAGCCGCCTTTTGAAGTCGCAAATTATATTAGTCTGGGACTTGTGTGTAGCTGAGCAGGGATTTTTCGGGGAGTAAATGAAATATGCTGTTAATATTGAGTTTAGGAAATAAATTAACTTTGAATTTGTTACATTTTTGATGAAAGATAAGTTTAATAAAGTTAAATAATACACAAACTTGACCAATGTAAAGCTGAAATGTTAGTTAATGAAAGAAAAAGGGACTTCAAAAGGCATTTATTAATATTGTGGCTGAAAATGTACATTACAATTTAAAGTTTAAATTATTAATAGAGAAACTTTTTATATTAATTTTCAAGCTTAGATGTTTCTTTAAGAGTTTTTACATTTTGAGTGATATTTATAAAGAAAACTATATAATAAACCTCATAACAAGACAAATCCTAATTAAATTACTTAGTTTCAATCTTTCTTTCCTCCATAAAATTAGTGAAAATTGGGTTAGCAAAGTAGAAAGGTAAATCCTGCGTCAAGCTGGGCTCACAAGTCCTAACCATTTTCATCGAATTTTCCCTACTTACTCTCTGTGCGAGCTGGAAGCCATCCATTATCTATATTCTCATTCCCAAAAGCACTTAGCTTCTGTTGTTGCCGAGCTTTTGCATTTTTAAGTATGTATATCCCACCCACATTTTCAACTGCAACACGTTTTTAACATTTAACTAGGTGGATGCAGGGGGAAGGGGGAGCCGGGATGCGGAGCCCGAAAATAAATCCCAGAGCCAGAGGAGGAGCACTCTCGCATCAACAGCGTGGGAATTAATATCAATGTCGTTGGCGTTGCCTGCTTTTCCTGCTGCTATCAGCTCTCAATTTTCCGGCACAGCCACCATGGCGTATGTGCAATGCCCGCTTTGTTGTTGTCGTTGTTTGTCATGGTTTATTCTCTTCTCCCATCTATTTTTTTATTTTATTTTTGTTGCTTTTTTTATCAATTAAAAGCCACTTCAAAAGCGGAAAGTGTCTGTGTGTGCCGTTGACACGCACACACAAAAAGCAGCACAGACACCCAAATACCCATACAGATACTCGCTTACAGTCAGATTTTATATGAATATATATATATATACATATATATATATGTGTTGGCTTGGTCTGCTGGTTTTCTGTTTGTTAGCCGCCTTTTGTTTTATCTCCGCCTCTTAGCCTCCCCCCTCTGGCACTTTAGTTAAATACAAAAATGGAAAAGCATTAAATTCTGATCATAGAAATTGCTGACTAAGTTGTGTGGCTTACATATTCAGCCAGGGATGTAAATTAAGGCTAGAAAGTATTTATTTTAATTATTTTAATTTGTTTAATTATTTTTTTAACAAATTCTCTATAATATTCTGGGTTATTTATTAAAACAAATTTGTAATATTAATCTAGAAAAAATCGATAAATTGCTAAAGGTACTTGCTAATATATTAATTAGTCAATTAACTAATAAGGATAGTAACTATTATTTAGTTTACCTCAAATACTCAAACCCTTTTTTAATATTTTACGCTTGTCGCCTAACCAGAAAATCCCCGTTTCCACTCCAGCCAGGGTCTTCCCCAGAAAACTTTTCCCAGGCCACTTTCCACAAAAGCACTCATTCACACTCACTCACTCACACTCATACACTCACTGATAGACTCACATGCGGGCAGCGGCACACATGTTTGGCGGCTTTTTCGCTTTGACATAATCAAAACCAAACCGAACCGAACCCCGAACCCAAACCCAAACCGAACAAATGACGCGACGATCCCCGAAAAAAAACGAAATATAAATGAAATACTCGAAAGCGGCGGCGTCCACTCAAAGCTAATGACCGACAAAGCGTTTTGTATTATTTTCAATTTCATTTTCACTATACACAAACTACACACACTCCGGCCCGGTCCCTGGGCTCTGCTTATTTCACCCTTTCCCCCTTGGTGACAACACACACAATTTTTTGTTTCGCCTCCGCGGCCTCGCCACGCTTCGCCTTGCCATGCATTAAATATTATTAAGATAAGGCGCGGGGGTTCGCTTATCAATCAGACGTCAGAGGTACCGACGGGCGAGTCCATACTATATAGTATATATAATTCGCAAAGAAGAAGAGCCCAACACGGTTTCTCCATCACGGTTATTGGAACAAACTTGGAGAGAAGTTTTTATAAATATTTGTTTAAGGAAATACTTGTCTTGTTGTTTTCCCATTGGCGATGTGTCAGGTGGAAATGTGAAGAAAATTGTGGGAAATGTTAAAGGTTTTTGAAGAGGAAAGTTAATTAATAAATTGGCAGTGTGTTAATGAGCAGAAATGTATATTTAAACGAATTTAATGGTATTTTAATATATATTTTAAGGAAACTCTTATAAACTCTTGGTAAGAAAATTTGAAGAAATATTTAAAGAGAAATACATTTAATAAATGTAAAGCATATAAATTAGTAAATTAAATATGTTTAGCCACTTTTAAGTGAAAATCATAGATTATTAAACACTTAAAATTTTAATGAACATATTTTAGCATTATATAGACTTTCCCGCATAAATGTAACCCCGTAAACCTTTTCCTCTTGAGAAATTCCACCAGTTTTTGTCCCCTTCGAACGAATTCACTTGAATTTACAACGCCCCTTATTTAAGCTTACAATTTACATATGGGCTAGAAGTTATGGCCAGGTGGGTGAAAGGAAACAACAACAACAACATCAAGGCAGCAGGCAGGTATTTGCCCATTGAGCTCGGTGCGGCATAATTCCAAGAAGCCGAAGCCGCCTCGTCGAGAGAGCCAATTGCTAAATCAACACACACCAAGACACTGGGGCACAAACAAAAACAAAAAAAAAAGCGATGACCAAAACAAAACCTCAAAAGTCATTACATATATCTCTTGAGTAGCCCCAACCCCAATGGGGAGGCCAGCAGAAATGCAGAAGCTACGAGCTAACAGCTTTTTATCTTTTGGCACAAGGCGGCACACACAGCATTGTTTTGGTCGGCCCGAGCTCCGGGCTCCGCCGAAAAACCAGTTCATCGGGATGGACCAAAAACCGAAAACCCATCCAAACCATCCAAACCGATCCGCTCCGATCCGATCCGCCAGCGAGCACCATATATAGAGGGTCGCTGGCATGTCGAAAGGCAGAGCGCGCGGCAACTTCCTGGCTAATATTACGAAAATTGCTTATACCAGGCTATTGCTCCCTCTCGGATCCTCTTGGATCCTCTTGGATCAGCCGAAAAGTGCCAACTCAAAGTTGGTAGTTGCAGTCGGAGTCGGAGTCTCCCTCTCGGTCTCTCTCCCTGCAATTGTTGCAATGCCTTTGCGATTCGCCTGCCTGTTGCCTTCTACCGTAATTCACAACAACAAGACTCCACCACACCGGCCATAATAATAACAGCAACTACGGCAACACGGCATCGGGGAAAAGCCAAGGCAAAAGTTGTGAAACCCGCACAGGGGTACAGTGGACAGAAAGATGTTACAAAGGGTTAATTGGTTATAAAGAAAAACCGATGAAGAAAATTGTTAATAATATAAAACTCTCAAGAAAAGTGAAGAATATTTTATGAAGATAAACTATCAAGAAGAGGGAAAAATACCTTGGAATTTTGGCTTTTAAACTACCTTATCCCATATTTTCTTGCTCATTTTATTCGATTTTAAAGTTTGCCCTGATAATATATACTGTAACTTATACCAAGTTAATTATTAAAAATCTTCTCTTCATATACCCTACCCGAAACCCTTAAATACTCCTCAGAAAAACCCATCTTTACATCTCGTCTAGTGAGCCGTCCCCTGTAATCCCCTTAAAATCCAGCCGAACCTCAATGACCTCTCCTCTTTTTCAGATACTGTGAGTACCTTCGATAATCCCCATTCAAACATGGATCTTTGAACCACTGTGAGCGACGGCCTCTGGTGCCGCGCCTCAAAGCGAAAAGCGCATCTTTTGAAGCGCAGCTTGCCAGCAGACGCAGTCGCAGTCGCAGCATCAGTTCGGCGCGGTGTGTATCTCAAAGATACAAACAACGTACGCTCGCTGGCTGGCTGTCTTGATCGCCGTCCGTCTGTCGATCGTCGTTCGGTCTCTAAAACCGCTTTTGTGTAGCCGCTGCCGAGATGTTTGGCATAGTTGGCCTGGCCGCGGAACTGGTTGGATGTGGATGGGGGATGGAGGATGGAGCTGGGGATGGAGCTGAAGCTGGGGTTGGGGATGTATCTGCAAGTTGGAGTTGGGGTAGCCTTGCAACGACTCTGCCGACTGCCGACTGCCGCCTGCCGCTCAGTTATTATTATTTTTGCTTGCGGCGGCAACGCTCGACGACTTGCTGCCGCTGATGCCCGTTGTTATTGTTGTTGTTTTATCAACGTGAGGGTTTTAAAAGGTTTTTGTGTATGAGTCGTTGTCGGTATCGGGTCTTGGCCTCGTAGCAGCTGCTGCTCTGCACAGAGAAAATAATTTCAAAGTCAAGAAAAACCCTGTAAAATTTAACTAAAATATATTTCGTTTCTCTAGAGAGTCAATAATATATTTAATTGATATTTCATTGATATTAAAAATGTCTAAAATTTATCTTTGTTTCCTCTTTTATTTTTTAATGCCGTCGCTCATTTTTCTGCGTGTACTTGGGCCGAACTCCACCTTCAATGCGGCATCGACTTGGCTTTGGTTTTACCTGCAACAGGTAAGAAATGTTCGTACGTTGTTTTTAAACGGCGTCGGCATTTCAATTCGCTTTATTTTCCTCTGTTTTTTTCCTCTTATTTTCATTTCTTCTTTTTTTTCTTGTGTGTTTGTGGCTCTTGGTCTCTTCCCGGTTTGTTGTTGTGTAGTATTTCTGTGGCTGCTTTTCTTTGAAGTTGCATACTTCGGTGTGTGCCTTTGGAGGTTTCCTTTGAATTCCCCCCCTGCCTCGGCCGGCAATTAGTGTACGGGTCTTGTTGTCCTGCAAAAGGGTTCAAAGTGTTGGCCTGGCATTTAATTGGCGCAGACCAATTGCCAGCCCAAGATGATGATGAGGAAGAACAACAAGAAGAAATCTCTCGCTCTCTGTCTCTGTCTCTCCTCCAGTACCCAGAATATTTCCAATGAATTTGTGGACAGAAGGGCAGTAACAAAAACAACAAAAAAACAAGAGGAGACAGAGAACATTGATTGATTGATGTTCCCTCAGCGATTCGGACATCAACGTCGCTCGTTTGGCAGAAAGGTCGTCCGATATTCCATTTCCAAGTCCAATTCCGACTGCTATCCCACTTCGGGTGGGGAACTGGAAGAGTCCAGGAGTCGGGTTCTTGTTTATTTACGTTTATGATATGCTATATGCCGTGACTAAGGAGGCCATCTCAGGGCAACAGCAGCGGCATCAGGAGCCTCACCGAGACGTTCTATTGATCACGATCCGATCCCTTTCGGCTCGATCGGTTTCCAAAAAAATTCTATTTATTTTCCATGCGTCGTTTTCTTTTGATGTTCACTGCCTGTGTTTTTCTCTTTCTCTCTCTCTCTCTACATATATATCTCTCGCCCGATATTCGTTCTATTTTTGTGTGTCGTTTTCCTACCACTTCCATTTTCCCATTTTCCCCATTCCAAAGACCACAAGCGAACGGCTGTGTATCTTCTAGATAAAAATGCAGCCAGACTGGGACTGGGACTGAGTCTGGGATTGCCTACATTTTATTTTCAACCTATTGTTGTTCGGCGTAATTATTGGAAAAGGATGTGGGAGAAGCCCTTGACTCAATGAATTCTGAATAGCAGATGGACCCCGAGAGTGTGTGCGTGTGTTGTGAGCAATTGTTTTTTTGGGGGGAGAGACGATAATATTTTAGATCTCCGGTCTAGATATGTTCAGACTTAGTTCCAAGTTAATGGGAATGGTCTTTGGAGATGGGAAAAATATTCTTATAATCCTTTGGTTTAAAAATGGGAATAATAGCAATTAAAGGGAAGTTTATTGGGATTAATGAAGTACTTTAAGTATATCTGAATAAAAATAAATCTGTAAATTGCTCCATAAAATAATTGATTGCTACATGTTTCTTAGTATTTAATATCATTTTATGTAGCTCTTATTTTTATTCAAACACTACATTTATTTTAAGGGAATATAAAGTACTCAGTATTTTACAAAATAACCCTAACTCCCCTAATGACCCATATCTCTTCATCGCTGTGTAATTAATACCCCATATTTAAAAGATATCTTTTGCTCAACTTCAAGGCAATTGCCCTACCTTACTTATTCACTCTTTCAATTTAATTTACTTGAACTCTACGGGGGGAATGCTGAAACAAATTGCTTCCTTAAAATGCTATCGCCTGGCAGTGTTTTGGCCAGTCCAATGGCGAAACTTTGGCACTCCCCGAGAGCATTTAACATCCATCTCGGACGTATCTGTTGGCAACTATCTGGAAATTCACTAAACAAGTTCGCTTACCTGAGAATTGTTTGTAGCCGCCGAGAATTTTATGCTTCCACCATTTGACAATGTTGCCCGCCATCTCTACGCGAATATATATATATCTTTATATATATATATATATATAGATGTACGGTTTGTTGGCTGGTTAGCTGGATGCAGTTACTTGGCGGTGAGTGTCTTGGATTTTTCGACTGCTTCCTTGTTTTTATTTATTTGAGGAGGTGGCTTGGCTTGGTTGGGCCGTGAATTTACGAGTCCTGCGAGAAGGAGAGGAGACCTGCAGCAGCAGCAAACCCAAAATGTTTTACGGCCTTTGTGTGTGTGTGTCGCTCCCCTGGCGGTGGCTATACATATATCCTTTTGTGTAAGGATCTAAGGACTGAGACTAATATACTCGCAGGTAGGGAGGCGAACTCCTGGGCGACCTTAATTTGTATCTGGTATTATTTTCGACTGTGCGGGTGGCAGTCAGTCGTAAAAGTTTTTACAGCTCCGCCGGTGTGCTGCATTTTAGTTTAATTTGCGCATATTGCGCGCTGGGTAGGGTATGTGCTGGGTTGTGTGTATCTTGCGGATACTCTCTGCCCGCTGCGCGCGTAATTTTAATTGTAAAACATTTTCGCCGACTGCCGACTGCCGGGACTCGATTTGTTTTGTTGTCTTCGCTATTATTTTTCTTTTATTGTTGCGACGTAAATAACTTGGCGTATATAAACAACAACAACAAAAAGCAAACCAACGAACTGCAAAAAGGCAAAACACGATTTATTTCCAAAACGATTTGCGCGACGTCAATTTTCGGGGGGAGGTGGTTGGCGGCGGCGACGTACCGGTTGTTTTTGTTATTGTTGTGCGGCGGGGGCGGTTTTTCGCTTTATTACACTTGATATATCTCACAATTCGTATCTCACAGATACATTTTCCACTAGCATTTCATTTATAAATTTCCAATTTATTTTGAGGGTAAAACTTCACTTTAGTCAGCGGTCAGTAGTTGTTGTTTTGCGGCTACCAAAACTACGCGTATCTTTCAGAGACTTCTCGATGTATCTCGGCGCTGTATCTGCACGTCTGTTCGAAATGGCGGACAAAAACAATCTGAATCTGAAACCTCGTCGCCTTCCTAAGTGGTTGAAACTTCGAAACATTCGAACGCACAATGGACGGAAAGATATTTTTGGGTTGCAAAAATCATAACCATGAACCAGTTGAGATATTTTCATAATTCTTTTTTTATATAAAAGGTAATTTCAATAACTTTCGATTAAGTGGTCATACTATATGGTGTGACAAATAGAAGATTTTATACTCGCAAATTAATGTTTTTTGAGGCAGTTTTCTCAACTTTTATCCAATTTCGAAAAATACTTTTCGTTTGTTTTCTCTGAAAATGCTAATATGGTGCATATTTAATATTTTAAAAACAAAAAAAGAATACATTTTAAAGAAAAAAAATTTATTTTTTTGTTGACCAAATTTTTGAACAATTTTCAATCATTTATGCACTCTTTGTTCTAAATAATCATTCAATTTTACATTATTTAATATTGTTGAAGAATAATTAATCATTATACATTCATTTAAAATCATTAAGTATCCTTACAAAGTCAGAAATTGAAAAACAAGCCGCCAATACAGGAAAAAATGTATGCTCGCCATACAATTTCGACTGCGCAGCGAATGTGCTTGTACCAGAATTTGAGAAACAGGTTTCCTGAGTTGAAAGTATCTTTTGCTTTGGAAATTCATACAGGCAGTTTCGGTCAGCCGATCTTTTTTAAATATGATAAAGAACATATTCAAGAACAACACCTCATACGCCAAACACAAAATCCACCAAAATCCCATTTTTGACATTCCATCAAAGTTGAAAAATAGGTGAAAATTAGTACTTCGGTAAAACAGGTATGCCTTCACGTGCAAAAGATATTACAATTTTATTCTATCTTGGTTTTACCGAGATTTGATGACCCTTTCGATAGAGACCATAACCATGCCGGTCGGTTACATATTTTCCCTAAAAATCGACCGCAAAGTCAGAATTTTTCTAAAAAACGACATGCTTTTTTTGCAACCCAAAAGAGGTTCAACTTTGAACACGTGTAACTTCTAAAATAATAAACCGATTTGAATAATTTTTTGGATTGAACCCTTTTGAACTATTACCTGTCGAATGCAATAACACATTTTACGATCCGTTGTCATCAAAAAGTTGATTTTTGCAACGTATCTGTATCTTTCCGTCCGTTGTGGAACGTGCTCTCCCTCAGTCTCTCTTTTCATGCTCTCTCTTCATGCTCTTAGTTCGAATTTCGAATGTTGTGGCACTGTTTGTATGGAATTTATCGGTTGAGGCTAGTTTTCTCTCAGTGTTGTCTTATGTTTTACGGAAGAGACAGCTGTGAGCATACAACATTTGCGGTTTTGTTTACTTAAGAGCATTCTCGAAGAGCGACTGCCGCTCTTTGGGGCTGTGGCAGTGGTTTTTATAGTATTATTCGAGGGTATGATGGAATTGGTAGGCGTTTTGACAGGCACTTTAGAAATATTTTGGAAACAAAAATTAAAGCATATGTTGAAAATTAAGAAAGAGCTACATTTTTTGGTAGGAAAAGAAAGAATAAGATATTTTTAACGATTAAATTAAACTTAAATTCAATTCAATTAAATTAAACTATAATATATGTATTTATTAAATATTGTTACTTTTATTGTTGCATTAAAATAAAATAAATTATAAATCCTTAGGAAACTAAAGTTCAACAAAAATGTATATTTCCATTGGTTTATATTTCAGTTAGTTGATATTATTACAGGGTAGCGGACTTTATAAACTTATTGCAAAAATGTAGATTTTTTATATACAAACTAATAACAAATAATATTTTAAAAATAAATTAATAAATAAAAATTAAAATGAATTTTATTGGAAAATAAAGACATATTATTTTCAGCATTATTATTATGATAAATTAAAATAAAATGTTCAGTATTATTATTATTTAATAATAAAATGTTGTTGTTATTGTAAATTGGTTGATTATTGTATTTTTTTGGGAGCGTTGTCAGTTAAAGGTTAAGTTAAAATTGATTTACCTTTTTTAATGAGTTTAAATAACATTAAATAAAAATTTGGATTAGACCGGTTTAAATTCAATTAAACTTTAATATTTAACTATAAAGCTAATCATTGTATAGTTTGAAAAGACAGACTCCTAGTTAAGTGTAAAAACTGTATCTTTGCTAAAATTACAATTAAAATACTAACATCATATGGGTAGATATCAAAATTTCCAATCTTGCTCTGAATGTTCTTAAAATTGCCTACAAAAGCAATTATGCGAGCAACACATCTCCAATTGCGACGAATGCCACGCCCCAGAAACGCAAGGCTTTCTTTTTTATTTTATTTCGCCTTTGCACCTCACCTGTCCCTGTCCTTACCTGTCCGATTTCGATACGCTGCCCCCCTTTTTCGACAATTTTTGATTATACACATGTACGGATAATACCCGGTTTTAATTTGGCTCTATGCATAGCGGCATCAGAAAAAAATTTTGATTGTTTTTAAATTTGAGCTGCCGCTGCCCCCATTCCACCTTTTCGCTTCGCAGAAGAAGAAGCCGCCTGCTGAGCCCGAACATCGGGGCAATTACCTCCGCCAGCCAGCAACCAGCCACAAAAAAAAAAGAAAAATAAAGTAACCCCAAACTCAAACTCAAAACCCGCCGATAATAACAGAGCAAGGAGAATCCTGAATTACGCTGCAGAGACCAAGGCACAGCCGAGCCAGGCAAGATCGGGGCACAAATACAAAAAATACAAAAATACAAACGAGAAACAAAAAATGCAAAGCTCTTTTCATTCTCCGGCGATCAAAAGCAAGTGGAAGGAACCCGCGGAGCGAGATCGGGTCGGTTTTAACCCTCTATGGTAGCAAGGGTTCTTTGTAAAAAAAATAATTAAAACCAAATTAAGTTATAAGAATATAAGAAACAAATAAGGAAAATATGAATTCTAACAATACTTTCCTAGTTCTTTAAAGTATCTTACACAATTTAAAAAAATTGTATATGTGTTTAATTTTAATATTTTACATTTAACATACTTAAACTTCTTTCAAGACAGTAAAATTTTTATAATTTTAAGTAATTAGAATAATTTAAATCTTTTAGGGCATATTAATCCTAAGATTATTTTCTTTGTTCGTTAAAATATCTTTAAGAATTTTACATTATTTAAATAAAAACCAAAAATCATTTATTGTCATTTATTTTCCTGAAAATTCTCTTGTAAACATGAGCTATCCCATTCACACCCAAGAATTTAAATTAAACTTAATGCAATGTTAATGGGTTAACCCCCAAAGCCCTCGGGGGTCTGCAGGCTTTCGCACCGTAAAACGTTTTCGGCTTTTCGGTATAATGGCGCTGTAATTGAAGAAGAACACGCGATCGAAGCGGAGAAGCTATCGTGGGGCAGGGGACAGGGAAGCTACAAAGGCGGCTAAGGGAACCTCCTTCTTCTAACAGAAGGGTTCCAGGGCCTCGTCAGGTCTTCCCTGTGCTTCATCTTCATCTTCTTCCCGGGTCTTGTGCATTTCGGAACTCTCTTTTGTTTGGGCCTTCGTCATCATCCATTGATCCATCGTCTTAATTTCACGGGGCCGTTGTCTTCTTGGTTTCGAGCACTCTCTCCCCTCTCACATCGAATGCGGGACCCTGATTGATGTCGGGATCTGTCCGCCCCAGTCCCCTGCTCCCCGTCCCGATATTGATTTATGTTTTCTCCGGTTTCGCATCGCAACCCCTGCTCCTGCTCCTGCTTCTGAAATTCGCACAACATTTTGCAGCTTTTCCGTTTGACAAAAGCCGTTGCCGATGTACGCAGGGGCTGACTGCAAATGTAATTACCCAAAAACGAGTGGAACATGTCAGCCTCCCAGGGTTTTTCGGTGGGCGTTGATGGTCAGCATCGCCGCCTGTGTCCATCCTTTATATAGGGTTTTTTGACATTTGCCCCGACCGACTGACGGACTGGCGAACTGACTGGCAGAGTGACAGCCATGGCAACTGTCGGCTGTAATTGACAAGGAAGCCGTTGCTGGATTCACTCTGTGTCATTTTGTCCCTATCTTCACACATATTGGCAATGCTGATGAGTTTTTGAAGGGTTAGATGAGTTTAATCGAGCTCCACCGATGTGTGTACGCTGTGTGTGTGTTGTGCTTGTTTACATTAGAAGTTGATTAGGTTAGAGGGGGTCATTTTAGCTACAGGAGATAAACATAATTGCCTTGTCTCAAGCGTCTAGAAATGGGAAAAATATTTTATATATTTTCCCAGCAAGAATTTTAATGGAAAAACTGATAAGGTTTTAATTGAATAAAATATTAGAATAGCTCTTTAAAAGTGTTTATAAAGTGTTAAAATTAAACCAAATAGTTATGCAAATATTTATATATCAAGTACAAGACTTAATTTCCCCTAATTTCTATGAATAAATAATAAAATTGCTCTTTGAAAGTGTATACAAAATGTTTATATAATTTAATTAACTAGAATAGTGCTGCAAATATTTATATAACAAGTACAAGAGTTAATTTAACTTAATTTCTATGAATAACGTATTAAACTCGAAACCATAAAAAAATTTACATTTATTTTATTGCATTATTAATTTTTTAATCCCTTAAAACAACCATTCAAAAATTCAACACCATTTCTCAAATACAAATAGCCTTTAATTATTTATTTACCTTTAAAGCACAGTAATGTCTTCCTTCTTAATTGCAATCCTATTTTTCCCCAGAATTAACCAAAGGAAATCTCAATTAAATTCAAGAATAATACAAACCAATTGATTATTTTCCTTGCCCAGATACCATTAAAAGTTCAACAACAGCACGTCATGCTTCCATTTTCCCCCCAAAATATTTTCAGTAAATTATGGGGCCAACATAAATTAGGTACGCAGATATGTTTTCAGCTTGCGTCACTGATCGTTGGATCGCTAGTAAAACTCATTAAAACATATATATTTTCTATCCCTGATGATCAGAGCTCCACGAAGAGTTTCAAAATAATTTTGTTGGAAGTCATAAACACACATACGAAAGTCACATAAAAATAAAAATCATATGTATATGGTAGGGGGTCGTGTACATGGTGAATCTATTAAATAAATTAACTTTGTTGTAAGTGCTGGCCATAAATATTTATATTTTATACGTTTGTCGTAAAATTCAAATGAAGTTGTCCCTTGATAATGATGGTCGTTTGGGTCCCTCAATGTGTGGGTTGATGGCGTTGGACGCGTTTATAAACAAATTTCCAAAGCAATTATGAATTGTAGTTTTTTTTGGCATTCATCGGAGCGTCGTCGTCCGACTGACTGACAGGAAATTATATTGTAAGGCCATAAAGCTGACAGGCCGGAGAACCAAATGAGCCCCCGAAGAGATCTTCAGTCCGTCCCTTCGAAACATGTGCAACATGCCGTTTGAAGTCCCCACCTCGCTGCTCGAATGACTTTTACCCAGAAGTCGTTAAAAAAAAGGAGGAAAAAAATGAAGGAAAAACGACGAAAATTTCCAATTAATTTTGATAAACGCGGGCCCACAGCGAACGTAGCGATGCATATAGGAAAATTCGTTTGCCGGAAATTGTAACTGTGCATTGATTGGAAAAGCAAGAGGAAAAAGGGGGAAGGGCTGCGCCACCAATTGTTGCTTATTAGGCCGAAATCATTAAAAATCTATCCAAGCAGCCAGAATATTTACCTCTTTCTTTTCTCTTCACAATGAAGCCATTTCAATTTCAATCAGCCGTTTTTATGACCGCTTTTAGGCGCTTTTTTGCCCACCAGTTTACGATTTTACATTCACAAGACTCCAGGCCAGGCCCAGCCATCGATATGTCCATCAAACGATTAGGCCCGGCATGTTCCTATATATATATATAGAAGGAGTGGGTCTGTGGGGACTTAATGACCAGATTAATGATGCCAAAAACATGATGGGAAGCGATAGATTAAATGGTGGCTATAAAAACGAATTAAGTGTGGGTTGCCAGTGGGTGGGGTGAAGGTGTTTTTGGAAAATCTAGTGCTGAAGTCGATCAAAGAACACGTCTTTGCAGCTTCAGGTATAGAAATATCTTAAATATCTGGACTTAATATCTATCAAAAAAGTCATTTCTGAGAAGTGAACAGGAGGAATGTTTCAGGAGATGCATTTTATTGCTATCGGGTGATGATGGTCACAACAGCCATAAATGCTGATTCTCTATGACAAGAATATATTTTTGTTACCAAAAATATTGAACTTTTCAGGATAACCTAATAAAATTGGTGATTTATTATATTAAACATTTTATATTTAGTTTTTTCAAATATATAATAAATTCTGTTCACCACTGTTTGAAATTTATGACCCCTAAAATCTATAGAAACACGTCAAAATATATGCCTACCAATAAATTAGAGCACAAACATATGTAAATAGGTATAAAATCTATAAAAAAAATCTATAAAGTTTTTATAATAAATCGAGCCTGTTGTCGGTTGACTTTCAAAATTTTCCAATCAGATATAAGTATCTGAAAGACCAAAGAAGAAAAGTATAATCAAATGTATAGATAGTTTATATTAAGCAAAATACAATTTTCATATTACTTGATTTAATAATAACTTTAAACAAATTCTATTATATTCAGTAACAAATACTTTCTATAAAAATTAATATTTACTATAATAATATATTTAATTTCTCTTATTTAGTAAAAACGAATTACAAATACTGAATATGTAATTATAATTCACTTTAAAAATATATTTTTCTATGCAATCTATTTCGATTAGCTAACGCCCCTCGGAATCTTAATTGAAAATATTTTTGTGGAAATATTGAACAAAATAAATAACAAAATAATCAAATCTTGCAACACACAGAATGTGTGCCTTCAAGTGGAAATATCTTGGTGGCTGCAAAAGAAATAATAATTTATGCGTTTTCATTTATTTTTTCAAACACAGACATTCACACCACACACCACAGTTTTTGTCCAAAATAAAGTTTTCCATTTATTCTGCGCTCCACTCGTAAATTACAGACAGCTGGCAAAGGGGGAGGGCAGTGGCGGGGTTATTCGTTTTTGGGGCCAAGCGAAAAATAAATATAATTTTTTTAAGTGCCGCCCAGCAGAAAAACAGCATCTATTTGGTATTTCCCTCAAGCTTCCAGCTCGTATCTTGCATTATCTACGCTGCCGTATCTGATAATGATCAACTGCCGGCCGACGCGACGCCTCAGTTGCCGCCTTTTTTCTTTTAAAATATATATATAGTATATGTGTGTAGTTTTTGTTCCCTACTTCGAGTTGTTGTGTTTCTTTTTTCTGCCTTTTGTTGCCTTTTAATTAAACGCTCAAGCCGCAAGCGGAGCTCAAGTCGCTGGCGGAGTCGTGCATCGGCATCGACGGCGGCTGGCTCTTTGAGCGGCGAACCCGAGTCTCCGAGTCCCCATAGAGGTTGCCGCCTCATTCAGTCATTCATGCCGTCATTGCTTCATTATCCATGCGCACATCACTCAGCGCACACTCTGCATACACTCGGGGCACGGGTACTCCGTTCGAGGTTCCATTACCAGATGGCAAGCCATCCCAGTATCCATATGCATATGTCCATATTCTGCTGCATATCTGCTCTGAAGGCAAATCAATTTTCTGGTGCATTTCAACTACGCTTAAATCATTTCCTTTGCCACTTTATTATTTTCAAATAACATGTAATAAAGTGGAAGAAAGTTTGATTTAATGAAAATTATATATGTAGGTATATTGAAATTCAGTTTAAATTGGACTATGACGATCTAGGTTGTCAATGATTTTTGGGGTATTAAAAAATAAATTATTAAAATATGTATGTAGTATATTAAAAATTATTAAACTCCTTATGAATAAATATTATTAACAATTTAAAAAACATAATAATATTTTGAAATGTTGAAACAGCAAGAGGGTAAGTCTGTACCATTAAATAAATTATTGCTCCCTCACTATTCATTATTTAATTAAACATTTAATGTAGTCAAATTGAAGTTCCTTTTTGTATATAAATTTGTTGAATTTTGTTGCATTATTCTTTGCTATTAGTATTTTATTATGTTTTTTAATAATTATAATGTATTATTTCTTTATATAAATTAAAAGTTACGCGTCCTCAATAATTGATTTTATTTTACACTTACCTTTGGCTATTTGTAGTTTTTTTTAATAATAAATAACTTGTTTCTGAAATTGTTTGAATCACTTATTAATGATTTTTTGTATTTTTTTTTTCTTAAAATTCGGAAGCATCTTTATTTCATTTTCACCAAACCCAATTACTCCCTTCTAATCTAAATGCAGCCTCGAAAAACTCATTTATTGTCTCAACAAATACGACATCTTGCCGAAAGATACTTCTGGAAATTGCATTATTAAAATATTCAGCTCAGCTAGTGTTTGGTTTTAATTAAATTCCCATATTGGTTTGGCTGCTCCGAATGCAATTATGCGCTGGGAGCTGTAAATCTCAGACACGCACTTCCACCGGCTGAATGGTTTAGATATACACACTCGTACACACTCGTACACACCCAATCCACCACCCCCTCCACTCATATGTTAATGGTTTTATGCGTCACTTGCATCCTGGCGCATTGCAATACGCCTCCACATTTTCCCAGCTGCGTGGGCTGCTGCGTCTCTGACTCCGTCTTCCGTCTGCAGACGCAGTTCCTCCTTGGACAATATGGTGGCTGCCTTGCGGTTCTCTGATTTATAACATTGTTTACACGGCCTGCCAAAAAGTTTGATTTACTGGCCATTCCACTGGCGGCCACACGTGTGCCCATTTGATTGCCATAACTCATACGACACGTTGGCCAAGGAAAAGGACTCACGCAGGCGCAGTGGGAAATTGCAAAGATTTCAACTCTTCTACCATTGAACTGCCAATGCAAACTTAAGTTGAACATATAAACTATGATATTTTTAAACTTTGAGTTTCCCAGAAAATTATAACGTAAAATATAGATTCTTGGTAGCATCCAAAGTTCAAAATTAAATCAAATACATACAAATTTATTAACTGAAATTAATTAATTTTTTTTTTAAATATGATAGATTTCCAATTTGATTTATTTCGCTTCCTTTCTTGTGAATATTTGTAATGCAAATTTGTATTAAGTTCTTACAGTATTTAATTATATAATAAAATTATAATTAAACCTCAACTATATCCACCATAACTTGTGTGATGCCCTTCCACTCTGGATTGCCAGCAATTACTTGAAACATATAGGAACCAGTTGGAAAAGGGGTTTTCTCTAGCATCCCATCATTAAGGATCATTTTGTATACAATTATGTCATGCTACAAATTTAAAAAATATGTTTTAAATATATTTCAAATATTTCCTACAAAATGATTACAGTATTTATTCTTTAGGTACTCACATCATAAGGACAACTGTGATTCAAGTTGCTGAATTTAGAAATTGCCTCGTAGGCTATTTTAAACCAGGGAAATCGTCGCTTATGAAAAATAAAATTACAAAAGTCCACAGTGACGTTATACAAAAACGGTCTATACCCACTGAACTTGCGATGCAAACTTAGATTAACCTAAAATATTTTACAGATAATTTATGAAATGATTTTTTTATAATTTTAAAATGATTTTATTTTACGATGTGTAACTTACAAGGACTTTGGTTACAGGTAGCTGATGAACTTTAACATACACAAAAATACCGACTTTGCCCCTTCCCAGCAACTTTAATTCGCACTGATTAAAGTCACAGAAGGATTTATCGTAACACTTGCATTTTATATTTGTGACTTTAAACAGACTTTCCGAGACTTTGATCAAGTGAACTGCAAATAGAACTAATGCAATATTTATTCTCAACGTTTTATTCATTTTACGATCTAATTTTGACTGGAGCTGTGGTTCCAAGTTTCTCTTATTTATTATGACTTTTAAACCGTGTAATTAGTTTGCTTTGTTTAATGGCTATATAATTATTTTTACTTTGTCCGTCATTTGAATGTAAATCGATACTATTAACCGATTATAAAATATTTAACGGAGCCTCTAATCAATAAATAACCAATACAAAAATATTTTCTGATTTCTTTTGCCTTTATATATCTAAGAATAAGTAATAAAAGATATGTAGTAAATATATAAATTTATATTCTAACAAAATTTAACTCCTTTAATATTTACCTCAAAATTATAATTGTAATTAAACTTGTATTTTATATTTTATATTGTTTTTATATATACATATTTATTTGTATAACATTTTATTGAAGTAGAACATTTTATTACAAATTATAATAAAACTTAAACCTCAACGATATCCACCATAACTTGAGTGATGCCCTTCCACTCAGGATTGCCAGCAATTACTTGAAGCATATAGGAACCAGTTGGAAAAGGAGTTTTCTCCAGCATTTTATCATTAAGTATCATCTTGTGTACAATTATGTCATGCTGAAAATAGTTCATATTTATTTTAAACTGCAATTTATTTTAGAATTGTATATAAAATACTAACATTATAAGGACAACTGTGATTTAGGTTGCTGAACTTAGAAAGCGCTTCGTGACCTATGTTGAACCAGGGAGATCTCTTCTTATGGTGAAAGAAATTACAAAAGTCCACTGTGATATTATACAAAAAAGGTCTATAGCCATTGAATTTTCGATGCAGACTTATGTTAACCTAAAATAAAATGTATGTCATAAAAGCAATTATGTTATGCTTGTGCGTAACTTACAAGAACTTTTGTAATTGGCAGCTGATAAACTTTCACATACACAAAAATACCGACTTTTCCTCGTCCCAGCAACTTTAATTCACATTGATTAAAATTACAAAAGGATTTGTCATAACAGTTGCATTTTATATTTGTGACTTTAAACAAACATTCCGAAATGTTGATGAAATTAACTGCAAGTAGAACTAATGCGATATTTATGCCCATTGTCATATTCATTTTACCGTTTGATTTCGACTGAAAATTGTTTTTTTAGTTTTACCTTTTTATTTTGACTTTTAAACCGCGTCATTAGTTTTTTTTTTTTTTTGGGTAATGGATATATAAATATGATGGATTTTTCAGTCATTAGAATTTAAATCGATACTGTTTACTGATTAAAAATATCAATCTGAGTCTCTTATCAAATAAAAATATAATGGTTATTGAAAAACTTGTATTCTAGTTTGTTTAGACATGATTTATATTAGTAGAACTATTTTATAATTTTGTATATATTATTTTTCACTGTTCTTTAATGTAACTAAATTTAAGAAGTGTAGTAAATACATAAATATATATTTTAAGATAAGTTATTATAATTATTTTTCGCATTAAATTAATGCAATTAAATAATAAATAATATTAGAAAATAATAATAATTGTATTAAATATATTATTATCTATTCCAACTCTAACTCTTTTTAATATTTATCTCAAAAATTATCAAAGCTATGCCGCTTGGTTTCCCTCCGATTAGCCACGCATTTCCCACAAAACTAACTGTTCTCGCTGCATCCGCCAGAGAGGAGATGGTGATGATGATGAAGTTGATGCTTGATTAGCTGGACAGGCTGACCCGATCCACCTCCTCCTCCTTCTCCCTGTCCTTCTTCTCCTCCCCCTGTTGCGAGTACTCCCCCTCCATGTGCATGTTCATTTGAGCTTGGCCCGCAGGCGGTGCCACACATCGCACACACACCTTTTGATGTTGCGCCGACATCTCAGCCGAACCTCTATGGACAGCTCAGCCACGTCGAAAGCCACCCGTGCGAAAAAAAAGTGAGATATAAAATCAGTCGAAAGGTGGGGCAAGTCGAGGTTTAAATATACCCTAGAAGGGGATGCTTATTTATTTTAATTTGTAATTTATATTAATTTATTATCTTTGCTCAGTTAATTTTGCACTTATAATATACCTATATCCAAGAAAAGAATGATTATTTATTTGAATTAAAAATGTTTATTAATTTATTATCTTAGATCGGAAAGTTTACACTTATAATTGTAGCTATAGACATATTTATTTAAAGAATTTTCTTTATTTATGCTTTCTTTATCTTCACGTTCATATATTTTTTAGAATTACATAAATATATATATATTTTAAATTATAATTTAATGTTCTTTTCTAGACTCTAGCCCAGATTTTTCAGGTAGAGTATTTAAAAAAGCTAAAACCCATCACCAGGCGGTGCTGTCGCTTCGCCGCTCTTATCAACTTGTCCAAAAGCTTTTGCGCCCGTTCAAATCAATTTGAAGCGGTTGGCATCGGCATCTTCTGGCCAAGTTAAAAGCCAGGAAAGCGAGAGGCATCAGGCGGTTCCAGCCACACACATCGCAGCTGGGAGGCTCTGCGCAAGCGCGGCAGATTCGATGGTGGGCTGGCCTGACACAAAGAGGGCGCTATGGCTGCCCCTCCCCTCAAGCGGCCTTCAGCTTTATTTTCATTTTTTTCTTTTTTGCTTTTTGGCCAGCTGTTGTCGGCTTTTTGCCGGTCCGCTGATTCGACTTTGTTCTTTGCCGTCCGCGTTTAATGGTTGATTTTGTTCAGTCAAGTTTTTGCCGCTTTTCGGTTTTTTTGTAGTTTTGCGGTTTGTTGCTTGTTTTCCCCCTTTTATTTATTAAATTATTATTTACTTTTATTACAAAGCGCGACGGCGGCATGGCAAATTGATGCGATATTTCAATTTGTGACGGCAACAAAGCGAATTATTGTGTGTGGAAATAAATATATCAATGGTGCCGCTACCACTGCCGCTGCGCCTACACTTGAACTTCAAAGCGCTTTCCCAGCACCAGCCCCAACCCCAACCCTTTGCTAATAAAATTTCTTCGGTACCAAAAATAAAACTCACTCACACCCAGCTAGCCAGCGAGGACCATGAAAAATGCTCGACTTCAAAGCAAATTCAAGGCGAATCGACGGAGAGAGAGATCTCTCGCATAAACAAAAGGCAATTGAAATGCTTCTAAAAAGAGATTTTGCTTGCTGTTTTGTATATTTGCTGCTACTTAAGTTGGTAGACCTGCCAACCCTCTGCTGCCTTTGACTCTGCCGGCTCCCTCCTTCGATCCGGCGATTTGTTTTGCCCGTCACTTTTTAATTGTTGTCAACCAACCCACACAGAGCGACTGAGAGCAGGAGGGCCGAGCAAGAACAGAGATATACACCGAAAGAAAAGTAGCATACATCAAAAATTAGATTTTAATAATAAGAAGAAATTCTGTAAAACAACTTGAACTAGTTTTTGTAGCATACTTTTGCGCATAATTTAAATCGTTTTAAAACCTATATAGATTTTTGAGGCACTGACATTTGTCTTACTTTTTTCCCTCTGCTATAAATACATATAATCAAAAAGGAAATGAAATTAATTTAAAATTCAAAACTTGAGTATAGGAAAGCGATTTCAGTTCTGAGTAAGATATTTTATATCGTAAGTAAGATTTTATTTATTATCGTAAATATATTATCAAAAATATAGTGCATATCATTATATCGAAAATATCGTTCAATATTCCTAAATTTGTCATTTCGAAGACTATTTAATGTTTAAAAAATAGATAAATAATAGTTAGAAATAAAATGTTAATAATTATCCAATGTTTTAAAAGAATATCGATGTATTTTTATTATCTCTTAGTATCTCTTTATCACCACCGTATATTTTTTACCGTGTAAAGATGAAGCATTGGACATGAAGAAGGCCGCACCCAAGTCGGGCACATGAAAAAGACATCAAAGCAAATCTTGACAAGCGAATATGCCTCTTATCTGCATCTAGCCAAGCGGTGTGAGCGATCCACTCTGGGATGGGGGCTGGGGGCAGGACACTACGGAGGAGCGATGCCAAAGACACACACCGACACAGACACACACGTACCCTCACAGGAAGTGCCTTCCGTTCTGGTCTGTTTCTGGTCTACTCCTTGTGGGATACATTTCCTGCCGAGCCACACCCCTTCCGCCCCAAACACACACAGGAGCGACATGCAGCCCTGCTCAGATGCATTTTAAAGTTGCAAACAAAGGCAACAACATCACAAACACCCATGAAACCATACGACAGCCACAATAAAGTTGTGCCCCGAAAAAGAGATTCAAGTGGGGCTTGGGACAGGGTTTTTCGGTCAGCAGAATTGGACTTTTGGTACTTAAATAAAGGACATGAGAGGGGACTTGTTGTCCAAAGTTTTCAAATTTAACAAACATACGTGTTTCGAGTCGGTGAGGGAATAATAAATATGAATATCTAAACAAGTGCATTCTTGGACTTTAATTATGAATTTACCGCACTTGAGTGCGGGTAGTAGATCCTTAATTTTTATATTTAGTACTTAATATTTGTGTTCTTAAGTTTGCTGGAAATAATAATTTTATTTAAGTTTGAATAAAACCTGAGAGGTATTTATTTATAGTAGTTAGTAAACTTCCCAATTTTTTAAGCTTAATTTAAATTAAAATATTAAATTTAAAACCTGAGGGGTGTTTATTTATAGTTCGTAAAGTTAATTATTATTATTTTTAATACTAATATCAATTATATATTTCTTAAAAAGGATATATTAAAAAATATAGAATTAAAATAAACAAACCCAATGAAAAATATAAAATTAATCAATTTTCTTCATAAACATTTTAAAGAACTGTATAAATAAATATCTTTGATTTTTTGTTCAAACCGCTATTCAAGCTAGCGGATTTTAATGAACGTTGATTCCTTCTATAAAGCTCTCTGCCTCTGTCTCAACTTCAATATCGAAACAAGGCGTTCTTTCTCCCAATTTATCCTGTCCAATACTCCCTACTTACTTATTCCGATGTTGTTTTTCCTTTCTGCTGCAACAGCTGCCACATTTTGTTTCCTTTTTTCAGCTGCTGCTGCTTCTGCTGCTGTTGCTGTTGACGTTTATGCAAATTGTGTTGTTATTTTTTGTGTGTCAACCGAAAAAAACAAGAGCGAAAAACGGAGAAATCTGAAAAAGCCTCCGCTTGGACCTACGCTCGAGTCCTTCGAATCGATAAATGCAAATTCGTGCAAACGAAACCTGGATCGGTCTTCTCCTCTTGTCACAAGAACTTTGACTACTACGGATTTTGCTTACATCTAATTTAATTTTTGAATTATGAATTTAAATTGAAGACTGCACCAGAGGAGAGTTGAGTGAGGACATCTAAATCATTCGGCCAATGCTCCATTTACATGGCAGGCAAACTTTGTCCTGTCCCCGGTTGCGTAACTCGAAAGTAATTAAATTGAAACAGAGTGCAAAATGCACACAAAAGCCGGAAACTCCATGTAGTGGGGGAGGTGCTGATGAGGGGCGTGGCATATGCTCATGTTTGTGAGGGGCACTGAAAGAAAAAGAAGCGGAAGAAGAGGGAAATATTTAAAATGAAGCATATTATTTATTTTAAAATATATTTGTAGATTTATACATTAAAGAAGGATGTATAAAAAATGTATGATAATATTTTAATAATAATATTTTAATAAAATACAAATTGATCAATTTTATTAGAGACGTTTCCTTTAAAAAAAAATAAAGACTACAACCTTTATTATTTCATCAATATTTTTGTGTTTTTCGAATTACATTGAAATTTGATTTATAAACCAAGAAGCCCTTTTACTTCAAAAAACATTTATGCAAAGCCTCTACATTTTTTTAAAATATTAAAATATAATAAGGGAATAATAAAACCGATTTCTTCTCCGTGTGTATTGCGTGTGGGATTTACCATGGCAAAAGTCAAGTGTGTTCCCAACACAAAAGTGTTGAAAATACCGAAGGGAGGGAAATGAGGCGAGCAAAGCAACTGGCAGCATGTTGACAGCACACAGCAGCACCCCTTTTTGCCCCATTCCAACCCCCCAATCCGTTGGGCCGGCATAAAGTTATAGTTATGATGATTGTTGATTTAGAGTTTTTAGTTTTTAGGCTGCCAGATGGGCCAAGGAGGGGATTTGTGTAGCGTGCAATTAATTTTGTAGCCCCCAACTTCAAAGGAGCTGAAAGGAGCCGCCGCCGCCCGTGGACAGATGATGACAACAACTCGGCTGCTCCATCAATGGGGGCCTTTGAAGCGGTGCCCTCCCCCGATGGCTCTCCACGGATCCCCAGAGAGAGGGACCCCGTGACAGCGGTGCTAATAGGGGAGAATGGGAAGATGGTGAGATGGGAGAACGGGGAAGCCCCTGTGCCGACCAAATCCAATTCGAACTCTTTCTGTTCCCATGGCCGTAACCCGAGACCTCGGAATGTCACAAATTCTTGTCATGCACTGAGAAAATCCCTTTGAAATGGTAGAATATTAAAATTTTGTAAAGGTAATTTATTAAACTAAAGCAAATGCTTTTTTTCAGATTTTATATATTTTTAAATAATTAAAAATATATTTCCTACTCCTTTGATATTTTATAAATATAAATATAAAATCTAAAAAACTTCATAAATTAAATATGATACCTTTTAATCCTATTTTCTGTTTTTTCAAGTGCATCTCCTTTCCTCTCCCTCTCCACTGTACCTCCCCTTGTGGTCGCCTGCACTGGCCGCCTGTCAATGCGAGAAGTCTTCACTTGACTCCGCGGCTCTGGCTGCGGTTGACATTCGCCACGATGGCTGTCATGCCTATGGCCTCCGCTGGAGCTGGTCCCCAACTCCCCTGGATTTTTTCCCATTGGTCACTCACCGGCTCCCCAGCAATAGCCCTGTGACAAGTGTGGCTTTGATGGGAGACCAAATCGGACTGTGGCTTTGGCCAGAAGATGACTGTCTTTGATGGGGATGAAAGAGATCGGTTTAGATGGGGTTGAGATGTTTGGAGATTAATTTTATATATTTATGGTACTTTATTACCTATGAAATTCTAAGGAAAATGCTTATAAATTGTCAAAACTAATTACACAAAGGATTCCCCTAAAATAAAATCAAAGTCTAGGCTGATTCTTGATGCAGAACATGTCCAACCCGCATAAGCTTCACTCCTGAGAGCTTCGGAAAGATTGCGGTTGCTCAGGGAACCGGCAGCAGGCCCCTGGGCTTTGGCAAGGAATATGGAAATTCCAACGCGCGTCATGTCACTTGTGGTTTACAGATCAAATTTCCAATGTCTAACAAAAGATATGTGGGATTTAAAATGAAAAAGTGAAGAGAAAAGCCATACTGTCAGCTATATATATTCCTTATTTTACCTTTACCTCTGGCATATGTGCATAATTACACTTTTATTAACAGACAGAGGGAAGCCAAGTGAAAAACTGCCACCCACAAGGCACACACAAACCTCCCTCGCCGATTTCCACAATTTCTCTTTTGTCTACGTGTGCGGACTGCTGAATGCAAACAGGTGAGTTTGCTGCAACAACTGGCATCCTCGCATCCTGCCGAGAGACACTCACTTCCACACATCCTCGCATGCGGCCATACGGCAATACGGCCTTTGGCATCAGGCATCCACGGCACATCCTCAGAGACACTTGAGCTGCACTCGGCTTAAATGAAGTGCACACGCCGCCGTGCACATCAAAGCCTGCCGCCATTAGCCCGATGCAGTGAACTAATTAGACACGCCCCATGCCCCTGGCCCCTTACCTGGGACAGCTATTACAAACAGCATTAACTGTTCTTTGAAACTAAAAGAATTTTAAATTCGTCATAATTCGAGGAGAGTTCAAATAAGGAATATGGCAGAAATAATTTTATATTTGGTTTGTAATAAGAAATTAATTTAAGGCAGTCACGTCTCAGGGTGCAGCATTCCATGGAGTTGAGTTTGAGCGTATCATGCTTAAGAGATCATTTTAAATTAATTAGAAAATTATACATAGTTATATTTCCGATTGTTAATTTAGTAACTTGTTTAAGTCGAAAAGTTATTTTCATTCCCATTAAGTATAAGAAATATTTTCAGTACTATTGCTTCCTTTAATTTATTTGATCCATTCCAATTAGGGATGAGAAATAATTCCAGTACTATTTTTTCTTTTGATTATTTAATAATTTTATTCAACATTTTCGTACATGGCTTTATAAAATATCCTTAATCTAAGATACTCATCAAAACAAACTAATCCGAATTGAAAACATTAATTAGTTTTCGCATTGTAAAAAATTAACTCCCTCTACCCTCTCCCCATGAAGTCTGCGTAAAACCCATAGTTAACATTTATTTGATCAATATTTAGATGAATTTTTGAGCTGATGCCTTTGTAGTTGAACTGCAAATTATTGTTTTATGGTTTCCTTCAGCTTAACTTTGTCTTTTAGAGGGTATTATACGAAAGTAGTTATTCAGTCTTTGAATTGAAATATTATTTGGAAAAAGGATTGTGACAAAGGGCGGCGTATATTTAATATCATCAGAAACATCAAATAAATTTCAAAAATACACAAAGAAACCGCTTTAAATATTCTTCCCTGCCGCGCAAGAAAATTAAAAACCAAAAACATTAAAAAATTATGTACAATTTATAAAGTATACAACTTAGACAAATAAAAAACCACAAATCTTTACACAATTATCCACAATTGTTAACAAAAAATCACGCTTAACACTAGACGATATTTCTCAGGACTCAGGGACTGTGAGTATCCCTTCCATTCCCGTATTCCCATATTTTATAATTATAGGTTTCCTAGGGAAATATATATGTTTGTATAGTTATGGGAACCTTTCTTATGCTTTATTTCTACTGTGATGTCTTCCGATCGCTTGAGTATAACCGCTGCTGATTCACATACAGCTGCAACGGTGGCACCTGGCCAAGCAGTGGAATTGGCGGTGGGGGAGGAGTCAGGTCCAGCGGCGTCGTAGACGCTGACGAAGGACTGGTGGTGGAGCTCATGCTCGAGGTGCTGGAACGATTCGACAATGATTGTGCCGAACGCGTTCTTCGCAGTGGCTCTGATCCCTTGGGTGGCTTGCAGCTGCCCTGCTCTCCATAGCTATGAACCCGGCCAACCACCTTGAGGTTAGTCCTATAGGGTGGATGATCCTGCGCCGCCTGGCTGTAGTAGGATTTCCTTAGAATGCAACAGATGGCCAGGAAAGGAATCGCTAGAATTCCACAGAAACCCAGGGTTATGATAAGCAGCACATCCACGCCTTCGGCTCGCCAAAAGTTCAGAGTATTGGCATGGGATTTGAGGAAATCCGCTCCCCCAGAATCCAGAATCAACTGAATCTTTCGCACAGCCTTGTTGGCTGGCCCGGCGGAGTCCCTGCTTATCAATCGCTCCCTCAGCTGTCCCATTTTCTCCACATAGCTAGTGTTAAGCGTGAGTTGCCTGATCCCATGGAGCATGGCATCATAGGCTATGGCATCGTAGTTCACTGTCAGCGATACTCCATGTTGCATCAGTCTCTGGGCCATCACCTCCTGCTCGGCCAGTATGGGTATGGCAAGAATGGGCTTTTTGCCGGCTACAGATTCCCAGACGCTCAACTGGCCGCAGCTACTGACGAACATCTTCACCTGCTGATGGCGCAGAATTGCCTGCTGTGGCCACCAGTTCGCAATCATTACGTTTTCGGGGAGCGTAAGCTCCGCTGGAAACGATTCCGTTTCCCATTTTAAAAGGAAATGAAACTCGGTGAGGTGACCAAAGACATCAAGCAGGATGGATAGCTTTTCTGGCGGCAACTGAGCTGTCTGGACATCGGCACCCAGACTAAAGTAGATAACTCCACTGGTAGCAGTCTCCATGAACGACAATAAATGCTGGAAATAACAGGGATCTTAGATAGAGATCAGGAATCATATAAAAAACGCTTACATTTGGCAAATGAAGTCCATTCGAAGGGGTTAAATGCAAACCGCCCACTTCCACCATATTGGGGAGGTAGGCCCTGGGATAATGCAAACCCGGATGGGAGTTGATCAGGGCCAAGCTTAGGTTCTTGGTCAGATCTCTGTACAGCGGCAGCTCCTTGACGAGTGGCTCGAAATGATTAGTGTACACCGATTGCTGGGAGATCAGGTGGAAAAAGTTGTAGGTCAGTCGCTCAAAGGTGCTCATCAGAGAGTTCAAAATCCTCTGCTT
This sequence comes from Drosophila aff. chauvacae BK-2020, assembly GCA_018903765.1. Lineage (NCBI taxonomy): Eukaryota > Metazoa > Arthropoda > Insecta > Diptera > Drosophilidae > Drosophila > Drosophila aff. chauvacae BK-2020. The sequence continues at coordinate 19,155,559 of JAEIGO010000058.1, forward strand.
GGTGTTCATCCTCTCCGTGAAGGGCAAAAAGTTGCTGGGATCCAGGGACGAGGACTGGGGATTGCCAAACATATTATTTAGCCAGGAATTGGCGCCGGTGGGACTGATAGCAACGGTGGGTATGCCATAGTAGAAGGCCAAGCTGTATGGGATTATGGGTAAATATGTTTAGTTATTCAGTTTTAGCTATATAATCCTCTTAACTCACCCTAGCAGAGCATCGCTCAGGAACAGGTCCACTATGAGTAAATCGAATCTCTCGCCGCTGGTCAGGAGCTTCTTCACCTGGCCATCGGAGAGCAATATATCCACATTGGTGGTGCCCGCATAGATGAGTCTGGTGAAGCGCTCCATCACGCTCTGGGCCCGCATCTCCTCCGCCTGGAAGCTCATGCCCATGTCCAGCCAATTCTGATGCAGACCCTCGATCCGCAGCTCCCGGATCCGTGGAATTTCCGACTCTTCCACGGCATGGGGACTGATCAAGGTCACGGAGTGATTCCCATTACGACTCTCCACCAGTTCTTGCAGCAAACTCCGCCCGAAAAGATAGTGCGATTTCCATACACTGGGAAAAACCGCCAGTATATTGGCGCCTAGGGAGAAGCCGCAAAGCAGCGACGCCACCAACAGCCGCAGGAGATGCATTCTGTATGCAGGAACAAAATCCGCACTAACATTGGCATCCGCATCCGCATCTACATCTACTGTATCTGCATTCGGCGTTCGTATCTGTGAGGTTTTTGCTTTTCCGGTTTTGCAAAAACACACAAGCTCACACACACTAGCAAACACGCGTATAACACACACACACACGCACACGGAGAGCAGCCCCTGCTGAGCGTCTATTATTATCTGCTGCCTTTAGGTATAGTTATTTCGCCGATTGTCATCATTTTGCGGGCCACGCATCGATGGCAAAATGTCGCAGGCGCTAATTAAACACTCAGTTTGGTAAATAAAAGCAACGAAAGTGAAAAGAACGGCCAGCAACAACAATGCGGCGCTGCCTAGAGCTGGAAAAACATCGATGGCACTATCGATAGAATCGATGTTTTTCATAACATCGATGGTTTCTCCACACTAACACGTACACTCCACTACATATAATTTTGTTTTTTTTGTTCATTGAAATAAATAAAACGTTTTTCTGTTTTTGTTTTTTAAAAATGTATTTTAATTCCCTTTGCAGTCCTTTCTGCATTTTTCTAAAGGGCTATTGTAATAGTTTCGTTACATGTATTAATAAATTTATGTGTATTTAATTAAAATAGCTCAATAGAAAGAGTTTTTTAACCAATAAGCATAAATAGAAGACAGAAGCAGAGTCAAAGGAAAATAAGAAAAAATCGCTTGTGAAATTTAACGGCGTTTAAAGCGATTGTCCTTCAGATGTAATTGCAAGCAGATCAATAAGATAAATGTTAATAAAAAGGTTCAAAGTTAAAGATCTTTAACAGTTGAGATTTAATTTATAGCAGTTATTAGACGCTTAATTTAAACAATATTAAAATAATCCCCAAAGAGTTGAATTTCTGATTCTACAACTAAAAGTCGAACTAATAACTTGCTCCGTGCTGTGCTCCTTGCCACTTGCGGCATTTTTCTGCAACCCGCTCAACGGTCACACTCTCCTATCTCGCTGGTAAACAATTTGAAAATTTGCATTTTGCTTTAGTTGCTAAATCATCCGCGCAAATTGTTCAACAAAAGAAGTGCTAAATTGAATAATTGCAGGGGCTGCCAGCGGATGAGCCAGCAGATGAAATAAAAAATAAATCACAACATAAGACCAGACGACAAACAAACCGATTTTGCAATTTGGCACAGAGCCAAAAAAGAGGAAAGCAAGAAAAAAACATTAAAACAAGAACGAAAGGTGAACTATTTAACCGCAAAAAATACACGGTGAAAAAAGTGAAAATAACAGCTGGCCGGCTCAGGTGGTGTGTGCCTGCAATTGAATTAGTTTTTTATGTTAACGCGGCCCTAAGTACACAGCTACAGATAGAGATACTAACAACAACAAAGACAACAATCTGTGGATAAACCGGCAACAGCTGAAATTATAGCCAGTAGACGAAAGAGGCTTACGTAAGCAATTGCAAACGTTTAATAAAAACAATAAAAGCAAGAGACCGAAAATGGCGCAGGTATCCAGTAAGTATTGGGTAATTTACCTGAAGTCTCAATAAAGTCTGATTATCTCTAACGTTCCAAATTCAAGTTAAAACTTTGCAGAATGTTTATATTTCGTTTATTCAACTCTATTCCTCATTCATTTTCAATTATTGTTAAATTTCAACTATTATTGCTTTATAAAAATATATTTGTGATATAAAAATATAAATTAAAATTGAAACTTTAAGTTTATGTATATTCGTAACCGTTTTTATGTTAAAATAGTAATTTTATAGCATACTTTAAGAGAACTTCCTATCTGGGATAGACGTTATCTTAGAACATTTTAAAAATATGAAAACAATTTTTAAGTCGTATCAATAAAATCTTTCAAAATAAATAAAGAATAAAGATAATTAAGATTTTAACTTAAGGTTTTACACCACCTACGAACTAGTGGAAAAAACTGTAATGTTTACTTTATAAAAATAATATTATTTACATATAAAAATTATTTATAAAAAAATATATTCAATAAAATAATTACCTCTCTCTAGCCCTCATCGATGTGGATAAGCCCCTCTTCGACCTCAGCAGCTTTGCTGGTCGCTTCCAGTACTTCGCCTGGATGACGGATCCTCGAACGGTGCTCGTCTCCAGCGATCGCCTGCTGGAAGCCAAGACCATGATTGAAAAGTACCGGAAGGGCGATCAATCGCCGCTGGTGAAGCCGGAGGAAGTTCACTACAACATGAAGCTATATAATTCGGCCTTTCATCCGGATACCGGCGAACTGCAGAATTTCTGTGGCCGCATGAGCTTTCAGGCAAGTCTCGTGATGGTTTCACGGCACGTGGCCTGATCCCTAAAATAGAGAAACAACGTCTGGTGAAGACGTTGTGAATGAATGGGTTGCCAAAAAAAAAAGAAAAACAAAAATAAAAAAACAGAAAAACATAGAGACACCTATTTAACACTAGACTGCAGGGTATTTTATCAGATTTACCTGAAGGCTTATCTTATGACATTGTAAAACAGTTTATTAAATTTTAGTTGAGATTAGGAGAGGCTTTCTCAAGGTTACAATGGTTTACAAAGTTTATAAAAGATATAAAAACTAAATTCGAGATGAAATTAAAACAAACGTTTGTCAGAACATTTAAATGAATTATTTTAAGACTGTAAAAGAGATGAAAAAATAGTTTCTAATGAGTTCCCTAAGCTTAAATTATATTTTTTTGTATTTAATTGTACTATTTCCCTATTTCCTAACAGTTTCGTTAATTAATGATTCTTTTTCACTAATTGTCTTGTGTTTTTTAGGTCCCCGGTGGCATGTTGATCACCGGCGGCATGCTGGCCTTCTATAGAACCGTCCCAGCCGTGGTGCTCTGGCAGTTCATCAATCAATCCTTCAATGCTGTGGTCAACTATACGAATCGCAATGCCAATTCACCCACCAGCGTTACGCAGCTGGGCGTGGCCTATGTCTCGGCCACAACGTCCGCTTTAATAGCCGCCATCGGATGCAAGAACTATTGGTCTAGGAAGGCGAGTCCATTGTTCCAAAGATTTGTACCCTTTGCTGCTGTGGCGGCGGCCAATTTTGTCAACATTCCGCTGATGCGACAGAATGAGATACTCAATGGCATCGAGGTGAAGAATTCGGAAGGAGAGATTGTGGGACAGAGTCGATTGGCTGCCATTAAGGGCATAGGTGAGGTGATTGTATCCAGGATTGCGATGGCAGCGCCCGGTATGCTAGTGCTGCCTTTCATCATGGAAAGACTGGAGAAACTGCCCGCCTACAGGCGCATCAAATGGATAAATGCTCCGTTCCAAACCCTAATGGTTGGCTGCTTGTAAGTAGACTTACACAAACACCTTTTCGGATGTTTAATTAATATGAATTCCTTTTTAGCCTCTGCTTTATGGTGCCCACAGCCTGTTCCTTATTCCCACAACAATGCACCCTGGACACATCCACCATGCGCACCTTTGAACCGGAACTGTATGAGAAAATGGAGAAGACCACAAGTGGCAATGTGCCCAAGCGCGTCTATTTTAACAAGGGTCTGTAAGAGCTTGGATTTCTAGACAAAGACAATAATCTGTTTAGTCGTCGTGTTTGTTTTGTAGAGCATTTATTGTATCCAAATCGCGCAATATGCTGTGTTTGTTCCTTTGTCTTTTGTGTCAATTGTCGTAGTTTAACTAAGCCGAAAAGATTCTCAAATTCATGATACAATTATGTATTTGTATCATGCTCATATCTATGGAAAATGTTAATATTTAAGGACCGTTCCAGGTTTTACCCAACTGGTTTTCAAATCAAATTCAAACCTAAATGTTAAAATGGGTTAAAAGTGAAGAAATAGAAATTTAGAAGCATATAGGACCTGCGATTTGTATTAATTTAAGAAGTTATTGTTAATTAAGATAAACAAAAATATGAGAATCTAAATCCATCGTTCCTAGAGCAGCTAATATGATCATAATTAAAGATTTAACATCTTAACAAAAACTCCTTAAACACCATTTTCCAGCAACTTTATATATCTTCTTGTAAATCCTTTAAAAGTAATACCTGGAACAAGATTTAAATGTTTAAATATTAAGCCAATTAACTTGTCATGTACTTAATGGGTATTATTTTTGTGAATGTCCTAAAATGTGTTCAAAGATTCTGATATATCGAAATCAATTTGGTGAAGGTATTAAAGCCAACGAGTATAATCGATTTTAAAATGTGTTTAATCAGATAATTATAAATAATGAAACTGATTCATTAACTAAAAATTCTTCTAAATGCCCATAGATATAATATTATACAGGTTCTAAGCCACAAAGATCAAGCTATAAATTACAAAACTAATTTGCAGTAAAAATGCTTTTTGTGACATAAATTATATTACTAACTGGCTCATTTCGATTAGTTTTTAGCACTTAGTTTACTCACATGTTGAAAATAAATGTTTTGAAAGAGAAAACACATTTGTTTACGGGCTTTAAAAACGGTTTTATTAGTTATGTATGTTCTGGTATTCTGTATAAGTATATATAGTATATATATCATTATACATAACGTTTGCGGGGCTTTCGTTTATTTAGATATTCGGTTTTTCATTTCATCGTGTTGTAAAGTTTACAAAATGTGCAAAACACAACTAGGTAGCTATAGATTATTCCATTTCCATTTCGTTCTTTAAACATTGACACACTTCTCCTTCATTATTGTTTGGTTGAAGCTGCAAGGTGCTGCTCAGTGCTACCAACGCGCGCGCCTTAAATCATTTCTCTTTGGACTTTTTCTGTTTGTTCAAGGTACAATTTCGATTTTCGTTAAATGTATGTAGTTTTGGGTATTGTATTTATTCTCGCTTTTTACTTTGCTTTGTTGGCACTGACGCTTAAAAATTCTTATTATCTCGTGCGCTAAAACATTGATGGGGAAAAAATTCAACACTCAGATGGTACAATGTATGTAAAAATTGTTGCTTGAGAGAAAACGAGAAAAACAAATTTCAACAAATATTCTTACTCCCAATTTTGTTTTTGTGGAGACAAAAAATTTCGATTCCATTTTGTGGCATTTCGCTTGTAAAAATTGGTTTGTTCTTGTGGCCTTTTTGTTGTGCTGCTTTTAAGTATTGGAATTTGTCACATGGATCATCAGCAAACATTTATTTAATTATATTTTTAATACATTTTCCATTTTTTTTCCTTAATTTATCGAATATTAAGTGGCAAAACTTTCGATACACAATTATTTACTTGGGGGGGCATTTCGAATATTCTCTTTTCAATGCCGCTTCAAAAGTTAGTAATTGTAAGTGTGTATTCTCATATATTTTATTTTATACTGACTGAGGCTTTTTCAACATTATTAAATTGGCATTTTGTAACTTGCTTAATGCGTAAGTTATTCTTGTGTTTGTTTTTTTTTCTTTAGTTTGGTTTCTGGCGCTTAGCTGGGAAAGCTCGTTCAAAATCGTAGGGGTTTTCCTCTTGCAAAAAATCTTATTAGCTAACAAGCTTCCTTTTGAACAGGAACTTCGATCCGTATTTTTAGCTGCCTAATCCAAAAATTCATTTCAATTCAATTTTCCACAAAACAATAAATCAAGACAAAACTCCAGGGAAAATTGGGGAGAACCCGGAGAACCCCATGGAATCAGCATTCGCCACAACATATCGCAATCCTCAAACAAGCATTGGACTTATTTCCTGAGCTTTAAAATTTAGAATATTCGGACCATTAAACCACTTACCACATCTTAGCCTTTATCTTTGCCAAATTTTGTCCATCAGTCAAGCTCTAGCTGGAAGCAAATCCTAGCCTGAGGCCAAAAAACTTGTTCTTTTAGCCCTCATTAAAAATCCAACTAACCCATTTTGTCTGTTCCTTTTTTCTTTTTCATTATCAAATTCTCTTTTAAATCGGGATTTTCCTCTACATTAATATAAATATTATTTTTTTTTTATTGCGCACAGCCTTATTTTTTCCAAAAAGTTTCTGGGTTTTTATATTAGTTTTGTGTTCTTCATATATAAACCGTAGATTTTTCATTCATTTTTGTTTTTCTTTTTATAGTTTATTTTTATTTTATTTTTTTGCTAAACTTCACCTGATAAATTTTGTACCAACATTGCCCCACTGGAAAACAGCTGACATACAACTTGATTTATTTTTTATATCCATTAAATAACAAATTATCCTTTTATCCTTTGCCTTTCGTTCCATCTCCTGCTCTGTTCCAGCATCTTTAACATTTTTTGTATTTGGTAGAAAATATGTTCCATCATAAAATCCTTTTACTTTTACTTTTACTTTTACTTTTACCTCTATGTGTGGTCTTTGTTGCCAAGACCACCGCCCTTTAAAAACCATAAAAAAGTATTTGCTCTTGGCAAATTGCATGGAGTTCAGGTTTCTTCTCGGTTTTTTCTTCTTTTTTTTTTGTGTTGTGCAAAATATGTTTGTATTTTATTTTCTTGTTTTTAGTTTTTAGTTTGTTTTCTTTTTCATTTTTCAATTTTAAAAATTCTTCGATATTCGGTTTTTAGTTTCGCTTTACACTTATATATGACTTGGCATTCAGTAGTTGTAATTATATAAAGGGGACTCCGGGGACTTCCTCTTGCCTAACAAGTTTTACATTTATAAACGATTTTCGAGTTGTTTAGTAAAAATTACAACTAAAAATAAAACTATATATATATATGTGTGTGTGTGTGTTATGCCTAGATAAAAACTGTTTAAAGTTTTCAATTATTTTTTATTTCTTTCCTTCGGCTTTCATATATATATATTCTCTCTTGACTTGGCTTACGAGTTAAATACATACAAACATGTACATTGTGGTGTATATATATATAAATATATTTTATATATTTTTTGTAGTTTCTGGTTTTCTTGCAGTTGCAGTTTGTAGTGTGGATAACATTGGATTTTGTTTGCATTATTAGACCTTAAAATCGTACATAAACATTAATTTATTTATTAGGTATTAATTAATATATATTTTTCCTTCAAACTCGACTCGAATCTTTAGTTGGGAATTGTAAGTTCCGGCCAGGTTCCAAGTTTGAAGCGGCTCATATGTATGTATGGGGGTATTTTGGGTTTTCAGTGGGGAAAAGCTTTGCTATTTAGACCGCCGCCTCGTCACCGTTGTAGCCATCCGGCTCCTCCTCGGCCATCTCCTGATCTCGTTGCTGCTGCACCACCTCAACCACGGAAACCGCCTCCGCCGTCGTTGTTGTCGATGTGGATGAACTGGTGGTGCTGGCCGGCGACATATTATCCGGATTAACGGCCAGGGAAATGGGCGGCGGTGATGTGGCCACGGCGGCTGCCACCAGCATCTCTTGACTTGGCGGCAGCACAAAACTCTTCCCGCCCAGCTGATCTCATTTGAGACCCGTGTCCGACGACGGAGTCCAGCGATCGAACTCGATTCCCGAGTCGGGCGACACACCGGTGGCCTTGGCCAAGTGGGCGGCCATAAAGCCACCGGTTTGCATGCATTTGCAGTCCGGCGCAATGCAATTGCAAGAGAACTTGGAGCCGCGGCCGCAACGCGAGGCCACCACCACACTGGGATTCGTGGTGAGCACATTCGAAACGGAGCTTGCAGGTGATGCCGAACCCAGGCCCATGCCCATTCCCAGGCCCTGGCCAACGACACTGGTGCTCATCAGCACGCCGGACTCGTCCATGGCCTGTCCATCGCCCGGACTCAATCGCAGTTGACTCTCGAAGGACTGCAGCTGCTGCATAAAGTGGAAGTTGGGCGACACATCCGGCTTCCGGTCGCGGACCATCATGAAGGCGTCGTTGAGACTCAGTCCCCGGGTGTGCATCAAGTAGGCGAGCGTCACGGTAACCGAGCGCGACACCCCGGCCAGGCAGTGGACCAGCACCGCCGAGTTCGCGGACCGCGCTTCCTCTGTGAATTTTTAGGAATAGAAAAGGCATAACATTAGAGATTTTCACTGATAAAATGACATGATGTCATAAAGCCAATGCATCATGTTCTGTGACAAGCGAGAGTCATCACAACAAAATAAACAATACAACAGAAATGCTTATTCCGGTTGCAAGGTCGGAACGAACCCGCATTAAAGCCATGAAAGCTTTGTATTATTTGTATTAAATGTATCATTAAAATATGAATACAACTTGATTTATTTGTATCCTTTATTAATTAGCGCACAAAAAGAAATATCTGTGGTTTTGAAATCAATTGAAGAATGTCTAAAAGATTGCTATGAGGTTTAAAGTATACAATTAAATTATGTAATAATACTTTTGGTCGCTAGTAGAAAAGTGTTTCAAGAGGGAAATCGATAAATTAAATCGACAAAGTTAACATCATATCGAAAATATCGTTAATATTTATATATGGTATTTTTAAGTATCGAAAAAGTATAAAAAATATATATATTATTTAAAAATGTATCAAGTATAAATGTTTTTTAATTTATTGGTCTCAAATATCGACTCAAAAATCGATCAATTATCGATAAATCGATATCAGCTCTCATTTCTAATATTAACTTGTTGTAGTTTTGTACAGAATTAAATGATTTGCCATACTTTTCGGCACCATTTAAGCTAATTTCAAATCTAAATATATTTCTGTGGCCGCTCTGTAAGGATTTAATCTTAAATATTTGCTATAGTTATTCAATTTCACCCACACCTACCTATAAACTGTATGGCATCTGGGAAATGCATGGCCAAATCCTGTGAATAATGATCGGTGATCGGTATTTGCAGATACTTGATAATGCCCAATTTCTCGAACTCATTTGGCAAGTCCGGTGTCACATTCAGCACATACTGGAAGAGGGATTAAAAATTCGTTAGTATTTATTTAAGCAACCTTAAAGACACCTTTTAAACTCACCTTAATGTTGTACCTTTGCAATGCATTCGAGTCGCAGCTGTGCGAGGCATTTCCCAGGAACAAAAGTCCTGGAATTATCTCCACGGGCGCCTCATTGAAATTGTGGTGATGATGGTGATGATGATGATGGTGGCCTGTGCTCTCACAGTCCGATGATTCAGCCGAACTGCTGCACGCGGAATCGGAATGCGGTGTGGAAATGCGTAGGGATCTGAAGGGGGTAGGGGAAAACAGATTACATATAAAATATATGCAAGGCTTTTCAAGTATACAAATAACTTACCTAAGACCCATTAACTGATCGGTCTGTACATTGCGACTAGATTCCATTTCTTTGTTGTGCGCTTGGCTATCATCCTCGCACCATTCCGGAAACGCTTGGCGAAAACTGGAGAAGCCATCTGAAAGATATGGAGCGAGAGAGGTGGAAACTTTAGAATGCTTTTTGAACTATGCGCATAGCTACACTTTTGGCCGCCGCTCTGTGTCATTTGAGGAGGAGCAGCAGCCTCTGGAATTCGACGTTCGTTATGCTCGGCCAAGTGTAGCCCTTTTGGGTCTTTCGCGTCGCGTTGCTTCGCGTCTTTGGTAACACGACAAGCTACTGCTACTGCCTGCTGCTATTAGCCCAAAACCCAAGCCAAGTATGCGTGAAAATTCTTGCAAGCGAATCTCATTCATAAAAAAAAGGGCTCAAGAGGCAATGGAGGAGAGATAGGGGGAGAGTGCAGAGTGAGATCTGCTTTTCTTCAATTGGAAACGGAAGTGCCAACGGAAATGCTCTTCCTATATTTATAAGCTTGAGAATGGTATGGAAATTGTCATCAAAAAACGCAAACTGCTACTGCTGCTGCTGCTGCTCATCAGCATAACGCAAAACGGAAGCTTACAATTTTCTACTTGACGTACGAACAAAACTACAAGCAAATAAAGACAAAAAGCATAAAACAAATTGAAATAAAGCAGAAAAGTTCAGTGTTATCAACAAACTTATTGGTCATCGGGTGGTATACGCACTAACTCTTCCACTTCTCAATCTCTGTGCACTTCCAGCTGAACTTTATAAATAAACCAAGATATGGCCAAGGGATGGGACAACGGTAGCGGTAGGAGGTCGGGCGGGGTCTTTGCTATTTTTGCCGAGGCAGAAAAAGAAGCAGAAGCGGCCATGGCCATGGATATCAATCCGCACAGAGTATGACATGGCAAACTGCATTTGATAGCAATTTCCTCCTCAAACAAACTCAGTTCGACTTTGAGTTCCATCGAATGGTTCAGAAAAGAGTGGAAAAACAGAGGAAATATGTATATATATAGATGCAAATAAACTCTGGTTGGGGTGGCAAATACACATTTACATACAAACATAACTCGGAAACGCGCTGGCTAAGCTCTTTTAATGGAAAACGCTTTTGTCAGGGGGGAAAAGGTTTAAGCGAGGCTATTTGACGGTTTTTGCAAATTAACAGTTTGAGATTTTTAAGAGGAATGTCAAAGTTTTTTTGTTTTTATAGGTACTTTGTTTGTGCAAAAATATAATAACTTTATAACTAGTTTTAATTTTTAAATTGATTGTTTCTCAATTAATTTTACCGTAAGAAATTATATTCCTTCGATAACACATTTTAAGCTTTTTACCAATACATGTCGCATATTTATTAATGCGATAATTCAAAAAGTTTATTAATCGTTTAAGTATTAGTATTAAGTATTATTTATCTAAAGGTTCAAAGAAAAAGAGAGCAAAGCACATTTGTAATCGATAATTATGTCAAAAATAATAATAAAAATAAGCACTTTGCTTAAAATTTTTTATTTTGTTAAATAGTGTCTCTAAAAAAATTAAATAAAATAGAACATCAAGATCAGACGACTACAAATAGGGTCGATTTTACTTGATTACTTTTTAGAAATAAATGCTATATATTTCCCAAAACTAACCTATCCAGATCTAATAAATCTCTCTTCCATTTAAAATGCGTAACCTCCACCCACAAGCTTTTAGATACAACTCAGAGCCCCGTTCCTACTTTTACAGGTAACTTTCCCTACTATAAACGCCAGCCATCATATAGTTATTCACAATTTGTATCTGCCCATATGGCCATATCGTTTTGTATTCCCCTCCCTAATCACACAAATATACCTGTGCGAGTGTGCGAGTATCTATATCTTTATAGTTTTTTTTTTCTTCTATTTTTTTATACTTTTTTGTCACGTTCTGTGTCACACTTGTGAGTGCTTTTGTGTTTAGATTGTTTCATTGATGAGTTCACACAAAACAAAGACGAAAAAAAAACAAATAAATAAAAACAAAAACCACAAAAGCAATCGTGAATAACAGTGGAAACGACCTTCAAAACGTTGAAAATGTAAACTTGAAAAAAAGCGCGTCAACAAATTGCTGTTGAACTGAACAAAGCGTAAACTAAATATGAGCAAATAATAACAAAAAAATATATATATTATATATGCTTTTGAGTTTGAGTGTATTTTCATATTTGTTAGAAAACCGGATTTTGGCAATATCACACCCACAGCACCTGGGGAGGAATATAAACCACTGAGCCAGCCACCGAAACCCACTGAAAATCCACTCAACCAAGTCGCCCCCACAGGGCCACAAATTTCTTGCTATTATTTTATTTTAATTATTAAAAAAAAAAGAATATCTAAAGTTTGAGAGTTGAACTTTCGAACGTTATTTGATTTTTGGGTATTACTTTTTTTTTAGTTAATCTCGCCCCCATATTATTATTATTAATTATGTACGTAGTTTTATTTAGCTTTATAAACAATTAATTCAATCATCACAGCTTGTAACTCCCTTGATCATTATAAATCCTAAGTGCTTGGGAGTTTTATTTGTATTTTTTTTAGAACAAATTATTTCGCTCATTCATTGTTATTTTTTATTTGTTTGTTTTTAATTATAGTATACCTAAGGCTGTTTTTTACTCTTTCTGCTTATCTGGCACTCTCTCGTTTTTGTTTATCTGCGTGTGTAAATATAAAAAAAAAAAAAACAACGACCGTAAAAAAGAAGACAAAACGTGAGTTAAATATCTTTTAGCCACCAGCTTTGCCGCAGAGATACGACGGGCGCACACCCACAATCGCAGCTCTATTCATTCACAGGTACCACTTCACCCTTTTTTTATATATACTTTTTATTTATTTATTTCCTTTTTTTTTTTTGCTCCCAACGGATATGACGTAGGTGAGTTTTCTATGTTTTTTCTACAATTTGTTTCTCTCTTCTCTATTTTTGCCGCATGAAAACAGTTAGCAAAGTGTTTTTCGAGGGGAGGAGGAGAGTTAGCCCTTATATGGTTTGCCATTCTGTGGGCGTATAGTGGTGTATAATTCATTTGCGGTTTCAGATGACGCAGATCCCTTAAGTGGAACGAGCTCTAGGCTGTGAATGCAGAGAACCCGATATGCCGGATCGCGGGACACGTACATCGGACGTACATCCATTGATGGATTCCATGGAGACCGCCCCGAAACCAAACCGGAAGTGGAACGAACGAGCGAACGAACGAGCACATGCATGCAGCGGAACACGACACATTGCGCCCATTTTCCAGTTTCCCCCCCTAGACATATGTATGTACATATATCTATTTATATGGTTTTTTGTTTACACTGACGATTTCGAAAGTTTTCCAAGGAAAATGGTTTTTTAAATACTGAAACTTTAGGGAATTTTTTTAGGATTTTTAAACAACATAAAAAGTTGCCTGGTTTTTATTTTGTAATATTTCCTCCTACTTTCCAATTTCATCTTTAATAAAATTCCTTATAATCCTATTAAATTAAATAAATAATGTAAAATAGTATTTAAATTTATTTAAAAAGGGTTACAAGTCTCCCGAATTTCATTATGTAATATTTCATTCAAGTTTCTCATTTTATTCTTCAACAAATCCCCTATAATTCCATATAGTACACATAAGTCAGTCCTAAAAAATTTCTAGTTGCAATCCAAATATTTTTTTAGAGCTTAAAATGCCTTTTACTTTTTTTAAATTATGTTTGGAATTTTCAAGCTATTTGGTTTTACATTTTTTGTGTTCACATTATAGCCATGCCTTTACCGTATCCACACAAAATGCCTTTTTAATCACTTGCCGCCCATAAATTCTTTAGCCGCATTCCATGCAACCGTAGCTATGTTTTTTTTCCTGTTCGAGTTTAACAGATTGTTTGTCGTAGGGATTTTTGTAGCCATAAAACGGGGTGTGTGTGTTTAGAGTTTTGAAGTTGAGGAAATCGATATTACGCATACGCAATGTGCACCTTGTTTGTAGGGGCCTCTCTGGTCTGGCAAATGCATTCAGCCGGTCGTTGCACAATACCCAGATACTCTCAGAAACTCGGATACCTACTATATAAACATATATATATGCATGAATGAATGAAAAAACCAGACCACGAGACAACGACACCGCCGCCTGCAGTTCAATGCTATTTGTCAATGAGTCAGTAGTCCCTCCGTCCGCCAGTTGTGTCTTACGGAGAACACTGAACGTCGAACGTCGAACGAGGAAGAGTCGTAAAACACATCGACATAATGCGAGTCGCATTTGGGGCCCCCATCATATCCATTAGTCGTATGCATATAGAGCATTTAGTATCTCTCGCCCATTGATGTGGGCGGGTGCGTATGGCATGTGTGTGAGTTGTTCCCCCAACCCAACGTGGCCCCAATTTTGTTTACATTTTTCTCTCCACCCCAAAAAAAAAAGTTATATTTTTTATGTGCCTTTCACTGAGGGAAATATTAAAGTTTTGAAATGAAAAATTATATTTTAGAGATTTCTAAGCTTATAAGTTTGTTTTTTACTCTTCTTAATATCTGGGCAGTATTTAAATTGTTTTATTTTTTATTTTAACAAAGCTTAAGTCAAAGCTTATATTTTTATCAAAGTTTAAAGTCTGTTTTATTAAATATATTCTGAAAATATGTTTGTATTTAAAATAATTTTCAGATTATTAGCATTTAAACTTTACGTAAAAATTTATAAAAAATAAAGAACCTCAACTTTTCTCCCAAAAAAAAAGCAAATTTCCTTTTTTCCAGCTTGGCATAAACAAAATGCAGTAGAAAAATGTGGCTGGGGGGAAAAAACCAAGCCAGAAGGAAGAGGAAAACTTGAGGAAAATATTAATGTCTGCCACTTCCGTCTGCGTTTATTTCGAAGAAGGAAATGTGGCTTTTCCGAGCATAGCATTTTCTTTGCTGTCGCTGTGAATAATTTCTTAATCAAGTACTCGGTGCTCAGTGCTCCGCTCCCGTTCGCCTTTGGCTTGTCTGCCTGCCTTCATAATGGCCGCATAGCGTTGACATTTTAACTACTCGCACTCGTCGTGTAAAAAGAACGGAAGTTGATTGATTACAAACTGATTGATTGATGCGATGATGAGGGGAGAGACACACGGCAAGAGACCGAACCTGGCGAAATGTCAGAGAAGCACGAGATTACTTGGGGAGAGGTCTGCACTTGGCCTGTCCTTGAAACGGCAACCAAAGGCTCCTCCTTGGAGGCGTTGTAGTAAAAACGGAAATTATGGCAGTGTTTGCATATGAGAAAAACGCCCTCAAAGTTAACCGGCTGGCATTTAAAGGGACTTTTGAAATATTGATTGGCGATTGAAGATGGAAGAAAAAGTTTAACAATAATTGATTTTAATCAATCAAAGATTGTTACACACAAGATTTTGATCGATTATCTATCATAAATATGTACTAGAAACTTTAAAAGATAAATAATATATTATTGCAGGTTACACGTGCACGTATTTATTAAATAAATATAATAATAATAAATTAATAAATATTAGAAAAATAATATTTGTTTAAAAAGAAAATTTTAAAAAGGAAAGGTTCCAAGTGATTTATTACAAAAATGTATATGAAAATTTTACAATTAAATGTAACTAAAATTCCCAAGTACGAATTCGGCGACAAACTAAAGTTTTTTTTTATAGCAACTGAAATATATTTATAAAAAATATATTAATATAACTTGTAGAGTATCAGTAAAAATAAACCTTTTTAACACTTGCTTTGATTTATTTGATCAGGAAAGGAGCCCAGTTCTCTACAATCATGTGTTCTACTGTACCTGGGCACATTCAACTGGCCCGGGCACGTAACTGCCGAACGGGCTACAAAAAAAAATGGGCTTACAAAAAAATAAAACAAAAATGACAGTAAAAAAAATATAAAAAACGAGAGCTCAAGTCACTATGGCTGCTGTTTTTTTTATTTGTATTATGTTTTTTTTTTGCAACAAAGACGGTTGCTGCCATGTTTAAGTTGTTGTTGTTGCTGATGTTTCAGTCGTAGGAGTCGCCCACACCGGCAACTTTTTAGCCTCTGAAAATCCACCGCCTACGGGCAGTAAATCCAAAAACGAACGTAACAACTGCAGCAAACAAAAACACAACACAAAATTCTAAATAAATGCCTCGCCCACAAGAAAATATTTGGGTATGTGGAAAAAAACTAAGAAGAAAAATAAAAATAAAATAAAATATTATATACACACATAAACCCTGTAAAGGTAAAGCATTTTTATGCTACTGCACCTGATACACCCTCACAAAAGTGAAAGAGTTTGCCTTCACACAAAAGCCGCCTCTTTCGAGCCAAAATTGCTTTTATGAATGAACTCAGCCATAATAAGGAAAGCAAAGAGATGGCAAAAATAAAAAATATATAAAAAAAAGCCGGGCAAAACCACGTAGGTAAACTAAGTGGCAACTTTGCACGCAACTATTTGCACAACCCACAACATACATGTATGTACATACATATGTACATATTTGCATGGAAATACCCCCTGATACATACATAGCTAAAGTCCATTTTCATTCCATTTCATTCATTCATTCATGCATTCAATTAAGTTTTACGCTATTTTTTTCCTCAACTCAATTTGCTGCAATTGAGGCGAGGATAGTGTGGAGAACCAGAGTGAAATAGTGAGATAGGTTTCGACACGGTAAGAAATTAGGTAATATTATGATGGTTTTTAAACTAGGAATTATATAATTTTAAACACGGATAGGCGCTTATTATCTGACTTTGCTGCAAACAAGCAAATTTGGAGATTACATCGTGCTTTATAGAAATAATAAAGCATCCCTACCTAAAGTTTACAAAAGCCCTTCCTCTAAGAGATTTTTTTTATTGGGTTCCCAGCCTTACATTTTGAGTTCAATCGAGCTTATAAAGTTTATATAAGATTCAGAAACATATCATAATACAAAAAAAAAAACAATTTATTTCCTACCTATATTTTTTTATAGTTATTTAAAATTTGTTTTCATTACTCTACCATATTTTTTTTTCAGTGCCCCACTACTGACGACGTGCGACATTATAATTTTTCTTTTTAGCTATTTTATGCCGTCATTGTTGCCACTTCCGCATTATTGCAAGCAACAGGAGGAGAATAGAATGTTACTGGTCATGAGAGACGGAGCTTAGTCAGCGCATCAGTTGCTCACTTAATCAGTTAGATGGTTCACTCATTCAATACGGCCTCACCGACTGAGTGGATAGTTAGTTAAATAAGCTAGTTAGTTATACTTAGTCGGTCGTTCTACATCGCTGTACAAGGTAATAATGACTACAAATGAGACATGTGGGAAGCTCCGAGGGGTAACGAAAATGATTAGTGACGAAAGCTGAATGAACCATTAGGTATAATGGTTGCAAGGGGAATCGTTATTAGGTAAATAATAACAAGCTTGCGCTAGTTTCTTAACTTATTTTTAAATAAAAATTTATAAATATAGATTCCAAGAATTAATAAATTTAAAAATATATATTTTTAGTTTTCTAAAGAACTGACAAGACATGTGACGAATGATTTCATTTATTCAGACGTGCTCAGGATTTAAAATACTTTTGCGTTTTTTCATTTTAAATACAAATTATATGAAATTTAACATACCTTTTCATTATAATTTTGTTATATCATTTGTTTCAGTTTCATAAAATCAATTTAAATTGATATTCATATGAAAACATATTTATCCCACTTCCGTTGAGTTACAAAAAAGTCCTTCTTTTACTATTTACAGAGTTATTCATCAGTTATTATTCAACCTGCCATAAAACCCTGTTTGCTCCAGAACTCGACTGCTCTTTAAGTACTCCCCAGGTAGACATATGAATATTCCCACTTACATCATTTCCCAGTTCAGACAGACACACAAATTCAACGATTAGTCAACAATTGAACGGACTTGTAAGCCGCCTCACCTTGTGTTCCATAAATTTTGTGTGTGTGTGTGTTTTATTTTTTACCATCTAATGACCTCCTCTAATGGATGCGGGGGATGGTAGCTAGGGGGATTACCTTTTGGCATCCATGCTCGGGTCGCTGGCAAAATGTCAAATTGCGTAAGCCAATCAATCAAAATGTAAATAAGCAAAAACCTAATTTTGGTCTAGGGCACGCCCCGAAAATTTCCCTAACCCAAAACATCCTGTCGTCCCGCTTGCCACCCGGCTTTGTCCCTCGGGGAGCTGTGAGCTATAAATAGCAGGAAGCCGCAGCTTTTGCAGCATTACATTACCCCAGGACACAATTTGGGTCCCGATTTGACACTTGGAAAAAATCCTTTTTTAAGTATTTAAAATTTAATTAAAGATTTAAAGAAAAACAAGGGGTTTAAGGAGACTTTAAAAAAATATTTTCTGAGATATTACTGGAAATACCAACAATTTCATTGAAATAGATACCAAAATTGGCAAAAAGATATATTTGGAAATATTTCTCAAAAATAATATTAAACATCCTTCTTACTAAATATTAAAAAAAAAAAAATAATAATAAAAATTGAATTATTAAGTTTAAAAAATCGACTCCTATCGTAATTTTCCCCAGTGCATCTCGCGACCCGACCACAGATCCTTTTTTGCTGGCATGTGTCTGTGCGTTTGCCTTCGAGCTTCTCTGGATGCCGCATTATTAATTAATTATATTTCGCTGTATTTGCTTGAAAATGGCAACTGACGGTGTGGAGGCGAACCGAAGTTCGGCAACATTGCATAGGGAAAACACGTATTTTCGCATTGGAAAACCAACCAATCCAGGATAATTGAAGTGAGCCGAGCGAGCTTTGTAACTGTATATGTATACTGTAAGTGTGTGTGTGTGTGTGTGTGTGAGGATTGGAGTGTGTTTGGGTTTCGGGTTTTCAGGACGAAGCTTTTCAAATGGGGTCAAGTTTAATGTGTGCAGCTTGCTTCCTGTTGCCGCTTTTTGCTCTCTGATGCTGGGGCATCGTAATTGCAGGGGGATTAACTTTTGCCTTTTTGCAATGTCAGGAAAATGCAACAAGTCGCAGATAAAACAAGAAAGATAAACTCTCTCTTTTTACTCATTGAAAACTCAACGATTCCTTTGAAAAATATTCTATCTATTATTTTAAAATTGTAATACATTTTTTACATTCCCCAAATAAAAGTTTTTTTGTTAAATTGTTCCTGTAGAGATTTCTTTTCTTAGAGAAACAACTTTTCGTTTGCATAATAAAAGTTGAAAACAAAATAATAATAATAAAAGTAAAACGCACTTTGGGTCCAAATGCCTGGAATGCCCAGTTTTCCCATTCCCCCGCTGTGATGTCCAAAGCTTAAGCGCCCCACTGTGCAGACAAATAACAAAGGACAGAAGCAGCAGAAACAATAACAATAATAATAGCAACAGTTGTACGGTAGCATTTCATGCGACTCCAACAACAACTACAACGTGCGTTGAATTTCATTTGGAATTGAAATGCTGAAAGCGCCCAAAGCATAACGGGGGAGCGAGCTTCAGAGACCCAAGGCCCAGGGATTTTATAAATATTGCATATGCACCAGATGAAAGAATGAAAATACAGTGAAGCCAATCTTCAGAGAAGTTACATAAACTAAATATAAAATTGATGTAGTTTAAAATTTTGTTTAACAAAAAATTAACATATTATCAAACCTATTGGTTTAAAACTCAATTTCAAAAGTTCGTGGTTTTTTATTTTCACTGTACTCCCAATTGGATGCTCGTAAAATGGAAAGTCAGCCATTTTAATTTGGCAAATAACAAACCAAATTCATAAGCTACTAAAGTTACACAAAGGACCAAGGACATTTTGTGGCTGCACGCTCCCAATAGGAAATGACCGTCAAAAGAGAGGAGGAAGAGGAGTAGTAGTATATCGCCACCTCCCCCTCTTCAACCTCCAATTCCAATTCCAACTCGTTGACACAGCCCCGGCGGTCACAAGAAGTCCAATAAGAGGAGGAACGAGGAAGAACAAACTGTCAAGGGGAGCAGTTAAAGGGGAGGGGAGTGAAAGAGTGTGGGAGAAGAACATAGCAGATGTGAGAGTGAGAGGAACTAGGAACAGTCAGCAAAATATAAAAAGATTAAGGTTGCAGCGAATGCATAACACCCTAGACCACTTTTCCACTAATAGATTTCAATTAATGTGCAGTCTTTTATTTTGCAGTTTTTTTAAGCTGGCAGCCTTCTCTTTCCAAACCTTTTATCAGAGCTATAATGTCTAATTGAAAGGGTATAAGAAAGTCGAGAGAGCCCCCCACCCCTTTTCACTTGGTCCAGTGCATAAGCACAGACACGAACCACACATAAAAAAGAAGCTGGCAACAACAATTGCCCGCTTCTTCTGCAGCCTCTTCTTGTTCTTCTTCATCTTACTGACTGGCTGGCTCTTTTTGTCCACCCTTCCTTGATTCTTGATTCTTCGTGGCTCGTTCTCTGCTTCTGCCTGTGCTCTCCTCTTCGTCTTCTGCTCCACTCTTCCCGTTTTGGAATCTGTTGCTAATTTGCACTTTGATGAAATGCGTTCATGATGCTGTTGCTGCCGCCGCTGCTGCTTCTTCTTTTTTCTCCTACTCTTCCTACATCTCCTTCTCCTTGTTTGTTCATTCCTACTCGTTTTTTGTTGTGGCTGCTGCTATTACTGTAGATTTATGCATGCAAGCGCATCGACTACAACTTTTAGCTCCATTTCATTTTGATGGCCTCCTGCTTCCTCCTCAGCCTACACCTCCTTCTTCTTTTTTAGCTTTTCCTTCTTTCGCGACAGACAAAACGTTTGGTTGGTTGGTGTTCTTGTTAGTATTTCTGTTGTTGCCGCTGCTGCTGTTTGCTAATTCCAAGAATACAACAATTTACGCGTCGTCCCCCGCTAAGAAAAAAAAAACTGAATGAAGGGAAGCGCGTCTCCGCTCTCTATCTCCATCTCTTTTACACTCCCACTCCTCCGCCTTCTTTAACATTCTTTCACATTTGCAATGCGCCGTTGATTTTCTGTTTCTTATTCCATATGTGCTGATGTGTGTGCGTGTTTATGTTATATGCGCCCTGGAAACTTCCGTTGAACGTTGAGGTATGCCAGCCGCAAAATGAGAGTGGGAACAAGGGAGTGGGAGAAAGGAAAGAGACACGCCCGCACAAAATTTGACCGGAAATCTTTGTTGTTGCATGTACTGTGTTGTTATTGTTGTCCATTCAACGACTGTCAACAATGGAATGTTGCAAATACAGTAGTACTTCTTTAATTCCGAAAGAAGATTGAAAGGAAAGGAAATGTGGAATGATATTTAAATATATTAGGTTATTTATTGGGGATTTATTACATTTTTAACTTTCAAACATTCACAGTTTATGGTAACTGTAAGTATAATTTTCAAAATATTTCAAGTAAGTTCTCTTGTGTTCCCGGTCGCTTCAAACAAATTTGCAAACATTTGATCTTGCAAGTGGGCATCACTTTTCGGACGTTGTAACGTTAGTTAAGTTATCCATTTTCAACGCCTGCTTAATTACAATTACAGCCCACGCACACTTTGACCCAAATCCACTACTACTACTGGCCACAAAAACAGCAACAAAAGCACATTTGAAAACTTTTGGCCGTAGGCCGAAAGTCATTCTCCACTCCACTACTCTCCTCGCTATCGCCTTCTCCCTTGCACTAACTGTTGTCCAACGCCCTGTTTGTCAAATGTTGTTGCTGTCCTCCCTCCATCTTAGCTCTCTGTTTTGTCCCCCCCTATCTTGCCTCTCGCTCGTTCCCGCGAACTGTGATTACTTTATAAGATGCTGACGCCAACTCCAATTGGAAAGATGTCCGACTGTCTTTCGGTTCACTTTGCATGTGGGCATGCGACCAAAAACAACAACAAGCAGCAAAGTATTTTCGGAGAACACAGTGGGACAGGTGCAATGATGTACAATTAAATAATTAAATTGTTGAAAAAATATGTGGAAGGAATAATAAAGAATTTCATAAAGATAATTTAAAAATTTTCTAAGTAAGCGTAGGTCTTAAGCTGTTACTTAACCAAAGTTATTAAATACAAAATATGGAGCGGAAAAATAATGGGTTTATTTGATCAAATTTTAGTAAAGCGCAGGAGCTAAATGCAGGTTTAAGTCTTTTCTTTTATTACTCTGATCCGTGATGAAAGTTCCACTGTACATACAAATTTGGCCCAACGGCTTTTTTTTGCACGTAGGTGGGCAACCGAGCCAACTGTCTCAGCCTCTCAGTTATTTTTACTGTTTTTGTTTGTGTTGCTGGTTTTTTTTTTCGGTGAAGGCAGACCAGTTGCAGAGTTGCCTCAATGAAGAAGAAGAAGACGGGGAGAAGGAGGCTGTGCCAGAGGGGGTGGGAAGGAAAAATCAGAGGGGCGTGGTTGGAGGGGATGGTGACGGGTGGGAGCCACCGTCTTTGTGATGAATTATCATGAAATCGTAATGAGAGACGGTTCATTTGGTTGGCCTTGGGAACATGCCACGTGTTTTTTACCACAGTGAAACTTGGATAAGCTGAATTTGGTAAAAATAAAAACTGTAGAGCTCTATAACAACATAAATTATTTATTGTTTAAGTGCTGTATTTTACATTTCAATTAAAATATTAATTTTTTATGTGTAGTCTAAATTCTTGTCACCTTTCGTTATTCTCCTGTACTTTGTGAATAGTTTTCGGAATTGGTAAAGTGAAAATGCAGTGGAAACCATTTGTGTAAATCGCTGCTGGGGCCCAAAAACAATATCAAAGCCAACTCTACACGTCCCAGGCCAAAAACCACTAAAAACTAGACATGAGAAGAAAAATAAAAAGCAGCAACAAAAACCAATTCGTTAAAAACAGCAAATGAGGCAAACCACTCTCCGATTGGGAGAGCCAGTTGGAGAAAAAGCCAGTTGGGAAAAGCCGCCAGTGGAAATGCAGGCGGCGATGCGACGTGAAGCTGTTTTTTATGGCGCATGCGCAGCAGCCCGAGTTCAATCTCTATAAAAGGGTCGGGATGCCAACAGAGCGGAGCTTTGTATCCGCCAAAGCCATAAAAACACACGAAATAAAACAGAAACAGAAGACGGAAAAACATATAAAAGCAGACAAGTTCCCGCCGCTCTCATCGCGCATTTCTGATCTTTCCAATCAGATCCAGAGAGAGAGAGAGAGAGAGAGCGAAGGAGAGAGGTCTTCTCTCCAAAAAGAACGCAGCGGCGGCACCGGTTCGAAACTCTGCTAGATCTAATTGAATTAAATTCTGTCAACGGAAATGCTTAGTTTACGATACATATGTATGTAAGCTGCACTTTGGAAGCGATGAACCCATGTATTTATGTACATGTACATTATATATAGAGATGTACATGTACAGCTGGGGTCAATACAATAGTTTTTAAAAGGCTTAAAGGTTGGTTAGAAAAAAATAGACTGATTAAAAGTAGTTTCTGCCTAGAAAACACAATTTTTTTTACTTATTTCTTAACTTGAATTTGCAATTAATTTAATCTCCAAAATATAATACTATTTATGCTATATTATTTTGATCCAAACTGTACAACTGTGTGCAGCTTGGCGTTGTTCTATCCTATTTAGTTGGTGTGCCCCAGTTGGCCTCATCTTAATTGTTTTAATTCCGAGAAATGCATACAAAGTGGCATTTAATTAAAATGAATTTTACATCGGCGGCAGTGGCTGCTGCACTTGAAGCTGAATTCCCGTATCTGAAAGTCAAAAGGCTGTCCGCCGCAATGCATAATGCATTTTTTCTCATGCCACTCGCCCCAGGGACTTAATAAAGTTTTCATCGTTGTCCTGCGACTGAGCCGGAGACGGAGCCGGAAAAAAAAGAGACAAAGACCGCATAATTGCCCGTACTTGATTGAATTTCAAGGTTAATTAGCAGGCAAAGGCAGGGGGATGGTGATGGCCAAGGATTGGTAAACAGTTCTTGGCCAACTTTGCTCCGGCGGAAGCTTAAGATGATTATTACCGACGGTTGTTGGCCAGAACGCAAAAGGGGGATTAAGACAGAGTGGCCATTAGGAGATGGCACACAAAGAGACCCCCGTGTCCTGGAGGGATACAAGGGAAGAACGCTGCCAGAAACTAATTATAAATCATAGCTCAATGATTGCAGGTCAAGTTCTACCAAGCTCAAAAGGATTATACCGGTTATAATCCTAAATATATACGAAAATTAATCAAAATGACAGGAATAACTGCATAAAGAATGTAATAATACAGAGAAAGAAACCCTAACCATATCATAAATATGGAATTTAACTTTTCAAAACATTTCTTAAATATTTGTTAAATGTGTCATTATTTGGTTTCCGGTGCTGGTTACCTTTCCCCTTTTTTTCCCCAACATTTTCAAGCGTGCCACAGTTCCGTTTAAATTGCAATCCAAACTTTGAAGCATATCTATAGATATTCCTCCCCAATAAACATACAAATATAGATACAGATACGGATACACAGTTTGTAGTACGTCACTGATTCCCCTATCCACAGCTGCTATCCATGCATTTCCATGTCATTATGTACAATACAAATAAACCTCACCCAATCCAAATGATAAGATAAGTTTGGAATTTTGGATTTCAGAAAATAATTGTGAAATCGATTTAATTGAGTTTGAATACTGCCACAAGCTAATACTTCCATGAGTCATTATAAAAATGCACGAAAAGTTGCATGATTCACATTAACAAACAAAAAAACATTAAAGAAATATCGTTAAAACAATTATAGAACTTATATTCGCAATTCTGAAAATTGATTTTATTGAGTTCTTGCAAAATACAAAATGCCATAAAAGTCGGTGGTTGCTCTGAAATATTTCCATTCAAAATGTTTTTACTTGAGGTCGTGAAGGAATTCATTTACCATTTCGAGATCATTAAGGAAAATCGTTGGACAAAGCCGGAGACAAGAACAACAATGGAATCCTTTAAAAGGTGACACTGGATTTTCACGCTTCCCTCCACCTACCCACCTTCGCTCATTTTCATTTTCATTTTGTATTTTTATACCCATTCCGTTTTGTACTTCTGGCAAATGTCAAGAGGTTCCCAATTTTTATGGGTGTTTCCCTGGTATTGCCGCTCGTAAAATTTTTGTCCGGGACCAATTCTCCTAATTACCTGGACCGGCACAGGCGGCACAGGTAGATATCACAGGATGCGCCTCTATGCTGCTGTGTGTCTATGGGTATCATTGCTTGACGTCATAGATGGGAAGCAGGCACAGCCACCTTATGTTATGCTAATTTTTGGTTGTATTTTTTTCTTTCAAAATACAATCGGTAAACAAATAAAAAAGTTTACAAAAAAAAATACACAGAAGGAGGATGAGGTTGAAAAGCCGGTCCATTTATTGACGCTCTATTGTCAATTTGCGATATTAGCACAGACCAAAAAAAATCAAATAAAATAAACTTTGAATGGAGAAGCAAAGAACGTGCGTACGATGGTTTTGAAAAGCTTTTTTGAGCGTAAAGAAGCAAAACCAACAAGCACAAAATGTGGATACAATCACATTTCTGGGTTGGCTTGTAAGCGAACGGAAATTGAAGTGATAAAAATAAAAATGAAGCCACAGTCAGTCAAGTCAGATAATTATGTATAAATATATAGAAGCACATATATGTATAGTCAGGCAATATGCACATAAATAAGCATATATGTATATATATATCTGCGTATTGTATATGGCAATTTATGTGGCTTTGAGTCATGGGAGTCGCAGAGACTCTGAAAAGCAATTGTGTGACATTTTAGTGAATGACACAAATCTATGGGAACGAAGGAAATATGTATAGTTAAACAATAGTGGGAAGACCTCAAACAGCTTCGACAGAACTGATGTTTATTTATGACTTCCTTAATATGCCCCCGAAACGTGTTTTGTAAAATGAAATGATGTTTGAAAACACACAAAATAATGTGTATTTAAATTGCTTTTTAATTGATATCGCTGGGCATTGAGGCTAAAAATAAAATTGTACATTTTGGAAAGGAATTCAAGGAAAATGGCAAATATGTTTACACCGATATGGTTGGTTTAACACAGTTCGTGCCATAATAAAATATTAATTATGAAATCAAACCCAAGGGAAGCTAATATTAAAGAAACAAATTATGTATAGTAATTTAAAACAGCTTCAAGGGTTTTTCCCCAAATATGTCTTATCTCTATGTTCCCAAGTTAGGAATTACTATGAACTTTTGAATTTCTATAAGTGATTAATTTTAATTTCTTATAATAAAAGTTTTCATCAATCAAAATCAAGCAAATCGTCGTGTCAAACAAAAACAAGTTCAGCAGGGCGAAATCTATTCTAAGCCCCCAGACGCCATCAGCCTATTATAGAATGTCAAAAAGAGATCAGACAGGCTATATATAAAATCGAATGTGGCGCTAGCGTTATCAGGCACTACGGAATTACATCTTTTATTGCAAAACATTTCAGTTTGCATTTTTGCTTTTAGCTCCGCCCACCGGTTCCGCAAAAAATAAAAGGTAAGAAATAATAACAAATAAATCTACGCAAATGTTTATTTATGGCCTGGCAGTGCTTTTGCTTGTATTAAAAATATTCTTTCGAATTTATTTCGTTTTGTTTTGGTTTCTCGCGTTTCTAAAAATGCCGCAAACAACATTGGCAAGTATAAATAAATTATGATTTTGTTAGGCCTAGAGAGGAATGGAATGTGCGGTGCTGATTTATGGACCGGTGATGGCGCGAGTATCAGGTATTTTGCGAAAGTGATACCTGAAAGGTGTAACTAAATTCTTAAAATATTTACCCGTACAGGTACGGGATGGCTGGGTTAAGAAATTTCCCAGTTTAGTTTATTTAGCTAATGAATTCTAAGGGATTTATATGTTCCCATGAATTTGAGCTTAAATGAATTCAAGAAAAGTATTTTAAAATATTAAAAGAATAAAAATTGTAAATACTTCTACTGAAAATACTGCAATAAATTTAATGAATTATTGTTTTTAAGAATCCTAAGTGAATTTTATTTTAAAGTTGTTGGGATTATATTTTTAACCGATTCCCAAATATTCGCTTTCGATTTTGGATAGCGTTCTAAATATTCTGAATTTTGAGGCTACCCTACGAATACGAACTATTTTTAATAAAGTCTTTTATCTAGTAGGACAATGGTTAATATCCTCATATCGTAATAATAAAATAATGTTCCTAATTATTCAAGAGAAGAATTAATTCAAGGATTCGGAGAGATAAGTTCAAAACTGACTATCAAAAGTATTTCTGGGCTGTACTTCGACCTTTTTCAGTATCTTCTCGCTACAAAGCCTGAAATTCAGTATCTCAACGATGACTCACCTTGTAGGGCAACCACTCGGCAGCCGTCCTGCTTGAGCCGACGATGCAAAATGCTGATGATGGAGTCCATGGCGACGGCAAAGGCTCCTGCGCCTGCAATTTCCGGATTCTGGCCCGGCACCCCCTCGCCATTGTACAGGATGAACAAGCAGAGCTTGTAGCCCGTCTGGATGCGCTCTTTCAGTTCCGGCGACTTGATCGTCGAGGCCAGATCGATCTTTCCGTTCGCCAAGCGCCGCAGGACGATGCTGGGAATGCACAAGTTGACGGCGCCGCGAATATGCGACTCGCTGTACTCGTGGGAGCCGCGGCAGTCCAGCAGGATCAGATCCTTGGCGTCCAGGGAACGCAGCTGCGACTGGAGCCACTCCTTATTACAGCTTTCCTGCTCCGTTTCCGGCATTGTGGAGGAGAGATTGTCCGGTTCTTACGGACGGGGAAAAAATCTCTTGAATATTGCAATATTTCCGAGCTCAACTTCTTTCGTTTTCTTCTTTACTCTTCTTCAATTTTTTGATTTGTTTTTTGTTTTTGTTTTCGGTTACAACAAAGTTTACATCATCTTTCTTCTTCTGCTTCTCGCTTCTTCTTCTCTTCGGTTGCTTTTGCTGCTCCGCAACCGAGTGTGTGTGCTTTGGTATTTGTGTTTGTTGCTGCACACACATACACTTTCATGCGCGCACGAAAAAATCTTTGAAATCAAAACGAAATTTTCTTTCCGAATGATGGAAACTGTAACTGGGCACTGGGCACTGTTTTGGTTTTTCGGTTTTCCGATTTTCTCGTTTGCTGTTTTCTGTTTCTTTGCACTCCGATTTTTCGTTTTTATTTTGTTGTTTTGTATCTACCACACGCACACAAGTGCGCGCCAAATCACAACCGTGTGTATGTATGTATCGCGTTTTTGTGTGCGTCGAGTGCTTTTGTAGGTGTGTGCGAGGCGACCGCTTCACTAAAACAACAACAGCAACAACGACAACACCGTTCTGAATCGAATCGAAAAAACGTGGATAGAAACCTGTCGCACAGTAATTAAAAGATCCGAAAATCGTTGAATGTTTCCCAAAAAACAAATGGATCAATATGGGGAGCTATAATTCCGTGGCCGTATATCAAATGTCCATATTTTGTGTTGTTGACTTTTTGTATTATTTCTTAACGGGAAACAGCGCGTTACGTCCGATGGGAAAAAAATTTTGAAACTCGTTTCTCAGCTGCTCATGGCTTATATACGGCCGCCGTCGGCCAGGTCATGCTGGAATTTTCCAAGGTATCTCATTTTGTACCCAAACATAGAGCAATGTTCCTTAATTAAGGTACCAAGACCCGAACGCTTCGGCAGCCGACGAGACCTCGTTTTATTTTATCGCTCTCACGAAGTGGCACTCTCGGCTAACATTGCTACTCTCATCTCAACAGAACAATAACAAAGTGCTCTCTCCCGCTCTCCAAGCATTTATGTTTTGGAATTTTTGAGCTGATGCTAACTAATAACATTGATTTTTATTTTATATATAGGATATCTTTAAAAATGTTTAAACAAAAATGTAATCAGTTAGGAAAATTCTAAAACATAAAACGATTTTTTAGAAATTTCGAAACAAGGACTCATACACTTGCACTCACCCACACAAAGTCAACCGAGAGAGAGAGAGAGAGAGACACATGAGCAAAGCAAGTGGGTTCTCTCCAACTCTCCAAAAAGGTGAGCGAAGTGCACAAGAAACAAAAACCGACGAAGAGGTGTAGAAAAAGTGGTCGTACATTTTAAATTAATAAATTTAGTATAGAAAATTTAATCGGTTAACTACTATAGTAAATACAAATTTTACAAAATTTAGAAAGTGAAACAGAAAAATAATTTTGTATACTTTTAGCCGCTTCAAGAAAACACAAATAAAATCTACTAAGAATACATTAATAAATTTTTAGATTAATTTATCTATGTACATTTGTATTTAATTAAAATCAGGTTTAAGATACATTTGCAATTAATATATTTAAAAAGTGGGCGTAGGGCTACTATAAAATGTATCGGATCAAATGAAATAAGAATATGGGAATTTGTAAGAGTTTTGTATTTTCTAAGAACCTAACGCAATTATCAATCACTTTTCATTGATGGTGCAAAAAAATTCACATATACCTGCACATTCATTCCCAACTGGGATCGTAAAATGCTCACCTGCCCTCGGTGCCTCTCCAATCTCCACTCTAATCGCTCTCTCTCGCTCTGTGACTATTTCTCCACGCTGCACACGCTCACATAAGTTTTGTGTAAAGTTCATTGATATTTTTGTGCAATAGTCTGCGTGTGCCATGTTGATTCATTGAATTCGCCAGTTAAACTAGCTCTCTCTCGCTCTCGCTCCCCTACTCCCTCGTACCTACCCCTCCCTCAATCATACCTACTTTGGTGATTACTCTCCTTTGGGTGAGAGCCCCAGCACATGAATGCAAAAGTTAATGGAGCCCGAGCTTGGAGCCAAAAATGTGGAGAGGGGAAAAGCGAGTATGGGAAGTTGGCGATAAGAAGTTATGGAAGCCAGATGCAGAAGAAGAAGAAGAAGGAGACTCATCAATGAAGTTCTTGTTGCGCAGCTCTACACGGAAAGCTTGCGCCCCGAAAATTCTCCCCTAAGCTCCAGTTATTTTGGAGACTCGACGAAATGTTTAATTTTATAACCATGACCCTGATATTTACACACGAAAAGGAGGAAGGCTCTCTTACACACTCACACTTACACAAATCGCATGGAAGGACAATTTCAAGGATATGCGGCGCGTGCAAAAATTTCTCCACAAACAACAAAACTGTGCGAGGCGCCTGCGTCGCATCAGCATCAGCCCTATGTACGAAGTTATATGTACATACATACATACATACATATGTATACCGTTAGGTAAAAGCCCAGCACAACGTGCTTTTGTATGTGCACATAAGTACACGTGTGTATGTATACGAATCGGCAACGACTTTCGAGCAAAATTTTCATGAATGAAAGTCCCACGCAGCAGCGAAAACCGTTGGATAAATAAAGAAAGAAAGAAAGACGGACTGGTGGGGAAGGGGAATGAGTGTTGGTAAGAGGGAGAGAAGCGGCAGTACGGAATCTATGCTTAAACCCACGCACTAAGGCGTTGCTCGCTTTCAGCTCCTCAGCAAGGTTGCGACTTGGAACCCGAGGACGGCGTGTCCTCGCAGCTGGGGGAATTCGGAGGTGCCGTTACCCAGGACACTCGCTTGCGTGGGAGGCCACCAGCTTGTCTGCCAGCTTGGGGAAAAAGGGCGGAAGAAGAAAGCGTGCACAGAGAGAAATAGGGACACTTTAATTGGGAGTATTTTTTAATTTAAAAATTTTTATTTATAAAAAAGGAGAACTCAAATCGATAAAATATTGCAAATTGTACTTGAGTGTCTCAAAAAGTGCTGTGAATTTATGAATTTGTGTGTACAAATATGATATGAAAATAATACCTTCAAAGCGATATTTTTATATTTTTTATATCTATTGCAAATGTGAATAATATTTTGACTGAACTTCGCCATAATAAATAAATATTTCTAAATAATTCTTTGATTTGCACTAAAGTTTTTAACATGTTTATATATTTTTATTTTTATTTCAAATTCAAAATAAAGGACATAAAATAATTCTCAGTGCAGCATCAAAGCTCGTAAGAATTTCAGGTAAGCCCTAGGATAGCATACTTTAAAAAGCTGCTCAATTGCATATTGCGTTGCGAATGGCCTTGCTGGTTACTTTCATTTTCTGACACTGTAGCAACCAAGGTCAAATCTTGAGGTTCCGTTTTTCGGTTGGGGCCAAGTTCAATGTCTAATTCCAGCACCAAAAGGGAATACCCAATTGGAGGACTCATCTATATGGGAGCTCAATGAATCACTCCGACGCATTATCTGTCTTATCGTGGGCAAACTTTAATCTATTAACTGTAAAATTGAATTAGCTTTTTTTGCACTTCACGATTTGCACAGGTAGGTGACGGCCTTTGCTTTTGATTATCAAAACCAATCGTCTAATCAATATACAGAGGATGATGACGCCCATAAGGAGTGTTTAGGTATAGTACATTCATTCTGTCATGGCCATGTTCGATATGGATGGTGAGGGGAATTCTGGGAATATTGGAAAAATACGGGATCAGCGTGATTGGCAATCGGCGGCCTTTTTATCGAGTTTTCTTATAAGTCATGTTGGGGATTTATTCATTATTTATCCAGTAATTTCCTTTGTTTGATGCTCAAATGTAATTATTTATAAAAGTTGCGGTTAAAATACATATGTATGTTGTGATTATTCATTAAAAGAATAAAAAATTAAAGAAGAAAGATGGAAAATAAATCGGTGCAAATCGATTATAATATGTAAAGTCATCGAAAACGATAACTGATTTTTGGTTCGATTTTGTATCGGGCTGAAAAAATAGTATTAGATATTAATTTCATTAAAAAGGTATCCAAAAGTTCGCAACGATATATTAAGGTGTTTAAAATTCATTGTAAATTTGGTTGTACAAAACTGGAGAATACTTTTAGATGCTATTTTAAGTGATTTTAAATTTGCAACGATTTCTGTGTCACCCCTTAACTTTGTTATGTTGCAAAAATTGCTTTAAAATAAAATTTTATATTTATTAAATCTTGAAAAACATGGCAACTTATTATTCAAGTCATTTAGAAGCCTAAAATCGGTATAAAAAATCTGTGAAACCTCTCTTAATAATGTTTTTGCCTTGCCATTAAATGTAGCAACTAATATCTTAATAAAATACTTATTATAATCTAATAATAGTAACAGCAAAATTCTCCCACACTACTTTTCCACTCCGCTTTACTGACCTAAAACAACTGAAATGGGATTAAGAATTGGCGCGACTGATTATCTCGCGTTCGCATTTCCGTTCCGTCTGATCAGACATACTTTACTTACTTGTGGAACAACACTCACACACTCATTTTAGCATCAAATCAGCCCACTGCCCCCAGAGTTCCAGCCCCCAGAGTTCCGTTCGGAATGATTTCTGTGAATCACTCGCCCATATGAGCCAGCGGATGTCGGTGGGCGCCACACTCGGGTCTCGACAATCGACAATCTGACGATCGACGTGCGTTTGACGTTTGACCAGACCAAAGAGGCTGAGATATCTCACAAATTCTATATATATATATATGAATATATATAGATACCCGTATGCCTTCTTCTCCTGCTTCCCAGTATTTAAAATTCGTGGCACTCTGATGACGTTGTTCCAGACAAAGTGATGCTCAAATTTTATAGCCGAAAGTTTTCTTACGTTTTTGAAATAACCGCACTTATATATTTTGGGTTATACTATGAGTGAAATTTAAATATGATTTGAAACTAAAAAAAGTTGTATTTAACCCACATGTCGTATGCGTAATATTTATAAGAATTTTGGCATTACGTATACGTAATATTAGATTGGAGAATCATGATTTTTTTGCCGTTAAAAAGTCTTGGAAAGCCTGAGATATAATCATTATAAGCAGGTAAATATGTTTATTGAAATAAATAAAATCTTTTTAATTTAAAAAATGATTAAATCTTTACCTCCAAAAATTATCCCATAAAAGTCTGAAAACCACCATTAAAAGGCCAAAAAATCCAACATAAACTCCAGACCTCAGATAAGAGGAAAAAGATGTGAAAGAATCATTCGGCTTTGGGCGCCCACGCGAGCAAAAGTTGCGATTGATATGAAACAAACTGCGACCTGACCAAATGACTGAATGACTATTTAGCGAATTGAAATTCGAATGACGTTCGTTCAGGGTTTGTCTTGTGCTATATATGGGTTCTCGGGTTCGATTTCCCTTTGACTCACTCTGCTCAGCCCAGCCTCACGGTGGCTTATACACAGCCCAGTGCCACGTGTTCCTCTCGAAAAAAAGGAAAATAATAAAATGAAATAAAAGAAAATTCAGGATGGGAAAATGGAGAGCAGGCACCTACGCCAGAATCAAAATCCTTTTGACGTCATTCCCGGTGGCAGCTTGGTGAATTTTCTGCCCCCGAAATCGAAATGCTTGAGTGAACAAATTTCTTGGGAAATAATTGCAACATTATTTTTAGGCTGTTTTTAACTTGAAATATAATTATCAATTAAATGGGTTTTTATATTTTAGACCTTTATTCATGAAATATTATTTATAGTTGTATGTATCAATTAATATGATTAATAACGTAAAACGTAACCTTAGAGTATAAAAGTTTATCAAGCTTTTTGGAAACTCTTCTTAAATGTTGTATTATTTTTGTTTTTAATATTTCTTTTAAATTATCTTATACTCACCTCGTTGCGACCCTGTTTCGGGTGTTGACTTTACGAGCTTGTATTTTTAAACTAGAGCATTCGAGCGCAGAAATTTCTGCCGGCTTTTCCCACTTTTCCTTTTCTTTTTTTTTGCCACCATCATCATCGTCATCATCGTCGGCATTGTCATCGTCCACCCTTCTTCAATTGAAGAGGAAAGAACTGAAAAAAAGTGTAGGGGCTAACGAAGGTTAATGCGGCACAGTGTTTGACCTACGGGGTCAAGCTGAAGGCAAATTAATTGCGAGAATTGGGTGAGACAGCAGCTAGAGAAAGCGCGGAGCTACTGTAATTGATACAAAAACAAAAAAAA
This sequence comes from Drosophila aff. chauvacae BK-2020, assembly GCA_018903765.1. Classification (NCBI taxonomy): domain Eukaryota; kingdom Metazoa; phylum Arthropoda; class Insecta; order Diptera; family Drosophilidae; genus Drosophila; species Drosophila aff. chauvacae BK-2020. The sequence continues at coordinate 19,189,463 of JAEIGO010000058.1, forward strand.
TACGAAATAAAAAAGTAACTAAAAGCGAAATTGCAGCCAATTGATTCAATCAAAAGTGGGAGCTAAAGGGGCGATGCTCTCAAAGTTGGCACTTCCGTTTTAGAGAAGCACTTCCCCCCATCCCATTAATCGTTGTCAATTTGTAGGAATTTTTGTTTTTAATGCTTGTTAATTATATTGACCCAAGTAATTTGTAAATAAAATATAGAGGGTTTCAGAAGGAACTAGAAATGCTTGAATATGCTATATAGAGCGGAAGAGTATGATATTTATAGACATAGAAGAAGTTATTATTTAGAAAATATAGTGAAATTATAGATATAAATAAGGTTTAAAATATAAAATATATATTCATTAATTTTTTGAAAAAAGAATCGAACAGTAAGAAATTATATATAATTTATAATGAAACTTCAAGTTTGATAAATAATTTTTGTTTATTTCTAAAAATAATAGTTTTAGCTAAGTTTTAGAACAACAATGTTTAAAATCCACTTAATAAATATACATTTGTAAAGTTTAATGTATAGAAATTAAAAATATCTAATTTAATGAAAAGGTGTCGGAACAAATTGAAATTATTTGTTCCTGTTTAAATGGTAAAAATTGAAATTTTTGTTTGATTTTTGGCCTAGTTCGATAAATCTTAAAGTTGACTTAAAAATACAAATTCTTCAGACAGTTTTAATTGGAAATATTTAATGAAACGCAATAGGAAACCGATATTACTCCCTGCTTAAGGCCGTGCTGTAATTTGCCACACCAGAGTGGCGTTTGGGGGTAAGGCAATATATTTTTTTTTGGGAGTCACAGCCCACGCAATAACTTGGCAGCGAAAAATAAGTAAAATAAAAACAAACAGAAAAAAGGGAATGAAAGGAGGGAGTTGTGTGTGTGTTTGTAGAGAAGACACCCACAAAAGTCTATATACAGTTATATATTTTTGATAACGCTCCAGCGACGGAAGCATTGCACGCCCACGTCCGAGCAGCGCAGTCGGCGCTGGCGTTTTTCCAGACCACCAAGCCGCCATTCATTTTCACCAGCTGCAAAAAGAAAAAAAAAACAGCGTAAGCGAATAAGCAGTTAAGATACAGATACAAAAAACCCACAGATACAGCGTTACAGCGACACACAGATACACACGAATCTACAACATTTTACGCATTCCAATCGGCCATGTGGGCGGGCGTCCGTTTCTGCCGCTGCAAAATTACAAATACTCACAGAAAATTAACAACTTATGAATGAAAAGCTCCGGAAGAGCGTGGGCGGCGCTTTCTGCGGGCTGGAAGCTCTCCGCCAAGTCTCAATAGCAATCGCATTACGGCGAGGCAGCGTCCGAGCTTCACAGATACACACGGAATATTGATTTAAATCTCCCAAAATGTGAGCGCAACCTTGAAATGTGGGTGGTGGCAATGGCTCAGGGCGACCGGGGGGCCTTTGTGTGGGCCGAGCTTACAGGGTTGATGTTTAATTAATGAATTTCTTTTCGTAAAAATCGCCTTTCACCAACTTTGCAATTGGAATGTACTTACATATGTATGTACATTGCTTTTATGGGTTTCTGCGAAATCCTTGACTTCTTAAGGCACTTTGTTTTCTTTTCAAGTTTATTTTATCCATTTATTTAAATCAATATAATAATTTTATTTATTTTATATTATAAAGAACAAATTTTATATTCCAGCTTTACAAAGATTTAAACATTTTAATATAAGCAAATTTAGGGTATGTCTAAAATATGCATGTATATGTATATTTTCTAAGCTCGGTTTTTATTTAGTTTTACTCTTTTATTTATGTTTTGTTTTTGTTTCCTTTATTTTAAATTTAAATTATAGATTTTTTCAAGATTTATTTATTTTAAATCATATTTGCTAAGTAGGTACGAATATTTCAAAATTAACGGACATTAAGCTGTACTATCGATATATATATCGTTATTTTAATTCGAATCATTAAAATCAATAAGTTAGCATATATTTCTGCTTCTACTTGTTTTGAATAAATCAAAATAAATTAAATTAAATTAAATATCAAATAAATTAAATGTAAATTATACAAATTATAATTCAAATTATAAAATTAAACTCCGATAGTTTCTTCCCACACAAATTGTACAATATAATCGCCGCGTCATAAAAATACCAAAATTGCCAGGCTGTTCAGCCATAGTACCATCGATATAACCCATATCGATATATAGATATTTTGATATATTATCGACAACCCTATATTAAACACAAAAATTAAATGCAATAATTAATAGCCGAAATTAAGTTCCCAAACGTTTCAAATTAAGAAATACCCGGGACGAAATGGAGTCGGATACGCTGGACAAGGAGAGTGCGGCGGCGGCTTTGAAAAAGCTGGCGCAAAGTGAAAGTCCCGAGAGTTCGATGACACTTTCGGTGAAGGCAACGGCTTCAGCGGTGGATGAGGAGCAGGCGGTGGCGGAGGAGGAGGAGGAGGCGCCGCCAACAAAGAGACAAAAGACTGTGGAGGAAACAGAGAGTGCGGAGGGGGACGACAGCGAGGAGAGCGAAGATTTGGAGGATGACGAAGATGATGGGGAGATTCCCCTACTGGTCCCTGCCAGGGGATTGCCCTCAGTTAGGGTGCAGAGCACCCCAAGTAGTCCAAGGAAATTCCAACGCATCCCCGTCTTCATTGTCGACTATCACAACGATGTCCTGGAGTTTATCTATCGCTGCCTGGGCACTCGACACCTTCCCCTGGAGAACAATATCCTGGTGCACTTTGATTCGCATCCGGATCTGGTTATACCGCGACACATAGCCGCCAGTGCGGCTTTCGACAAGGACACAATGCTCAATGAGCTGAGCATTGAGAATTGGATTATGCCCACTTTATATGCGGGTGAGTAGGAAGGTTGCTTCACTGTAATTTTAATTATTATAATCCCCTTCCCTCCCTGCCTGCCTGCAGGTCACTTCAATCGCGTTGTCTGGCTGAAGAACTCCTGGTGTCAACAGCTGCCCACTGGCCGGCATCAGTTCAAAGTGGGTCACAAGGAGGATCGCATTGGCGTCGATTGCCCCTTGGATTACTTCATAGCCGATGGCAACTATTGCACCACCGATGATCTCCAGGAAGCCAAAAGTGTGGAGCTACAGGTTCACGATGCCGACAACGAGAATCTCGATCCAAAGGAATTTATAACGGAGAAGGATGCCCCGCAATTTGTGCTCGACATAGATTTGGATTTCTTTAGCACTTCGAATCCATTTTTGGAAATCTACAAGGATGCCGATTGCTACAATCAGCTGAAGGAGATCTTTCATTTCGAGAGTGTGGAGAAGATCAAAAGCTCGGGCACCGCCACCATAGCAGACTACATGGCCACAGCGGACCGTAGGCAAACCCAGTTGGATGCCCTCAAGCAAATCTTTTGGCATTTGGAGGAGGAACGCACTTTCGAGGGACTGGAAAAGCCCGATGAGAAGGTTATTACTCCGGAGATATATGCCAAGATTGTCAGCCTCGCTGAGCAGCTGCAGGAAAAGTATCCGGATGATGAGATCGATTGGCATTTGATCTTCGATTCGGGCAGCACCACCGACAATAACGGTTTGCCGCATCACATCAGCACCGCTGAGGAGCTCGAATCGTATTTTACGAATTTTAAGAGGTTCATTGAACGTCTACCGGTGCCACCGGTGGCCATAACAATGGCCCACTCGGCCCAAGACGATTATTGTCCACAGGATCAGGTGGCGTTCATAGAGGAGCGTGTCCTACGGCTGCTTAAGGAGGTTTTTGGGGAGAAACTTCACGATAAAGCCATTTTACATTATATGGACGATCCCTGGGATGTGATGAAGCTATAAGCTAACTAAATAATATCCCAAAGGGCTTCTTGGGGTTGCCTCGGATCAGCAAATCAAATGTAATCAAATAGAGAGCGGTGCCCCGGGAAGCCCTCAGCAGTAGTGATTCTAAAAACCGAAAACTCAAAGATGGAAAATCCAATTATTCGATTATAAATAATATTTTTTACTTTTAAATATACATACGCAACGTATTTATTAAAGACATACAAAAAGAAGGGAAGCATTTTTATTTTAAAAGATAATGAGCATTGAAAAGAAGAATTTTAAATATTTCTTAAGCTTAGAATCCCATAGAAAGACTACCAGAGCTGAAATCATGTGTAGCAACGATATGAATTTCTTTGATGAGTATTTATTTACTATTTATATAATTGGCCAGTGCTATGTAGTCTGGCTTATACAATATGGTTAAGGCAATCACGTGGCACTTGTGGGACTGCGGTGGTCGTTTCGAATGAGTGTTGGCGTCCCCGCCGAGGGCAGTCAACTTTTAATTGTCGACCCCAATTCGTGGCCGAAATCAATAGGCGGGGAGCCAATGGCCTCAGGTGAAACTTTCAGTAACGTTTTGTGGCTCATTCGATAAGGAAGGGGTTTGGCTTACAGGATATAGTTTTGAGAGACATCAAAGTGAGTTTTACTTTAACTAACTTAACAGTATTACATTTGTTCTTAAATAAATTCCATTTCGAAAGCAAAGTTACAAAAATATAAAACATTCGTTACTTAATTTCTAAAACGTTTCAAAATCGTAAAAACAATTAAAATTTCAATAGAATTTAATTGCTAACGAAATGAAATACAGTTCCCTTTGCTCTTTGGCCTCACAGCTCCTCCTTATCACCTTTGGGCTTATCCTTTTTGACCGTTTTTTTGGGTTTCGGTGGTGGCAGTTCCTCCTTGAGGCATTCTCGTTCTTCCCTCTTCTTGAGGACATGATCCTCGCACAGATGCTTCTTCAGCGACTTTTTATCCTGGAGCTTAAAGTACCAATCACTGATCCTTTCCTCATATTCCTCCAGCATATTTTCGCACTGCGTCTTCATTTGGGTCACCTCGACCGGTGGTTTGTCCCACAGCTCGTACGGTATGCCCAGATCCACTTTGACGCCCTTGTCCACCAGACCGTGAAGGGTTTGGAAGGTCTGCGACATGCCCTTGGCGAATCTCGTGCTATCCGTGCGTTCCTTGTGCAGATTGTATTCAAGAACTCGGTCGCAAACGTTCTCCAGGGACTCCAGGAGTCGCAGCTCACTCCGGCGGTATTCGGTGCGTTTTTTTGGCTTCACATCATCCACGGAGTACCCGATCTCGATCACATCATGGGACTTTCCGGTCTCGCCGAGACGCGCCTCCAGCTCGGCGGCCAGAATTTTGCAGGCTTCACAGCGATTGGCATAGCGAACGCCCTGCTCCTCCTCGGGCGACTCACCACTTGTGACCTGGAGGATGAGCGGCAGGAGGCCCAGATAAATGGTTAATCCTTTGAAGCGCATTTCTATTGTTTGGTTTCTATCAAAACAATGATTAAACCTGACGTGGAATGCCGCTAAATACTGGAAGATAAGAAATCAGTGTTGCAAATTGCTTTTATAGCTGTTCTCCCTTTTCCACACTATTGAAAACTATCGATATCGATAAGTAATCGACTTTGAAATTCACTTTTCAACGGCTCCCCTTGGCAACCAAATGGCTCCAAAACAAAGCTTCCCCCCAATTCCCGCCCCACCGGCAATCAGAGCTCACTTTCACTTACAATTTGGTAAAAGATAATGTCTCACAAGAGATTCTATGTGAGATTGGACCTGCAACTCCATGCGGTTGGTGGAATCTTTGTGATGTAACCCATATTTTATAGATCATCCAATTGCAGCTCACGTGTCCCGGTGTTTGGCTCTGTTCCCACGGATATTTGGAGGCCACTGTTAAGACTTTGGGCTATTACTTTCGAACGGGAGCAATGGAGCCACGATTTCCTATGCTATGCCATGACCAGTTCACGATGGAGGGTTACTTCAAGAATGTCGAGTGCCTGGAGGATATGCACAAATTACTGAGATCTGAGCAGCTGGAGATTACCATTTGGCAGAATGGTCGTAGGTTGGCCTACTTCATTGGAAACCTTTCGGATGTAATGCAGCCCACGATTCCCCGCCTAAGCTGCGCCCACAGTTCCAATGTGCAGCTCCTGATGAAGGCCACTCCTGCGTTTCCTGGTATCCTGGCACCAAAAGTAGAACTCTCAGCCCAATTGACGACGCAGGACAGGAAAAAGGGTTGCAGTTGCTCGGGTGTCAGGAATGAGCAGCCGCCGGTTTCTTCGGTGACCAATCGGCATGTGGAGAGTCGTTGCTTAACTCGCTTGGAACAGCCACGAAAGCAGCAGCAAATAGTGTGCCATGGTCGTCAATCCAATTGTTGTCCCGGTTGGCGAGGAGGAGCTTCCCCGGAGCAGCACCGGCAACAGCAGGAGCGACGTCTATCCTCTTGTTCCAGCACCACTCAGTTGAGCAGTCTTAGCCAGAGTTCCTCGTTGACGCCGAGCAGCAGCAGCCATGTATCCACACTTTTAGACGATCATCACCAAAGCAGCTGTGATATTTGCCAAGCGTACAGACGCATGTTTCCGCAATATTAAATACAGATAAAAGTATGTGTCGAGAGCCTTAAATATATTCCTTAAAATCAATCTGTGCAAAGACATCATGTATGAGTGTTAGTATGAGATTATAGGGCGCCGCACGCTGCCCTTCCTCAGCCTTCAATTGATTCCGGAGATTAATGCAGGAACGGGCGATGTAACGCAAGGTGCTGAAGACATATGGTTCCAGTGGCAGGTGGAGGCACACCAAGGTGGCATATAGCCAGCGGGCAAGCCAGACATCCTGCAGAAGATCTACCTCCTCCGCCTGTAGCCACTTGCATAGCATTTCCAGGAGTTGCTCTAGATCATTTTGGGTCAAATGCAGTATTACGCTGAGTAGAGGCAGCTGGTTTCGGCAGAATTCCAGCCACTTCTCCTGATCTGAGGTTAGCGGCGGCTCGGCCGATTGATCATAGTTATTCAGGGCCAGCTCCTGGCGTAGCTTATGCACCTGGAGGCGGGCTGTTTCAAAGGATTTTACCTGTTGCTCTCGCCACTCCGGTGTGGGCAGCAGGCACCTAAAGGGAGGCAAATCCGGCTGAAAGAAGGAACAAGGGAGAAATGTAACAATTACCATGAACCTAAGACATATTTTACTTACATTCTCCATCATTTGCAAGGTATTGTTTCCCACATTATCCTTAATTTTCGAAGATCTCTTCGTCACTACGGCCGGGCAGCGCTTCCTTTCGTATGCCATGTGCATTAAGTACTCCTCCCCGGTCTCTGGCGGCTTCTGTGGATCGAAATTGGCATCTGGTTCGCGTATTTCCAGAGCCTGCAGTTGAAATGATTGTTCTTCGGGCCCTTGGTCCATTTTTAGAGTTAAAATTATCAAATTTATTCTTGACACAAAAAATATGTTGAAGCCGCCAAGCAGTGTGACCGTTTGTGAGAAAATGAAAATGGTTTATACTAAATACTATACAACTATCGATATACCAAATATCGACAGTAGACAGGTTTTGAATCCGTTACTTTCAAATTTAAAAAATTGACAGGTTTTCTTAAGAAATATTCCTAATATGTTTTTAGAATTGTTTTTCTTTTAAGTAATACAGCCAATGGTTTTTAATTGAATAATTGTATGCCTTATTTTAGTATATTTTTCGATTTAATTATTATTTCCTGATTAACCAAGAAAAAATATATAATAACAAAGACAAAATAAAAACAACTTACCCACAACATTTTAAATACATATTTTTAAAACGCTATTAAAAATAAATTATCTAAGTAAAAGTATTTTCTTTTCTTATTCTATATAATTTACGGGGAAAGTATTACAAAAATAAATAAATGGATTGCAAAAAGAGACTTTGGCTGGAATATTTTTTTGTTAAATAAAACATTATTAATTAATTCTTTTTCTGAATTCTTTTATCTATATTTTTATTAGTTATAGTAAATATTTTATAATTACCTTTACATTAATTAATCCAAGGAAATAAGCCTCATTCTTATATTAGAAAGGAAAAGTAGAAAGAAAAGGTTACAATTCCCCAGAAAATATGCTTAAACAATGCGGCCAGGAAAGCTGCTTAACGAAATTTCATTTTATGAGCCAGTTTTGTGCTCACTTTTTTTGTTGTTCTTAAATCTTAAATGTAATATAATCACGGCAATCAGCGGGAAAATGGTGGCTTTCCCTTGAAGCCAAAAAGGACATTGTTATACAAGCGTCCAGGTATGCACGTATGTATGTACGTATATTTTTAATCAACGCCAGCAAAACGGCCAAGACAAAGCGATCTTGGCCATATAACAAAGCCCGATGTATACTGTCCCAGTACCTTGCCCCGGCGACGGTCCAGGGACTAAAGCAATAATAGGACTATAAAAAACGCATTTCATAATTGTCTTACGAGAGGGTGGGGGCGGGAGGCCAGTCAGGACCTCAACTCAGCCTGGAACCCAGTTTCAGTTACAGGCTTCGGCACAGTCTCAGGTGTGTGTGCGTGGGGCTTTTGTGCGAGTTCCTTGGGGCCGTAAAATAGTCCGCAAGGATATAGAAACGGAGAGAGAGAGAGAGGGAGAGCCCGACTGGGCTCAATTAGCTGTCAGGTGCAGGACGAACTTGATGCCCGGAAAATCTGCCTTTTATTTGTTCCGCTTCAGGCATTGAATTCGCAAATAGTTATGTTTATTAAATTTATCCACTTTAAGTGCTTGGGTATTAAATTTAAAATTTATTAAAAGTAAGTGCAGCAGCAGCAGCAGGGAGGGGAAAACATATTAGCCGGATGGGCAAAGAAAATAACAGACGGGGAAATGGGAAAAGGGAGCGGACAGCGGAGACATATGCTGGCGAATTGAAATTGCAGACATTTCGGCTCTCCGCTGCTTGTATTTTCTTGTGCACTGATAAAAATTGGTATAATTGTTAATAAAATAGTACTGCAAATATTTTATGTCTTTCTATCAAATAAAATGAATACAAATTTTAGTTTAATTTTTAAAATTAGGAGTAAATTACTTTTTGTTTGCATAATAAAAAAATCAATTAAAACAAAAATGTGCATAAACTCGTCTAAATTTATTCTTTAAAATATTTGAAGAAGTTTTTTGAATAAATATTTTTTCATATATATTATTAAAAAATAATATTTGAAATTTAAGTATTCCCTAAAAAGGTGCAAGGTAAAAATGTTTATTAGCTTGTAATACCTAAAAAATTATTCGACCTCTATAAGCATTAATTTTGTAATTTTCCTAAATTTATAAGTTAAGTTGTAAAGTTAAATATTCATTTTTATTTAAAAACTTCATTAGGGGTCTTATGATTATATTTTGTTCATGTGTGTTTATTAAGGATATCATAAAAGAATTGTTAAAAGGCAACCAAAAGGAAGGAAGAAGGATGTAAAGAGCGACAGTAACATGCGTCTACAGCCAGACACTGCGTCGCTGCTTTCCTCTTCATTTTCAACGGTTTTCCCATTGTGTGTTCTTTGTTTTTTTTTGTTCGCCGTCAAAAGGAAACTCAGTGCACGCGCATTTCCTTGGCGGATCCTCTTCCTTGTTCCTTTTCAGTTTCTGCTGCACTGAAGTTTCAAGTTTCCTCGTAAAAAGAAATGTATCCGCATTTGTTTTTGTCAGCAAAACTAATTTCCATGGTTGCAGACTTGGTTGTTTTTTTTTTCTCGGCCTACGTTTGCATAAAAAATATATATGTATCTTTGCAGTTTATCTGTTTGTTCGGTTGTGTGTGCGTGTGACAGTTTTCCCAGTTGCTGGGGTTTTCTACTTTTCCTACTGCTTGTTTTTCTTTTTTTTGTCGCCCCCTTGAAAGTTATTTGCCCGCAACAAATTTTGTGCTGCATGCGCAGCCTTTTAACCTTTTCCTTGTGTATCTTTAATCATTTTTAATTGAAATACAAAAGGTCTTCCAGTACCAAAGGGTCTTCCAGTACCAAAGGGTCTTCCAGTACCAAAGGGTCTTATCTTGTTACATGGCACCATGAACGCCCTGTCTCCGCTTGGTAACCTCTCCTGACTCTCTGCCCCCATCTAATTTGGCGGATCATCATTTGTGAAATTTTTAGGTAAATTACTTTCATCGTGTGCGTAATTTAAAATTCAAATCAAATTTAGTTTGACCTTTTTGGCGAAGGCTAAGGCAGCAGCACAATCGGGCTTACCTTTCACAAAATTACGGCCTTCGATTGAGCGCACACATATTTTAGATTCAACAGAATTTTGGATTAAAATTAAAGGGGGTTTTAAGTGTATATTAAGGCTAAGGAGGGAAAAAATAAATAAATAGATTAATTCAAAATGTTCTTCGAAATATTCATTATTTTTTAGTATTTCCTTTGTTTTATTTTGAAGATAAAAAAAAACCAGTTAAAGTTGATGTAAAATGTTTGGAAAATAATCATTCAGCGTAAAAATGTATTATTATTTTCTTTCCTATTTTAAATTGTATTTATTTATTTCAAGCTAACCCCCTAAAAAGCCCAAAATATATTACTCTTCAGCAGCGCTTAGCAGCCCCACAAATTTCAATTTTAAATTGTTGCCCAAGGTCCTTGCCCCGTTCCTCCCCCCACTGGCAAGGACATACACAGAGAGTCAGAGTCAAGGCCTCGACTGATGCTTGCAGCGGCAGAGGCAGCGGCAGCAGCTCGTATTTGCAACAAGTTTTAAACACAAAAAAAACAGGGTAAAAAAGAAATAAAATAAAACAGGCGCATTTGCGGTAGCTCTCAAGGCGGCGGCAATGGCAGCTCGTGTGTGTAAGCCTAACCCTTTTCCCTGCACCAACAACCCATCTACAAACTGTTGCCTACACCACTTTTCAAATCATTCCACATCCGCATGAGCATCCGTAGCTCTGGCAGCCTTGAGTGCTAAAAATATACAGCTAAGGGATATCAAAAGGTATAAAATACAGCACAAGAGGCGGCCAGCAGCCAGGACTCACACGTTAAGGAAAAATGAAAAAATGTAATGTTTATTTTAAAATTAATAAAAAACCAGCTTGGAAGTTTTTTGGTTTTTTGGTTTTTTGGTTTTTAGATTAAAGGTAAATTAAATAGAAGAAATATTTATTGAGCATAAATAAATACATACTTGAATTGATACCTTGAATATAGTTATATTTATATTTTATGATTTGTGGTTGAAACTGTTGTACAAAATGAACTACAAACTGAACAACAAATAAGATTGAAAATCAAATATATAAATGTTCAAGACAACGAAGCTATTAATTTATATTTTCAATAAAATGTAATCCAAAGTTTTGTAGTATTTTGCTCACTCTACAAACATATCAATTGAAATGTATAGAAATTCAAAGGAACAAGTTTAATACATTAAAAATTTCTAAAAATAATATCTCAAACTTTTCTATTTTTATTTAAATGTAAATAATGTGTCCTAATATTTTTTTCACTTTACAAAACCCAACAAATATTTTTAATGCCATCAAAAAGTGAAGACTTGAAATTAAAAGTCATCGTGCTGTGTTGATCCGAATGTAGTTCGTTTAAAATTGTATTTCAATTATTTTCTGGGACAATAGGTTGCCTTCCACCAAACTGGTCACTGTCCCACTCTGCGTATACACAATATACACGCTTATATACCAAATATCCGGCCCCGACAATCGTGTGTATTTTGTGTGTGTGATTCCATTTTTTCGGTGGCATTTATTATTTCGTTTTTTTTGTATTTCTCTGCGGTTTGCTTGCTTAATTATGCACCAGACCAAAACCCTCCCGGCACATTCTGACCATATCCTGAACACCATATGTGTACGAACTCTTCCTTTAGCTCGGGGCCAGCTTTCGTCAAATATTCTGGCCCAGTTCTGGTAGCAATCTGTGCCAAATGTCTTTTTTGCCAGGCATTTTGTCAGTGTTTTCATTCCATTTCCAGTTTGCTTTGCCCTTTTATGGATAAATTAGTTGGCAACACACACACATACTGAAATCTGGCTGTGTGTTTATACATACATATATATATTCACATATTTGCCCGGGCAAATCTAATTGAGTTTGCTTAATTATTTAGATTAGCAACTCACCCGAAAGACAACCACCGACAGCCCGATTTATCACACAAAGCCCCCCGAGAAAGTTTTCCGAATTTTCTGAATGTTTGCCCAAATGTTCAACTGGGAAAATGTGGGAAACAAAACTGATTTCCCGCAATTTGTTAAGTTCTTGCCAGCAGTAGATTATGTAAATATATCTATATGTAGAGGCTTACATATTGACAATTCAATTATTAGTGGAATGATTTTTTAATGCTTCTAAATTTGTATGCTTGTTTAATATTTTAACAATAGTATTTTTTTAAATGGCTGCTGAAATAATAATGCCTTCTAATTGTTGGTGAGCTTTTGTTTATAATTACGAAGGGAGGAAATATTTACCAGAGTCATGAATTTTTAATTCTATCGTGCAGTTAATAGGAGTACTATTTTAATTATTACTGTTGATATTTAATTTTGCGAGCCCAATTATTAATTAAATAAATTAATATGCTCAGCTTCAAAAATTATTAGGAGTCTCTAAACCAGTTTCAAATATGTCTAAAAGTATGCAATACAATTTTGTCGGTGTAAATTTTGTATTGAATTCTTGAAAAACTTTACTGATTTCTGGGTACTTACCAATATTTAAGTACAGGTATTCTCTTAAATAAAATAAAAAAACCTTAAGCTACATTAAAGTATCTTTTTAATAAAGAAAAGTATTTTACAAGAATTTCCCCTTTTAATTCAATTCCATTAACAGCATTTATGTTGCGCCCCTTGGAATATATTTCCACGTCTTCGTTTGGGTTGGAAAAATCGAAGCTTCATAAATCATCATCATCTTCATTAGCTTCGCTGCCACGTCACTCTCAATTAGTTACTTGCAATTCCCGGAAGCCAAGGGAAAATCGAGACTTAAATGCGATAGTAAGAATATTTCATTTTCAATTCAATTCTTGCCATTCGTACCTTGGCAGTAAAATCTCGCTGGGAAAATAAGGTAAAGAAACACAAATATTTGAAAATGTTTTCCTTTCGTTTTATTGTTGCAAGTTTCAACTTACTTCAGTTACGATTTACAGTTTCTTTTTCATTTTCTTCTCATTTCTGTTTGTGTGACATTTATATGTATTTCTTTTCAAGTATTTTTGTGGTGATTTTTTTTTTTATATTTAATCATAGTTGGCTGCACACCAATCTTAACGTAAAAAAGAGAAGGACATAAAACTATGCATAAATATTGATGAATGCCAACGACAAAATGTTCAAATTATTGATGCCGAATAAGTAAAAAGTAACCTAAACTTATGCAACACAAAAATGTTTATACTTTAGCCGGCGCTTTATATTAATATATGAATTATTTAACATTACATTTAATATATATATATATATATATTTGTTTACTCTATATAAAATGTTTTTCTTTGCATATTTTTTAGGCCAAGCTCATAGAGGAAATAGGGAAAAAGCTCTGAGAGATAAAGAGTTTTTTTAGGGGTTTTTTATTTTTTTTTTATAGGAAAGTAAGGCAGCAATTTATGAAGAATTTGTTTTGTAAGTTGGGACTCTTTTGTTCATCGTTCAATGTTTCATGTTTTATTTCAACTATTTTTCACTAGAGGAAAGTAAGGCAGCAAGTTAAGAGTAGAGAGTTTGTATTGGTAGTTCAGCAAGTGCTTTTTCACATTTAAGCCGCTTAAGTACACATTTATAAACACCCATATACTTACATATACATATACATATATATATATATTTGCTTGTATAACTAATATATGTATAGCTACCATAAATATGTTATTTTAATATGCCTGGATTTCCATGTATATATATTTCATTTCATGCCGCCATTTAGCCATCTAACAACTCAGTACAAATTTTTACTTGTATGTAGGTCCTACGCTCCTTGATCCTTAAGACTAATGCCAATTATTCAACACTAAAAGGGTGCCTTCGGATTTTGTGGGAAATATGGATGAAGGTTTGTTAAAGAAAATTGAGATAAGATAGAAATATGTATACGAGAGTAAAAAATAAAGAATAACCAATTTCTTAAAAACCACGTTCATGATTAAACAAATAACAAAAACATGCTTTCAATGATTTTAATTTATATAATATTTATGATAAAAAAATATGTTTTAATAATATTTAAAAATTAAATTAAAATAACTAAATTTCCTTCATCACATTTTTCCTATCATTTCCCCATCACCAATTTTATTTAAATTTTTACCTTCAAACTTTGTCTACTGGGACATTATTTTTGGACTACTTGCAGCATATAAACAGTTTTCATCGTCAAAGCAGCTGCCAAAAATTCTAAATTCGTTTTTTGTTTTAAGAAAGAGAATAAAAAGAAAAAGCTGAATATTTATTGTAATTTGTTGTAATTGTCATTTTAAAAATTAGTTAGGCACTTCCAACTGCAAACAATGAAACTGGATTCTAGTTTTATCAAAAAATCTCTTTGCTAAATAGGAGTCTAGGAAATGCGAGCATCGATTTGAATTTTTTTTTTCTATTTTTTTTTTTTTTTTATATTTTTAAAAAAATATTATTATATATATAGTTATAATATAAATTTGATGAAACTCTGGCAAGCCTCTTGAAGCTGTGTGTGTGTGTTTTTTTTACTAATTGTTTAAGCCTTTAATTTGTTAATCCCTTTACTTTCATTTACTTCGTGTTATTCTTTTTTTTTTTGTGGAAAAGTTGCTTGTCATTGATAGTTTATCACAAAAATTGCACTGGTCAGCTAAATTTAGTTAGTTGTTGGTGAATACGAGTTCAGAATTTTGAATATTGAAAGGAATAGTTCGCAAAATTTTTGAGCTAAAAATGAAATGAATATTATCTTCAATTTTGAAATTTTTAAAAATTGAAAGATGTCGAGAAAGTCTGAAAAAAATATAGCGGAGAAAATAAAGAGCTAAAAATCATATTAAAAGTGAAAACGTATATGAAAGGAATTTTTTAAATATCAAAAAGTCATCATCAATCGTTTTAACATTTTAATTTTTATGAATCGAATTTTTATATATCGATATATTCGATATATTAAACAGAATGTCGATTAACCTCAATTAATATATTGCAACATTAAAACACCGATAAATATATTGACTTTTGCATAAATTTTCGGTACTTTATAAATATATCGAAATTTTCTGCCATTTCTTCTATATTGAAAAGTCCTTTAAAAATTCTTTGTAAGGTTTTATTGCTCGATCATGTATTTTAATCTTGAAAATGAGTCTCAAAACGTATTAAATAAACGAAATAAATACATTTTTTCCACTTATATAGCCTCCTATTATAAATTCCCCTTCGCACCACCTTGACTAACGAAACTGTGTTGACCAGTGTTTTCTCAATGCCTTAACTAACGTTCCTCGAACGTTAACAATCACTCAAAGTCGGCCTGACGCTGGCCCAATTTGCTCCTGAACCCCGACATGTGCTTCCCCAGACTGCGGCCCGCTGACGAGATAATCGAGGAGGAGGAGGACGACGACGACGACGACGACGACGATGACGATGACGAAGACGATGCATCCTCTGCTCCATAGTTGGCCTGATATGTGACTGGCAGCTCTGGCGACGGGGCCAGGAGCAAACCTCACGTCCTCACAAACTTGTAGACAATGAGGAATACCATAAAGGACAGAGCCACCAAAACCACGGCTGTGACCACCTTGGCGCAGGTATTAAGTCCCGACTCATGGGGATTCAAAGGTCTGGAGCTTGTGTGAGTGGCAGATCTCCTCCGCTTGGTGGCCAGGCCCCGGGCGAGAGCCGGAAATGCCAGCGACTGGGTGAAGGTGAGCTTGTGTATGGACTCGCTGAGGCTATACGGACCCACAGAGCCCCGGGCGGCTGCCCTCAGGAGGACATACTCCAGATCCAAGGCATCGAACAGGGAGTAGCGGGCAGTCATGGTGGATGACCTACGCCGTCCATCGTGCCTGGAGTCTCGCTCTCGATCGGATTGCGGCTGCAGCCAGGGATCGGAGACGCGCTGCTGGACGCCCGCCGCTCCCACAGCGTAGGCGGAGCCGGAGGATGAGCCGCAGGTGGTGTTGGCACCTGCACCGGAGCTACCAGCTCCGCCACCACCGGCGCCGCCCAGGCTGACCGCGGCCACGGAAGTCAGCGACGACGTCGTCGAAGACGAGGCCGAGCACAGGCGCAGGTTGGTGGCCAGTCCGTTGTCGTGGAACTCGTTGGCATCCTCGATGGAGGTCTGATCCGGCGAGGTCTGGGCCCGTTCCAAGGCGGCCGCATGTTTCATTCGCAGGGCGAACAGCCTGGCATGATCCGGATGGAGCAAAGCACTTGACTTCCTCCTCCCATTGCCGCTGGGCACCACACAAATGCTGTTCCTCATGCCCCTCCGCCCCAGCGACAGATTGGGTGATCCCTGCGTCGGGGTGCTGGTGGGTGACACATGGCAGGAGCCACCGCCCGTCTGACCCAGCGGCAGATTATGGATACCGGGCGGTGCTATGAAGGCATTGGGCGAGGGCGAGGCCTGCACCGAGTCGATGCCCGAGTCCCCGGCATGCAGGGTATCACAGTACAGAGAACTCCTTCGGTCCGTGGACAGGCTCAGGTGATTGGTGCTCCGCCGGGCATTCAGACTCAGGTTGGTGCTCCCGATACTGCCGCTGCCACTGGCCTCGGCCACCGGACTGCTGACACTCGTCTCCACAATGGCGGGGAATACAAAGGACTGGCCATCCGCCTCGCCGCGCGGAGAGTCCTGCAAGAGTCCAGATCACATATATAAGATAGGTAACATCCAGGTATATATATCTTGGGGTATTTAAAAGGGGAATCGGAGGAATCTTCTAAAGCTGGTTCTCGAGTGCAGTGTGGGAATCGCTGCTTTTTTGAGGGGGTTTGAGGTGGAGTAGTTAAATCTCAGTGGTGATGACGGTTAGTTAGGTGGCTTAAAAAATCTTCTTTCGGGCTTTATATACAGGGTGTGGGCTGGTGACTTGGTAGTGTTTACTTACACAGGGTGATATCGGGTGTCTGGGAGCAAGGATTGATCGACAAGTAGAAGAAAAATTATAAAAAACTACTTTAAATCGCTTTAAATTCCGGTCTAAAAGTATGCTACAAATGTTGAACAAAATGTTCACAGACTTGGTATTGCAAAATATATCATAGCATATTTTTAGACACATTTTGACAATGAATTTTAAATGTTTAGCGATTTCTGTGCTAATCCCTTATTTTGTGATGCAAAAATATTTGCATATTAGTTTGCATAGCTTCAAATATAATTTAATAAGTAACAATTTCATTTAATTTTTAAATATTTTATAGATTTCTCTAAGACAAAAAATGTTTTTATTAAATATTTATAAATGTGAATTTTAAAGATTTTAAAACATTTTTTATACAAGAAAAATTTAATTACTTTAAAATTGTAAAAATATTTAATTCAAGTTACACCTTAAATTTAAACCAAAAATTCGTTTGGGATTCGTCGACCAACCCTTACCTAAATATGTTTGTGCTGGGGTAAAAAACATATTTTTAGCTTAAAAAATGCCCAATAAAAATACATAAATAACAACGATTTCTAGGTAAAAAAACATGTGTAGAATACACAAAAAAATAACCTCAAAAAGTTGGGTACTGTGGTCAGATTTGTACAAGTTAGTAGTCAAAAATTATTCAAAGAGCTAGCACTCGTTGAGGACTTTTTATTTTCAACTTTAAATCGAGGCATGCAAAAAAGTCTAGTTTTGTTTAGTTTATTTAGGGATATACACTAGATGTTGAGATAGAGAGAGAGAGAGAGCGAGAAAAAGACTAGAAGACTAGAGAGAGATAGTGAGGCTGGATAAAGAGATGAGGAACTGGATGGAACCATACCCGCTGGCCCTCGGGGCCGCTGTTACGACGCAACTGTACGAAGCCCTCCTGTCGCAGGAGCGGCTATCAAAACCAGAACCGAACCAGAACCAGAACCGGTACCGTACCAGAACCAGTACCAGCACCAGAACCAAATCCAAAACCAAATCCGAAACCAGAACCAAAACCATAACCATAACCATAACCATAACCAAACCGAACCGAACCAAACACGCAACGCACACACAATAGGGATATGTATGTTTTTGAGGCGGGTGGTGTTGGTGGTGGTGGTAGTGGTGTTGGTGATGGTGTTGGTGTTGGTGTGGCAGTGGGTGGTGTTTGTTTGGTTTGGTGGTATTCATTGGTGTCGGTGTAGTGGGAAGAAATAGAGAGTCGAAGAATCAAATTAACGCAAAAACGCACAACGCAACTGGCCACAGAAAAAGCGACTCGCAAACGAGTGGTTTCACAAAATAAAAAAAAAGAAAACATAAAACGATAACGCCCCACTTTCGAAATTGCTGTGGTTCTTATTTGTTTCCCCAAAATCACATATTTTGTCTACAATTTAATATTTTCCTTGTTTTAAAACGGCACACAAAAAATAAATCCGGAAAATACACGTTATAAAATGTTGTTTTTAAAAGTAGGTCTTTACTTCGGTTTTTTGTATATATTTTTAAGCCACGTAAAAGTATGCAAAGGTATTCTGCTGTGGGGTTTTTGTTTAAATTTTGTATGTACGTTTTTAATAAATAATGAAGATACTTTTGCACTTACAAAACTTCTTTGAAAAAGTTAATTCTCATATTTAAAGACCTTAAAAAGTATGTAGTCATTTTATTTTGGTGTATTTGTTGAAATTGTTGGTGTAAATATTTAAGGACTTTTTAAAGCTTCGTTAAATATTAAAGAGAATCTTGTAATTTAAAATTTTGTTTATAAAAGAATTTATATTTAATATATTTTAGGCCTACTCACCAAAATTAAAGTTAAATTATTACAATTTAATTACAATGTTGGAATAAAAAGTATTCAGTAACTAACAGTTTTGTTTTGCATACCTACTTTATATGATTATTTAAATCATAATATTTGATGACACATTTTACCGGTAATACTTTCTTTACCAAATTTTAAAACGTGGTCTTTTCCGCACAACTTAATATTGGGAAAATAAAAAAAAAATGAGTGCCTACCTGGCTGGGCCACACCTGCAACAGTGGCAGCGAGCAGGAGGGCTTGTTGTTGCCGGACGGCCCAGCACCTGTTGGCCCCGCCCCGGACGCCGTGGCTCCGCCCGCCGAGGAGGAGGTGCCCGATCCCTGCGAGAGGCTGGTATAGTGCAGGTGATTAAAGCGCTGGGCATCGCTGCTGCCGCCGGCGCTGGCCGCCTTCGTTCGCGTTGGACTCTCATAGCCGGTGGAGTCCTCCGAGGATGTGGTCTTCGGGGAGCGCCAGAATCGCTTCAGGCGCAGCTCGCGCCTTTTTTCTTGTTTCTATAAAAAAAAATGCAAGCACAAATTGATTAATTGGGATTTTTCGCGGTTTTTATGAAGAGGGGAAAACTGTAAATGTTTTTAAAAAACAAGAACTGTGTACGTGTGTTTATTAAAACATTATTATTCGTTCTGTTAATTGGCTTTAAATGTTTTTTTTTTCTTAAAAATATTACTGTAATAAATAATTATATTACAAAATTAAAATACATAATATTTCTTTATTGCTAAAATGTTACTGACTCTATGAAAACAACAACGATTCTAAGATTAATATAAAAAATTCAACATAATTTATAATACGATTTAATCCTGATTTATTTAAAATTCCTGCCTGATTTATTATAATATTTTCTGATACTTTACAAATAAAATTGTTATTTGCATTAAATTTTCAACCTTTTGCGATTTTTCAAAATTAATTAACCACAACTATTGCGCCTCGTTCGAAAGTGTAATTCAATTTACGCGTGGGACCTTTTGTGCATGGATTGTGTGTGGGTGGGCGTGGGAATCAATTGATTTTGACAATTTCATGCGGCGCCAAATAAATATTTGCGTTCGGAATGGCCACATGCAACATCAGCCTTGAATGAGAGATGATGCTGTCGAATTTTTCGCGCATTATTTTTTCCAATTTAAAGTGCGGCACTTCCCGCTTTTTCCCCCTCACAAATTTGTATGCATGCCGGCGGAACGAGTGTGTGTCTCCTCTGTATTATAAAAGGCTTGTGTGTGCCGTTGTTTTTCGTTAACAAATGGCAACTACATAACAACAATGACTCGGAGGCGGCGGCAGAGACGTGACTTGGCCAACGCCATGTTGCATTTGCCGATAAGCCGCAGTTGCTGGATGGAAAAACCATTGTTTGCCGCGTTGTCGGTGGTGTTTTTCAGTACGATATTTGGTGTTCGTGGCTTCCTTGCAGCATATTGCCAGGATGCCTGTGTGAATTTGGGTGTGTTGTTGCGGTGTGTTCTTGTTAGGGTGGTCCTTGGATTGGAATTGAATTCGAAATGACAGTATTAGTGTCTAAAGGAAGTGCTTTAGGAGGCTATTTCGTCCATATTTAGGTAATATTAATTTTAATGACTAAATTATATAAAATAAGTAAAGAAATTTGGGGATCTCTTATCTATACTAAGTTCGTTATAGAAAATGTCCTTTTATGTATTTTCATAATATAAGTTATTTATTTTATTATAATTCCATATATATTTTTTTTTTCCTAAGAATAAATAAATATTAAACGGTTTAAATGTGTAGGAAGTTTTGTTTGTGTTTTTTTAGTTAAACATTTTTGTAATATTTTAAAATGAGCTGTAAAGCTTTGTTTTAGTAGTAAAAACACTAATTAAATTAATTATCACTCATGAAAAATATATTAAAATAAAATATAAAATACAGGAAATATATACTAATACTACAAAAAATATATTAAAACAAAGTTATATATTAGTTATATGTATATACCTTTAACCGTATATTTTGTAATATTATAAAAATATTTCAAAGGAAAATTAATCAATTGGCTTCAAGTGCATGTACAATTATTATTTCAGTGCAAATAAATTATATATTATATAATATATAAAATATAATACAACAAATATATTAAAAAAAGGGCCACCCTTATATCCCTTATATATTTTTACCTGCATATTTTTTTAATATCAAATCCGTTTTATGTGTTTGGTATTTCATCCCCAGTCCGTTGTGGCGCAAGACGAAAATCGATGGAAAACTGCACAGGCATAAATTCTGCAAGAAAAAAGAAAGAAGAAAGAAAATGAAGCGGAAAGGATATAAATCAAGGAGTTGGAAGCAAATGCAGCAGAAGAGTTCACTTGACCCCCGGAGACGTCATGTGAGCGCCGCAGATGTCCTGGCTTTCAATTCATTATCCCTCAAAAGGGAATGGGAGACGGACATACGCCGGAAGGAAACATATTTCAATTGCTTCACCTCGTAAAAAAATACGTAAAAAACAAACAGGGAATTTTTTTTTTTGGTTTTTTAAATGCTTCTTTTCAATTCGATTTTAGCTTGGCAGGAAACTGTCGCACATTAACACGCAGGCAAGGACAATGGCAATGGCAACGACGCCATTAGTGTTTGACAAGGACATTTTACCCACACACCCAGGCACACACTCACACACCCATGGATTGTACAAAAACCGCAATATGAAGAACAGACCTTCCTTCCTTCCCATACAAACATTCATGGTGGTCAAGTTGAAGGATATATACTGGCAGCGTTGGTGCCATGGATGGATGAATGCTTTTGCGACGCCTGCGAGCATAAATCAGTCCCCCAGACACGGGCACGGACTAGGATCCGGACCTGGCTACGAAGCTCCCCCTCTATTTTCCCCTCGTATAGTCCCATAATTAGTTTGAGCAATTCAATTCGTTACTTTCAATTAAGTTTGCCTTGCGGATCGCATCGATGGCTAATGGATGTTGCTGACAATCTCAAGTGCTGGCAAGTGTCCCTAGTGACCGATAATTTAGTGTTTATTGCTTAATTTCAATGACACTATATTAGAGTATTAAGCTGTGATTTTTTAATGGCCTATACATTTGTACTAGGTGTGATTCTATTTATTTTAATTTTAAGGCTCTTAAACTTGTTTGGTTTCGGGATTAGTCCTTAATGATATAATTATAATTAATTGATTGCAATTAACATGACAATGGAAATTAAAAACAAGCAAAATATTTTTTGAGATACGGAATTTAATGTAAGTTACTTTTTTTAGATTCAAAATGATTTAGCTTAGCTTTGAACACTTTCCTAGGCTCATTAAAAACCCTGATGATATCCGTAGCATTCCCGAATTTGTGAGTTTTTGTACATTTATTATACAAAATAGATGCCTATTGTTATGTTATTTATTTTAGCATATATATTAACAGAAACGTATTTAAAGTAATACGTAAGTAAGGTAAAAAAGTACACATTTATTATTAAGAAATAATATTTTAAAGCTGCTGATTTATTATAATGAATTCTTTTTTTTTTGGTTTAAAGAAATTTTATTTTAAAGCTGTTGTTAAATGCTATCAATAATTTTCAAAAGCTTAAATATCTTTTTATTAAACCCCTTTTTTTAATAAAAAAAATATATATTTTAAAGCTACTGTTAAATGATACAAATAACATTAACAACATTTTCAGAAGCACCGAAATCTGTTCTAATTTCCAATTTCGTTGATTGCCTCAAGGGTGCCAAAAAACTTTTGCAAGTCTATTCAATTTGACCACATTCAGGCGCTCTTTTAGTTTCCCAGCCACAACAAACTGGCCACATATTCACATATATAGTAAATACTACCGATACTATTACTACTGTGTACATATATCACACACCTGAGTCGATTCCCAGCTCTACACCTGGCTGATTGCTTGTTGCACATATCCACAACGCTCGGGCGAAGGACAGCACGTGGGTTACCTCAACTTAACGACATTCGCGTTTTATTTCACTTTCTTGTTGTTCTGTTTTTTTTTTTTTGTTTGATGTGTGCTTCCCAGACTTGAACTCGGACTCGCCTGGAAAAAGTTTTTGCTTTTTGCTGTTGCGGTGGCCTTCGTTTGGCATCGCACATATACACACACACACACACACCTTGTCAATCGATGTCAACACGAGTCCTGTCCGGCCCGGGCGGCGCTCTCATTGCCATTGTCAAGGCCCCGGACAGTCCGGTGCTGGTAAGCTCTATACTATATAGCCACAGCCTTGTCGCCACTCAACTCAGCCGTCTGCGATTTCGAATCGAAAATGCATATCAACTAATTCCCAGACATAAATCGTCAGAGGGGTCTGTCCGGCTGCTTGGTTGCTTTTCTGCATAAATATTCCTGGGAGAGATGACCACGTGAGGCGATATTTTTGGGGTTACAAAATATAATAACGGGAAGGACTACATGAAAATAAGGTAAGTGAATTATAAATGCGATTTTATGATTTTTATAAATTGAATTCAAATATTTTTTGTTGCCGTACTAGGTTTTAGAAGTAGTATAGTATTCAAAAGGAGGTTGTTTTTTGTTGCATATATATTTTTTTAAGTTGTTATTTGTTAAAGAAAACAATATGAATTATTTCTCTGCCTTTTATAGAAAAAGAATAATGTTATTCCTACTTTAAAGAAGTCTAAATTTTTATTCCTGGTAGATTGAAATTTCTGAACTTAGAAACCAAAGTAAGCTTTTCTCAAGCTGTCAATTTATAATTTTTAGGCACGGCAGAAAACTATTTTATATAATAGAGAGATTTATATTAATATAATTTATTGGTTTCAATAAAAGATAGACAATTAATTTTTATATACATAAATAAATATATATTTATGCGTTTTCATTGGAAAACTTAGTTTAAACTGGGATTTATTAGCTTCAAGTCTTACCAAAGCATTACAATATTTGTTAAAAATAATACTCATTTAAATTATTACAGTTAAATTGTTTAAATGTAGCCTAGAAAATGAATTTTTAAATTCAATGATGATCACAACTCCGCCATAAATCCATACTCCTGCCGACTTTCCAACTGCCAATGCTCATCTCAATTTTCAATAACATCCTAGCCTCCGGTTAGCCACGCTCTGGCTAGTTTTCATATTGTGCCGCTTTCCATATTTTTTTTTCAAAAGACCTCTCCCCTCTCTCTCACAGATGATAATGTCCTTATCCATTTGCTGTCAAGCGTCCTTGGAGCGTGTCATGGCATAAGCTGTTCGTCTTCGAGGGAAGCCCGAAAAGGGGAGGATGGGAGCTCCGAGGAGAACCGTTCGGCTCCTCCATCACGACAGCAATTATACAAATGGCAGAGTTGCCCCGAGTTCCTACGAATCCCAAAGTTGTCGCCAGCACTACCACGGTCGCCACCTACCGCCCACTCGCTTAACTCGCTGTTTCTGTTGAGCGTGACCAAAATTTTTAAATTGAAATAAATTTGCCTGCTTGTGTTTCGGCTGGTGGTGTCCTTGTTGTCCTTGCTCCTAACTCCCTTCTCATCATATCTATATAGTATCGTTATCGTGTTTGCTTAACGTGTTTTCTTTGCCTCGTTTTTACTATTCTTTTTTTTTGTACAATTTGTGCTGTTGCATAGTTCGACCATGCTTTTTTTTTTTGGTTTTTGGTTCTTTTTCTGGTATTTGAATTATAAACAAATTTTGTGGCCCGAGGCCAGTTTCATGTACGGGTCTAATGTCAGGGGTCAGGGCCAGGACCAGACCAGAGACACGTCTCTTTGTCTGTGTGAGAGCGTAAGACACGGCCGCTTTATTGCCCGCTTCCTGACAAATATTGACAGCTCAGCCAAGGGGAGCGACGTTACGTTTGCACTGGCCAAGCTAAATCATATTTAATTAGCCGCAATTTGGACAATTTGTATAAATGCCGATGTGTGGTCAAATGAGGGTGGTTCGATTTTGAAGGAATCACAAAGAAATAATTGAGGAATATAGAAAGGTATAAGGTATACTGCGAAAAGAGTCTGTTTCTGGGTTTATTATTATTTTTTTGTTTATTAAAAAAAAACAGATTTAATAAGTTTTATCAGTCATAATAATAAATTCAATTTCCTTAAAATTATCTAATGAAAATTAAGGCAACTGTTTAAATTAATATAAAACAAACTAATCCTTTATATTTGACAGCAATAAATAGTAATTCAGCATTCTGTATACAATTTATAAAATGTAGATTTAAATAATACAACTTATAAATATATTTAAGATAAGGTAAAGAATAGCATCCTCTTTTTGCATTTATTAAAGAAATTTAAGATTTATTGATTTAAGCAATTAAAATAAAATAAATAATATAATTAAATAGATTTCTTGATATCACACTCTTTTTGCTAATTTTAAGGAATATACATATTTTTTAAATTTATTATTTATTTATTTATTAATTAAAAAGATATGGAGAATGAGAGTATTTATAATTTTAAAGAATATAAATATTTATTAATTTAAGTATTTAATATAAAATATATAAAACGTAAAAAGGGAACAATAATATACTCATTTTATGTATTAATTCATACCTATACAAAATAAATCCTTCTTGTTTATTTTTTATACAAAAATGCAAACTAAAAATTCACACATTTAAAAAAAACTATGAACTTTTCAATGAAAAGTTTTTAATAAAGAATAATCTATTTTTAAATAGATTTCCCTAAATAAAAATTAACTTATACTCAATAAAAACCATATGAACCACCCTAGTATCCTGTTGTCCTACTTAGTTAAGGAAATTCCTCTGGCAGAGAGGCAACTTTAATGGCAATACTACGGAAAAATCCAGACAAAAGCAATTTAAATTTTATTACACACCATTTAGTCAAAGTGCCAGGGAACTGGGCGTGTGAGTAAGTGTGCGGTGGACATTATTTATGAACAATGTGTTTTTTGGTCCTGGACCTTTTGCCGGTTTTCTTCACTTCTTTTTTTTTGTTTTGGGTCTGAACTTTCATGTGTAAAATATGGTTGCCAACAGAGGCATTTACCTCCAGTTTTCTGGTGTTTTTCCAGCAGTCGTTCAACTCTCATTGAAGTTGGCCCAGGATTCTTTGACTTAAGGCCGGCTGACCCTAATGGATGAGGGACTTGAAAGGGGTCCCGGGTTCAGGTCCAGTATTCATCAACTCTGTACATTGACCTAGGCGGCGGAAAATGCTGTGGTATGGGATTAAGAAACTTGTTTAAGGTACTTATTAGCTACTAAGGGTCCTGCCCTAACCCTCATTTGTTAAGCCTCTTTATGGGGGGCCAGGGAGGCCTCAAGCCCAGAATTTATTCGGCTTACGCACAGCTTTTCCCTTTTGACAAATGAAATGGGTTAAAAGGTATAAGCGGGGGCTTAATTCGATCAGGATTTCCATGTGATTGTTGACAAACGCAGATTGAGTTGATTAGATTAAAAGATTAAAAGGTTTGTCTTTTATTGACACTATTTTATTGTGATCTCAAGTGTTTTATGTTTAAATTAAATAATTTTAGGTGGGTTTTTAAGACAAAGAATTTGTTAATTTAAAAAATATGTATGATAACAAATGGTTCTCTCATATTTTAAATATTGAATAAATTTTATTGATTGATTTTTGGTTCGGTTTCAACCAAAATATTTACTTTATTTACTTTATTTAGGGCCAACTAATTTGTCAAAATAAATACTAGCAAGGAAAACAAATGGTTATTTTTTAAATATTCTATAAAACTTTTTCAAAATGCACTCAGTTTCCTCTTAATTAAATTCACCTCCTACCTTTCTTTAACTTCTCTTCATTGAATCTTCATTTGATCAAAATGAAATTGTGAGCTGTTCATTGATTCGTTTCACTCTTTTACTCTTCAGTTGCAGATGGGGGAAAAAATTTAAACAATTTTCCAAAGTTGATCGGCCTTGAATTTTCCCAAAGACTCTCCACAAAATGGAAGCCAATGGATGAAGAATTTTTCCACTCAATTGAGCAGCAACTCAACTGAGCTTCATTTCTTCTTACCCGCCGCCATTCAACTTTCTTTTCCTTTTGACTTTTCCGCCCCTTGGCATCTGCCTTATGCAAAAGCAATTAACTTAACTTTTATTTTTCCACCTGTTCAGGTATTCCCTTTTTCTTGCTCAATATATATAGATGTGTGTTACATATATATGAAATTTGCATAAAAAAAGAGCCCGCGAGGGCAGTGAAATGAAAAAGAGATGCCCAATACCCCGCACTCCTTCCGGCCTTTTGTAGGCATTTGATTTTGGTTATAGTTTGTTTGTCGTATTAACGGTTTAGCACATTTTACGGTCGAAACGTGACATTTTGCTGCCAACGAAGAAAGTCGGATGTCAGGGGATTGTGTCTGCATTTGAAAAGCTTTGCTAGTTTTTGGGTTTTGTCCTCGTCGAGGGTTTTGTTTTCCTTTGTTTTCAATTCGTGTCGAACCACCCAGAATTTGTAGTGTTTTTTTGCTAGCAGGATAACAGCTGTTGTTGACTTTTTGTTCTACTTGGTAGGGGTATCTCCGAAGTCCTGGGAAGTTGGTCAAGTGGTAAAAAAAACGTACAGGATAACTATTGACTAAAACCCACACAAAAGCAGCTCTGTTTTTCAAGGAGCTTAACCTTGTTTGACTTGCTGATCATCATTTGTCATTGATTCCTTTTTGTTGGAGATGGTTTAGACAGATAAACCTGATTTAACTTTAGCTTATTTTACTAATTTATATATTTCTTAGTTTATATTACATTTAATTTTGTAAATAAATTTACTGAAATCAGGAATATAACATTACATTTCCTTGTTAAAAAGAAAGATTATTTTGAAGCCTCATAAAATCATAAAATATTTTTAGTTGACCTCCTTTTCTCCTTTTGATCTTTCCACTAAAACTTCTTAGCGTTTGACACAATCTATATAATTGAGATAAATTCACAAATAAACTGCCAAGAGCATGAACTTCCAGAGCATCAAAACTTCGCCTTGTGGTGACCTGACGATAAACAATTTGGATTTAACAAGCAGGTGGCAGTACACGTGGCTGCCTGTCTTTTGTATTTTGTGCTTCGGCACTGAGAAAAGTTATTTAAAGAATGTGAAAATATTTTTTCTTGATTATAATGAATTGTCAATTCTTAGGAAAAGTTTTTCATAATCATTTCAAAAGGGAAAAGCATTTAATTAGACCATAAAAAGGCATTTATAATATATCATTTTTTATATTTTTAATCCTTTTTAGCCACGATTTTCCCTCTGTGCTTGTACTTGCCGCTGTGCCCGTATTGGTGTTATTGTCCACGTGGCAAAACTTCCGCTCCGCAGCGGTTGGGCTGCTGCGGTGGCTTCTGGTGGCATCGGCGGCTGCGGCAACCGGAAGCGCCAAACACTTTCCGGTCACGCAGTCACGAGGTTTGCCCTTATCCCCTCTCCTTTCCCCCAACACAAAGGGAACAAAAAAAAGAGTCTCGAGTAGTCACTTAAGCTTAAGTGTTGTTGTGCGCCAACCATTTTGTGGCCACAACAATAACAACGGGGAAACAATAAGGGCAACTCAATTTCTATGCGTAGCGCACAACAGCGCGACTTTTGGCAGGGCAGTCGGGAAAACTTTTGCCAAAGAGCACCGCAAATTGTCAAGAAAAGAGGGAAAGTTGGGAAAACCCACAGACCACTTGTAGTTTTGCATTTGAAATGTGCCAAAATAAGTTTTTAATTGAAGACAAAACAAGGCAGTCCAAGTCAATGGCAGTAAAAAATAATGGGAAATGGAAAATGCTTGAAGCATATGTGAAGTTGGTTTAGTTTGCTGCGGAAAAATGCCATATTTTTATTTGGGTTTTAATTAATTGCTTTATTTTAGCTTAAAAAATTATGGGTTTATGCATTTTTAAAGTTTATCAAAGCCTTTTTAAACATCTTAATGGGTAGAATTACTTTGGAGAAAAGTTTGTTACTTGAAGCGATTTTTTTAATACTTTTAAAGTATTTATTCCTTATACAAAAAAAAAAAAATAATAATACTTATAATTTTAATATTTCTAACCCTGTTTTAAAGCCATTTTCTTAATCAGTTTTTAATTTCAGGCCAAAAATATATTTTTAATGTCTTTCCAGCCTTTTTTATTTATATTTTTATTTTTTAGACTTCTGACTTCTTTGAAATAAATAAATAAATATAAATTTAAATTACTGCATTGATACATTTTAATTTTCAATATTATCCCAAAGTCAGTGGCCGTGAAATCGTGGTGATTCCCGAGTAAAACACACGCATTAAGTATACGACGTGTGGCACGCAAGAGAAACTTCACCCCCGGATTTACGCACACAAATCATTATCGATTATTATCGAAGTCATGTGTATAACGAGCGTATTCGATTTAATGCTCAGTCCATTAGTTAAACAGCCTTGGTCTCGCCCAACCAGCCGGACCCCTTCCCCTCGCTGTTGTGCCCGGTGTTAATAAGCCAAATGTCAATGTGTTAAATGAGCTGTGCGGGCAACGAAGGGGTCTGTGAACTAGACGATGGCTCGGTCTCGTGTGAAAATTCAATAAAAAAAAGAGAGAAAGCAAAAAAACATGAGGCGAAACAAAGGACAGGCGTCCAGGTGAGAGTCAACAGTTGGACGAGGGCCAGAGTTAGGGTTACTTAAAGAGATTGACCACATAAATATTTAAAGCTTAAATATTCTTTCTAATATATATACAAGATTCGCTATCTTTGGCCATAATTTTGGCACTCGGATATTAGGTAAAGTCAGAGGTTAAATTAATTTAATGTTAATGCATAGATAAAAGGCTTTCACGAGGGTGTTTTATACCAAGTTACACTCACCCTTCCAAACGATTGCCATTTCTTATGCCTTTGTTCGGTTATCGTTTTTATGCCCTTTTCTGACATGTCTCCACAAAACAAACAATGGGGACTAAAAATGTGATTTTGGTTTATGTCACTTTGACACGCTAATACAGTTCGTCTTTTGGCCACTTTTTCTGCTACTACCGACAACTAGTACCAGTTGAGAGTGCCAAGTGCAGGCGGGTCATAATCTAAAGGCATTGTTACTCGGAATCCATTTGCCATATTGCCAGCTAGAAGAAGAGCTGCCTGAATATAACTTGCACTCGAGTGCACTTTGCATCACCATCATCATCCCCCTGCTCATCATGATGATTATCATCATCATTATCATGGACATCGATGTTTGGCATTCAATTCAATTAAGTGAGTTTAACTTTTGTGTAAAACGAAGGAGGAGTGAGAGTGAGGCCAAGGAATAAAGCCAAGGATAAAGTTGAAGTACGAGAACAAAGCGTACAATTCTGGCACGAGCATCCGCTGTGTCTGCCTTGTAATTGTTTCCATTTATTCTCAGCAAACTTTGTCGATTCCGTTGGTTATTTGACTTTTCTCACAAAACTTTTTTTCCTTTGTAGTTTCCAGCCATGGACAATCGTTTAGGGTGAAACCCGCCACTCGTCACGGTTAATTCTTGGTTTTTTATACTTAGCCGTGGGAATTAGTAACCAGAAATGTAATAAGAGGAAAGTCAGGAGAAAAAGTTTTTATTAAAGAAAATATACCTGGGAATACCTGGAAAAATGTAATAAGGGAAAAGTAAAGAAAGGGGGATAAGGTTTAAATTAAAAATTTTATCTGAAGACCCTAAGCAATTATTTAACTTTTCTATATCTATTTATTTATTTAATACAAAAAGATTCTAAGATATATTCTTCTTGAAGTAAATTAATAATTTTTCTTTATTCTAACTGGATAAATCTTTTATCCAGTTGCAAATTTAATTTCAAAATTTTTAGACTGGCAACATTGCATTTTTTTATTTTCCTCCAGAACCCCTGGGAAATCCCCCTTCCTGGTAGGCGCCATCGGTTTTTATTATAAGCAATAAAACTGCTCCCTGGCATAATGCAAGTTTGTAGTGATTGTACGGCCAACGGAGCGTATGAGCAATGCAAGTTGTTTAAGAACTTACAAGTGGCGTGAATGCATGGCATTATTTCTAGGTTAATTGCTCTCCACAGAGTTTTAGAATGTTAACTAGTGCCATTTAATAATTTATTGATGCCCTCGGTAATAGTAAATTGCTGTATTTTCGCATAATAATTTAAGACTACTCTATGTTTTTGGGGGGACAATTAATTATTTAGACAGCAAATTGTAGAAGAATATTTTCCTGAAACTAGTCATTTAAATATTTAGTAAAATATATACATGTTAAGTTATAAAAATTAAATATAAATAATATCAGGATTTTTATATTTAAGATAATATTTTAAATAACGTTTTGTATGTGAAGTATTTAAATTATATTTGCAAAACTACAGATTTTCATACCTAAAAAAAAAGGATACTGAAGCCTCGTTAGTACATACCTTAATATTTAATTATATACATTTAAAAGACTGTAAAAAGCAATGCTATATTTTTCGTGTACCTGTAACTAACCCCATTTATTATTCCAGGTCAATTTGTAAGCTATCTCTTGCCTAGTCTCGGCTGATTAAGCAAGAAACTAAATAATTTATGGCAGCACTCGAATGGTTGCATTTATTCTACCTTGGAATTTGTGGCAGTCAGACGAAAATCAGAGCACTGCATGTATACAGCTCAGGAGACTTCCTGCTGCTTCAGGACTGCTTTGGTATCCAGCAGAGAAGCCGGCACTTAAAAGGACTCAGAGCTGTCGTCGATGGCTTTGGTCCTAGCGCTGCGGGTTCGTGGGAAATCAGCGTCGGTTTCCCCTTTTTGGCCCCCAGTCTTATAATTTATGCAACTGCAAAGGAGGAGGCTGGAGGAGTTGAGCTGAGGTGAGGTGAGGGTCGTCCTCGCCATGATGCAATTGTCAGCATTTGGCTTCGTTGCCACCGCAAATTGCGAGTAATTGTGGAATGCGCACACCAAGGGGCACAAAGAAAAAAAAATAATAAAAAAACAGGGAATGCGTTGGGGAATGAGCTGCAAACCCACGATGATGATGCTGCTGCTGCTGCTGATGTTTTGTGGCCTCAATTTGCTTAAACAGGCAATTAATATGCGCGGCAACGTTGTAAACAATGCCATCGGGGATTTTTGCCCCGCCTTTGCAACCACACACACTTTCGCTAATGGCCGGTATAAACACAAAAACTTCTGTGTGACTCTTGTTTGGCATCATTTCAGTTAATTTAATTTACAATTCAGTTGAAATTCTGTTAAAATGTAGCTCAGCGAGTGCCCTTCAAGGTATCCACACGTCCGGCCATGTAAATGGTCTTCGAGTCCTTAACAACGAACACAAATGGTTTGTCGATTATAATAATTTTATTGTCGTCATCATCCGGATATTCAGCTTCCCCTATAAGTGAATTTATTATATTTATTGGTATGCACTGAGAGAATATGTGTTTGGTTTTCATTTTAAAATGTTAAAGAATTTTTGACTTTTAATTTTGTACATATTGGGGAGGGCAGAAAATACAGATTTTGTATATAGATTAATATTATTTTTGATTTATCCAATCAATACAATCGTATGAAGTTACAATAACATTAGAAATAAACTCGCGGATATTTCGATTTTCTGTTGTGGTTAAGGAAAATATCGATATTTATCGATATTGTTTTACATTTGGGATGGATATACATATGTCTGATAAATCGATATACCTTTTATTATGCATTTCTGATTGTTATACTCCCATAAAAGATGCAACTACTATACTACGTTATATTTTTTAACTTACATTGATACTCCCGTGGCTTGACCTTTAGAGCACTGAACTGCTTAAAAACGGAGGCTGGTGGACTTCCTTTATCAGCTATTCCAGCGAAAACTTTCTTGAGGCCAAGGGACTCGAGGGCTTCGCCTAAATCTAGCGTATTATTGACCAAACAAACGGGAATATATAAGTGCGCTTTATCATTTTTTAGCATTTTTAATTCCAAATATGTATTTAGATCTCCTAGAATTTCATGATTATTACTGCTTCTACTATCTGTGCTCATGAAAATGATCAACTCAATATCGCTATTGGAAAGTGGTATCGTCACACCACGCACTTTACCATTCAAAATGGATGGAAACGGTCCTGTGCCATACATCATTTTGGTATTAAATGAAGTCGGATTCCGTCCTTGCTTATAGCTAGTGAAATTCTTCCACATATACCACTCAAAGGGATACTTCCACTTGGGTTCCACGAGAAGTCCTTGTATAGCCACGAGCTTGGTTTTATCGGTGGGCGAATTCTGGGCCCAAATTTCGGGGTTAACTTCTTTTATTGATTTTGACAGCAAGTTGGTGATTTCCTCTCCAGCGTTCTCGTTATCCGAAAATGGTATTTTCGCCACATCCACGTGGATTCCGGCACTCACGCTCATAATGTGATTCGGTATTTTGAAATTGTCCGCGTAGAATATCTGGTTCGTCATTTTAAACTTCTGACTAATTGCCTTCCTATGCCTCTCGCTGAAGTAGGGTAGGATCTGTTCGGCTCCCTTGCCAGCTATACTCAGAAGCTTGGCCAGTTGATAATCCCTGTGTTTATCCTTTTCCAAGTAGAGCATAGCCAGTGCCTGGTGTATAGCAAATGGAGATATCACAAAGTTATGCTTATCTGCATGTTCTGCGTTCAGTTTTTGGATTATATCCAGTTCGAATCTATGCAACGACCATCCATGTGCCACAAACAGCGACAGAAAAATAAATAAAATAATTAGCTTAGCCATTGCTAAGGTACAACTGTAACTGACCAAGTTATCAGAGATTTTTTTGTAACAGGAGAAAAGAACCGGTAATCTCATTAGCCACACTTCAGGTAAATGCCTATCAAACTAATACAAATTGTTAGGAGTTTAAACTAGTTGATACTTGAAAATATATACAAGCTTGATATTTAGTTCATTTTATATTAAATTATATATATTTTAGGAGTTAAATGAAGGTTTAAATAAAATGTAAGCTTATTAATACTTTTTGTTAATAAAATAATCTTGTCATTGTTATTAATACAATAATATAAATATTCATTGAACGCAAAAACATCATGTATTTCATAAGCAAGAGCAAATTAGATTTAACACGGATTATACTGTTTAATATATAGTATAATAATGTCTTGTTTAGTTTTTAGTTAACTAAGCTTTCTATGGCATTCTACATATATTTCTCTTTTCCTTAATAGTCTGAATTTGAGAGCATAGAATTTCCATTTAAAGATTTTTTAAATAATATAACATATTTTTACGTGACAATAAATAAAGCCACCATGCCTTTCCCGAAGGAATTAATTGGGGTTAATGCAGACAAGTTTCATAATTATGCTAATACCATCTCTATGGCAACGCCTCGGCACTTCCTTTTCTATTCCATCTCGGCGAGTAAACCGACTGCAATTTTAAATCCGAGCTGAGCTCGGTTCAGCTCGTGGCATAAAACGTTTTTGTGCGCTCATTGCATTTTAATGGGTTTTCCTTTTTATTTTTTTTAAAGCGTTGATGCTCCAAGCAACCGCAGGAGGAGCGGAGGAACCGATTTAGATATGCTGCCATACAACGCCCACGTGGTACTTTACAGGGAACTCAAGGGCACTGGTAAAAAATTATTCTATTTATAAGAAAATAATTTGATAAAAGAATATATTAAACAAATTATTATTTATTATTTGTTCATTAAAAAAAATAGTTTTAATATTTAAGAGCTATTCTTCCAGGAAGCTTAAGTTAAAATATAAAAATAAATATAAGTATATTTTCCAACGAATTTACGCTGGCTTTCCCTTATAAGAGCACCTAAAAGTTTTCAATTTTGTAATAGGTTAAAGTGTAATATTTATTAATGTCATAAAAACTTTTTAAAATACTCAAAATATTTTTAAATTATATTTTTATTTTTTTATTTCATTTTTCTCTCTGCTCAACCGTGCTGCTAAGCGTTTGCCACTTTATTCTGCCATCGTCTGTTTATCTCTGGCACTGCCATTGGCTCTGGGGTTTCCTTGGGCTGGCTGAGCTGCCTTGGACTGGGCTCCAGCAGCGGGGTGCAAGGATCATGGAACTAAGGAGCCAGGCAGCCAGGAGCAGTGGCTTTGCCACTCTCACTGTGTGTGTAGCATGTCAGTGAGCACTTACACTAATTTCCAGTTATTTGCATGCAAAATTACCCGGCAGTGGGCAGAAGCAACGGCAATGGCACCTAAGGAGCCGGAGCAGGAATAGAGGCAGGAGCAGTAGAAGGGGCAGGAGCAGAGGCGGAATCAGAGGCAGATGCAGGAGCCGGGGCAGCCAACAACGCAAACAAGGCTAGCCAACACCAATGTTAGATGGTAGCGGTTCCTTGCTCCTTTTGCACCGCGAGAAATGAGTTCAATGAGCTTATAAATTGTGTATTTTTTTCTGCTACAAGAAATACAAAAAATCCTTTAAAGCAGCAGTGAAAATTAGGACAACAGTGCGTATGAGTAATAATATTATATTAATCATACGCACTGTGGGCCTTATTTTAATTCAAAGTACTTAAATATCTCATATTTAACTTAAATATTTAAAAGAAGAAATCTTTTCTAAGTACTAAAAGTACGCCAAATTTTTTCCCAGTGCCTTCCTCGGACGTGGGGCAATTAAAAGGAGAAAATTATGATAATTTTGAGGGGCCTCGACTGCACTGTCATTTATCATTTGGCCCCGATTTCCAGCCATGACTTCGGACCACTCTCCGTCTCATTATGCCAAGTGGAGCAGCTCCTAAAATCCACCTCCGATCCTTTACGTCCGACTTAATGCCCGTGATTGGCATTTGCCACAACGCCTACACGCCAACCACACGCCTGACAACAATTTTTATTCATTCCTTGGAAAATATTGTGTGGGCGTTGAGCACTTTTACCAACTCATACACACACACACTCCCACTCGGGACATCAATAATTTATATGCGAGTTTGATAAATTATTTCGTATGACGGTCCGCTGCTGTCGCAACTAAATAAGTTAATTTGTCATAGGCAAACTCGCCTACAAGGAGAGAGAGAAAAAAAATACTTCAGACATGTAAATGGTCTCAATGGGGTTCAGGCATTACCATTCGAGTTCTGAGCCTTGATAGGGAATACATAATAAATTGGATATTAATGGTCTAGACATGTGTACATAGGATAAAACTACTTGCGTGCCGAGGAAAGGAAAGTTAACAATTGATAGGGTTTATTGTGTTGGATAATGAAAAATGATCATCCTATACTTGATTTTTTCTAAAACTTGTTTGATTTATATCCTTCTTAAATTCCTGCATTCAAAACTTAAAGATTAATATAGCTCCTAGCTCTCTAAAATTCGATTTCCCTTTGCCAAAGGTTAAACTTTGAGGGCTTCCTCCACTTAATCTCTTGGTCCCGGTTCAATTGCAAGGTAAACAACTCAATTTGCCCCGGAGTAGCTATCGAATATGGACAGGCAATTGCACCATCTAAAACAAACCAATTTCCAAACAAAGGATATGGCCACACCCCCGCACACTCACGAATGGGGACAATCAATGCGTTTTCCTGTGACTAGATAGAGCCCGACAATAACAGCAAAAACAACGGCGACAAACTAGAAAACAACAATTTAATTAAAAATTTATAAGCGTGTCGTTGTCTTGGCAAACAAGCAGTCAAACAAAGCAACAAACTGTTGCTGAAAAACGCCAACAGCATGGTGAATAGGTCGAGTGTCACAACTATGAGGTACCCGGTATTATTATTATTAATATTATTTATTTAAAATTAAAATTATTTATTCAAAAATATTATATATATAATGGAAATCAAAAATATTCAGAAATATAAATTATAAAAATGATCGATATTTGTCATAATTAGAAATTTATATCTGCAATATTTTAATTTACATTATTAATTTTTTTTTAATATATCAAACCTTTTTAATTGTACAAATACACTTTTTTGTGTGTGTATTTCTATAATATAATAATAATTGTAACTTTAACTTTGATTGTATTTTAGAACAAATTATAAATTGCAGAGCGGAAAGTCGCATTCATATAAGAAATTGTAATTTATTTTATATATTAGTACCTATTATAAATAACTATTATATTATTATTTTATTATTAAAATGCTAAGAAATAAAGCATCCAGATAATAAAGTTGTCCAGATCGAGTGGGCTGTTGTTGCTGATGAAAAACTGTGCATACCTATTAGTGTCTGAAGCTTTTATTACTTTGCCAGAAAGACAACATACCCCTCCTGTCCCTCCATTACCCTTAAAAGAGTGAGGAAGGCAACGAAAGGAAGTGAGAGGCACTCGAGCGCCCCCTGGCGCTGGGAACGACAGCACACATGAGCGCACCGGAAATGGCCTGCGCCATTGTTCTTCCCGCCACCGCCGCCATTCGTCGCACCCCCTTCCTTGGGTTTTTGCTCGGCTCATTTGTTTTCAAGTTGCTGGCTTTGTTTAGACTTTTGCCGGCTAATTACTGGAGTCTCCCCGCTCAGAGCAACCATTGAGCTTAATTAGCACGAAAAAAAAAAAAATTAAGAGAAAAAGTTTTGCCGCAGCAGCGACATAATTGAAATGTTTACGTTTTGTTTTGTTAGTTTGTTTCCCCCCGCCCAAACCGGGTTTCTCCATTTTTGCTACACACAAAAAGTTTGTACTTCCCATTCATTTCAATTAATTCGCAATTCTGTTTAGATCATAATATTATGCGTAGTCTGTAAGCTTCTCCCCACTTCCGCAGTTCCTTGGGCCTTTGTTGCGGTTATCCTTTATGCTCATTATAAAAGCAGGGAATTATCCAAAGCCAGTCGTGTTGCGTCGTTGTGTACGTGCGGGTGTATTGTTCTTGGTGCGTAATTTATGGCCACAAATCCTGGCTAGATCCTTGAAGGAGGCTATTTATAAAGGAGTCTACAGCGGTGTGTCCTTCATAAATAGCATGGATAGTAGATGGATAGTCGGGGCAGCATGGCTGGAGGTGTGCTTGGTGTTGCAGTGATTGATGGTAAAGGTATATTTAAGGAAACTATCAATATCCTGATTTGGGAATGAGGTATGCCT
The DNA here is from genome assembly GCA_018903765.1 of Drosophila aff. chauvacae BK-2020. NCBI lineage: Eukaryota > Metazoa > Arthropoda > Insecta > Diptera > Drosophilidae > Drosophila > Drosophila aff. chauvacae BK-2020. The sequence continues at coordinate 19,227,409 of JAEIGO010000058.1, forward strand.
ACGTCTTTTGGTTTTCACTTTAAGTTTAGTATCCCTTTTTAATATATAATGTATTGTTATTACCTTAATTCGATTTAATGCAATGGAAAGCCGTTTATTCAATGATCCCTGAACGCTTAAAACATTTTTTTATTTCAAACCGTAAAAGAATTTCTTGCTTTCCATTTGGCTTCTTCTCCTTCTGTTCATTTTTTACTCAACGTGCGCCACTTATTTGTCTCCGCCCCCAGTTTTATTTCACTTTCCCTCCTTTTCCCCTGCCACTTTTCCTTCTTCGGCATTATGGGTAGCATATTTTTTGGCGCTGACTGCCGGGAAAAGGAAAATTGCGAGGTTTACATTTCAATAACAGAAGGGGCGGCGTCTGCAGGACTCTTAAAAGCTTTGCCAATTGTTGAATATTTTACAGTTTTTTATTAGCTTTGTGTGTTTACCGATTGTCGCAAAAGGTTGCTCCCTATACGGGTTTATATATATGTAAATATACATATATATATATATGCAGGGGTATTTGTGTATATCCAAGGGGAGATTAAGGGGTGCCTTTTTTCCCTGTTGTTCAACTTTTGCCATGTTTCCTTTATTTTTTTGTTGTGCTTGTGATTATTTCTCATTAACAGGAACGCAGAGAGTTGGCTCTTTTCCCCACATTTTGTATTTTTTTTCTGCTTTCTGGCCCCGTTTTAATGGACACGGACCGTTGATTTTAACGTCTCGTGCCAGTTGGCGTTGTTGTTTTTCCTCTTTCTTCCTTTATTTTTTTTCTCACAAATTAGTCGCACGAACATTTTGCCGCTTTGCTGTCGCTGTTGCTGCCCTGGAAAATTGTTTGCAACATGCAAAGCGTCGGCCACAAAATAGGCCGCCGACACAAACCAGAAACCAGAGCCCACATCCCAGGCCCACAGCCAATCCCAAGCCCAATCCCAGAGCCATGGCAGACCCATGACAGACCTCGATGCTTTCCAGTGAAGACGAAATATGCAAGCGGTTTCGCAGTGAAGATGACGGAGTGAATCATGTTTTGTATTTAAAAATTAATTATTAAAATAATAAAATAATAAATAATTCTGTTTAAGAGCAGGAGATGGC